>JAGPOW010001296.1:16686936-16714356 GCA_030014935.1 Caiman crocodilus | reverse complement strand
CACATCCCTCTTGAAGTGCGGCGCCCAGAATTGCATGCAGTACTCCAACTGCGGTCTGACCAGCACCCGATAGAGGGGAAGTATCACCTCCTTGGATCTGTTCGTCATGCATCTGCTGATACACGACAAAGTGCCACTGGCTTTTCTGATGGCTTCGTCACACTGCCGATTCATGTTCATCTTGGAGTCCACTAAGACTCCAAGATTCCTTTTTGCTTCCATGCCACCCAGCAGGTCATTTCCTAGGCAGTAGGTATGCTGGACATTTTTCCTCCCTAGGTGCAGCACTTTGCATTTCTCCTTGTTGAATTTTATTCTGTTGTTTTCTGCCCATATGTCCAACCTGTCCAAGTCTGCCTGTAGTTGTTCCCTGCCCTCTGGTGTGTCCACTTCTCCCCACAGTTTTGTGTCATCCGCAAACTTGGACAAAGTACACTTTACTCCCTTGTCCAAGTCGCTGATGAAGACACTAAAGAGTACCAGTCCAAGGACCGAGCCCTGCGGGACCCCACTGCCCACACCCTTTCAGGTCGACACCACCCCATCCACTACGACTCTCTGGGCGCGACACTCTAGCCAATTCGCCACCCACCAGATCATGCAGTCATCCAAGTCACAGCCTCTTAACTTGTTCACCAGTGTGGGGTGGGATACCATATCGAAGACCTTCCTGGAGTCTAAGTAAATGACATCAACCCCTACTCCTGTGTCCAGGTGTTTTGTAACTTGGTCATAAAAAGAGACTAGATTAGTCAGGCATGATCTACCTGCTATGAGCCCGTGCTGGTTTCCCCTCAGCATAATTTGTCCTGCTGGGCTCTCGCAAATGTAAGCCTTGATAATTTTTTCAAAGACTTTGCCAAGGATGGAGGTGAGATTGACTGACCTTAGTTGCCTGGGTCCTCCTTCCTCCCATTCTTGAAAATGGAGACCACAGTGGCCCTTTTCCAGTCCTCTGGGACCTGGCCTGTGTGCCATGAGTTTTCAAATATTCTCGCCATTGGCTGTGCAATGACGTCAGCCAGTGTCTTCAGTACCCTGTTGGTTTTTAAAGTTTTGTTGCCTGAGAACAATTACACTGAGGTCAACAACAGACTGTCCAGGGAGCTGGTGTTCTGCCACAGGTGTCTAGGTGTGTCTACATGAGATGTGTTAATGCTGTGAGTAGGCAGGGGAAGAAGGGGTGTGAGTATCATTGCAGGCAGGCTGAAGTGGGGAGTGCAGGAGGAGGGAGCCAGCCAAGGCCTCCCATAGCCAGGGCCATGGTCCCTGCTGAGAGGTGCCCAGCTGTCTCGGGGCCTGGGTGGGGGAGGGAAGGGGGCTGCTGGGGCCAGCAGGGCCAGCACCATGGCCAGCAATAATGCAGGGTGCTGATCATTGCTAGCAGGAGCCATGCTGGAGCAATGGGGTGCCCAGTGTCACTGGCAGGGGCAGGGACTGGAGCAGCCCTGGTGCAGAGAGGCTAGTGGGCAAGAGGAGATCTGGTGCATGCTGCCCCTGCACTGGGGACAGCTCCTGGGCAGGGAAGGGCTTGGTCAGGGACCCATTTCCAAGATGGCTGCCAAGTGCTGGCATCTAGGTCTGGCTTCAACATGGCTGCCAAATGCTGGCAGACATGTGGGCAAAGGCTGGAGCACCCCCCCCACACACCCTTACAGCGGCCACAGGGGTACATGGCAGGACTGGAGGGACTTGGAACTAATGCTAGTCCCTCCACATGTAAACACTTGCCAAAAATTGCTTAATGTGCATTAAATTTAGTTGTGTCTATTTGCAAGTGTAGACATACCCTATGTGGCTTTCTGGAGCTGATGTCAGAATTAGTGTTCATTCTTGTATATACGGGTTGCCATTCTGTCCAATGTAGATGCGAGAAGGGCATTGTAAGTAGGTGATGACATATGTGATATTGGTAGTTTCAGGTAAATGAACCTCAGGTATTATATTCCATGTTATTCAGTTTAGTGATGACAAGGTCTATGTTGATTGGGGGAGGGGGGCATATTTGGCATCAGGGTCCATCACAATGCCTGGTGCCTTGGTGAAAATGCAAGTTAGGTAGCCCGTTGCTTGAGAGGCACTGAGGTTCTGGGGGGCTTTCTGTAAGCCAGGACAGGTTTGTCTCCCCATGGCTACCTTGAGATGGTCATCTTTTTCTGGGAGGGATTGGAGATAAGATAATTAATCGTGTAGCTAAAGTGTTCAAGCTGGTGACTGTAAATGACAACCAAAGGAATTCTGTTGTCCTTGCCCTAGGGTGATCTTGTAGCAGGTCAAAATGAGGTCTCTCTGGTTTTGTTGATTTGATTAACTACAATTTGGGGATTGTATTGTTACTGTCAGAATCCCTGTTCCTGATCCTTAAGGTGTGCATTCTGGTTGGTGGGATCAGAGAAGCTGTGTTTGTAAAATAGAGCTTGGCTATAGACAATGTATCTAGTGTTGTATTTAGGATAACCCTGGTAACTTGAAGGTGGCTGTGGCATTTGGTTAGTTTTTGATGCAATGTGGTGGTGACCTGGCCATTGCAAACCTTTACTGTGGTGTCTAAGAAATGAATTTGCTGGGTGGAGTATTCCGGAGTTGGCTTGATGGAGAGGTAGAAGTTATTAAAATCTTAAGAGAATTTCTCTAGAGATTCCTTCCAATGTGTCCATCTCATGAAGATATCAACCATGTTCTTTAGGTATATCAGGGGATTGAGAGGGCAGATGCAGAGGAAATGGACTTCAATGTCAGTTATAAATATGTTGGCATATTGGGTGGGGGGAGCATACACGGGCCCATGACAGTGCGATTTGTACACATTTGGCCCTCACTACGTGTTACACGTATTGTGCAATTAACTGGTTAATTGTGTAATTACCTTAAAACCAGTTACAGATGCAAAGTACTTTTTGCAAGTTAAAAAGCTCTATCTGCATGTTTTGAAGGATCTCTCCAAGTTCCTGGGGCTGCCAGCCACAGGGATGCACCATGCCCAGTGTGAAACCCCTGGGCCTTGGAAATTGAGGGTTTCATGAACCCCCAGGCCTGACAGATCATGTCTGCTGTGATCCCTCAGCCCCAGGGGTGCATGGGGCATCCCCGTGGCTAGGAGCCTGAAGGGGTTCCCAGCCAGGGGAGCTTGTTTCTTGCTCATGAAGCAAGACTGTTCATGCCCAATACTGGGCTCCCCCAGCACTGGCAATAATGCACAATGGGCTCTAATGCATGATCCCACAATAGTACCTCCTGCCACACACACGAGACATGGCAGGAAGTGCATTTGTGTGGATTGCACGTTAGAGCCCATCACACCTTTACCTGAAAATGTAGGGCTAAGAGGTCATACAAAAAAATCTGATTTCTTGTAATATTGCAGAGGATTTTGAAACATTCTCACTTTAAGAAATAGAATTTTTTTGCTATTATTTTCTCTTGACCAAATACTTTAATATTCCTAAAATTCCATGTTTGTTTTTTTTTAAGAAACCAGCTTTTGTCAGTGTAAACTATTTGGTCATATTTCCCTCATTTCTTACCCCCCACTTCTTGATTCTCATCACCTTAAGTATCATTCAACTGTTCATCAGATAATTAAACAACTTGTATAATCTGGTCTTCAGAAATACTATTTGAAAATGACAAGATGTTAGTGGAGTCAGCTATGTTCTTCTGGTGGTAAATATAAATGTTTGTAAGCTTACTAAAAATATGGGTTTGTACCACATAGTTGGCTCAATTTTTTTTTAATTGAAATAATATATAATCATCAAATATGTGGGTTTCACAGGACAAATATGAACTAACACCAGTATTTCCTCTTTTTTTTCCTCTAGTCTCCAAATGGATTAAACTTATTCTTCTTTTCAGGAAAGAAGCAACTTTTACCCAGCAGTTTTTTTCTTTTAATTTAGTATATGAGGGGGTTTGAGGCCCTTCCTTCAAAATGTTAAATTTTTATGCCCCTCTGTCTTCCAGAAAGTCATAATTTTATCCTTAAAATGTTGGAAGCTATTCTTGCCACCTCTTTTTTTCCACTTTCCTGCCCCACTTCTAATACTCCAGTCTGTGCCAAAATAGTTGGAAAGGAGAGTAGAAGCCTGTTTTGTAGTTTGAAATGCCGACAAGTCTGTAGACACTGGATATTTGATTGTCCCTCTGAGCTTACGTACAAGTTTGCTATACAGAACAGAGAATAGACTGTGGGAGAAGTTATTCTGAGTGTGTGTGCATGTGATTTCAGTTTCCAAGGAGACCACCTTCTTTGTCTGAACATGTCCAAAATGATTGCCTAATTGATCTTATCATGTGGGACATGAAAGACTGTCTGTCTTTCTGTCTCTCTTGCACTTTCTTACCACTGTGTTGGTAAAGACAAAGTAAGAAGTGAAAAATTATATTCAAAAAAGGGAAAAAAAGAATGATGTTGCTAGCCTGAACAGAACATTGCCTAGACAGCCCACTTCAGACCATACCTCAGCCAAAGCCATTAGCCAGGGTACCACTAGTGAGGATGAGAAATCTGCTACTGCTAGTATTTCTTCCCTGTCCGTGGTTACAACTAGTGCATAGACGACGCTAAGCATTTCTTTGAAAGAGGCAGCTGTTAGTGCTACTGCTGAATTTCCACTAATTATAAAATGAAAGGACTGGCTCTCTCTCCCCTTCTCAAAGCTCAATAGTCTAGTTTCTCTGATTTTAAAAAAATAGCGAAGGGAAGATGTTGGTTAGTTACAGTGCTGAAAAACATGCTGATGTGCTTTTTTGTTTGTGGTTTGTTGGTACTGATGACTTCCTAATGAAAGCCAAAGCTCTTTCAGATATAGTCCCTAGACACTAGGAACTGGAAATGAAGAGCTCAAGTTTAAAAACATTCTTGGTAAATGGAGAAGAAGATTACAAAATGCAGTGAGCATACAGTGCTGAAGCAAAACTGGAGGTCAATGAATGCAAGCATTCATCTAACTCAGGGAAAATAGGAAATTAGGGTGATTCCTGCCTTTCTTGCTCAGGGAAGACTTTCATTTATGTCAGAAGGAATTTGAGATGAGTCCTAAAAGCAGGATTTGTCCTTTTATTGAGAGAGAAATTGAAATGTATATCTGAATTCTGATAGGGTAAAAGTGTATTCATAAAATGTAATAATTACTGAAAGAGACATTTCAAAAGCAATAAACATCTCATCAGAGAAAAAAGGCTCCTGTTTTCTCTGTCTATAGCTATCAGTGTAGCAAGCAGAGTCTTAAAATATGAACATCAGTTGTACAACATCTTTTTGTTTGTTTTTATTAAGAAGTGTTTGTAATCCGTGTAAAACTGGGGAGGGGGCATATCCTGTGTCAGTTTATCCTTAATGTGTCATACTCGGGGTAAATACCAGCTGGTGCATGAGAGAGGTCTAGGCAAATGCAGTAAATGAGCGTTGAGCGTGGACAGCTTGAAGAGTATAGTTTGAGAAAATCAGCTGAGCTTTCAGCAGCCACAATTGTTGACTATCACGATGGCAGTTGTTTGGGAAAAATCTCATTAATCGGTTTCATTTATCTGGAAGCCATACTAGCAAATGTGAGATGCCACCTCTCTACTTTTATTTTAAATACTATAAAGAGTATTAATATGATAGGATTTACTCCAGCAAACAATCGACTTTACTCATATGAATAGCCCCATTGGATTTATTCATGGGACTGTAGTTAAAATGCATTTCTAAGTGTTTGCAAGGTCAGGCATGTGTTTACATTTATATACGACCTATTGTGTGAAGATCTCCAAGTACTTTACGGACAGTTGGAGGGGTAAGTGGATGCGTCAATGCCCTGGGCACCAGCAGTCAGGTAGCAGCACTGTTATTGCTGTTTCCGACCCCTCTCCCAGCCCTTCCCAGTCAGCTCCTGGGGCTCGTCCCGTAGTCACTCCCCTTTCATTATGCTTCTGCAAACTGTGATAAGTCTTCCAGGCCCTTGTGAGAGGGATATAATGAGCAGGAATCCTGGTTTTCTCTGACTTAAAAATATCCCCATTTTGGATTAAAAAGAATGAACCCAAAATCCACATTTTTCTATGATTAAAATGAAATGCCACTAACATATAGATACGTAGATAGTGGTGTTTCGTTTTAATCAGGAAAAGATGTGGATTTTCGGTTCCTTTTTTTAATCTGAAAATTGGAGATTTTTTTAAGCCAGAGAAAACCAGGATCTCTGATAATGAGGATATTATTTGTTTATGAAACACATGAGGTATAAAGCAAATAAGTGGTCGTATAATAAACCCCATACTGAGTCTTGAGGGTAACAAGGGCAAAGTTCGGCCTGTGGTTCAACTCAGAGTCGCTTTGGGGTAGCATCACATGAAGCCAAAGACTATTATGCTTGCCAGCTGGTAGAGTGCAGCTTGCTGTAGCTACATCCTCTCCTGACAAACCCAACTATCCTCCTACACCCTTGGATTAATTCTAAGATGCATTTAATTAAAACATGTTAACTACCATTAAAAAAATAAAATACTTGCATACTTTTTTTCTGAGTATGGGCAAAGTTTTTAGGCCAACTTCAAGTCCCTTTTGTGACCCAAAAGTGGGATTAGCAGGACTGGAGAGCTGACCCTCTACTGGAAATTACTCTCATTCACATTTCTTTTTTCTGACCCTAACAATTCTCTTCCTTCACATTCATTTTCCTTGAGCCATAGAGCTTTTTGTTCTGCTGAGTTTTATCCCCACCCGCTCTGTCAGACTCCCTTGACTGTGCTTCAGTTCTTGTTCCCATCCTCCGTCATTAGTCCTTCCCCCACTATCCCAGCATTCCTCCAGCCCTGTGTACCCCATTCTCTCCAGCATCTCGCACAAAGGCTGGCCTGGGGTCCTTGCTCAGCAGTAACGGCGCTTTTGCTGGAGCAGATGGGAATGGTTTCCTTAATCCATCTCTTTCCTGCCTGTTCAGCACTCCCTATTGAAGGCTCTACCCTGCAAGTCCCATTGAAGAAGGATCCTAGCGCAGGGAAAGGTACTGACTGCCAAGCGCAAAGGGAGTCCCAGACACTGGGACTGCCTTTCCGGCAGCCACCCCAGGAAGTTGGGCGTTAGGTTGGTCTGGCTGAAGTGTTCAGTAGCATGTTGCCCTGCAAACTATGTAGCTGAAGAATACTGTCCAAAGTTTCATCTGCTGCAAGTTCATATGGCTGCATAGTCAAAGCACACTCAGTGCCCTGACTATTAACTTAACTGCTCTGCATACATTAAGCTCCCATTTCAAGAATAGTTTAAATTAGCACAGATTAAACTATGTAACCAATCATTCTTGGTCGCTCAGACTAGCCCAGAATACAGGCTTTATTATGGGGCTGATTGGATATCTTCAATAACTCCAGCACCCTGTCTTAAATCATCTTTGATTATATTGACTTCCAAGTGCCTCACAGGAAGCAAAACTCTGGAGAGTATCATTGCATTGCAATTGATATTTTAATAACAACTGTAGTTAGGCAGCACTAAATTGTGTGTGTTATGCTTTTTCTGCTATGTGAATATGGGTGTTCAGGAAAAATGCACAAATTACTATGTCCCTTTTCAAATATTTATTTTGTGCCAAGAATATGCTTGTGTAAGTTCTTACATACTCCACTTGTACTGTGACAATAATGCTTTTTGACATCACTTTTTCTTCTGATGCATTCTGAATTTTATAACATTGAGAATATATGAGCTTCATCAAAGATGGGCCTGTTCCATGAGGCCCAAAGCTGTTACCACTAGAGGTGAAAGTTACGCACACGCACACACACATAATTTCAGATATATTAATCCACCTTCATCCCCAATAACACTTCCTCTCTGCCTGTCCCCCTGGAAAAATAAAAGATTTAAGGGCCGTTTACTTCTAGGTCTCTGTTTCGTGAAACCTACATGCAAGTGTTGTTGCCATGGCTTGTCATTTGAGAGTATATATATTAAAGAGACATGTTTAAAATGGGTATCTGATATGTAGATTGTTTAATAAGCACTACAGCTGCATGCAATAGCTAATATGGGGTCTCTTTTGTGTGTAATTTTCTGTGTAACTCATTTCGTCGTTCTTTCCCACAGTTCTCTGTATTCCTCTCACCACAGAAGATACTCAGGTGAAATCTGTGGTCCCGTGGATAGATGAAACTTGTAGTACATTACAAATGTTAATCATTTTTAGCAGTGAAGCTTTGGTCAGGGCTTCTGGCCTCTGATTTTAAGGCTGTTTTTCCGGTGCTGTGGTAGAGTGAGTGAAATACAATATAACCTCGTAAATCCAAAATGCTTGGGACCAAGCACCTGCTGGAAATTAGAAAATTCCAGATTTTTGAAACCAGAGCGGGAGCCAGTCGTGGGGCAGGGGGGCAGCAGCAGCCAGTCCCAGAGCAGCAGCCACACATGAAACGGCAACGCACAGTGGTGGATGGTGGCGGCAGCTGCCGTGTGCAAGCTTCCCCTCTGTTGCTCCCCCGTGTGCCGGGTGCCTGAGAACTCCAAATTTCTGATATCTGGATTTATGAGTTTATACTGTATACTATCAAACGCACATCAAGGCTCTTACACTAAAAATGGTATGCTCCCATTCCCTTTTTTTTCTTTTGATATATTGATTCTGTAAAGAGTGGGGAGAATGTAGCTGGTTAATGTTTTGCAAAATCTGAATTACAGGTTGTTTTCTCAGGCCATTCCAAAGCAGAGGATGATTTCGGATTTCTGCAGGCAAGCAATGCTAAAGTCTTCCTGTACCTAAGCAAGCCCAAGCTCCGAGAAGGCAATGATAGATTACTAGGCAATGAGATAGGACATAGGGGTGCAGATTTGCCAGCAGGCCCAATCTGAACAGGTCAGTCCCTTGGTTTTTCAAGCTGAGGTCTGTCAGCCCTGTACTAAGACTCTTTCCTTCAACTCCTTTAGCCCAAAGCTGGCTGCTCTGCTGTTACAAAAATTCTTACTAAACCCCTGTAGATTATTTTCTTCCTCAACTAAGAGTTTTGCTGCAGGGAGAAGGAAGGGGAGTTGCCTTTGTTTCCAAAGCCATAACAAGAACAACTTCAGCTTCACTCAGCAGCGCGGGTAGTTGTGTGTATCTGTAAAACATGCCTGTACGGCATGCATGTGGTGATGACACCCACATGATAAGTACTATTGTACAGCTTTCATCACCTCACCTGGCAACTAATCCATGTTCCTTGGGATAACTTCCATGATTCAGCTATCTTAGTAACCTAACCAGTTACTAAGGAAAAAATATGCCAGGGGACAGTTTCATTTATTTTCCTCAGCATGTGTGGTTTTTTCTCCCCAAAATTATGTTGGCCCAGTGCCCAGAAGCCACAATGTTCAGTTCTGGCGCCGTGACATATTTAGAGCTGAATGAAACATATTTAGATATGAATGTGTATGCGTGTGTACATGTATGTGTGTATATAATGCCAGATTAACTTTAATACATTTAATTTAAATCTAATTACTTTGTGAAAGATGAATCCCCACAGCGGAAGGTGAGGAATATAACTTATTTTTTCTCAAGGTGACAGAACTTCCATTTGTCTAAAAGTGATTATATTGTCTACATTCACTCATGTGCACTTTCTTTACTCCCCTTAGGTATAGAAATCCCTAAATACTTTTATGAAACATGCTGGCAAGTTTAAATAATTATTTCAGCTATAACAGAATGGTAGACTTCACTCTAAAATCAACATGGATAATTTTATGGCCATGTTTTATCACAAACGTTTTGTCATCTGCTTGTCTAAAATCAGTCTAGCCACTTGCAATCTATTTATAGTGTTTGTGTGTGTGTTCCTTTTCAACTTGTGAAATACCAGTTATACACCAAAATAAATGATGCATGTCACTGATACTTGATAGTGTCTGTTATACCAACATTTATATCTGAAAGTCATCTTCCCATAGTGTACATTTCTCTGCAAAATATTTGCTTAGTGACAAATGTATTCTGTTGTAGGATTTGTCTTAAACAGTTTAGGATTACAGTAAATTTTCATGTTTTGTGGGTGCATGTACACGTGATGGGGCAAAACCTGTGATTCTGTAGCCATGTCACCATAGTGATGCACTCCCCAGTTATGGTGACATACTGCCTAAAATTAGCTATGCACAGTGCAATACTAGCTGTTACTGCACCATCTTTTAGTACTTCCAAAAGGAAGTACTAAATGACGGTGCAGTAACAATGGTGCCACAGTGGCATGTGTAGATGCATCCTTTGTTCAGTATGAAAGCATAAATAATAGTGCAATAATATCCCAAAACTTTACTACAAGAATCAAAAGAATTGTTTTCTGTCATTTGTGTAAGAGTGGGGAAGGAATAGAGTACTGGTGTCATGAATTCATCCAGAAATTGGGGGGGGCTCCAAAGGGTTTCACAAAGCTCATAATTTTCACAACTCTGTGGGTTAAAAGTATAGGCTGTATTTATGTATTGATGCAAGTAGTTTGTGCTTGGCTTGTAGTATGGTATGCTTTTATTTTTTAAGTAGAGGAAAATATAGATCTTCACCTGGTTTAAATAGTCATCACCCTATCAGTGTGACAGTTTACTCAGGGTGTGGGTTAGCCTGTCATTCTTTTATTATGGATTCACTAACTCCTATATGATAGACAGTCCATGCCACATTTCTGATATGTGACAGTAGTGGTGTGCTAAAAGGCCAGATTTGTCAAAGAAGTTGAACACAGATACTCAAAATGCTCAGGATCCCCATCTCCAACCAGGTTTTCAAAATTGTTCAGCTCCTTACGTATTTGCTCAATGCTTTTAAAAATGTAGCCATTTAATTTGATGTGTAATTGGAAGCTAGATACTTCTAAAAAGTAGGCCTTAATTGAAGGGGTTGAGCTCTCTTGAAACATTTGACCTCTAAATGTTAGCAGTGCAACTGTACCACACGAAGGGTAGAACCCCATTTTTTTAAATTACTTTTTCCTGCTTGGGGATATACCGCTTCCTACCCGAAGAAGCGTAATCTGACATACCCACCATTCCCCGCCCCCAAAAACCCAGTGAGGTAACAAAAAATAAGATGTCTTCTTCGATCCATAGAAAAGCAGATTGAAATATTTTTAACATTAAATTAATACCAGATTTTGCTGGAAGAAATTGTACATGTGGTCTCTTCTAGGCTGCTCTTTTCACTGTAGCCTATTTTAAATGGCACTTACTTCAGCATAACACCTTGTTATAATATTATTTTTTGAAGTAAAGGAAAACAATAGCTGGTTCTATCATTCTAATCTGCTGAATATCCAACAATAATACTCATTGACTCGAGGAAAAAATACTGTTCTTTTGTGGACAAACTTAAGACCGTTATTTTGGTTCTGTGCCATAAAACTTTTTAGTCTGGAGAGGACAAATGTGTATTTTTCCTGTGTGATTTAAAAGTATTATTTTCATTAGCAGTGCCTCTCAGGTACATCCTAGATACGCAAGAGAGATAAAGCTGGAAAAATCTTAGTAGCATATACAGACTTTTAACCATAAGCAGTGATAAGGTCTTGACCCAAAGCTTATCATGGCAATCTTTCAACAGATATGAGCTTTGAATCAGGCTCATAAATAGTGATATTTTTTTCATTTCTGCAAAAAGATAAAAAGATTTAAAAAAAAATGTAGTGAGGCAAAAAGCAGTAATGAGAGGTAAGCAAGAAAAATTAGCCTGCAGGAAAAAGGATATTCAGCGGTGCTGTTATGTTACAAAAATAATTAGCAAATCAAAGATAAAGAATTATTCTGAAACTGAAAGTGGCTGTTGAAGAGGCTGTCTGCACTATCAGACAGTACGGACTCCAAGTGAAATCTGAGACTACTGGAGTTTTCCCCTATATTTAGAACAGGGGATCTATTAACTTTTGCGGCTACTGGTTAGCTAACATCTAGGGGGTTTTAACAGCTTTTGCTTTTGTTAGTACAGTGAGGTATTGATTTTTAAGTATTCATGTAAAAAAAACAAACAAACCAGTCTGAATGCAAAGGCCATTTGGCAGATCGTCTGTGGCAAGGGCAAATCACCATGTCAGTTCCTGGTATAAAGGAAGGTACTGGCCATATTCACCCCTGGTTCCAGTAGCTTACTCCAGGATTAAAATTGATCCGGTATGCTGTAAAACTGCCCCCTTTTCAGTTGTTTGTAATGTGAGGTTCTCCCTCAGAAGTAGTATAATTAAAAAAACAAAAACAAAAAACACAGTTTGGCAATATCCTCTGCAAATAAGCATTTTTATTTTTAGGATATTCATCGCAAACTTGAGATCAGTTTGCTGTATTTTGTTAGCGGCCAAATTTATCAGAAGAAACAAGGAGCGTGTCAAATACGGGTTTCTTTTCTTTGCCTTGACACCTTGAGCGTCCAGTGAAGAACCGTGTGCTTTGCAGCGTTGTGGGACAGCTTAGGGTATTTACCGCAGCCTGGAAGCAGGCGTGGGAAATGCCTCCCACTTCACAGGCATGGCACAAACTGCCTCAGTGCAGAACAATTGGGTATATTGTATTCCTTGACTGTTAAATTCAGTGTTTGAAAGCATCCTAATAATGATCCCTTCCAAAAATTTTGGTAGCTGGTGTGGCAAGATCTGTACAAATCTTTTGCACTTCTAGATATACTGAATGTTGATGCTTCCCCATACTGTGCAGTAATAGACAGGCTTCCTGCTGCATTATTTTGGCTTATATTTGTGATATCCATTGTAGATATCTTTTGAATGTTCTGTTATCTATAAATGTGCTGAAACACTAATTCTATGCTTCGGATAGCAATAAAGAAAGGAATCTGGCAAGGAAAATCATTTTAAATTAACCAAAAAAGAGGCTCAACTTCTGTCTCAAGTATAAGCACTGGCTGAATACTAACCACATGCTTTTGAGAAACAATCTGTCACCCACCACCATACCTAGATTTACAATAAGAGTCAGAAATTAAAGGTCTTAGCTTACGCCCATTAAATTGAATAGCATAATTGTCATTGCTGTGTCTTAGATGAGGTTTGGCACCCCTGATAGCGCACTAAAATCATATACCACTTTTGGCATTCTTCCCCATCAGAGTATGACATGGCCCCCGGTATTTACTTGCATCAAGATCATATTACCAAGTAATATTAAAATAGTTAAATACATATTGTTAACTGTAAAAAATGTGGTGGGCCTATAGCGTTCCTGGATCACAGGACTAGACATCACAAACTTTCATTGTGGAGCCACTTCCAAAAGACAGTGACAACTCCTTTACTAGGCCAGTCCTGACCCTTCAGGTTTCTTAGTGGCAAAGAAATGCATCTGTAAATATAAGCATGTCTTTGTGACATGTAGGACGTGGCAGAGAATCCCTTTGTTACTGCTCAAAGTAATACTACTGTAGGAATAACAAGGTAGTTTGTAAAACCTTTTCAGGGAGATGCATTGACTTGCCTTTCTAAAGAGTTCTGCTCTCCCCTTTGCCTTGCAACATGCAGATAAACAATCCAGGGAAAATGTTGTATGTGGCACTAGGAAGAATAAACATATTCCTAGAAAAAGATTAGGAAATATAACTGGGAAGGGCTATTCTTGGAGGGTGAAATACTAAATTAAAGATTAACTGATTTAGTTTGCCACCAAAAAAAAAAATATTGACTAAGACAAAGCAGAAATCACAGAACTTGCATCAAATGACAAACAAAAACAAGTAAAAATAGACTTTGTACTAAATAAATCTTTTTTTAGTATTGTCTGAACCAGAGAAGTCTGAAGTCTAACTGATGTGATTAGTATTATTGGCATTAAAGTGGGAACCTTCTCTGAAAAGAGACCGCTAAATTGTTGACTCTATGATTCCTGGTCAAATTTGCTCAGTGTACAGGTGAAAAGATATCTGCCTTGCAAACTTGGCTTCACTCTGCAGCTGAATCTGGGCCACCTCACTGCCTACATATTGTCTTCATGATCTGTATAATATTAATATTAATAGAGTTGTTTTCATTGAGTTTTTCTGAATGTAATTCACCAATTAATAATTATGTTGATACAAAGTAATATAATCTACCAACTTGGTTGTACTGGTACTTCAGGACTAACCAAATGAAAAGTATTTGTATTTTAATCACTAAGGTATGTACATAGAATCGTAATACACACATGAGAATTTGACCATATTATAAAACATAAAAAAGACTTTATTTTTATTTACATATCACATCTTATTTCAGTGGCCCCAAAGCATTTCTTAAAATATACTGCTAATACAGAACTCATTTAATCTTTTCCTGAGATGGAATTGGCACTAATATAACACTAATAGGATACATTGGCAAAAGACAGCAAAGCAACCCCCTATGTTTAAGAAAAGTACCACTGAATGTTTCACGTTTATCACTTTATTTTAAGACCTTATCTGAAAGACCCTGGAAACAGACTCCTGTATATAAGTTGATCTCTGAAGGGCTGAATGGACATTGCTTGTTCTAGGAAGGCTATGTATGTAAAACCTGAGACTGAAGCCAACTAGGACAATCCCCTAGAAATAATGCCTTCTGCAGTGCCACTTGAGATTGAAATGCAAGGTGCCAGACTAGTGATATTCATAGCAATTGTCTATATACAACATCTTAAGCTATGAAAAATATTTTAGTAGTAAGATTTCATTCTTTGCAAGCATGTATTTAACTTTCTATGAAGGTTAAGTGTACATATGCATGAATGCATCTATCAATATAGATCTATATTATTGATGTTGATACACACACTAACACACCTTTTCAGATTCAAATCGCCTAAATGGCTGTTAGTTCTTCAAATACAAAATGTTGTCTAAACAGTTTATTTATAATTAATGTGACTAAAGTTTTGTCAGATTTTAATCCATTTCAGATGCTAGCATTCAGCCAAATTCTGTTTTTTAGATGTGAACCCTGATTCAACATCTGTACAAATCTCATTTCTGGTGAAACTGTGACTATGATCTGCCTGCAAAATCTAGTTGTGGGAGTGGGATTTTATTTTAGACAACAGCATCAGCGTATCTATTTCTGGTATTGGTGACTGTGTTATTTGAACTTTTCCACATAAGCAAAATCTATTGCCGTATTAGAGTAGACATCTTCTTGTTGTTTTAACATGGCAAAAAGAACTTATGTTGAAACACAGGGGAATTAAACTCACAAAATGGCCTTAATCATGAAACATGCCAGTATCAGTCCTGCTGAATGGTGCATGAGGAAAATGTGCCCAGATCACTGTAGCTGAGTAACATTCAAAATATGCTTTGTTAAATTAAAAAAAAAAAAGCATGGCTTACTACAGAAATATTTGAATCATCTGGTAATGCACCTTTCTTTGTATAGAAAATATGCTTGTTTTCCACACACGCCCTCCCCACCCCCTGCACCCCGCAAAAGATCAGTCTTGTAAATTAACACGTTAAATAAGACAAAGAGGTAACATACAGCAGTAGGTCAGGGGTAGATTGTGTGCAGTTACCTAGAGAGGAAGAAATAAGTCTATCTGTGAAATGAAATGTACAGGCTGCTCTGTAAAATGTGCATCTCAGAGGGAATAGTGCTGTTTATAGCATCCCTAACTGTGGTACTGTAAACTTTTCTTTTAGCTGATCTTTGATCGTTCTGAGAAAAAAAAACCTCAACATTACACTCATTTTATTAGGCTAACAAAATAGAATAAGAATAGGTGCTATTAAGCTAACAAAACCCTTCAAAGTCACTGGGTACCAAATTGTACCGGGGCTGGCTGTGGAGGACATGTAAGGAATCTCCTTCTTATAAGGTTCATGAAAGGCCCAAGTGTCCTCAGTCACTGCATTCTCAAAGAAATCCTCTTCTGTACTTTATTTGAGAGGTCAAGATGTAGGCTGGCCATGGGATGGAAAACAGGGTCCGACAGCTTTTTCCCACAAAGAGACTTAGTATTGGGCACACATCTTTTTAGCTCAGATAAGTACTCTCACCCTGCAAAATTCCTCCCTGTGCTGCCCCACAGCTGCCACAGCTTTGTGCTGCATCCAGGCCAAGGCTGTGTATAAATGATGATATAAAATTGGATCGCAAGGAAGAAAGACCATTTCCCTTGGACCTTGGGGCAACAAGCAACAGAGAAGAAGTATTAACCCCTCTTAGAAATGGGCAGAGGAAGAGCAGCAAGCCTGCAGCAGGGCTGATATTTGACTCAAGGTCTCAGAACATCATTCCTTTGTTTTCTAACTATTTAGAAATGTGGATGATACTAAACTATGGGGTAAATGAACACCTCCTGGCTAGGGAATGACCCTCTCAGCAGCACAGAAACGGAAAGGGATTTTGGAGTCATAGTGGACTCCAAGATGAACATGAGTCACCAGTGTGACGAAATCTCAGCAAAGCTAACCACACTTTATCATGCATTAGCAGATGCATGACAAATAGAGCCAAAGAGGTGATGATTCCCCTCTGTGGCACTGGTTAAACTGCAGTTGGTGTAATGCATCCAGTTTTGGGTGCCTTACTTTAAGAAGGATGTGGATAACCTCGAGAGGGTCCAGAGGAGGGCCACTCGTATGGTTAAGGATTTCCAGGCCAAGCCCTATGAGGAGAGGCTAAGGGACCTGAATCTCTTCAGCCTCCGCAAGAGAAGGCTGAGAGGTGATCTGGTGGCCACCTACAAATTCATTAAGAGGTTGCAGCAAGGAAGCAGAGATGCTCTGTTCACCAGGGCACCTCTTGGGGTAACAATGATTAAAACTGACAGAGAACAGATTTAGGCTGGACATCAGAAAGAACTTTTTCATGGTAAGGATGGCCAGAATTTGGAATGGGGGATGGTGCTCTCCCCTACCTTGAGGGTCTTTAACAGAAGGCTAGATAGACATCTGGTTGGGCTCATCTGACCCCAGCACTCGTTCCTGCCAAGTGCTTCAGGCATTGCCATATTGGCCACTCCAGATCTACCCCTCTTGGAAGGTCCTTCTGACTCCAGGTCCATTTCAGCTCACCTAGAATCACAGAATCATAGAAACTGGTGTTGGAAAGGACCTCAGGAGGTCATCTAGTCCAACGCCCTGACAAAAGCAGGACCATCCCCAACTAGATCATTCCAGCCTAAGTTTTGTCTAGCTGGGTCTTAAAAACCTCCAAGGACGGAGATTCCACAACCTCTCTGAGTAACCTGTGCCAGTGTTTTACAATCTCCTGATTATATGTCATCTTTCCTTCCATAACCTCAGTTGTGTTCAGTCATCCATTGAGTCTAATGGCACAACACTGGTCACAAAACTCTTGCATTTTAAGGCATTCAATTATTTCTTTGTGATCATAGAGCAGGTGCCTGGGTTCTTTCAACTGCTGTGATCTTTCTTTTTGGCTTGCTACCTTTCTTATGATATCAGGTGGTGCAATGCCAGCCAGTAAATACAGGCTATCCTTTGGTGTGGCTTTAGACATCGTGTTATTTCATGACAGCTGTCATTTAGAACTAGATCTATTTTCTTGGCTTGTACTAATTGTTTCCACATGGGACATGCATACTGTGCAGTGGAATAACACAAGGCAATAGCAATGGTTTGTAATGTAGCTGGGTTTACTCTCCACTTTGAGACGATTGACTTTCGAAGTACATTGTTGCAGGTGCTGACTTTCCCTTTTGTGTTCTGTATATCTGCTTTGAAGGTAAGAGTTTAGTCCAATGTAACCCCCAAGTAAACGGGGTTTAGGAGATTAGTTAGTGGGATTCCATCCCAGATTGTTTAATTTCCACTCGACTTCTCTATGGTGTAGGTGAAAAGCTGTGACCTGCCTCTTTGTTGGGTTGGCATGAAAATGGTCCAATAATTGTAATCTAAGAGGTTGCTCAGTGGGCATGTCAGTCTTCTCTCAACAATGGCAAAAACCTTCTTTTTCAATGTGATGCATGATCATCAACATATATGAAGCTCCTTGTATTACTGCTTATGGGTTGGTCATTGGTATACACATTTAAAAGGATTTTTATGTTGGGTGGCTTTTAGATTTTGGCTAGTGCAGGACTTGCCTGGTGTAAATCCAGTTTGTTCTGGTATTAGATGTTGTTTAATCTGAAAGGTGATTGAGAATAAGGCACTTGTACAGCCTATAAATATGGCACAGAAGTGACACTGGCCTAAAGTTCTCTGGACCAAAGGCATCCTTCCCTGGCTTTAATAGCGCTATTACACAAGCTTTCCATCATAATTTAGGTATTCTAAGGGTTGATGAGCAATTGTTAAAAAGGCGCAGCACCTATAGCTTGGTTGCAGAATCAAAGCGTTTGATCTGCTCCACGTGTATGATGTCAAGTCCCGCTGCTTTGCCGTTCATCAAATAACTTACTCTGGCATCAAATTCCTTCACGGTGTATAGTGTGCTAAAATTGTTTTCCTCCAGGTTGGTTTGCCATCTAATCTGGATTTTATGCTGTTTGTTCGAAGCTGTACCACTGAGCAGAAGTTGGTGACAGTCCACACCTTGCCGATGGAATGGATGTTGTGTCTCAGTCTAATTATGCACAGGCCCCCTTTTGTTCTCTCTGGGCCTCCCCCGTCACGCCGCCCCCTCTCTGGGTTCCCCAATGATGCCCCCTCCTCTGGGGCTTCTCGGCAACTGCCTCCCCTCTCTGGGGCTCCCCCAGTAGTGCTGCCCCCTTTCAGGGGCTCACCACACCCGCACTGGGGCTTCTCTGTAACTGCCCCCCTCGCTGGGCTTTCACCTCTTCTCAGGGCGCTCTGCCCTCTCTCAGGGCCTTCTCTGTCATGCCGCCCTCTCTTTGGGGCTTTTGCCTCCTCTCAGGTACTCCTCAATACGTGGCCCCCTCGGGCTCACCATGCCCTCACTGGGGCTCCTCAGTAATGCCCCCTTCTCTGGGGCTTCTCAACTGCCCCCCCCCCGGGCCTGGGGTCTATGCACCGCAAATGCTGCACCCTCACTGGCACTGGGGTCCTCACATCCACTGTGAGTCCCCTATGAGGCCTCCTCCAACCCCTAATAGCCTCACCCAAACCACCGGATTAACAGACAGCAACATAAACACAAGCCCTCTGGCTGTAACTTAAAATGGAAGCCACTTGGCCATAAGAACTTTTAAGCCTACCTGGGGATTACTCCATCCCTCAGCAGTGCCCAACGCTGCTCCTGCCGTCAGGTCTCCCCTCTCTTCCATGACAGAGCTCTTTCCTCTTGGGCTGCTGGCAGGGAACTGCCTCTGGCCCCAGCCCCTAGGGCTTATAAAGGCAGCCAGGCCCTGCCCCTAGTGGTCAGCTGACCTTCTCCAGTTGCCCTGGCAACCTACAGCTGGGCTCCTTATTCCCTGCTAGGGCTGCCTCCCTAGCAGTTTTCCCCTCTTTGGGAACAGGGCACCTCAGTGCTCTGTGACACTCATGTACAAGGACGGGAAGCAGGCACTCGAGAAAGATGCCAAGCACACCCCATGGGGGAGCCCAACGGCAGATCACACGTCAGGGTTATGACAACTGAGAGTCACAGAAGAGCCAGAGGGCTGAAGCCATGGATAAGCATCATAAAACATCATCATTCATGTTGGCGAGTGGATGGGGCGTAGGAGAGGCAGAGTCCTGAGTCAGCTACAACGGTACCCTGAGTAACCCCAGATGGGAGATCACCACATATCACACTGAACCCCTCCTTTCACAGTACCATCAAGACCCGGCAGGGATGTTTGGAAAGGCCCTACCCAGAGTACTCACGCGGGTATTCCACAACCAGCTGGCAGCATGACCGGATGTTATTGAGATGTTGTCCATAGCAATGGTCAACATTTCAATGCCATTGTGTTCTGTCATCAGTGTTGTGTTGATGACAAGCTCTGGTTTTAAAAAGATAGTGCTACCATATTTCTTGTGATGCCTTTTGATGGCTAATCCAGGGATCAATGCCTATTGCTGTTTGGCCCTCTGGATGTCTCCTGGAGACAGAGCACGTGACCATTGTAGTTGGTGCAAATCCCTGAAAGAATATCCTGTTTGGTTCCTGTGCGTCCCTCTATGTTTACAGAGATAACTGTCAATGCCAGCCCTGAAAAAGGCTGTGGTTGTGACACAGCTGGTAAACCTGTTGCGAGTCAAGAGGTTTGCTTTATATACATTTTGAGATTGTTGATAACTTCTTCTGGGATTAAATAAACTAGTAATCAAGAATTTCAGCAATAAGAGCCTAGAGTTAGACCTCTATGTACATATTTAAATAACTTGATTTTCTGCTTTGGTGCTGAGCACTTTGAAAATTTTGGCTATTACCTTTTTTGCTTCTGCCTCCTTTGCAGTCCAGTGCTATTTACCAGCATATACTTAATACTTGGTATATTTTCATCTACTGCATGGTTTTGATCAGCCCTAATTGATATAGGCACCTGACTTGAAGACTTAGATTCAGATAATACTCTATTAATTGCACAAGTGGACTTAGGCACCATTGGTGGCACACAGGGGGTGCATACAGGTGCATGTGCAGCCTGTAAGATCGACTGTGCACCCCCTGGAAGTGCCAGCCACGAAAGCAGAAGTGCACTTCCAGTTTTGCTACTGGCTTGGTTATCAGCCACTGGGGGACCCCCCCCACCCAGTCAGCAATTGGCCACTGGGGGACACCCCCTTGCCAGTGATCTGGTGCCCCCCAGACTCGAAAGACACAAGTTGCCCATGTTATGCACTGAAATACAATTCTATGCCACCCTGCTCAAAGCCCTGAAAAACAGTGCATAAGGTGAGTGGATGTTCGCCCTCTTTGCTTCCTTTTTGTAACTGTCTTAAAGGCTAAATGGTGGATGTCACAAAAGTAGATGCATTCGTGGATTTTCAGGGAGGGATGTGAACAGGGTGGGGTAAAATTACATTTAGGAGCATAAGTCCACCTACGTGCCTAATAGGTGAAATGGAATTTGGTAAATAGATAAAATGGAGTCCAGTTTGAAATGTTTTAAAGAACTACTTATAGTTTTCATATGCCAAAGCAGAACATGGGAGACCTGTGCTGTGCAGTATTATTAGCACAGAACTACTGAGCAGTATTATTAGCTTACTGTGCATTAGCATCACTTGAAAGGCTTTCACCGGTGCTACTGCCCTGAAAATCCAGTTACTGAACATTTATTTAGTAATTGATTACACAAGTACTAAATAAACATGTAGTAACTGCTGCGCAGTAGCATCTCATGTAAACATGCCATGTAAGTAGCAGCCCCAAATAAACTGTAAAATGTGTTGGCAGATTTTTTTCTTCTGTGTTACAATATATAATGAGATAATAGCTGAGGAGCTAGAGGTTGTGTCTCTGAGCATTGGCCCAGTAGCCTGCAACTTAAATTAAGAGTTGTGCTCTGGCCTGAAGAACTGCTTCTCTCTAAGAAGATACAAATGGACCTTGAAAGAAATTCAAGAAATGCACAGTGTATCACATGGGCCTTGCGAATGGGGGTATACATTAGTATTAAAGAGAGAAAATAGGGACTCTTGATTAATTTTCCCTGTTTCACCATTTAACTACCTTTGCAGATTTCATTTGTAAAATACTAAACTTTGAGTGGGAATCGCACTGGTTTAAAACCCCACACAAATTCTTGAAAATGGGTTCTTTAGCATTTTGGAAACTCCACTGAAAGATATTAAAAGTTAGACTGATTGCTGTTTCATGTTGAAATGACATTTCTAAAATCTATCTCTATGTATTTTACCTTTCAAAATTCTATCATTTTCTTTTTCATTCGTGGAAGGAATTCACACTCAGGTCAGATTTAAATGAATCATTCCCCCCCTGCAGAACTACATAATAATTCTGTTTAGATTTAGGAATCATAACTTGCTTTCTGTCTCCATACCTGATTTCAGCACCTTGACAAAATACTGCCAAATCTCTGCAATACTGATACCATCATAGCAAACAATGTCAACCTAGGAAGGTCAAAAGGAAAGACATACCTCTCCCCTCTTTTCATATTTGTCTTACTGTATGCTTTGGTACAGTGTTTATTTTAAACACTGGAAACCATAATGAATTAGAATCAACAACATACTAAAAAGTGAGGTCACTGAGAAATTACTTCAAAAGCAAAATTTAAATTAGAAAACTAAAAACCATGAAGGAGTTCAACAAAAAAGAAAACAGTAGAGGCCATTCATGGACTGGTTAAATTTGTTCCCCACTTGTAAATTCAAGGCAAGTGGAATTTCACTCGTTATTTTTTAAACAGCAGAATAAGATCATCATGCCACAGGCTGTCTTTTTAAGGCCTCCGTCTTCCAAGAAAGTCAGGAGGAGTTGAGGAAGCCCAGCAACTCTGCCTGACTTCCAGCAGAAAGTGTGGTGTGGGGGAACTTCTGCTTGTTTATTTGTTGTCAGAGGTTTCCAATGGGCAGGTTTTTGACTTTCCAGAGTTTGAATCTGAAGCAGCATGATCCTCGATCATCACTTTTACACCAGTGTTGCCTGCACTTACTACGTGTTACTCAATCCCACTCTGAAACTTTTCATTCCTGTTCTTTTTTTAATTTGGGATGGACAGTGATTTTGAAAAATGGGTGTTATTATAAAATTGCTATGCTTTGCGTGTGCTGTCGTGAAGGTTTTCGACATTCCCTACTAAATCACCTTAACTCTTCTTCCCCAGCAGTCTTGTGTTAAGGTTCAAAGATTAACAAAACTTTGTTAGCTAGCTAATGACTGCTTGCATACAAGAGTAACTTTATACATGCATGTGCTCCAGTCAAGTTCAGGATGAATGCGCAAGTGAACGTGAGTGCTTGCAGTACTAAGACTGGGACTTTTGAAATGGAAATGTTAGGGTTTGGCAGTGCAGTGCAACATAGAGATGGGAGCTCGGGACTGAGCTTGAACTCTCCCGAGTCTGGCTGGCAGAAGCTGGGAGCGCTGAGGGGACACCACAGTCTGCCCCCAGCCCGACACATGAAGCTGCATTTGCAAGCTGTCGCATGTGTCGATGAAGTGGGGACCCCAAATTGAAGCAGTGGGTTTTTAAAAACACCATTTCAATTTAGGGCCGATTAAACCCCCATGTCATGCACACACCTGACTTACCTGCCTCTCTGGTTGCAAGGAGGGGAGGTCGAGCTGCCGGTGGGTGGAACAGCCCCTAGGCTGCGGGGGCGTGCTGGTGCTTCCTCCTGTGCCAGCAGTGCCCCCATCCAGCAGCACCTGCCTGCAGGTACCTGGATCAGGTGGTCCCAGGGGGCACCGCAGCCATGAAGGGAAGCACCAGGGCCCCGACTCAGGCAGGGTCCAGTGGGGGAAAAAACAAAGATCAGATTCACCGCTTCTCTTAGGCAGAGCCTGCCTTCCTGGGCTGCTGCCAGGCTGCCTACAGGGCTTCCTGCCATTCCACGGAGCTGCACAGAGCCCCGTACTTTGCTCCATGATTATAGGAGCCCCAAGTCATTTAAAGTGCTTTACACCACCACATTTCCTACAGTGGCTGGAAATAATGTGCAATACGTTGCTGAGGTGTACAAACACTGACACCGTTAAAGCGGTGCAAAAGTATTTAGCCCACTTGAAACTGTCATGCACACACGCCCCTCGTTTCATCTACACACAGCCACAACAGAGGCAGCTTTTGGTGGTAGCTATTACACTGAGCCCTTCAAGGTGAATAACAGTGATAAAGGCATGAAGGGAAATGCAAACTATCCTAGAGACGAAGAGCCATCATTCCCCAGCAAAAATAATTCTCCTCTCCATCTTGCAAGCATTACAATAGATCATTATTTTCTCTCCTGAACAGAACACCATATTGTTCCGGGCTGATCTGAGTTCGGTGTTTTTCTGTCACATAAGACGAGCGCACAATCCACCTATTACAGTGAACTCCCCTGGCCATAACTAATATTAGGTCATTTCAAAGCTAGTAAGGTCAAAGTTTTTGGTGATCTATTGTACCTATGCAAGGTAACGGGTAATTCAAAGATTTTTTTTTTCCTGTGGAATTTAACATCTCCTTTTAATATGAACATATTCCTTCCCAGAGTGTAACTCAGTAAAATTCTGATTCAATGCAACAGAACTAAATGACCGTATATTTTTTTAATTAGCGTTGCCTTTCTTACCCTAGCTTTTTTCAGTGATGTCACAGTATTTAGCTGGAGTCCAACACAACTTTAATAGATACACCCGCTACTTCTTTGATATCCAAGCTAATTTACAATAGTGCACGCTTTAAAAAGAAAGATGAATAATTTTATTTTATACACTTGTTTATTACAGAACGTTAGGTAGATAAATGTAATGAAGAAAGATGGTTATTCCCCGATGCAGTCTGCATTTTGCGTCTCAGTCAAGTGCCTTTCTAAAGCTGTTTTTCCCAGACTGTGTGTTTTGCATGGGTGGGACAGTGGGTTATTGTTAGCCTGTTAGACACAACTCAGTTTGAATACCCTTCAGTAGTTTGTGAGGCAAGTCAGCTCTATTTGCATTTGTTCCAGTCACAAAGGTTTATAGGTCAGCAAAAGCTGGCTGGAAAAATTCAACATGCCAATGCACTATTCTTCTATGGTTGTCAGGAATTTAAACGTGCTGGTTTTTATATTTCTTCTTGGTCATGAATATATGATAGCACAGTCTGAAGTCGCTTTGTTTCCTTGGAGCTTGGTACCAGCTGGGACTAAGATGGAGGACGTGACTTGATGCCAGCTTTTTTCCCCCCTCCTTCTTCTTTTGCCCATGTTAATCAGCAGTGAATCGAATGTCAGTACATCTGGAGACAGTGAGAGGGCAGTGCTCACCAGTACAGCGTATTGCTGCTGCTACTTCTTTTTCAGAGACGAAGAAAAAAAAACCCCAGATGAATAAAAGATGGCATATGTCCTTTCATAAAAAAATGAATTAGTTTAGTCCCCCTCCCCCTCCAAGTTTGTATTTAAATACATGCAGTTTACATCTCAAAGTGTTTTCTGTTCATCTGTATTCCAAAAGCTATGTTGATCTTTCTGCTTCTGAAATGCCCAGACAAACTAGTATCAGATATATTTTAGAAATCAGTAATTATTATTTCAATGGTATTTTGTATGAATGTTCTCATAACAGGCATGTACCAGGAAGTCTAATGAAAACTATTTTAGGGTATATTCAATAGCCTTGTACTGAGAAAAATGCTTGTATGAGGAGATGTGTAATACATCTATGATAAAATAATGTGTCCTCAAAATGTAAGGTTTATTTTGGTTTCACTTTTCAAGTGCCAGATTTAAAGGATGCTTGCTTTTCCATGGGAGCAACAGCATTTTTGTCTCATTACTATTTTGTCAAATCCACGTTTATTATCTTAACATGTGATTCCTGAAGATCTGTGTTTTGTAATTAAAATGGTGTCTCTGAATACATTTTATAGGGCAGATCTCTCAAAGAGGCTGGCATCTGATATCTGGGTTAATTTACTGGATTCTCATTAGTTTGAATTTTAAATAAAACTCAGGTGGAGCTTATTGATTTTGGTTACAAACATTGTTTGCCTTATAGCTGTCTGGAGTTCTGAGATTGTTCTTGCAGATGCATTAAAAAGGTGCCAGACCTGCTTTTAATGCTCTCATTTGAATGCAAACTGTTGACCCTCTTTCTGTGTCTGTCTGAAAGAGGCTTTCTGGAAAATATGGACTGGTTTGAGAGAGAAGCATCATAGACAAGGAAGGTTACATCTGTAAACTAGTGAGCCTGTGGCTAAATCTCATACTGATGCCTCCATTTGAAACAGCCAGGGAGACCCGTTTACTTTTGAATGCATGAGTCGCTGCCAAGTTGGCACTGTCTTTCATGTTTATAGATTTAAATTCAGCACATGGCTTTAACTCTTCAGCTGCACTAGCTGCAAACAATTACCCCAAATAAATGCTTAGGTATAATCAGTTCATTGTCTCAACCATACCATGATGCATGTGGCTATTTAGGAGTATGGTTGGAAATACCTGTTTAAAATGTTGTTTGCTACAAATAATAAAGGTCTGTGTAAGACAGAGAGTCCTACAAATATTAAACCTTGCTGTGGAAAATCGTGTCAAAATCAATTGCTTTATATAAAAATCACATAACCCATTAGTATATGCTTGTGTGTAGATGGTTAAAAAGTGTCTCAGAAAAAAAAACGGAATAGCCATACCAAAAAAATCCACTCCTTATATTTTGTAATGTTTTTATATACTTCCTTTGTTAAACTACAACAAAAGAGACAACAGCAGCAAATAGTTTCCAAAACTTGTAAGAATGCAGTTCCCTATTGAATTTCTAATTTTTCCCATATAAAAATGTTTTCTGTTCCATCTTAATTGCTGTAGTAAAAGGCTACTAGGGTGTTTTTGTTTGTTTGCTAGCTGGTTCCTCCTCTGTCTCCCATAGGAACTCATTTGTGGAAAGTAGGCATGACTTTAAGAATATTTTTAAATGTCAGACTTTGAACCCTGAAACAGTATGCACTGCTTTATGGCTCTGATACTTAATAAGGACACTTCTAAACTTGAAGATAGGCGTGCTCTGAACCCCAATGTCAACGCTACCACTAAAAATTTAGTCCAGCTATGTAAGTGATTGCGATCCAGATTTTGAGGCCTTTTGAGTTGTGTTGGCTGGATTTCATGAGTCCCAGCTAGCATGAAGGCTCAAATACGGGCAGACAGGCATGGAGGTCCTATTCTAAAATTTACAGATCTGTGTCCAAATCCAGAATTTTTTTTCTCATGTTTATTAAATACTGACACTTCATGAGAATCTCTGTTTTGACATTGTGATAGATGGATATTCTATTAGGCCTTTGCTTGCAGCTATACTAAAATCCCACTATAATTAGCCTTATTAGAACAGTGCTTCTTTTTGTTGCAACACTTAAAATGTTTTTTCTCTGCAGAAGATAGTGCTTTGCATATATGTAGTAAAATTGTCATTTCGTTCCGTACATTTCATTTAGTGTTACGTTTTAGATGCTTTATAAGTGCTGAGCTAGCTATTAAGTTTTCACTGTAATATAAATGTAGCTTGATAATTTTGAAAGTGCCTGCACAGCCTTATATTCTTTCTGTCATTTTAAATATTTTCATAATCATGGGTGCAATTCAGGGCACTGGAGGCTCCTTTTAACTAACTAGCTTTGGAAACAGCCTGAGATCAAAAAGAAATCCAGACTGTGAACCAAAGAGTAGAAATAAACTTCTCTCTGCTCTTAGGTTAACTTATTTTCTTTCATTTCTTACCATCTTTCATGCTTGGAGGAAGGCATTAATTGTCCTGGAAAGCATCTACATAAACATTATGTAAACTATTATAAATCATGGGGGTTTTTTTTCTCTCAAGTCCTGTTTGCTGTACAACTTATACTTTAAAATAGATTCCTTTGGCCATTCTTTTGCTCTTAAAACTAAGTACCACCTCCCCACACACACATCAGATTTGCCAAATTAATTACTTTGTAGCATTTTTTTTTTT
>JAGPOW010001296.1:16663537-16686836 GCA_030014935.1 Caiman crocodilus | reverse complement strand
TTTTTTTTTTTAATAAAATTGAGACACGTGTGTAAATGCCAGTGTCTCATTGTTTGTCGAATTTTGGCTTTAGGCACATACAATTAATATTTTTATACCATGTAATAGTTCACTCATTCCAAAACTAGTTGGGTTTTATTTGTTTGTGTTCACCATTTCCTGGATTGCATCTAAAAATACTTTGCTTTTAAAGAATCTGTCGTTTGATTAAAGCATCTCACTTGGGATCCAGAGGTATGAATTTCTTTTTGTCTTGCTCTGGATTGTCACTATTGGCCTCCCCCAGTTAATGCAGGTCAGTTTAGGCAGATAGATGTGATGCCGGCCAGATTACTACCTTGTGTGCCACTGGCTACCAAAACTTAAATAATCTACCCAGACTCTTCCAGAACTTTAACTTTTTTTGACAGCAGAAGAACATGTATCATGTACAGTTAGACAAGTATGGTTCGTTTTCAGACACCTCGATTGCTAAACTTGAAAACAAAATTGTAACCAGAGTTTGTATGGGTGCCTGACTTGCAGCTGGACCTGAAGGAATTTAGCATGTTCTTCAAAGATTACCACTAATGACAACTGATAGATTGTTGTTGTCATTTTGTTACTCTTTAATGGAGGTCACCCGTAAGTGGAAGAAGAAAGGAACAAAAGCTGTCTAATGTACTTTTTGTGCTACAGGGAAGAAGCAAAAACAAACACACATTTTAATGTTTCATTGAAATGTGTACCTTTAAATAAAGTGTATGTGCTATAGAAGCATTAATAGAAACGTCACACTTAACCCTGCGTGAAGTTTTTTCATTTTTCTAAAGACCAAAGATATGCTGCTTAACTTCAAACTTCAGATATATATGTTGTAATTGTTTCTCTGAGGTAGGCAACTTTTTAAATTGTTACAGCGAGAGCCAATATTTTCCCCCTTATTTACCATAACCTTTTCATGAACATCAGTGCCATGTTGGATGGGGCAATAGTCATCACATATGGGCTGGTACCATTACCCTTTACATCTACTGAGCTCCACACCTTAATTTAGAATAGACCCTGACACCAGGCCTAAGTGTCCTGGCTGCCCAGCTTTTCCAGGGATTCGGGTCAGCCTTTCTTCCCTGTCTTTTTATTATAGATAGTTGAGTGAGCCACCCCAGTGCTTCTCTGTCCCCTTTAATTTCTAACCTCTCCCTGCTCAATATCCTACAGACAGTGCAGTTCATTTATGGGAGTCACAGTCTGAAAGCTTTTTCATGGGGGTGATTCTGCTATTGTAAACCAAAGAGGAGTTCATGAGATGGAAAAATGTGCCTCACTTGTAGAGGTCTGAGTTGCACTTGATTGAAAGTCTCATGCCTGCCTTGTTCCTCTGGCTACTGCTGGGCCACAGTAGAAAACCAGTAAATCTGGTTGACAAACCTAGCTTGGTTCTGCAATGAAGACACATTCTTCATCTGACAGGTCTGTGAATCATCAGAATGGGCCCATGCGCCAGTGAAATTTAGTAGATTGTAGTGTATCTTCTTTATTTCCTGCTAAATGTATTGTGAAAGCAATCCACCTCAGTGGTCTGCTTAAGAAAATCCTTTAGAAGAGCACAGGTGCATGCCTGCAGTTGGTAAATGTAAGCATTTTAATAGCACCCACCCCAGAAAGATTTATGGTCCCATTTGTGGGTATGTGGGCCTTCAGCAAAAACTGTGCTATGTAACTCTCTTGTGTCCAAATGTTTTAACTCAATATTGCAATATCCAACCATTAAATTAGGAAGTATACCTGAATGCTTTTTTCATTGAATTCAGATGGTGTGTTGGCAATACTATACAGCCTTTTCCTTGCGTAATTTTACTGTATTAACTGACTTTTAAATAGAGAACATAGTCTCAATTCTTTTGAGGTCTAATCATGAATTTGTTGAGATTTTTTTCAAAGCATTTTTCTGTTTGATGCAGATATGTGCAATTCAGTGTATGGTCAAATGCAGCTATGATTAAATTAAGCATGTATTTCTAATATAAATACATGAATTTTACTATACTATAAGCTTGTGTATATATTAATATTGACAGTAGCCACACCACTAATCTATCATTCTCTTTCTTTATTACTATGTGCCGTAGAAGTTAAGGATATTTTGTAATAGAACCAAGGCCAAAAAATAAATTAGCAGGCCTTTTTGTAGATATCGATAGGGAGAACAGTCCTCCTCTTATTGTTTTGTGTATGAGACTGGATGGCCTACATTTGTGAATTTAATTCAAGGCAGTTAAAGGATGAAGCAGGTAGAATACTAATTAAATCTGAAAAACAACATGTTAGGTTGTTGCATCTGTCTTGCGATAAAGAAAAGGCAGTCATAAGAAACACTGAATGTCTGGATTGGTGACACTGGACCTAAAGGAATTTGACACTTCCACTTAAGAAATTCCACCCTATCTGCCATTAGTTAGTACAGTTCCTTTACTATGCAGTAAGTACTATCGCATTACCTTCTATAGTAACAAAATGTGTTGCGTAGTAAAGAAGCCTTTATCCAAAATAATGAACCTGAGATGTGAGGGTAGCCCTAGTGCCCTAACAGTATTATATACCATGTAATGCAGACATTCTCATTTGGATGGAAGGTATTAATGTGTGGAAAAACTTGTTCACTTAAGCTGAGTTGAATCCTACTTCTGTGATAGCAAGTCTCTCTGCAGTGCGTCCAGCACTCTTCAGTGAGGAGTGTAGAAGGACTTATAATGTGCTCTTGTTAGAAATTACTTATTGGGCACGTCTACACATGCATTAATGCACTGTAATTACAGAGCATTAATTTTAGTAGCTGTAATAACAGGTACAAATTTAATGCGCTGTAATTGGTGCTAATGTGGCCAGTTCTGTGGCCTCATTGTGTCATTTTTTTTCCCGTGAAAAGGAAGTCTTGGTGAGGGCTGCTTCTACCAAGTGTCAGAAGAACCCGTTTTTTTTATTCCCTCTGGTGGGTTAGGATGCTATTGCTGGAGAAAAAGATTGATATATCTATTACATGCTTGATTCTTACTGTTTGAAGGGAGTGGTAATTATTTCCTTAGCTTAACATTAATGAATAATATTGGGCTTATAGTTACCTTAACTACCAGAGGTCTAAATTCCCAGCTATTTCCTTCCTCTGTGTGTGTATGTGTACTGCTAAATACCTTTGTTACACAAGAGAAGTGAGGTGAATTGAGCTGTAAAAAGATCCGTCACAAGACTTCTCTTTTAATCACTTTTGGTCACTTGGTTTGAAAGCAAAATAATTTAATAAGCACTTTCCTGAAGAACATGAAGATTTGTATTTAAATTTAAATCTAATTCATGCATACTTACAGATGTGCAGTTCTGTGCTATGGATATGTTATGAATTTATTCTACATATACTTTTTTTGATCCACCAGTACACACTGCCACATATTCCATAGAGATGCTCTGGGAGTGTCTACACATGCTCATGTAAGGTGCATTAGCCATTTTTAAGGCACATTAAGGGTATGGGTCTACATGTGCATGCCCTTAATGTGCCTTAAAAATGGCAGTTTTAGACTATTTGCACCTTAACACGCTTGTAGATGTGGTTAGGTGCTTTAACAGGGTGTTATGTGTGATGTATGTTTCTGCAAGAAAGTTCTTTATCTGAGTTTACAACATGCGGTATAGTCTGACACAGCTCCTGATTGCAGAGGAATGCTGTGTAAATTGTACATCATCAACTGATGATAGATGCTATCACATTTCAGTGCGGTGTGTCAGATGTCCAAACATTTGCTTGAGTAATATTGTTGCAGAGTCTATTGTTATCTTAATTTATTCATTTCTCTAAAGGATTTTAAAATGGAAAAATGGATTCACTCCTGAACTGGTGTCATGTTCTCTAACACGAATGAATAACTGTTGGCTACTGCCTACATGTGCTGTAATCACTGGAACTCAGGCAGAATCACCAAGGACTTGGCTGAGTATGTTTAAACTATAAGCTTTTATTAAAGGAATATAGTTTTATTAAAGGAAACTGACAAAATGTACAGACTGGGGCTAAGATGGATCTTAATGCCGTCTTGCTGTGCTCTCATCTTTAGAACACTCTAGAGGCAAGAGACACTACAATGTCATTTTAGACACAGTAACAATGTGAAGGTCCAATTATTCAAGCCTCAAAATGTAATTGTGTCGTAAATGCACTGAGACAATTCTCTGGTTGTCTTCTCAAAAAGAGAATGTACAAATACTTAAAATCCATTTATCTTATTTCCACCTAGTACCAAGCAGGGAGACTAAAAGAATTACCCACACATCTATCTACAAGGAATGCCTCATAGTTACCTCGCAGATCGACAGCTCGTTAATGGCCGCATACAAGATAGAAATGTAGGCTTTTGATTACTGATTTTGTCCAAGTTCTGTTGATCATAGGCCGGCTAGAGAGAGAGCTAAGGTGGCTGCAGGCCACCTTGGACAGTGGTTGTAGGCCTTTGAGCCCCAGAGCCCTCTGGGACCTGGTTCAAGACTGGCTATAACTTATGTCTATATAGTAAACTTGCTGTGCTCGGGAGCCACCTGCTTACATGTGCCATGTCACTGTAGGAGCTTGTAAGCAGGTGTCTTATCCCACTGCCTTATGCAAGAGAGTTAGCTCCTTATTAGTTGCTCAGGTAGTTTTATTCTTCACAAAACAAGCTTCATTCTTGAACAAAACACATTTAGCAGAATACCCTGCAGCTGAACATCTTTAACGGGACTGGCTCCCCCTTCTTAAGGGGATAGACCACCCAGCTACAGAGCTGCTTCCTAAACCAGAAGAAGTGTGGTCATTTCTTCATGGTGCTGCAGTTGAGCTAATTAACACGCAGGCACCCTGATTGGCACTGTCACTCAGCAGTTCCGATTAGCCTGCCCAAAGTGCCACATGAATGCAGCTACACTGCTGCTGGTTTTGGAGGCAGACCATCATGAGCAGCCATTATGGAGATGCAATTCTTGCATATCAATATTTATTCTGTAAATACCAACAATACCCCTACTCCCAGTTGAAGTGGAGGCTAAAGGCTAACTGAGAATAAGCCCCTTGCAAAAATACGCAGTTCCTGAAGAACTGTCAGTCTAAAAAGACAAAAGTTAGAAGAAAGACTATAATATGAGCAGAGTGAACGAAATGATGATTTGTAAATGTCATCTTAGCGCTATGATTTCTTTCTGGAGAGGAGATGTAACAGGAAAGAATTGGTGTGAACAGGTGGTCAGCTCAAGAAAGGAGATGGGCAGTGCAAATGCTGTTTGATAACATCATCAGGTTTGGGCAGTTTCTATTGATGCTGTGTTTCCCCTTGATCCTGCTTGCTGGAAATTTTCATTGCCCTTAGGACAAATTCCTCCCAGGAATTTATTTTTAACACAAGTCCATTTTTGGCACTAGGCATTGCCTCCTGAGTGACCCTGGTATATGAGGAAGAGGTAGAGAGAAATCTGATGAACAGTGCATTTGTAGATATGAGGTGGATTCATTTTTTCCTACGTAGATTCTACAGCATTATCTTTCTCTATAAAACTGTAAGTCATCACGTACGTCAGAGGTGCTTTTGATACGCCGAGTTTGTCTTCAGAGTTCTGCTTTAACTTGGAAAGCAGTACAATAGATTTCAGAGTGTGATTTGTTCGTTATTTAAATGGTGACTATTTTGCAATTCAGAGCCAGGCAGACTGGTATTTGAAGGAAATTTACTACGTTGCATTTAGATTTTTACACATGCATAGATATACATAATTATACTCAAGAAAGGGCAGTAGATTGACTTTTCTTTCAAAGGAGGTATTTTTATTTCTCATGGTCACCCTATACAAGCAAAGTTGTCGATGTAGTTGTTGTTAAGGATCTAACCACTTACACAATTTGACCTTGCGCAGTTAGGAAAATAAAGGGATTAGCTGCCAGTTTATGCTCAAAGTACTGCGTCTTAGGCTTTCATGGTTAGTTTTGAGTTTTATTTAATAAAAAAAAAATTATGGAAGTGCTCCTGAGTCCAGCAATTAGCAAACCTATTTTCTTTATCTCAGTTCATTCCTCCCTTCCTAACCTTCCCCGCCCCTCCCCTCCCCTCCCCCTTTTTCATTCCAAAATAATTTTAGCCTGATTTTCATTCATATTAAGAGCCTCACTTGTTTGGCAGCACGAAAGAGATTTAAAGAAGGTGAAAATGCCATTTATATAGACTTCAAGAGTCCTGGGCTTATGTAAAAGGAAAACTTTAATTTACCTTCCTCTTCTTTTAGTCTTTTATGTCTCATTGAAGCTGCAAAACCAAACAGCCCCTGTGAATCCTTTCCCTTTATTCAGTGATTATGTCATCTCTATCTTGGCATGATCATCAATAATCACATTGTGGTCTGCAATATTTTACATTGGCGTTAAAGATGTGGCACTGCAAAACATCTGCAAGAATACTTTTCCTGTAGGTAATTAAAATAAATTACGGCTAGGTAGAAAGCTAGTACCAACTGTACTGGTATTACTATTTATGCAAAGTCAGAAGGCTGTATTGCTCTTAGCCACATGCATCCTGCTTTGCACAGGAGATAGTCAGAGAGGGTTGACAAGAAAAATTATAAAAACAACTTGCTAGGTTGAATTTGTTGTTAATGAAAGGTGCTAAATTGATGGCAGTGGATGACAGCCAGACTAAAGATGCTCTTTATCCAGTGGAAGTAGTTATCGTGTATGCAACTTAGAAAGGGTAAGCTTTCCCAGATTGCCGTAATCTATTTTACTTGCATTCTGACCTAAGAACCAGTGCTTGGAGATAAAAGCACCGTTCTCTCTTCCATTCTTACACAAGAGCACCTATTCCATCTTGGACTTTTTCAGTGAGAAGCCCACTCCTAAAATAAAAATCAAAGATGGGTTTTTTTATGTATATAATGTGGCCAAGTTCTTGCTTAAGAATTAGTGGAACTATGAAGTTCACAACCTGTAAAAAAGCAGTGTGTCTATGTTCTATTTCTGCACCTTGCTGACTTGTTGCATGACACTAAACAGTCTCTGTACCTCATCATGATTCTATGATGCCTACCATCCTTTCTTTATATTGTCTATTTAGTATTTGAGCTTGTAATAGTATCACAGTTATGTCCTCCATCAGCCAAAGCTTTAAAGTGTCGCTTAAATGCTAGCAGTGATTTTTATTACAGTACCAAACTGCAGGTAACTGCAGCTAAATTTAATACCACCTGATCAGATCCATTTGATCAGGTGACATAAAGATAAAAACCCTACATAATATGATCCATTCCCTTCCCTATCAAGTGTCTCATAAGTAAACATTCATCTCCTTTGGTGTTTTTTATACATGAGAGATAGTTTGGAGTGGGCACACCTACACGTGCAAATGCTGTGAGGTGGGTTTACTCTACAGTAAATTACTCTAGAGTAAACCCTCCCTGGGCAGGCATCTACACATGCAGGGATTTGGGAGCAGATTTTCCATTTATAGCAGCAGTCTGCTCCCATCCTCTCTGGTCCTGCACTAGTCCCAGTCACACCTGCCTGCAGACCATGGCTATCTTGAAAAGCCAGCCCCATTCCTTGCTCCCTGGCCACCTGCCTTCCTGGCCCAGAGCAGGCTGCAGAGTGCAGTGGCAGCAAGCAGCAGCTTTGTCACCAGAGCTGACAGTGCACTCCTGGATGCCACCATTATTGCCATCCATATGTTCCTGGGCTTCCAACCCTGCCGCCAGTTGGCCTGCCCAGCCAACTGGGACTGGAGGAGGCAGAGAGGCCACTTGGATGATGAGCTCTGCACCCCAGCCCCACCATGTACCCCCAACATCCTGCTCACTGCAGACAGTTCTTAGGAAAGCACTTCATTCTTGTCTGCAAACACAACCCTCCACCCCTTCTCCCCTCCCTTCTTAACAACAGAACCCATCTCTCCCCTCCCTCCCACACAAAAGACCCTGCTCCTCCCCTCCCCAAAGAGCCCCTCTACCACACATCCCCTCCACCACCACTAAAGCACCCTCTTCCCCATGCAGACTATTTACAGTGTGTGTCCTATCAGATTGGGGTAGTGGAGTGGGAGTACCTAGAGGACAGAGCCCAAGGACAGGCATCCAGCATGCCTGAGGGTGACAGAGGCTGCTGGTCTGCCCATGTGTCCATCTCCACCTTCTGCAGCCAGCAGGCCAGGTCAGCAGGGCCCATGCACAGTCCTGGCCTCACTGCAGATAGATCCTGCTCTGGGTCCACATGGAGCTGGAGCAAGTGACAGGGCTGGGCCCAGGTTGGGGGAGGGCTGGGTGGCAGGAGGGCTGGATGGCAGGGACCCTGGGGCACCTGGCCAGTGGAGGTGCCACTACACCTCAGACCAGGCCTACAAGGGGCTTGTGGCTGGGCAGTGCTCACCTGCCAAGGGGCAGGCAGGGCTGCAGCTAGGGGCAGGGCAGCAGCTAGGGGCAGGGCAGTAGGCAGCATTAAAGCAAATGCCAGGGTCAAGATGGTGTCTAGCCCCCAGTGTTCCTTCTCTTTCGCCTCCACTGACCTAGGCACCAGGGTAGCTTTCTGCTCCTGGGCCTCCAGGTGACTCACCTCCAGGGCCAGGAGTCTGTCCCAGAACTCCTGGTCCACCCAGTCCATCACCATCTCACAGGCATGCCTCTCCTGCTCATAGGCAATGTCCTCCTCCTGCCAGGCGTGCAAGTCTATCAGTGCTCCTTTGCCACTGTGACCAGCCAGTCTAGCTGCCAGATCCAGTCCTGGATCCTGTGCTGCTAGAGCTGGTGCATATGCAGGGCCCTGGCTAAGGCTGCCATTGACTGACTACACATCCTAACTGCCAACTGGTGCCTCTCTCACACGTACAGCTGCAGGTCCTACGGAGTTAGGAAAAAGAGCTTGTTTGTGCAAGTTTGCAACATTTCTGAGATAAGATGCTCTGTACCAGGGCGTTGTGCACTACTTGGCCTCAGATTGGGGGTTGCGCATGCATGGGTGCTCAGGGACCATGGTAAGTCAGCCAGGCAGGCCCTGACCCAGGCAGTGACCAGCCAAGCCCACTGTCTCTGCTTACTCCACAGGGACAGATGGGCTGCTGGATGCTGGCTGCAGGCAGCCTGCCTCCCGTGCCCCCCTTCTCTGAGCCAGGATAGGCCTGGACCTGACAACACCTGCTGCTGCAGCTCCAGAGCCACTTCCTCCTCCCCTGCTTCTCTTGCAGGCCAGCCTGTCTCCTGTGCTGCCACAAAGGCCATGGCACCCAGGCCTGGAGGGCAAGGGGCTTTTGGATGACTGGGACACAGAGCTGGTGGCATGCCCACCCTCCACCCCGCAGAGGGCCTCTTCAGAGAGGCACCAGAGAGGTGTCCCAGGGCCATCTCCTCCCTGTGCCTTTAGTATGCCCCTGCTGAGAGTGTCCTGGGTACACTGAGAGGACCTGCTTGTGCAGACTGAGGGCTGCCTGACCCACTATGCCGTGCTGCTGATGGTGCCTCAGGCAAACCTGGCATGGGACCTTGAGCTTTGAGAGTGTGGAAGGCAAGCCTGCCCTGCCCCATAACCTCTGCAACCATCTGGACGGCTACCTGTGGCTGCGCTACATGTCCCTGCCTCCCACAGCCAAGAATGACATTGCCACTAGCATCAATGCACTGGCATGTGGAGGCCTGTGTCCACCTAGCTGCAGGGGAACATGCTGCTCAGATAAGGTCTCCCACCTCCCTGCATGCTGTGTGGAGAAACTTGGGGCCAGAGGGAGCATGGGTGGGCCAGGTGGAGAGGTGGAGAAGCGGCAGGTATGAGAAGAGCCCTCCTCCCAGTGTAGGGCTTACTAGGTGGGCATGCTAGGCATGCCTGCATCAGTTCCCACTGGCAGTGAGGACATATCTATCAGCGGTGTCCTGGGGTGCAGGGGAAGAGCATCCATCTGCCTGGGTGGAGGATTCCTCTGGGTAGGAGCTGAAGCTGCTCAGAGCCAGCAGTGCTGTGGCTTGGCCTGGCCTCCTGGATGGAGCTGCACCCCTGGAGCTGGTGGGACATGCACTGGCCTAGGCTCCCAGAGCTGCTGGACAAGGTGAGGAGGGGGGAGCACAGTGGGACAGGTGCCTAGCAGCCAGAGGGGCCCTCCCTCAGTGATTCATTGCCATGTGTGCCAGGATGCAATGGAGGCTCAGACAACATACCCATGCTCAAGTACATGGCACAGCAGCAGCCAGGGTCCTAGGGCACAAGGATCTCTTGTATAAGGGGCATGGATTTGCGGGCAGCCCCCAATCGGTGTTTGTGGTTGGTGACAGTGATCTGTTGTGCCCGCAAAGCCTTGATCTTTATGTTGCATTGGTGCACCGACTGGTTGTGCCCACATTCCCACAAGTGGCCTGAAACCCCTCATAGAGGTACGCATTGGAGCACCTTCTCTGTGCAAAGTGTTTAAAGATTTTGGCCTCACCCCACAGGGCCACGAAGTCCACAGTCTCCTCCAGGGACCAGTTATGGCCCTGGAAGGTCATGTGTGCATGCAACAGTCCCATTGCTGGCAGTGGCAGGCAGGGGCACAGTGTGGGGCAGGCAGGGTGCTGCTGTGCCTGGGACCAGTGGTGGGGTCCAGATAAGCTGCTGTGGCTGGCCTGGGGCCAGCTGGAGTGGGAGCCAATGGCTGCAGGTGGTCCAGGGTTCTGCCAGCCCTGACAGCTGGCAGCGGTGCCCAGCACAGATGATAATGTGACCCTGGCAGCTTCAAGGATGCTGGGAGTGGTGCTGGGGTACAGTCAGGCTGCTACAGATGGCCTAAGGCCTCTGCAGGGACACTGGCCAGAGGCTGGCTGCAGGTGTCCTAGGGACCCGGCATCCCCAAGGCTTTTAAGGCCAGGGCTGGGGCAGGCAAAGAACTGCCTCAGCCCTGGGGCCTGGGACTAGCCTGCAGGTGGCCCTCTAGTGGTGGGGTTGCTTGGGGGTAAATTTGCTCCTGGTCAGCTTCTAAATGTGTGCTACTATGCAGTAACTACTTGGGAGTTAATTTGCTGCTTGTATTTGCAGGTAGCAGATTTACTCCTGAATAGATCAGTTTATTGCTCAGTAAGTATCTGCATGTGTAGACAGTGATGCTTAGTGAGCAGTAATTTGCTCTACTGTGCAGTAAAGTATCTCATGAAGAAGTGCCCAGTGTTACCCATCTAAATATTTGCCATTTACATCTACTAAAAACTTGGGCCAGAGTACTGAAAAAGTAGAAAACAGAAATCAAGCTTTATAATTTGTCTCATACTTATGCATCCCTGATACTAGGATGTCATTTATTTACTACTGCCTTTGCCCTTTTGACATACTCAGGTGAAATCTTAACGCCATTGAAAATAATGGAAGTGCTGACACTGACTGGAGTAAGGGCTGAATTTCACCCATGGTCCAAGGATAAGAAATGTTTATGTAATAAGGTATCCATTTTGCATGCCCCATCATATCCGTAATCTCAGCAATCCGGAGGAGCAAGCCCTGTGTCACCAGGTTCCATCTCTTTCTGACCAAGTGTTGGAGCAAGTTCCACAGCCAAAGGGTCCTCAGCCATCTCTGTACCAAGGGGACTTGACCTGGAGCATCCTCACTGGCTGCAACTTCAGTGGCAATGCAAAGGGAAAAGATGTGATTCTTTTTTTCTTTTAAATAGGTAGGTGCCAGTCATTTAGTATTCTGCAGAACAAAGCAAACATCCTAAACTCCACTGTAAACTAAAAGCAGTTAATGCTTGGGAAGGTTCAGGTAAGAATCTCGTTAAAGTTTGTAACACAAAAAAGTTATAAGAAGACCAATGAAAGCCATAAGGAAATAAACACAGTTACATGAGATTTTCATATACTTTTTCTAGGAACAGGAGTGGAAGATGTTTCCTGAGAAATTTCTGAATTTAAATTTTAGTAGCTCTTCCTTTTTGCCATGTATTACTTAGCATCTTTTTGTAATTAAGTACAAATTAAGTAATTAAGGAGCAGGACAGATGAAAAAAAAATATATTGCACCCTGCAATAATGTATAAAATATGCTTAGTCAGAAAAGTATGCTAGAAATATTGGCAGAAAGCAGGCTGTTAAGTTGGGGTGGAAAGCAGTTTATGTAGTTTCTGCGACTATTTCCTTTGCTGTTCAGTATATCAGGAACTAATAGTTCCATGGCAATTTTAGTTATATGCTTTGCTATTTCTGTAGCATAACACAAGAAAAAATCCACGTTGCAAAATAAAGTTTCCCTTTTTCCCCTATAAAGGATCAAAGTGTGATAAACAACTGTATCTTTTTATGAAAAAAATCACAGCTACAGCAAAAGAATCTTATTGTTTCTTTTACTTTACAAAAAAGGAATAGTTTAATTAGACAAGAAGGACCTTATGAAGTAAATGAACTAGACTGAGGCATCTGCTTGTGAAAAGTTAGCTTTTGTATTCCTGGAAGTAGAGGTAGTGAAAAAATGCAAAAAAAGAAAAAATGAATTTTTAAATTGTATTGCAAACTTTTAAAAAAGTTGCTGACCGGACCGACCGCCGGTTGGCCACTTTGTAGAAAGAGAGCATACAATTTCTTATCTGTAATGTGGAATAAGACTGAATTGTGTTCAGCAGAATACTACATTGCTTTATACTGGGGAACAAAGGGGGATGCAATCCATTATATAAAGTTACATTGAAATTAGTTTTTATTATGTTGGCATTTTGGGAGCATAAATCCCTCATATTTGCAGTGTTAAATCTTAGCACAGTACAAGTTCGTTATAATGAACCCCATTGGACTGAATAAGAAATTCACCAAAAAAGGGTTTTTAGTATAAAAGGGTTAGTCAATTTCTGCATTATAATAATGAAAGAAATCAATTCCTGCTGTTAAAAGCAGGGTTTGTCATTATTAGGGTTATTCTTAAGAGGTGGCTCTGTATTTTAAAACCTAACTTAAGTAATACCTTCCTAGGTAACATAGCTCTTTGGTCACTATGTTGTCTCCAAGCCTGCTGTGAAAGCCTTATAATGCTCGCTAATCTTCACTTAATGAGTTTTCTTCATGCAGCATGGTAACTAGACTTGGTAAAGGAGGAAATTCTGGATTTAAACATGTATCTAAAGTAGTAATGGGAGAAATATGAAAGTAAAACTAGAAAAACCTCTAGGACATGAATCATTCAGTACAAATTAGATCCAACAGAAGTGTATTATAGTAGAGTTCAAGAAATCTTTAATGTATTGTTTTTCATCACCTGTTAATTTGAGAATATAAATTCACTAAGTTGCAGTTCTTGGAGCAGAATTTGATTTGTGAGATTTATACCTGCAAGTGAGAGCTTTATTCAAAAGTATATTTAGATTGGGTGTAGACCAGTACAGATTTATTTTATAACACACGGGATATCAGGGGTCCCAGTACAAGCTTGCCCATGAGTTCCTGACAGATATATCTGTATAAAAAAACCTAACCTGGCTGCACTAAAACAAGCTTGAAAGAGAGCTTTGTAGTGTAACCATGCATAGTTATGTTTAAGAAAGTAATGGCATCTGACAAACTGCATAAACAGTGCTTGTCAAACAGTTCTGTGTTCAAGGTAAATTCATAAACAAAAAGCTATGCTTGAATAATATTGTAGTTGTGACAAAAAGCAACAAAAGCAAGGAAATTACAAAGTTAAAGTTGATGCTCAACCACATCAATTAACATTTTTTGTTTTCTTTTTAATAGAGCAGAGGTCTTTCAGGATAATGTGATCTCCCTTTGTCCTCCATTACCACTAAAGGCATTACTTTGGACTGACCTTTCTTCCTTGTCAAGAGTATCCTTGAGAACATCATGCATTGTTCAGATGCGAATTGTTCTCAGGATGTACATACTGTTTCAGCTAAGCTCTCAGTGCTAACTGAGAACAATGAGCAAGCTGAAATTCCCATTTCCCCTCTCCCACTCCTCTACCATTTTTATTCATTTATATTCTCCATCCCCCCCAACACAGTACGTCTACTGAACATACAACATCAAGTTTAACTGAGTTCTCTTGCTTTTCTTAGTTGGTTCAATCATCAGATTAATTATTGTTTAATTAATGGTGCAGACTGATGAGCCACTATACCCTTTCCAAGAGAGCAGGCTTGCAAAAATGAATATTGCATCAGAAACATGGTAAACTCCAGTAGCAAAATAAAATAACCACTTTCACACAGCGCTTTAAAAAAAGCTACTTTGTTCATTGGAAACTTTTCAGAATTACCAGATATCCAGCACTTCAGTTTAGTTTGGTATCTTTCATCTTTAGAGGTTGGCTGTTTTGGCTCATGAGTGTCAAAACACCAAAACTTAGTTTTTTCATGAGTAAATTTCCTTGGAGATTTTATGGTAGCCTGATAAAAGCAGAAAGAAAGGGAAGAATTTCAATTGTTTGTTCAACGTTTGTACAACTCCTTCAAAACTCCCTTCTGGAGTTTATGTACTCAAAGTAAAGCACCTGTGCTACTGCTCTCCAGTCATGGAGCCATGGTTTTAGGATTATGCAAATGTACATGTAATAAGGTTCATTTCTGGGTCTAGGGTTGTGCCATGGACACCCCATGCTGAAGACAAAGATCAAGATTTGCAAATGTAGCTGCTTCCAGTTAGATACATGAAACCTATTTTAAACTCCTACATAAAAATTACCTTGATTTTTTTCAAAGATGCTGCTCCCTCCCCAATGACATTTAAGTTAATGAGCACAGCAGATCTGAAAATTGGGGCACTTCTATTTAAAAACCTAGAAATGGAGTTTAGCACTTCAAGTTAAGCTGGGGCTATTACACTTTGAGGGCAGTATACTGGCCCTATGATGAGCATTTGTGACTACAATGAGAAAAGTAATGACTAATTGAGAATTATGACACATCTCCGTTCTCCAAACAGCTCTTCACACATCAGTTTAATTAAACAGTGTACAGTATTATATTCTGATTTAACGTCTTCCTCCTCCAATGTTGTTAAACTCCTGGGATTCTAGAGATCTTCATGCTGGAATTCAGATGCCTTTAAGCAGACTGCCTTTACAAGGTCATCTATTTTACTGTTCTTTTCCTAGTTTTAATTAACCATTTAACTTTAATTTTTGGTTTTTCTTGTCTTCACATTTTGGATTTATCTCACTAGCAACTTTGCTTCCATGGCTAGGTTAAAATATCATAATTTGAAACTCTCAAAGGTGACTGTACAAATAATACCTTGGCATATATGTTCACTTAGATTTGTTTAAAATGCCGATCATCAGACGATATGGGGAATTTTGTAAACACTTGACATTTTCAGAAAACAAGAATATGTTAAACAAATATAACAAATTGCAACTGAAATAATAAGGGTTGCACTGCTAGAGATTTTTGGGGCCAATACCAACAGCCGATTTTTTTTTAAGGAGGCATATTGGCCAATACCAATCCAATTTCTGATATTCAGCCCAGCAGTTTGAAGAACAATGTCTGGCTGGTAAGTCTGTTGTGGAGGAAGGGGTAGGGAAGGGAAGAGGCATGGGGGAGCAAATCAAGTTCCTAATGGGGAGGAAGAAGTGGGGCTGGGGATGGGGCAGGCATTGTCCGGGTGGGGAGGGGTGCAGGATGGAGCCAAAGCTTGTCTGGGGGTAAAGGGGGGTGTGCACCCCAGGAGGGCATGGGGGGTGCATGTGCCCCCAGATATGCCCGAGGCACCCCCTCCCCTTCTACCACAATAGACTTACCAGCTGGACACAGCTCTCCAAGCTGCCGGGCTGCACTCCTGGCCCCATGCATGCTGTGGCCGCATGCACACACAGAGCATTTATCAGCCACGTGAAGCAAAAAAAGCCAATTTATGATACAGTCAATTTTATTTATATTGGTGCCAATCGGACTGATGTATTGGTGCACCTGCTACATCTAAGCATTTCACTTCTATCCATAACACTCCTCCCCAGTAAAAACGTATAAAAAACAAAGGAACTTTGCCGTGGGTTCCTCACTATATAGTTAGCTTTCTCACTGAAAGCCTAAGCACTTAAGCTTTTGCAGTGCCATGTAAGAAGCATGGGAGGCTGACATTCATTCTCAGTTCAAGATCAGAATGTAGGAATACTCTTCCAAGGCTGAATTAGGAGTGCTTCCACACTACTGAGTGGGAAGAGCTAAATTTGCAGTTAGACCATATCCAGTACTATCGTCAGGTCTAGGGACAGAAATTACGCATAAACTGGTATAAGTGATCAGAAACCAGTTCAAATCTGTAACACAACAGAGTTAGGGACAGACATTCAAAAAGCCTGAGCCTGAATTGATTCAATATTTACAAATTACTCTAACCTGGCTATGCTGAACTGGTTTGTAACTGGACAGATATTTTCTCCGCACTGAGGAAATTCAGGCACACGCTTGCAGTGGCTTATGCTAAAGCTGGGGCATGCTAGAGCAGCCCTGCCTTCCCTTAAGCAGTACTGAGCTGAGGGGGCATGGCCAGGTCCCAGCAGGATGCTCTGATTAGTCCAGCAGCAAATTGATAACAGTGTTCACCCTAACTCAGTGTTTATCACCTCATTAAGAAAACAACAGAGGGACATTACCAACTACCCATTGATTCTGCCCATTGATTCTACCTGATGACTTGGCACAGACCATAGCCAGCATGTTGTCCGATAGCTAATACTCTTTGCAAGGCAGAGGGAAGGTGAATTCCTGCTTAGCAAGAAGTGGGGGGGTGGGGGAGAAGCTGCAGTCTCTGCCAGAGCTCTGGCCAGAGAGCAGAGGAGAGGGCACAGCTCTGCTGTGGAGCAGAGAGCCCTGCCCAGCCCAGAGAGCATGCTGGGATGCTGGGGGAGTCTGGTTTATCTTAAACCAGTGAGGGGTCCAGGACAGACATTGCATAAACCAGTTGGACCCAAATCAGTTAAGTCTGATACTACATTCAACCAGGTTTATCTCAAACTGGTTTCAGCCATTTTTACACCAGTTTACATGCACTGAACATCTGTTCTGTTACAGGTTTAAACCAGTTTCTGGTCACTTAAACTGGTTTATGTGTAATGTCTGTTCCTAGCCCAGAAGTGCAAAGCACATAAACCGCTTTCAAAATGGCCAAAACTAGTTTAAGATAAACCCGAAAGTAGTATATCAGATATAACTGATTTAGGTTAAATCAGCTTATTGAACTTCTGTCCCAGATCCCCTCCAGATTCAAGTTAACTCACAGTCCTCCAACATCTCACAATATTTTGCACCTCCCCGCCACCCCCACTCAAAGTGGCAGAGCTAGCCTTGGCCCAAGCTCTCTGCAGACATGTGGCTTCATTTCCAAAATCAAGTGTGAATGTTTGTTCATTTGCTTATTGGTTCAATTTTACACATTAAACTAACCTGTACAGATTAAATCAATTCAACCTTGGGCTTTTTAACTGTCTGTACCGAGCCCAAGTGATCTCCTAAGCCTGGCCTGCCCAGACTTCTCCCAAAATCTAGACACCAAAGGTCCTCAACACGGAACCCTGCCACTCAGTCATGAAATACCATCTCTTAAAGGATAAAAGTGTACCACACTTTCCCGTCTTTCGATCTTTACTGTCTACTGTGTTTGTCTATAAGGTGAATAGCAATTTAGAATAGAAGACATCTGTGGTGGTCATGTTGTGATGGGGGAATATGCCCAATAATGTCTGGATTGAGATCCTCTGATTTATTTTATCTCAGGTCACCATATGAAGCAACTTCTGGTCTTCACCAGTCAGCCTGGGCATACAGAGATAGAAGGCTTGACAGCCCCTTGCATGTCTCCCTGAGATATGGCATAACCAGCATCATCATTTCCAAGAACAGAAAAACCATGGGCCAGACTCTTCAAAATCATACTATTGCCTTCAAAATCTTGATGTTAAAAAGATTCTTTTTAACTACCTTTTTTGCTTTTTGATATGTTTGGATTCAACCGGTTGGTATAGTCAGAATTTTCTTTATAACCATGAAGACTAGAATCTAATTGTTCAAAAAAAAAGGAGGGGGATGAGAAAGTGGACTGACACTTTTATATATTCGCATGACTTCAGGACATGCCTTTTTAGGAAAAATTCTGCGAGTCATGAGGACTGAGGGTACTGTATACTAGAATTATATAACTTTATTAAATGCTTATTTATTTCAGGCTCATCATTCAACTTTTGATTTCCCAGAAAGTTCCCAGATCATAACTAAAGGATTTTAGAGACAGGAAAGAATTCTTTTAAGTAAGGGGATTCTCCTTCCCTATGGAGAACATGCCAGGTTTGGATTTGACTGCAGATGTAGCATAAACCCTGCAGTAAAGGGTTGTTTGAAATTGCACTATCCTCGAGAGATCACCTAGAACTATCTGCACTCTTTCAGAACGTATGTTTCTCTGCACACAACTGGTCAGTTTTTCCTGGAATCACTGGCTCACTTTGTAATTCCTGAGGGAGGTCTGCTCGCACCTACTCCTATGCAACCCTGTACTTAATACTTTGCACTAGTACAGTTCTGATCATTACTGCCCATCAAGAGACATACCTTTGGTGCCTGTGGGCCGCCATGTAGATGGTATAGGAGACTGTTGATGAAACGTCTGAAGTGCCAGGAGGCCCATCCCATAAGAAAAGTTGCAAGAGCATCAAGTAAGTCAGAGCACAAGAGATCCTCCATACAAATTCCTTCTCCCCTCACTCTTCACTAATATGAAAAACAACCAAAGTACGTTCCTACTCCGCTGCTCTTCTAAAGAAATGGCCAAGCAGTGACTGGTATCTAAAAAGATTCTTACAATAAGTCAGGCTTTGATTTTCAATGAAAAGAAGTCTTTCTCCTTTCACACTTCTCCCAAAGGCAGAACATTCCCTAAGTCCCTGCCTATACTCCTGTGGCAAAGATTAGGAAATGCCAGGATTCAGACTTGTGTGCATGTTCATTTTGACAGTTTTTAGGTATATGGCCATGTGGTATTTTTAACAAAGAAATCCTGCCACATTCAGTGTGAAGAATGGATCTGCTCTGGGGATGAATCTAGCCATGGAGTGAGGGAAGCTCACATGTTTGAAGATGTGTAATGAATGAGGAAGGAAGAGAAGGAAAGGCATTTGACCGCTGCCCCAGATCCTATTTCTGCATGTCAAAGAGTTCCAATAGAAGCGTAGGCCCATGATTCTCAAACAAGGGTGCTATGGCACCCTGCGATGTCATGAGATCCTTTTAAGGTACCAGAGGGTGCTGTGCACACCTAACACTTGCACATGATACACAAGGTACACTCAGAGATTTCAAATAAGAATCCACAGTGTCAAAAATATTTGGCTCTCTTGTGCACATCCAGAGGAGTATATACGTGCACCTGTTTGTCGCACTACTAACTTGTAGCGCAGCCCCAAAATTTGACACTGGGAGATCCTGGTGTCAAAAAAAACAAAAACCAACCTGCTGCTAAAAAAAGCAGCATAGCACACACAGCAGCAGTATGCACTGCCAGAGCTACACTCCGGCTGCAGGCCAGGCTTTGAGCGGCTGGGTCGGCACCCCTCCTGCTCCTGGAGGTTCCCAGGACCCCAGATAAGGCTTCCGAGGCCAACACACATGCTGGCCCCAGCCTCCCCTACCCAACCCACGTCAGTTTGTGGTGCACCAGAGCATGCATGCAGGGGCATGCCCTGGGACAAAAAACAGCAACACAACTATGTGCTGATGCTATTTGTGCTACGGATAAATGCATGGCCCTCCATGTGTACGCTTGTCTGGACATGTCACTTGTGGTCTTTATGGGTGCATACAGATGACCATGCACATACCGTTTGTGGCACCTCAAAGCGGTTTGAGGCTAATTTGCAGCATGGCACCAAAATTTGACACCAGGAGATCCCAGTTTCAAAAAATGAGCTGTGCTAAAAAAAGTGGTATGGTGCGCTTGACAGCAGCAAGCACCACCAGAAACAGAGCCTGGCTGGCCAGAAGCATGCTCTGGCTGCCAGCCAGACTCCATACAGCCAGGTCGACACCAATGCTGCCTCAGGAGGCCCCCCGGACAGCAGGTAAGCCTGCTGGGGTCAGCACAGTTGATGGCCTCAGCCTTCCCTACCCCAACTAGGCCAATTTGCTGCACACTGGAAAAGCAGTGGCACAAAGTTGTGCTGCTGCTATTTGTGCAGTGGAAAATGCACACCCCTACATGTGCACACTCATCTGGATGCATCCTATGAGTAATTTTGTATTCCCAAATTTCTCAGTTTGTCCATGAGGGCCTGATGCAGAGGTGTTGAGAACACTATTCAACTAAAGTCAAAGAGAAACTATACCTGAACACACAAAATGCTACCTGCATGCATAAGGCGCATCCCTACGTGCAGGCACGTGCACTTGCAGCAGAACTCAAATAGAAGCGGTGCAGATTTGAACCAGGGCTTTGCCTCAGTGCACATGCCCAGACATGCACTTTTGTGTGGTGCAAGTTGTGCCACTTGGGGCAAAATAAACCTGCCTGGCTCCTCCCAGATCTACAGCCAAGGGCAGCTAGAGTTTGGGGCCAGCACCTGTCATGGCCCGTCAGTACAAAAAGCTGCCCTGGCAAGTAGCTCAGGAGCTCTCAGGAGCTTTTGGGGCCTGGCCAATTGGTACCTGGGGACACTACCCCTTGTGCCAGCTGGACTGATGAAGTAGCCCTGAGAGTTCCCTGCACCCTTTACCCCCTGCAGCAGTCTGGCAGTGGGGGCTGCTGCCTGGCTGGGACCTGCCAGTGGGCTGTGACTGCAGAGTTGGCCTTTGTGCAGCACCGCTGCCATGTGTGCCCCTGCCCGTCCATCTGGGCAGTTATCGCCTGGCAGACGTTCCGGGTGTGGTGGCCTGCTATGAACTGACAAAGCACATCCTCCTGGCCCCAACTGGCCAGGAGGTCAGCCACCTCCAGGTGGGTCCAACATGCCAGCTCTGAACAGGCTCCTCTGCCTGGGTCCTGCCATGTGCCTCCCTAGCAGGAATTCTGGTGTTCCCTGTTTGAAAACTGAAAAGTACCTGAGCGTGAGAGAGTGTGAGAGACAGCAATCAGTTGGGCAATGTTCTACTGATATAACTACAGTGTTAAAGCAATTTGGAAGCCTACCAGCGTCTACCCCCCCTCCTGCAGGGCTCATATGCTCCACTACCCCTTCTTGCTCCCCCAGTTCCCCAGATTGCTGCCCTGCCCATCTCCATACCCTGCCAGCTTCCCTGGCCATCCCCACCCCCTGCTTGCATCCCCAAATCCCTGATGGCTGCTCCACCCAGCCCCAGCCTCCTGGAACCAGCACGATGGGGCAGTGGCAGCGTGGGTGCCAGGCGGCTGCCCCATGCTATGCAGGGGGACTCTGCCAGGAGGCTCCAGTGACCCAGATGGCAGCTGCTACTGCCAGTGAGTGCAGGGCTTCTTTTCTTTTTCTTTAATTGTCAGGACGCTGGGGCTGGGAGGGGCAGCGATTGGGGAAGGGGCTCAGGAGCAAGTGGGGGCTGAGGCTGTCGCAAGTCCCCTCATGGTCCCCTACTCCTTCCTCTAGCCCGCCCAGTGCTGGAGCCCCGGTCCAGCTCCCTGTAGCTGACATACTGCCTGCCCTGCATGGGCAGACACCATGCTTCAGCACCAGGGCAAGGGCCAACTACAGAGATGCTCCAGCTGCCTACCAGAGCATCCCTGTGGAGGACCAGAGCCTCTGGTTGCTTTTTTCCCCCCAGCATCTTTTTTGACCCCTGGATATCAAGGGGTCTAATTTTGCCCTTGCATTGCAAATTTGCAGTGTGAGGAGGGTTTTTTTTGTTCCCACATGTGCCTCTTGCAGCGTCTCAAGGGGCTTTGAGACACTGCAAGAGGCATGTGCATGCTCATCTGGACACACCCATGAAGTGCTATATAATGCCAACCTGTATTTTAAAAAAAAAAAAATTAGGGCCTTAGTATCTCAAATTGGGCACCCAAAATGAATGGGTAATTTCTGTCTTAATGTCTCTATGTCTCAGTTTTATATCTGAAAGTGAGGATAATACCAATCTCTCAGCTTAACGCAGGGAAGATAAATTAATTAATTGTTATGAGACACTTGAATACGATAGTGACAAGTGCCCTAGAAATGCTTATGAGGAAATTAACAATTCTGTCTTCAGCAGGGTTTGAATAGTGTGTAGTAAATAACTTAGGGGAGCTACACAGTTGAACAATGTGGAAAACACAAACTATGGAGCAGCTGTTTTTTAATGAACTATTATGCATCTGAATAAAGCTGGAGCCCATATTAAAAATAGTATGCTGGCATATAATTAAGGACTGTATTATGATGTATATGGACAAGAATGTTGCAGAAGCAACATTAATTCTGACCTTGCCTAATTTTGAGTGCTTGATTTTTGCATTCCTAATTCTGTTTTAACGGTTTTGTGTGTCATTTCCCAGGGTGGGGGGGCCTTTGAAAAAACACAATGAACCAGGAAATATGCTTTTGTGGCATCATATAGTGGGTTGAGCTTGGAACATTTAGCTCCACTGTATGGACCTCTTGTCATTTGAGCTGAAAGATGGCACCCTCTACGTGCACTAGGAATAAAGGAAAAAAACTCAATATTTTCCTCAGGTAATTTTCAGATGGCAGAGGGAAAATGAGCTGAGGAAACTTTGGTTCTTTTCAAGGGTCAAGGAAATGTTCTCTTTCTGGTTGTTTCTTTCAACTTCTCTATATACCAGTCTTGCTTCTTCCCTACCCCTGGCTCTTTGCTTCAGTCTCTTTTTCTGGGTTTACTCAGTTTCCTTCCCAGCCAGTCTTAGTCTTTTCCTCCAGACCTGCCCGCCAAGTCCCATTTTATTCATCTCCCAGTCTTGCTCCTTTCCAACTCCCAAACACAGACTCCCTTCCCATTCAGGCCCAGTTCCCTACTGCTACCTCCTCATCCAATCTGTTTCTTTTGCTTCTCTTGCCTCCTGACCCCTCATTTAAGTCTTCTTTTTCCCTTGGACTGCTCATTTAGTCTTGGCCTTCCTCCAGACCCTCCCCATTTGTTTCTTTCTTTGCTTAACCCATCCTATTTTTCTGCTCACCCTTAGTTTCTTATCACATCTTTTGCTCTTACTCCTTGTTCTATTCATCCCCATGGGCTCTTAGCCCAACAAGCCCTTACCTCTTCTCTGTGAGGCCCTAGACCTAGTCATGTTCATCCTGGCATCAACAATGACGCCAAGATCCCGTTCCTCCACTGTGCTAGTAAGAGGGGAGCTTCCCAGCCAGTATGAGTGCTGGGGGTTGCCTCTCCCCAGATGCATCACCCTGCACTTGTCCACGTTGAATCCCATCCTG
>JAGPOW010001296.1:16651867-16663437 GCA_030014935.1 Caiman crocodilus | reverse complement strand
TCTCTGGGAGCGCCCCGTCAGCCAGTTTCTGACCCACTCAACCGTGTAGGGGTCAATGCCACAGCTCCCCATCCTTTTTAATGAGGATGGGGTGAGAGAAAACTAGTACAAATAGTACTAGGACAAGTATTATCCTATGGCAGAGTTGTTTAATGTACCAAAACGCACATGTAGATGGTGACCAGAGCTGCCTGGGGCATGAGGATGCTGCAGTGTCGGGGCTGCTTGCTGGCTAGACCCGCGCTGTAGCACCCTTGTGCTCCAGTCAGCCCCCCCATAGCATGTTGAGGCAAGGTGGAGCATCTCCAGGCTGACCTACCCCAGACTTTTACCAACTGGGGCTGCTCTACCCCGCTTCAACATGCTGTGGACCTGGGCACATGTGTAGATGCACCCTCTGTGGGGATGACACATGTATAATCTAGTCAATACTAAAACAGTACATATTCAGTAAGGGTGTCATTTTTCTCCTCTTATAATGTACTGAGTCTCTACTGAGTGAATATAGACAGTATTTCAAAGGTAAATTATTTGGTCAACACTGAGCAGATTTTCTGTGGGATGGCAGGAAGCTTACCTCTCTGCCAAATTTCAGGGCTCAGCTCCAAACCCTGGGGTACTAGAGCTTCCCAGAGAAAAAAGTTGCCATAATTTTATAACACAGGCAAGACAATATAGGCTTCTTTTTCTAGCCTCATTCTCAGAATGGCTTAATCATTTTGGCTGAAATTTTCCAGACAAATTTCAGCCTGAGGCACACACCTGGCAAGAAAAATTTCAGCCCAGACAGTTAAAAGTCTGGCAAAGTTTTTAGCAACTGAAAACAGTCTTATAATGGGAATTATCTGGGAACCTGAACCATAAGCAGTCCTACCGGCCCCACCTATAATTAATTTTGGCCCATTTAAAAAGTTAAGCTTTTAAAAGCTTCCCTTCTGTTGAAATCCAAAGTGAGGTGAGTGCTGAACTCCCTTGTCCTCCTTCAAAATTCAAAATTCACAGACATGAAATGTAGCTAAGTAAGTTAATTAAAACAAATATTTGTATTTGTAAACACTAGCCAATTATCATGTGCTCGTTATTACTGTAATACAGAAAAGCCTGAAATTCTTTGTGAACATATGCAAGAAATGAGAGAGAAAAAACCTGTAAAATATGTGGTGGTTAATATTTGCAATCTTAACACTGATGAGATACTTTTCATTGTTTTAAAACTGTGTGTCAGAACATAAGAGCATAAGAACTGCCATTCACCAGATCAGACCATGTGTCCATCTTGTCCACTACCCTGGATACACGGTGGCAGAGAATGGATGCTGAAAGGGAGGGTAATATGGGTATGACCAGGGGGTTTTCCCTTGTTCCTCTCTCACAGCCTCCAGCATTTAAGGTCTAGGAAGTTCAGATTTGGAGGCTGTACACCCGACTCCCTTTCACACACTATGTTAAAAAAAATGAAACTTTGAGTTTAACATCTATTTGCCGACTATCTTCCTTCCATTCGTGCTAGCTGGTTTGTTATTACACTTGGGAGTCACTGTCACTGTGGTGGAAGTTGCTTTAAAATACAATCGAGTTGTGTAATAAAACTTCACAGTAAAGACCAGTTCTGAGGATGCGGCATCAGTCAGGTCCGTCTAAATGTTGCACCCAGTTTAGGTAGCTTAGAGTATGGGCTTTGTTACACATTATCCTTTAAGCATCTCAAATGTCGATTAGTTTTAAGCCAAGTTTAGAGCAGTTACATGTTCGGGTGAGCAGAAGCCTTGAGGAATAAATGCTATGCATGCCCCCCTCCCCTTCTGCTCTGGGTTCCCCCTGCCTCTCAGGGTTCCCGCCTTGCCGCCCCACCTCCGGGGCTCCCCCTTGCTCCTCCCCATGTCCCCCCGCCCCTGCCCGATCCTCCTGACTCCTCACACTCCCCCTTCCATGTCCCCTGGCTCACTTGTGGCTGCCTCAGGGAAAGCAGACGGAGAAGGGGGACCCACCTGCCCGGCCCAGAGAGGGGCAGCGACAGCAGCAGCCAGTGGCAGGTCCCTTTTCCCTGCTTGTTCTCCTAGGGCAGCACTGGCAGCCTCAGGTGAGCCGAGAGCTATGTGGGGAGGACATGAGTAAGAATCTGGGGCACTGGCAGGACGGGGGGTGACAGGCCCAATTTTGGGGCTGGGGAGGGCCAGTGGGCCAATCTGGGCTGGGGGGGAACAGTAGACTGGTGGGGGAGGGGAGGTTACAGGGGATGGTGGCCTGATCCAGGCCAGTTGAGTGGGGGGCAGCAGGCCTGATCTGGGCTGGTCGGGGGTAGGGAGGGGCAGGATGTTATATTAACATGTAGTGTAGAGCGCCCACGAGTTAGTGTCACTCAACCTGGGTAACACAAATCACAGCTATACCTAGCCTAGAGTGGCATTAACTTTCTGATGGGGAGGTTTAAAATTACTTTCACATGCGAATGTGTGAACAGTCCCAGAGAGCTCCCTGAGCCACCTAAAATGCATGTGTAACAAACCGTTAAGTCAGAACTTAAACTGGGTCCCCCAACCACTTGTTCGCACCCTTAGTGAATGGCTTGAGAGACAGATGAGCTTTCTGCTCGTTTGACCCGAACTTATAGTTGTATCAACATTCATCATAGTGATTGCAATATATTTATGCTACACTAAGATTTTGCAAACAAATTTTATGTAGCTATATAAAAAGCAGCTTATACTTTGAGCCTGCCAGCCTCCAAAAGTCTCTGTATGCTGTTCTTTTCTATGTATTTTTTTTTCAAACACCGAGGACAAATACTGAACAGTTGGCTGTAACAAATTACTTTTTATATTGTAGTTCTAATAAATGAAGATGGTGAAAGTTTTCAAGACTGATTTTCACAATTTGCTGCAGATGGCTGTATGCAAAATACAGCCAAAACAAGCATGACTAGACTGCCCCAAGCAGCAACTGCTATATAATATTAATACCTTGAATTAAAACATAAGAATTGTCAGGCCAGATCAGACCAGTTGACTCCTTACCTCAATATCCTATCTCTGCCAGTAACCAAATGCTTTAGAGTAAGTTGAACAAATCAGTCTAGCAGAGAAGCATGTATTAACATGTGCATAAGGAAAGTTTTTCGTAACTCCAGGCCGTTAATGATAGTTTATGTCCTGAACCTTGAGAATTGATATCTGTTCAATGTCACTTGCACAGTTTGCTATATCTCTGTTCTTTCCCTTGTCCAGCATGTTAATAAACATACTAAACAACATCAGTCCCAGTGCAGGCCCTTGGAGTAATCTATCCCAACTTGAGAATTGACCACGTAAAGGAGAGAAGCACGATGGGCCAAACTCAGATCTGTCAAAAGTGGGTGGGGTAGCACTTCCTTGACATGTCTGCCCTTGGCATCATCTGAAGACAGCCTGTTCCTACTTCCCACATGTTGTTCTTGATTATGGTCTGTGAAGGGGCTGCGTGTTCCCTGGTGCTAGTCTTGACCCATATTTTTTCAAGTGGTCTACTGACATCATCTGCATAACTAGTTATATGCAGAACCTAGTCTCTAATAATGAGTTTTCATTCACACATGTAAAATTGATGTTTCCTTAGTCCTGAATGATGTCTGGTTGTATCTGGTACGTGCCCTGTCTGCTTTAAAAGAAAATGGGAGAACTACTCTAATACGTAGTCGTGCTGGGGGCCACGAAACTCTCTTCACCAGAACATATATACTTCAGCTCAGCCTCCCACAGCATGTGGTCGAATGAATACATAATTTGACCACATTTAGGGCAATTTAGGAACGTATCCAAAATCATTGTCTTATTTAAATGGAGCTTTAGATACTGAATGTAGTGATTCTGAGTTTGGCTGGACATCGTGATCCCTACTCATTTCTAGTTATTGCCTTTAACAGTCACATTCAGGGAGAGGGTAGTTTTTAAGAATTATGATGATCCCGTTCTTTATGCATGCTATGGTTAGTTTGTTTCTAGAATCTCATAACGCTTTCAAAAGTTAACCCCACCTGTGTGAAGTACTGGCACCAGTGTATTGTTCTGGTGAAACCTGTAAATAAGCTACTACTGTTACATACCTTTATAGTGAGGGATGGGGAGCACAAAGCGTTTAATCTGCTTGTCCAAGGTCATACAGAAATCCTGGAAGAGATAAGTGCCATATTGTGTGTTCTAACATTGTTCTGTTTTCTCATTTTGGTATTGGTCGGTTCACTGCTTGCCAACAACCACAGTATCTTAGGGCAAATTCCTTTCTGCTGCCAGAACTAGGAATTCATTTTTAAGAAATAGAAATGGAAAGAAAGTTTTTCAGTATAACACAACTCTGCACAGTGCCTTTTCTGCAGCATTTTAAAACAAATAAAACACTGCAGACCTCATTCAAGCTGCGCTCTTCAATAATAAAGGCAAAGAAGGAAGATTAAGAGGTGTATGGACAAAAGATACATATACCTTCGTATGCAGTTTGAAAGAAAAACGGAATTATTCTGGATGGCAAGAGCTGCAAAGGAGGACATGCTCATGCCAGCACTGACGAGCAATGGGCAGAGGGAAGAAAAGTGCTGAGTTGTCAGAGACAAACGTTCACATTAGCAGAATTGTTCCAGGATTTTTAAGCCTCATGGCTTTTGCGCTGTAATGGTATTTCTTCAGAAACCAGACAAAATGTCTTTTGTATCCTGTGTAAACTACCTTCTGGCTTAGTTTTTACTGGCCTTGTCAGGGCAATAGGTATATAAGGAATGTTACTTGTTTTTCTTGCTCTCCATATTGACAGTGGAGGATATAAGTGTGAACGCTACGTAACTTCCAAATTTAATTCAGTGCCACAGCAGTTCATTGGGGGTTTGCTTTCAACTTTGGTTTGTGGTCATGTTTTAAGCACGTATTAACTGGCACGCTTATAAACAAGGAGAAACACTTGTTGCTGGTGGCTTTAAACCATTGGTTAAAACCTGATTTAAAACTGTAGTGTTAATAATTGTATATAAGCTCATTGGGCCAAGTCTAAACATCACAGAAATCAGTGGAACTCTGCTTTGTATTGCCGTCAGTAGGCCATTGCTGACTTTCTTTTTTTCCAGTTGAGTTTTCATCCCACAAGCACTGCCAGAGTTAGGGCACTGAACATTGCTCCACATTGGATGATCTCATTTGGCTCCATTCTGACACAGCGCCTTGAATTTTGTATATCATTCTGGCCTAATAATCATGCAGTATTTGCTTCTGGAGAAGGAAAAGCCACCCTTGAGAACTGTACACTGTTTTGTAGCAAATCTTAATACAAGAAGTACTTGATCTCAGCAGACTTTAACGGTTAAAAGAAATTCTCTTTGTATTTTGGTATCTCTGTCCCTTCACAGTCATAATGGTTTGTCTGTTCCCCACTGGTGCACAAGGAGGAATTTAAAAGTTATTACTGTCAAGTACAGTGATACTTAGCAACAGAGCTGGATTAATAACCACAAATTTGAATGCAATTAAAAATAATCTGGAATCCCATCCTCCCTTCCTTCTTCCCCCCTACCACCCTGAAAAAGTAAGGAATAAAAGGGTTAAAATGTGAGCATGCAGCCAGGGAAATGAACCACAGCAGGAACAGCATCACAAGAACAGGCAGGAAAGAGAATGGAGACTTGTTCTTTTTCTTTCCATATGACTGCAAAACGCTGAATCACACAGGTCACGTGACAAGATAGTCTAAATTTGGCCACTGATGAGCTGGAAGAGCCATAAGAGCCACAACTACCCTTTCTCACTGCCATGAAGTGCTTTTGCTCCCAAAGCATTGGATTCAAATGCTCATTTTCCCATAGTGCTGATAATCAAAAAATGGTACCCAGGTGTAATACACAATTTTATTTCCATTTTGCCTCGACCTGTGCTGCATCAGTTTCTAGGGGAAAAAACTCATAACCATCTGAACTTGCTTATCTCCCCAGGTCCAGCACAGCAGGTGACTAGAGAGTCCTGGATTTTTCTCTCAGTAACAAAGTGCTGAATCAGAGCAGTACTTGGATTTCTTTGCATAACATTTTACTTAAAATTTCACTAGCTGTTACTGAGAATGTAGCCTTTTCCCCAAAACACATCTGTTACAGTTAAGTCTAGGAACTAGATGCTTTTGGTGAACCAGAATAATGTAAAGTTTAAACTCTTCAGTACATTATTGTTCAATATTTTGACTTTTGCAGAGTATATTTGTAACATGTCTTAGTTTATGCTTAAGAATCTAAAATTCTATGTACAAATTAATCACGGCATTCCAGTATTCAATATTTTCATAGTCTTAGAGCACTCAGCTGAATTTAAATTACACATTTTACTGGATTTTAATTGCAATATCTCTTTGCATAAATAACTTTGTAAATATTCTTTTAACCCCGCTGCATGAAAGTACATTAATTTACAATCATGCTAAAATTTGTAAGCAATTTGTTGGGTTTTTTTCAAATAGAAGCTAATGATGAGTGGATTGCATTACATTCTCTTCATTAGCATGTGGCTATTCAAAGCTTTGCAAAAGGACTCACAAGGTTGCTTAACTACATGAAAATAGCATAATTAATATTCATTGTGAGTTTCCCATAAGCCAACCAGAGTAAAGGATTCTGGCAAACTCTGTTTCTGACATCCATGCAGGTGGCAAACAAAGAGTTAAAGCAGGCAGTCTTTCTAGCAAGTCAGATTGGACAGAAAGCACAGGCCTTTTCCCCCTTCTTCTGCTGCTGCTGCCTTTTTTTTTTTTTTTTTTTTGCCTTTTTCTTCTTAATTAATCATACGCTGCTTCACAATTTAAATATGGAAATGGGAAGCCATTCGCAATTATTAATGAGCCTCCAGGCTGTCCTGTGGCGTTTCAAGACAAGCTGTGTCAGCCTGCAGAAAGCAGCATGGCATCTCCTTTCTGATGTGTGTGAAATTTATGTGCACAAAGGCTCCTCCTTATCTATGCGCAAACTAAATAAATAAATAAAGGCTTTTGTTTGCCAGGCTACTTGCACATGACTGTTTTGACTAAACTGCTCCATGTTATTTGTACATTACAGTGCTTAGGGAAGAAGGAGGGGGAAAGAAAAAGAAATCTCCAAACCCAGCTACCTGAGTATGCTGCAGTGTGTGATAATCTGCACACATTTTTGATTATTGTTGATGTATTTGATGACTCTTGCTTTAAATATATATATATGTGTATGTGTGTTATAGACGATAATATATATTGATGTGTGTATATATAGATATACATTGTATGTACGTGTATATATGTGTGTGTGCATATGTGTGTGTGTATATATACATATATGTGTGTGTGTGTGTATAGCGTGTGTGTGCATGTGCATCTATCTGTAAACAAAAAATAAAACCGAACAAAAAACTTTGCCCTTGACTGACACCAGCCTTGCGACAGTCGGCTTGGCTCGTTGCCAATTTCTCACCCGGTAAGACGGGGCAGCAGGGTAGAGAGAAGCACCGACAACATGGCCGTTGTTTAGTCTGCGCTCCTAAGACCTTAATGGGAAGGAGCAATTCTCCACTGTTGTGAAGGGTTTGCCAGTTTGCATCTGCTGCAGTGGGAATATTAAGGTGATGGCTCATAGGTTTAAAAGTACAGCATCCTTTTTTTCTGGTACGTGAACCTACCCATTGAATACAGTGTGTCTATGTAAAAATAACAACAGCCACGGCGTTATATTTATTTATTTTCAAGAATCATTGTAATGGGGTGTGCGGAGGGAGGTGGTAGGGGGTGTAAAAAAAAAGGCAAAATGAATAGATGAAGGCAAAAAGAAAAACAATGAGCCAGGTGCAGAACTGTATGTTCATAGTCAGTATTGTTTAGGTTTTTTTATTAAGGTTTCCTATTGAGGTTAAAGAAAAAGGAGAAAAGTATGCAGGCAGGAACTGACTAGCTAATTGTAGCTACAGGTTTTGAAAGACATCTGTTCATTGCATCAAAAAAGTCTGTTACTGTAGTAATGGCTAGAACAAATCATTCTGTATTTTTGGGTACTAGAACACTTTAAGATGTGTCTGATGGGGTTTTTTCCCCCCCCCCATCAGGATAGTTTTCAGTTTCGTTGTGTGACGGTAACAATCTTAGAATACATTATTGTAAATTTGCCACGTTAGATATAAAGTGGTGACTTTGATGTCTGGATGCTGTTTCAAAGTGAAACGTACCTAAGCAGAGACAATGATTTAAACTGTAGTGAGAAAAAAGGGCAGGAAGGTTGGAAGATGATAAACAACACTGAAAAATGGAAGGAGAATAATGTTTACTTTTGAATAAGTGGCCCAATGCCAGGTTGGCGCTGTTTTTTAGGTTAGCAGAGGTTGGAGGAAGGGCCAAACTGAGGCGTGGCTAAATGCTGTCAAGGAAAAAAAGGTCTGCAAATTGCTGCTCTCAGCCTTTTTTTTTTTCTTTTGAAAAAGGCAGTGCTTCCTCTTAAGGCTATTATAAAATGATGCAGAATTTTAACCAGCTATTGTACTGCATATTCTGTCCTGGTATTAAAAAAACCTGATTTTGCAAAGGGAAAAAAAAATCAATAGGTTCTCAACTACGAAACTCTTTGAAGGTATTTTATGCAGTAAAAGAATGACTTTACATTTAATAATCTTTATTTTCCTTTTGATGGCTATATGCAAATATGAACAGTACATTTGAACAATATCTTGCAAAAATGTACCTATTATTTTACAAGTAGATCACTTGCTCTAATAGCACTTGAAGTCAATGGGACCTTCCCAGTGAAAGCAGAGATACAGTATAGTTCCTGTAAAGCAGATTCAGACTAGATACAGCAATTGAAAGTAATAATCACTTTCTTACTTCAAAGACGACATTTTTCAGCGTTTCATTCTCACTTGCAATATGCAGGACCTTCAGGTCATAGCTGAAGCAGAGGATGCAGCAGAGTAATGTCATGCACTTGTCTAGTGGCTAGCTCGTAGTGGCTAGCAAGTCCACGCGATGGACAGTGCCTGAAAAAGCTTATCTTTAACATATCTTCATCGTTGACTGTGTTTACATTCCTTCTACATGTAAAAGCTATTTGTGAATGATGACCGAAAAGCAGAAATTATTTTGTAAGGAGGAAATGTCAGAAATTGGAAAAGAGATTTTTTTTTTTTTTATGTCACATACTATGTTAACCATTAAGATGCTGCTAGGTGTGAATTAAGTTATAAAATAGGTCAAGTGATTTTTGTAAATTTATATTTAGAGAAAATTAAAGGCTAGATTAGAGAAATCCTTATTGTTTCTTAAATATTTATGATCCCTCTTGAATATTTAAGATCACTTAATAGGCTCTTTTACTTAAAATTAGAAAAAAGCTGAGACGGTAATTAGGTGTTTGGCTACTACAGTAAGTACTACAGTTACTTTGGACATCTTTTAATTGTTTTAATGTTTTATTTTATGTACGGAATTGTACATACTGTAAATTGATGCATTCATTGATTTTTTTATTGTTAGTGGGATCTCCAGATTTTCTTTAAATGAGGAATCTTTATAAATAAATATTAAGAAATATTTTTTTCCACATGAAATCAATATAGTGGATGATGACGATGTCTATTTTCCTCTTTCTTTGACTTCAAACCCAACAGGATTGACTATAGATGCTTTGTAGAATAGCTAACTTTTCTATAGTCTCCACTCAGGATCTAAAGCTCATCTCTTGCCCAACACAGGTGGGTAAAAATTCTCTTATTGATCACGCAGGCTGTTGCATAAATGTTAAGTTTTATAAAAAGTTTGCTATTGGACTACTGTTGTGTAGGGAAAATAGTCCCCTTTTTCCCTTGGTCTTAGATGCCATATACAGCTCTGTACAATAATTTTGCTTCAGAAACTGCCAGAAGAAGCATAATGAGGTGGTTAGTCACAGCTTTTATGTGCTACTAAGAGAAAACAGTACGGGGACTGTGGGTTTGATTTTTTCAAGGGATAGTCCATGTAACCCAAATTTGCCTAAATGCTAAACAGGTATCCAGGCAATACTTGGACACTAAATTCTGTGTTCCCTTTTGTCAGGCTGTTATCCTTGAATGAACATTTTCCATTTTTTTTTGCAAGGTTGTCGCTAGCAATGTTTTTTCATTAACTGTTGGATTTCTGCTCATTTCCTTAGTTTCTTCCTAAGCACCTTTGTAAATCTGAATGCAAACAGTGTGCAGCATACATGCCATTTTGACAGGAGAATTTGGGAAACAGGGCAAAAGTTAGGGGATGAATTTTTGCTACTGTTTAGGCAAAATGCACAAAATGCAGACATACACGTCTTAAGGACAATATTAAAATCCGTATTTAGTAAAAAAGGGGGTCAGAGCAGAGTACGTCAAAATGCTGAGATATGCTTCCTTTTGGTATTTGAGTTTGAAAGACAATAATTTATACATTAAGAAAGAATATGGTAAGTGTACAATATGGGTAATACTGTACCGGAGTGTGTGTGGAGCATGCAATGTATCTATATAAAACTCATGTATATGTATGTTTCCATCTTTCAAATTCATATCTCAGGAACCTTTTAACATAGAAAGAATAGATAATGCCATGCATTTCAGTGTCAATAGGGAAAATTAATGCAAGAAGAAACTATTTTTCTATGGCTTTTGGCAAGATATAGAAGCCAAATCCATATGCAAAAGGCGCTAAGATCATAGAAAGCTTTATAATTGTTGTGTTGTGTATTTTATAGGTATTGTATACAGGTAGACCATCTTTCAATATATATCATACTATATATTTAAGATTTCCATTTTACTGTCAACGGCTAAGCTCTGTCCACAATTTAATTAAAATTGCATGAAGCTGTGGATTTCTTCTGCATACATATGTAGTTCTACATCTAAACAAACAAACGAGCAGTTCATTTAAATATTAATATTCACTTTGGTCATGATAGTTGAATATTCAAATCTCGAGTCACCCAGCAAGTAGTAGTAACTAAGATAGGCTGATTAACCTTAACAGTTGTAAGATAAGTTTGTTGTTGAATATATAGAACTAATTTCAAACATCCAGTTTGCCCAAGAACTGAAAAAAATCATTATTTTCTTACATGGTGCTTACATCAATATGGGATAAGTAAATATAGCATTGGATCTGGGATAATTAGATATGGAATAATTAGAAAACTATATATGATAAAGTATCTATTATTTCTTACAGTAGCCAGTTCTGTAGTGTCAGTTCCATACGAATTTTTCTTAATTATATCAAATATTATTGCAGTAGCATGAAATATAAGATGACAAAGATAAATTGTTATACATTTTTATTATGCAGAATATTTGTACGTATAAAGATCTTTCGCCAACTTGCACAACAGAGATTGTATGAAATTTAGGAATGAGCGAAATTTGTTCCAATTTTTAACTAATATTAGTGACAAAATTCTAACCTTATTTATGTCCTTAGAGTACCCACTCATTGAAAGAATGAGCTATTAAATGCCCTTATGAGTTTATCACTATTTGACACCCATTAGCATTATAAAATATATGGGACTTCTCAAATGTTCTTCTGCAAGCATTCCAGGCTTATTCTTTTAGTAA
>JAGPOW010001296.1:16638696-16651767 GCA_030014935.1 Caiman crocodilus | reverse complement strand
TTTTAGAAGACACCAGGCCTCTTTTGTTTCACCATGGCACAACTTCGGTGATCCCACTTAAGCTACCCCAACTTAAAACTGGGGCGAGAGGCAAGTCAGGCCCATAGTGTGGTTTGAAGTACAACAGAAAAACAAATAGAAATTCAGACTGTTTAATATAAAGATATTTTGCTTTTTAAATGAATGAATAACACATGCATTGTCAAATATGTCTTTTTTGGCCTGATTTTGAAAAGTTTTGTGCACCAACTGGAAAAACATCAATCGGGAGATGGAGGAGAAGATGAAAAATATGGTCATGTATTTAGGTACCTATTGGGTCCTGAACTCTTGAAGACCTGACCCTTCGTCATGACAAAATAAAAACCTGATAAAGTTACTGATATAAATGAGGAAAGAAAGCTTTTTATAAGAAAACAAATTGGCATGCATCTAATTCTAATATTTCTTGATGCAAAATTTTTAAGACATTCACTTGTTTTTATTTGAAAGTGGCAGCTTCATTTGCATTTTGTTGTGCCTCAGTTTTCTCAAGTGCTTCAGTAACTACAGCCCCCAAAAAGTCAAAATGAGAACATTGCTAAGCTTTCGACATTGATAAGGAGGCAGTTTGAGGTTCTGCTCTGTAAAATTATCAGCCAAGGGACCCATCCTGAAAACATCAGCATGCATCTGTATCCTTACCTACATTTTCATTCCTATGCTTTCAATGTGGAACTCCTGCTGAAGCAGGCCCCTGGAATGGCCAGTTTAAACAAAACTCAAACTCATATTTTTGTATCATAATGAAATTATTTGCAGGATCTTAGAAGTTTGAACACAGGATTAAAAGACAATTGCATGTAGACAGAAATGTCTATGACCCCCTCACCCCACACACACACACTTCCCCACACACAATTTACCAGTAATTGTTATATTGCCTTTTTAAATCTATGGAATATATGTATATTATATAAATATATATAATATTATAATATATTTTATATATATATATATATATATATATAGCATTTTGAGACCATTTTTATAAAAAGGCATGAATTGTACCACCCGTTTTCTTCTACTCCATTACAGATGTTCATGTAAAGCTCTATCCTATATGCATATATGACTAACTTTGCTCACTTAAAACTAGACATGGCACAGTTGCTGTGAGTTTTACATTAATGAAACAATTCACAGGTGAATCTTGTGGACCTGCTCCCCAGTGTCTTGTCATATATTCAAGCACATCATTTCTTAGTCCTGTATGATATTTTTTCCTTGTAAAGCAACAACGTGTAGGGCTTGTGGTAAGGCATTACAACCACTTGGTGAAATGTTTGCCACAGGTACGAAGATCTTAGAAGACAAACAACAAACTACCTTAGAAGAAGCAATAACTCAGCAGGGGATGCACACCCTGGAATTTCTTATTGTGATTATATAACATCTATGTGCAAATATCATTCCTTCTGTATCATCCCAATTGTAAGATTAATTCTCACAATTTGGGGAGGGGTTACATGCACAAAAAATAAATACTTTTGTTAAATGTATATGCATGGTATCAGTAATGCCATATCTGACTCATCCTCTTACAGGAACACACTTTTCTTTAATGGCAGAGGAGGGATAAATAATGTTTCCCTTTTCTGTCCATTGGAAACATATGAACATAGGAATTACTACATCAGATCAGGTTGTTAGTCCAACCCATCCCATATTGTCTCTCTGGCAATTGTTCCTATTTAGGTGTTTCAGAAGGAAGTGCAAGAAACCCCACGACAGTCTCCCATCTCAGATAGGAAAAACATGTGAAAAGTTTCTTCCTACATCTGTTATTACGTCATTGGATTATGTTTTGGTGCCTGTGGCTTTATAACCCTTTTAAAAAAAATATGCCATGTAGCATAATCATAGTTATTATCATGAGATATATAAATGTGTGTATCCTATATTAAAATCCTACTGAACTCCCCAGTGATGTGTTATGGCAATGATTTCTTAAGGTTAACTATGTACTTGAAAAAAACAGAGAAACAAACACTAAAACAAATATTGCTCTTTAAAAAAAACAAGCTTATTTTACTTTATTTTACTGTCCAAACATTTATCTGTGTATGCCCCTTAGCATCCATCTCCTTTCTAAATGAAATAATTGTAGTTTTGTTTATGATCTCATATGGGAAACTCTCTCCGCCTCTAAAAATGTTTGTGCCTGTCTCTCCAACTCCTGTTGCTTTTCTAGTTTGTTTGTTTTCTATTAAGCAAGATGACAAGAAAGGAAAGAAGTGTACTGGACAAAGGTATTCCATGGATGTACGTGTAACCAAACTTTTTCAGTATTGTTTTCTCTCCTTTTCTTTAAGCATCCTAAAACCTACTTTCATGTCTTAGCCATTCATGCACCCTGAGTGGGGCTTTTCACTGGGTTGCCCACAATGGTGCCTATGTCTTCTTCCTGGAAAAATACTTAGTCTACAACCTATTTATGTGATCTTTTGGTACTTGTCAAGACTGAAAATCTTAAAATCTCATTATGCCATAACGATTCCCATCCACCTAGTTTCATTGAAGCCTTCTGAGTTCCTCAGTCACCCTCAATAATCTAAATAATTAGAGTTAGTCATTTGGCTGCCTCATTGTGCACCCACTTTTCCAGCCAAGTAATTAATTGGTTAAAATAGATCTGGTACCAGCAACCACTGCTAACACTACCATTTTTTTTCTTTTTTTTTTAATACTGGCTTGTTGTTTGGTGGGGTTTATGGTTGGTTTGGTTTTTGGTTTGGTTTTTTGGGGGGGTGGTGCTTAGCTGGTTCCTAATCCATGACAGTTCTCATGATTGACAGCCAAAGTACTCTTTCTTTTATAGACTATAATGAGGCTCTTTATGAACGAGTTTTTTGAAAGTCCAAATAAATGATACCATATTATTTTGATGACTTACTCAAAAATTGGTACAGAAGCATGTTTTTATTGCCAGGCTGATTTCCCCCCCGTTTCGTAATCTTCATTTAGATATTAAGTTACAATACTTTTTAAATAGCCTTTACAATCAATTTGCCAGGAACTAAATTAAGACTTACTGAGTGTGTCTACACATTGCCATACAGTGATGTTGCTGTGGTGCTATGCTTTAGTAGTTCCTTTTGGAAGTACTGAAGTGCAGTGTAGTACGGGCAGTTACTGTGATGTTACTCTTACTGTGACGTGTGTGAAACACACGGTTAGATTTCACCACTAAGTCACTGTAGCAGTAAATTATAATGGAGTGCACTGTGATGGCAACGTAGCTGGCAATCAGGGGTAGACCCATGAGATCGCGATGTCACCATAGCACACCATATGGCAATGTAGGGCAACACACTGTAGATGCGCCCGCTGGCTGCTCAGATTAAGGATCGTGCCAAAAGTACTTCACCCCAAAAAAACAGTCCAGGCATAAATTTTTCCTTTCATAGTCACACTTTACTGGGAGAGAGAGGAGCATATTTCACTTTATCACTTTCTGTGGTGTAGTTTAGTCTCCCTATGCTACCAGGGGTCAAGTCAGCTCTTGGGCTTTGTGAAGGTAGAGAAGAGCAGCAACCCGGGACTTCTTATCTTTCCCTCCCATTCACCTGCAGGAAGACGCAACAGGTGTGCAGATCCTGTCTGCTCCCTGGCCAGGAACCCCATTAACAAGTGAGGCTGTGCAAAAGAGTGGGAATGGGGGGGGTTACTCCTCTGTGAGGGCATCTACACATGAAATTAGTGCCACGCAGTAAATGCCAGTGCAGTTCACACCAGAGTTCATTGCTCCTGGGCAGCGTTTACACGTGAGCCTGGGACTGCAGCATGTTGAATCCAGGTGGCATAGCCCCAGCTGGCAGGGAGCCCAAGAGGTCAGCCCGCCAGACCAGGGCTGCTGCAAACTGGCGCAATGTGCCGCAAAGAGACTGGTTGGGGCACAAGGTTGCTCCAGTATGGTGGCTAGCCAGCAGTCAGGCCTTGTGCCCCAGGCAGCCCCATAACCATCTGCAAGTGAGTTGCAGCAGAGTAAATACCTCTGCCATAATTTAGTACTTGTATTGAGCAGTATTAATCTACAGTGGAGTTAATTAGTTTACTCCATCTTACTAGCTCTCCACGTGTAGATAGAGGTGCTATACTGCAAAGCTAAACAACTTGCAATAAGTGTGCCATACAGATACCTCCCCCTCCCCCAGTGGCGAAATAGCCCAAGGTCATAGTGTAGCTTTTATCTTTCTTCGCTCCTTTATTTCCTAGTACTCTGGCAGACTTGCCAGTTGTTTCACAGGCATTTGGCTTCTGATGCACATCATTCATTTGCTTCTGTATTTTTAGTTATTTGGTCTTCTAGTACCCTTCCTGTACTTCTAATTCCAGCTTGATTTTAGCAGGTAGAGTTTATATTTTCTAGTTGTTTTACTTGATTTGTACTTTCATTTTTTGGAAGGGAATACTTACTAACCTCATATAATGTGTGTGTTTGTGTGTGTGTATTAACTATGTTTCTTCCCCCTTGCTTCCCATCTCTACTGTTATCATTTAAGATATTACCTTGAATTTTCTGACTGTGTATGATATGCCTGTATAACCTAGCATGCTTGTAAGTAGAATTCTCCTTCCAAGTCGATGGGGCGTTCTGATTAATAATCAGATTACTTATTTTAAAATACCTGGTATATACCTACCTTTTTTGGTTTTTGCCCACCTGTCTGTTCTGCTGAAGATTTTTTGTACCAGAGCTCTTTCCTAGAAACCTGCAGTACATGTAGGCTTTCTACCTCTACTCCTTTGTTCTGGTCTCATTTCATAATACAAGGCTCAATATAATTTTATATTAGATTTAGAAAAAAAAAAATCTATGGGCCCTGGGTCTCGAAATTCATGTGCGCATGGGGGAGGTATCAGGTGCTAGCCTTTTGCCAATCCATAGTGGAAACTGCTGCCTGAAATGGCACAAACACATGGTTTGGAAGTTTCTTTTTTTTATGCTTGCCACTCCAGACCCTATTTAATACTGCTTGGAGGATGAACTCCGTTTTGCAATCAGATGAGTACACGGGGACAGCATTTCCCATTCAGTTTTCCTGAAAACAGTCAGTTTTACTGCTCTAACATGAAGAGAGAGGAGAGACTGCAGTTGGAGATGAGGGGGTGGTAAGGGGTGTTTTGTAGACTTGATGGTGGATGAAGGAGGGAACACCTGTCATTATCAAAAGAAAAAAATCCAGATAAGTAAATGTGATGTCATTTTAAATGTTTCTCTATTTCATTTATTTTTTTAGGTTATTTTATAGCAGTTTGAAATGCACAGGCTCTCCTGTGGAAACCCCTGTGAAAAGGGAAATTTACTTGTGAAGCATTGTGAGGTAACTAGAAAGCATCTTACTCACCTTCTCCCTCTGTTGCACGGAAGTAGCAAACCAGTGAAAGACATGAGGGAGTCTGCAAGATGTTTGCAGACTGAGTTTGCATGGAAAATGTTGGCCTCGACTTGGAAGAAACCAAATAAGTATATCATGTAGATACCCCACTGTGACGAAATGTATAAATGTCAAATAGGTATCTATGAATTGTAGGACTCCCTTGACAGATAGCATTGTGAGATTAGCCTGTAGGCTGTATTGCCAGGAAGTAATTCTGAAGCGTGGCGTTCAGTATCTTCTTTGTCGGTTAGTGACAATTGGGTAGCTAATGCTAAAGGTAACCGTCAAAAATAACTTCTCTATGATTTGTCTGTAGCATTTTTTTCTTCCTGTTCCATTGCCTGTCTGTAAGCTCAGGTCCCCTGCCAAGTCTTCACTCTAATCTGTCCTCAGTAGAAGTCCAACTGTACGCAGTTCACTCAGCTACTGTATTGGGATGAAGAAGGAGGATGTGTACTGTAGATACTGATCCCCTCTTCGTATGTTCTCCTTGCCTCCTTACCCACGCATTGGCAATGTGGCTGTGTAACTGACAGGAGCATCTGGCCCAGGATGAGCAATATCAATATAACATACATTTTATTGCTGCTGTTTTGCAAGACAGAATAATCATAGGTTACAGCACACACCGCATTTAATTATAAAAAATCAGTGTTAATATAGAGTCCAGTTCTGCCAGACTTAAATTCACCCAGTGTAAAATATCACCCTGTTGGATTTGGGGTATGTATAGGTGTTATATCTAGATTTACCTAACTTGGGGGGGGGGGGCTGCAAATCAGGGAAAAAATGGTGGCTTGAGTTAAGTTAGTTCATTTGAGAAAGTGAACTTAGATTGGAAATTGCAAAATATGCATTCAGAGCACAGCCCCAGGGCTAGGAAAGCTAAACCTCTAATCCAAGTCCCATGGCTGTGCTCTTCCTACCTGCCTGAGCCTGTCTGGGCTATTTTTAGCCTTCCCAAAGCTCCACCCCAAGATGGAAAATCCTCCCCACCCCTGCTTGCATATTTGCCAGCCCCCCTCCAATTCCGCCACCCCTCCCCGACCTGCTAGCCCCCCACGATCCCAGCTACTCCTCCCCTCCCAACCCAAGTTCCCCACACAGCTCTTGGGATTGGTGACTATCTGTACACACTGCTCTTGGCCTATGTAAGCTATGTGAATACAGACCAGGGGCAGCAAATGCTTGTACCCCCCCTTTGGTGAAATTACACACTGAGTAATGTACTACAGAATATTAGGGTGGCAAGAACAAGACCACTGAGGCTTAAACATGGAGTAGCAAATGTTCATTATATTTAATGCTTGTGTAGGAGTTTTTGCCCTTTGATTTGCACTCTGATTTATTTTGATTTCAAAGCAGAAGCTCTGCAGAGGGGTTTCACTGCCCCATCCTTAACTGAGGCACAGTTAAGTAAAGTGAATTGCCCAAAGTGACCTGGCAGGCCAGTGGATAGAGCTCAGAGTGGAAACTGGATCTCCAAAGAACAAATCCAGTGGTCTAGGCCCTTCTATATTCCATACATTAAAGCAATATATATAAGTATTGACTGCCATTTTGTGAGATGCGGCATCATCCTTTTTTTAAATAAGTTTTGTATATATAATGTTACATGGAAATATTAACAAATTGCAAAGATTCATACCAAAATATCAGGCTCAGTAAGTTTCCATAAATAAGCCTAAGTAGCAAAATGAGTGATTAGTAATACAAATTGTATTACTTCTTTACAAATGAAACTTCTTATATTTAATTATTAGGGTCTGCAGTGGCAGACCGACATTTTTAGAAGCCTAAAAATGTATATTCACATTGTAAAAAAGATTTCAGATTTTAATAACAGTATATGCACAGTTATGCAAAAGATAGCAGAAAATAATTTTATTAGGATAGCTGTTTTTAGTTAAAACATTTTGATAACTTTTAAAAACAAAAAAAAGAATCCAGTATCCTCCCAGTAATGCAGGAATTAAAATATCTCAAAACACGTGAAAGTATGGTCTTTTAGATTTGTAGAGTGGTGGAGGGTTGAGGGCTTTTTGGTGGGGGGGTTGTCTTAAAATATATATTTAATTGAATTTTAACTGGCTATGGTACTGTTCCATTGGAAAAAAAAACCAATCCTCAAATGATTTAGTGACTAAAGAGAGTTGCCACTTGCCTGAGCTCCATCCCTAGGGATATGACCTTTTTAATCCTCTTTAGTTAATGTATTGGTGATCTTTACTTAGGCAAAGTAAACAGTGCTGTTCTGAACAAAGAGGAGGTCATGCTTCCTGCATTACACTCTGACCCAGGGGTCATGGCCTTTGTTCACTTCTCAATAGGAATTGCTCTCAGAGGGCCACCACAAAATGGAGAACTAATTTAGGCACGTGCTGGCATAGAATGGCAGAGTATCAGGTTTAATTCATGTAAATGTCTGAATATTTAATGCTTAGACCAAAAAAATAAGTTCAAAATTTAGAATTAAATTGATTAACCTGTCACTTACCAAGATGCATATTATTTCCTCTTCTCTTTATTATTATCAGTTTTATCCTGGCAGCATATCACCTGCAAGTACTTTAACTCTTTTTTGAAAAATCTTACAAGGGCTAACTTTTTTAATTGACAGTAAAGATTAGGTAGTATTTATCTTTACAACTATTTTCTTAATGTATTTAAATTTCTGATCAGAGGCTCAGTAGTCAAACTTTACAAGATTTACCTTTAAAAACCACCTCAATAACTACACTAAACCTGGGCGCTCTGGGGCATAGCCTTTTTTTATCAAGATATTACTCAAGTCTGAAAGGAATCATGACATTAGTTTCCATCAGAAGATTATCACCACTATTGTCCGTAATAACTCCAGCGTCTGTGATATACTAAGTAAGGACTAATATCATTGTAACTCTGAAGAATCCTATGAATTGGAGTTACACAGGATATAAAATGTGACATACTAACTGGACTAGTTCCTTCCCACTTTTATACCAATATGACTTAATTGACATAAATTACCCTGTATTTATTCTTTGTATAGCTGACTGCAATGCACTATTTTTAGGTGATGATCTGACCCATAGTCAATTTATCTCTACTTCCATATATTTATGGACCTAACATTTACTACAGAAAAAAAATCTCCTACATTTGAGAGATATGTATTATGTTTCGTTCAGAGCATCTGTTTCTTTCATATGCTTTTCTCCACTCAGTAATGAAAACTGTGAAATAAAAACAATAGACCATAAAATAATTACCCAACCTGTAAACCCATTTATCTGCAACACAAGTATGGCTATTATTTATTTTTACTTATTTCCAAAACATACGCTCTTCGTTTCTAATGACTTAACTAAGTTATGGTTAAGACTGAACACAAATAAAAAAAAAATGTTGCAGTCATAAGAATAAAAGATAGCATAAGAATACATTTAAGTTATGGTTGCCCTTGTTCACAAGTGTACAGCCAAGTGCAAGGTCAAAGCTAAAATATGAATGAAAATATGTATTGTCAATTATTGACCCCCAGACTTTTAATCTTATTGGCTTTGCCTCTCCATTTATGTTGCTTCTCAGACCATAATAAACCAGAGTAAATTCCTTGAAAGCAGTGGACTATGTGACTATAATTGATTTAATGGAGAATCATGTCCAGTATGTATGTTGCTGCTGGTTCAGGTCCCAAGCTTGCAAATAGAAGTTGGTGCATTGTTTGCTACTGTGAGTACTTTTGTTGAGTCCAGACCCCTCCAATTGCAAGCCATATATACCTTGTGATAGAAGCTTCTAGGCTGGTCCCTTTGTATGGTATGGACAAACCCTGTCTTCATTTCTTCAGGTCGTGAGCCTGTGCAGGCCATCGGTCTACCACACAGCTATACTGGGACTTCCAAAATCAATTGAATGAGTGAATATCCTTTGGCAGGGTTGACAGACTAGTAGCAATGCTGATAGATTTTCAGCAATATAAAGCTTAGATACTGTCCAGAGCTGTTCTTCGTGAAGAGGAGAATATATCAGATGCTAGATTATTTTCTTTCCACTGCCTCAGACATCACCAGTACAGACTACATTCCTAGGCTGTGTGCTGTTGTAAAAAATTGTCTTAATAATTTAAAAGAAAATATATCTTACAAGACTGCAAATATTTTGCCATTTATTCTCGAATGTTCAATTCTCCCATTTTAAATATAGTCTCTGGAGTTTCTCAGTTTCAAAATGTTTATCAAGTAGTTTTAGATTCAAAATTTTAGATTCAAGTTCCAATGCATAATAGAACAAAATTAGTGATCTAAACACAAATATAAATGTTTCTGAGTTCTTTAAATTGATCTTAATGGAAACAGCTCAGGTAAGGAACCAAATAAGAGCACTGACCTTGCACATGCAAACTATCAAGTGAAGCTACTCTTAAGCAGCATTGAATCTGGCCAGTCAATTTTCTTATCCAAATGAAGAGAATGAAAAACAAAAAGAATGTTAAAATAATAAAATATAATATATATATATATATTACTTTTAATAGCTTGAGGCTTTAATAGAAGTCTGATTTGCAGTCTTATGTGGATTAGGTGCATTTTAAATATTGTCTAACAGAAACAATACCTTCTAGTAAATATATTTTCAAAAAATGCCTTCCTGTGTCATTGAGCTATATTTTAAGCATTCAGCAAAAATGTAAGTTTTACTTTTTGCTAAATACATCTCAGCATACTTTCTGCTATTTGCGATGCATTTAGTTTGGAGAGAAAAATCACTGGTGAATTCTGTGTCTGTTTGCCTCAATTTTTTCCCTTTTTAATTATGAAGTGTTTGCATAACTATGGAGTGTTTTGGATTGCAAATTTCCCAGTGTTGAAAATTTTTTAAATCTAAATGAAAAAGACTCTGGGAACGTACCAGAAGAAGAAAATGTGTCTTCTCATACTGCATTTTGTTAGTGCTCCTGTCTGGAAAAAACTAAACCCAGATTGACTTTCTCCTAGGGAAGCAGCTATTTTGTTGAGTTATTTTAAACTAAAATTTAATTTTCTCAAGAAAAATCTGCTGCATAATGTAACTTGTATTGAGTTGCTTTTATACATATTGGAATAAGTGCTGATAAAATCTTCATATTGGGTAAAGCGTTTTGGAGATTCTCCTGCACAGACGTTTGTGAACTTTTAACAAACCCTCCAAGATGTCATTCTAAAATACTGTTTTCACTATTATAAAAAATAACTTGCATCTCTGGCAAAGTTGCATGAAACTAAGGAAAAAGAAATGTTCTATTTCAAATGTGAAGCTGATACAAAAGTATTAGTTAATTATTTCATCAGTACATCTACATTATAAATCTCAATAGCAGTGCTGGCTTTCATTGAAGGTAGTCTGTCATTTTACAGAAGCTAGAGATAGTTATTAGGGACCTCAGAAAAACAAATGTACACATAACACTTTTTTTTTAAACTTCCTATGTTAGAATTGTTTCCAAATGTTACCTAAGCAAAAAGTAGTTTCCTCAAGCAATTATATTTGGTTAGAGACACCTTCCCAAGAGAATCAGCTAATGTATTGAGTTCAATTTTTGATGATCTGACTTTTGAAGGACTATTGAATAGTCACTCTCATCATCTCATGTTTAAGTGGAATAAAAGAAAAGGAAAACATTATCCTTACGAGTGGGGTTTGGTCGGGTTTTGGTTCCAGTAGAGAAAATTCTGTATCTATTTTTCATTTTTCTCTTAGGGAAGTAAGAGATTTCCTTATTGCTAGTCTGCCTGGGACAAATTAAAGCCTGCTTTAATTCAACACTACTCAGCTGAAGTCAATAGAAAACTGTCTGTTTTTTTCCCTGGGGTGGAATTTGTTCCTCTGCCTTTTTCTTTGAATCATTTGAGTAAAAAAAAATGAACATAAGAGTGAAAGGCTCCGTGAGTACTGTGTTCTGTCCATATAAATTTACAATTTTCCTATTCATGCCAATGAATAGGAAAATTTAAAAACGCTCTTTATGTCTGTACCATTTTTAAATGATATTTCTCTAGAAACACCATCATTTCTTCTGCAATAGGATAAGCCAATTCTTATGGTTTCCACAGCAGATACTCACCCCAGTCTGGTCTGCTTTTCAAAGAAGAATGGTGTAGCATGGTGTTTTGAGTCTTCTTTGCCAGGACAAACCAGAAGACAATAGCCAGTGTTTTCAAAAGCTATGTGGCTTCCAGTGAACCCAGCCCAGAATCATTATTTTTTAGAGATTAAATCTGTTGGACTGGGTTATATTTGTGCACACTTACTGGCTCTGTTTCACTGAGTAGTTCACTGTATGAGTGCAGTGAGGGTCTCACTGGTGTGGACAAATATGATATTCCTATTAAGATTTTTCCATAGAAATGTAACTACAATATGAAGGCAATATTCTGTTCTTCTTACTTGCAGAAAACTCTCAGTGTTGCCAGTGGAAGTACTGTGCACAAAAATGAGGACAAACCATTGTAACAGTGCTTTTTTGTGTAATACCAAGTATAACACTTTGCTTTGGGGGTGCTTAAGTATAATTATGTAACATCTGTTAGACAAATATGTCTCATTTTTATGATAGCTGTCTAAATTGTTTCAGAGTACTGTCGAAAGTATGCAATCTGAAATGTCACTGAAGGCAATAGTTAAGTGTATGTGCCATAGGTATCTAGCAACAAATGGATAACAGTAATGCTCAAGAGTTAAAAACATTTCTGATTATTGGACCATGATCTCTTATTTTGTCATGAAATAAATTATCAGTATTTGTGAATGCTAACATGCATTTATTTCAGTATTATATTTTTAAAAATTATTACATTTGTGAATTTGAAATTGCCTACAAAACAATTCATAAACTATGACTGTGTAGAAGGGGTACGCATGTACTCGTCTCTCTCTCTAAGTCTGCATATTCATAGCTGGCTCAATTCCTTGTCCTAGGAGATATCTGTGGCATTTTTTTTTTTTAAAGTAGCTGTTTCCCATGCTTTTTTTAATTTTTTTTTGCAATTTCTATCACAGGACTGATGTGGTAAAAGACAGTTTTGATTTTGTAGTAGCATAAAAAACTCTCAAAAAGCAGGTGTATTTATAAATGAGACAGAGATAGATCTGTATGACCAACAAAAGTGACAAAAAGTGTTTCTGCCATTTTTCATAATTTCTATATTGCGTTTAAGGATGGATTATTGACACTGTAGCAAAAAACAAGTAATTTTGATTTTTTCTAAATGTTAATTACCAGTATCTAGGGGGAGCTTAAATATCCTGACATTCTTTAAAAAAGTAAAGAACAGTTGACAGGGTAAGTCTGGTAACTGTTGCACAACTTTTTTCTGATTATGCCAATTTTTGTCATTCATAAAAAGAAAATTATAAATTTATGTAGCTTGGCAGAAAATTGTGGAATATTTCCTTTCTGACAGTTGTCATATTTGATTTCTTGAGATTACATGCTGTACTAATCTTTATTAAAATATTTAATACATTTTATAATGTATGCACAAATTAATTGCAATGCAGTTAAAGTTTACTGACAACAGTGCAATACAATTACATTTCTGTCATCTTCTGGTACTAGAGCACATTTAAAAAAATAATTTCATGCAATACTTTGTGAAAAATCAATATAATACTTCATTTTAGATGA
>JAGPOW010001296.1:16605501-16629005 GCA_030014935.1 Caiman crocodilus | reverse complement strand
GGGGGGGGATTGGAAATTAATAGCCAGCAAAAATAGGAATTGAAAATCTCTGAGAGGCTTCGGCAAAATGTTATCGGCGATCCGACCTTTCTGTTTCGTTTTATCTTTAGCTGGTAGCCGAAAGGAGAAAGTTTGGGGACACTTCCTTGGTTTTTAATTCTCTGCCAGCATTTCAAAAGGGTAAGGGGGGGGTCTCTTTCTTTTTTTTCTTGCAAGGGTTTTTTTTTGGGGGGGGGGTGCTGCTGAATTATTCATAGTGGCAGCGGTGAGGCTGGGACCATTAGCATGCATCAGACATGCTGTTTGTCTGTTTGCTAACATTCCTCATTCAGGACGAGTTAACTACCAGACAAGCTTAACACGCTTCTGCCTTTCCCCTCCCCTCCTTTCCCTCTGTGTGTCCCCCTCTCTCGCCTTCCCTCGCTCCCCCTCCGCTCCTTTCATGCCACCCCGCGCAGCCTCCCATTGTTGCAGCGCGAGCTGGCAGGCCGGGGTGGCTGTGGCAGGGGACGCGTGTGGAGGAGAAGCTGGAGCCCGTTGCTAGGTAAGGACCGCCTTCCTGCTCTCCCAGGCCTGCACGCACTTGCAAGCCCCAGAAATCCCGCGGAGCTCACTCGGTCTCTTGTGTGTGTGTGTGTGTGTGTGTGTGTGCGTGTGTGCTTTTGCAGGAGGCTGCAGCGCCGCAAGGTGAACACCTTGGCGTCCTCGCTCCGTGGCTGGTCTCGGAGGCTTGCTTCCCAGGGTAAGACTCTGCCCCCGTCGCTCCGCTGCCTCTCCGCGGCGCCTTGCCTTGCCTTGCCACGACAATAGAGTAAAATCACCAAGTAGGGGAATGATGAAGTTGCGGATGCTTAAAAGTGCTTCGTTGCGACAGCGGATTTCTTCCTTTTGAACCGGGGAGATGCATGTGCCGTGTCCGGATTCAGGCTCCTTTTAGCGGCGTTTGCTGGCAGGTTATTAGAGAGGTGGGATCGTTATTAATTTGGGGGTTCACTCCTGTGCCCTCAGCTCTACCCTTCCCTTTGCCAGGCTGGCTAAAGCCAGAAAGCTTCATTTTCTTAGCGTACAAAGGTCGATCACAGCTTTTATTTCTGAATGCAAATGTTCTAGGACATGTGCCAATCTTGCCTTCATTGATTACAGTGCAGCTTCTTTTTTAAATTGTACTCTTCCCCCCCCCAACCCCTCCCAAAAAACAACTTCTTTGCCTTTTTCAGGGCTGGGGGTAGGGGGGAATTTTTTTTTTTTTTAACTAGGAAGCTCAAACCTGAAAAAGAAACAAAGCAAGTGTTGTCATACACATTTTGAGCCTCTTTTTTGGGGGGGACGGGGGTATTCATAAACAGTCATGTTTAGAGCATTTATAAACCAGCAAATCTTTGGTACAGGAGCCTTTATGCCTCGTGTGTATGTGCATGCACACGCCTGCATAAATGAATTTCTATGGTTTTGAATGTTAGTGCTGAGTGTTGGTAGTTGCATCCCACTTCAGTTGCTTTTTCCTTTTTTTATTAGTCATGTGCATCTTGGCACAACTATTTCCGTTTTTCATATTTAATAGTTTTGAATGCCCAGTATTGCCCGTGTTTAGTTTACAATTAATGTTTTTGTAGATACCTTAAAGATTACTTTTGTAATCTCTTAAAGGACCAGCAGTATATTTTCCTCTCTTGATCTCTCCTACGTGAATACATAAGCACACTCGCTCACTAATTCTCTCTTCTTAAGTTATTAATGAAATATAATATTTATGTATGTATTTTACTTCTGTAGGGTGGTGTCATTGATAGATCAAAAGAGCATGTGAAGAACAATGTTTTGACTGAATCTTAATTTGACAAGTCTTCTGCACACTTGAGTATAGAACTAAGAAAAAGCTGAACTTATTTAGTTTGTGTTGTTCATATAACAAAGAACATTTGCAAATATATGAGACTGTATTATTGTTCTGCTGGAAAGAAATGTATTTTACAGGCATATAGTAGCAATCTTATTCCTTCTGTATATACTAGTAGCACAAATTGGTTTCCCTTCTTTACATTGCAAAATGTGAAGGCTTAGTAACATTTTATTCATGTTCTTCCTTTTTATTTTATTTGTTTCTATGAATTTACCAAAGAAACAATTAACCTAAACTGCACCTTTTCTCAAAAACAAAAATATTTAGAATATACCCATACATTTATGGAAAGACAGCTGTGAATTCAGGCCACTGAATGTATTGGAGCAAAACCATCCACATAATAGCATTGCATTTGGGCTGTTTTATGGCAACATAAAACAGAAAACAATTCATAACTTTTAGTACTAAAGTAGTATTTATTAGCTGACAGAGCTCAAAACCAGGCAGAATGCACACTGGTGAACAGTATAGATCAAGAAAGGAATTTAAGACTGTATGACTCAACTGGTAGCAAAGCTAAAATTAATTTCTTTAAAATATGTTTAGGGCCTGTGTAAGCTTCACACTACAATACAAGTAGAAGAATAGCTGGGCTTCTTACCTTGGGGTAGTAGTAGTAGTTATAAAATCAGAAGAGAGTGAAAATGCACACCAATGGGAAATTCAGCCTGCTTCGTGTTGGGTGACCTACTGTTACTGTACCTAGAGGTCTATTTTGCTAGCTTGTGTTACTGGTGTTGCTTTGGTATTGTTGACTAGTAATTTTCAAAAAGAAGTGTAAAATCACTTAAAGTGAATTATATTGCATTGTTCTAATGTAGCTGACTAGCTAAAATAATTGATATGGAGATGCAAATGAGGAGACCAGGTATTGGTCTGTTTCGTAAAGAGATTTCCCTTGTACGTTCTACGAAAGAACTTGGTAAGGCATAAAAATCATGCTTGGATCTTAACTGAAGGAAAAAGATAAAAAACAGTGTATTAAGCTGTTGACTTCATCTACATTTTTACTTTTCAGTATTTCTAATATTTGAACTAAAATCAGTGATAGAAATATTTTATGAAACGGTCAACTTAGCAGTGTCTTAGGATTTGTCCTAAAATAGTTAACTTACTAAAGTAAGCTCTAAGGTATTGTTTTGTAGTTGGTGGAGTAGATGTGGTAAAAAATGCAAATAAAAATAATAGTCTCCATAATTTAAAAAAAAATCTATATTGTGCTATTTGATATAAATTTTTCATTTAAATATTTTCATGAATGTAAAAAAAAAAACAGGACATGCTGATATCACGGGTTACTAGTTGGAGTTTTTAAAAATAAATCTTCACCTTAAAAATGGCTTGGTTCTTGTTTAAGGTCTTGCATGTAAATGAGATGCATTCAAAAATCTCAGATCTTTTCTACTCAGACCCTGCTGACAGCCACTAAAAAGTATTTCTGCTACCAAATAGTATTGACATAAGGAGACCAGGGAATTCAACAGTAGAAGTTAAATGTGTCCTAGGACTATGAGTAATATGAAGTGCTCAACTGAGTGCAGATATTATGCAAAACATCAAGAGTCGGTTGCTATAAAACAAAATGAGCGAGGCACACGGCACTTTACACAAATGGATGGATTATGATGTGGTAATCACCTTCAAAGGTGATAAATTGGACTTGAATTATTGAAGGCCAAGCCCTGGCGTCCTTACTCAGGCAAAACTCTCTTTGAAATTAATTGGAATTTTGCCTGCGTGTGCACTGTAGGATTTGGGCCAGGAGATATTAAGGGGAGATTTCCCCCCTCCCCTCCTCCCCACCTGCATCTCTCCTAATGAGATTTATTTACTTGGTTTTGCCCATATCACATATTAAATCATTTTAAAGGTATATTTTATTTTATGTAGACATTAATACAATACACTCCCTTCTTCTAATACATTCTTGACTGTTAGGAAGTGTTCTCTAGGAAGTTACAACAACACAAAATAGAGTGAAAGGAAGGGTTTTTTTTCATCCAGATATTTTTTTTTTAAGAAAGTGTCAAAGAAGTGTTCCTCGCAAATGGAATAACACTGCTGTAATCAGCCTTCATCCCATGTGACACTCACTCTGGTGACATAATAAAGTGCTGCGGGGTCTACCAGGCTACACAGCAAGGCTCAAGGTCTCCTGTGCTCGCCGCTCCTTAAGGGGTGGCTAGGCCTGTGATTGCAATACCTTCCCTCCAGAAAATGGAAATGGGTTGTAATTAAACATTTTTCCTCCGAACTGCATTGCACGCTGTCAGCTTGACACAGGTGCAGGTGATCAAACTGTTGGCTATAGCAGAGCTATAACAATGCATGGATGGCCATGTCACTATTCTTACTGGTACAGTGTGCAAAAAACAGCAAAAAAAATTTTTTTTTTCATTCAAAACATGAATGTAGGTTTCAGTTTCTTGAGCATTATGGGTACAAACCCCCTCCTTCCCCCCCCCGTATTCTTTACATGTTGATGGAGCAGGCATACAAACGGCATTTGATTTGTGGAAAGATATGTATCGATTCTTTTTTGTGCGTACACAGCTAGACACGCTGGCAATTACAGTAAGAGGTAGAAAACAGAGTGGCCAGCATATTATATACGCATAGATAGGTAGAAAGTGGTAAATCAGTAGATTTAAAACAGGAGTAATTTTTAAACTGCGTGTGCACTTCTGCACACACCCCAGCCGCCCACCCAGTACTTACCAGCACGGACTTTCATACAAGTATAAACCCCTTCACACATGCTGGTTAACTAAGAGCCTGATTCAAAGCCTGTTGACATTGACCATCCCCCTTCTGTTGAATTTAACACTTTTGGTTAATCCCTTTGTGCACAAGCATTCACTAAATAATGACATATGCACCTTTTGCAGGTTCGCTTTTCTAAATCTGGTCTAGATCAAGAGCTGTAAAGTAATCAATTCATGATTTTTAAAAGAAGGATGCACTTATAAATTCAGAATCAGTCTTCCCCTTTGTTACATCAACTGAAAAGCTCCAGGTAACTTAAATGATGTCAGGATCCTGCTAATGCATGTAATCTAATCGATAAAATGGCACAGATGTCTAATTACATGCCCAATCTTTTGACACCCTGACTCATGAGACCGTACATGTAAATAAAAACTGCAGAATCAGGCCCTTTCAAGTGCTCTGATGTTTTAGGGCCATTGTTAAATGCATGCACTTGTCATTTTGAGTAGCTCTTTATTAAAAAAAACCCAACTATTTTCTGAAGGTCAGCACTACCAATTATTTACTAATACACTGTTGCCTCGTCCGTAAATGTGTTGCATCTTAACTTGAAAAACAAAAGAGTCTAATGGGAAGCTCATTGAAGTCAATGGGCGTGTTTCTCATTAAGCCTCTGTGTGTAGTAGTTTGAAATTATGATGCAGCTGTAAGCATGACTTTCTGCCCTCTGCATGTTTTCTAGAGCCTGAAATGATTCAGGAATGTCATTTCCAAATGCATCTTAAAATAGATTGTGCATGTCAGTTATAGTTCAAAAGCCGATAAAGGAAGATTCAAGGAGCTTTGTGTCCATGTTGTAATAAATGAGGGGCAGGGGGTGGGAAGGGAAAAGCCACAGGGTTTGTACTAGGAACAAAACTGAAGCTATGGCTTCATGCATAAGTATTCTTTCTTTAAATTAAAGTATTCTTGGAAGGGTCCTAAATATTTATACCCATGTGGTATTTCTTTTCTCCACTGTAGGACCAATGTTGCCTCAAATCCCATGTCCTGTTATCTTGTCAGGAAAAACATTCAGCTCCTGCCTGATCTTTGTAAAATATTCATAAAACTCGCTCTTTTCAAAACTTTTCAGATACATTAGGGAGAAAAAATAGCTTCTAATACTGATCATAGTTTTTGTAAAGGGGAAGGGGAATTAAGAAAAAAAAATTATTACAAAAAGAAATGGGCCTGTATTTAAACATTGATTTAATAAGTCTTCAGGTTCTAGAGCTGAATGTATTTAAATTGCTGAATGATATTTTTACAGCACTGAATGTAGCTTTCAAGCCTTGTGTGTATTTAGCATGTAATACATACTTACATGCATACACATTTTTAATGTATTTAAATTGCTTATGATATTTCATAGAGAAATTGGAGGAGTAGAACTTTTAATAATCAGAAGCTCATAAAATTTTGAGAGTAAATGTGAACTACCCAAAGGAACTAGTAAACATTAGCATGTTGAGAGACTAAAATTAGAAACATTTTGAAGGTGACTATTTTCTTCAGTTTCTTTTCTTTTTTTTCTGTTTTTTAAGAAATATAAAACTATACTAGAAACTATTGATCTAAAATATCAAAAAGAAACTGCCGTGTTTACTCTGTCATTTTATTTATTTAGCTTTTGGATTTTACTGTTTTGCAGTCATATTAGGCCTGTCACTTCGCATTCATAACTAAAATAAATGTGTCCTGTACCACAATAGGAAACTGAGATTTTTTGCTTTTTGACCGTTTGTTTTTAAGTGTAGTCGGTTTCAGCTTTACAGATTACAGTATTTGTAGTGTGGAAAGGCTATATGAAATGCCTTCAAATAGCTTTACATTGTTCCCACTAAACGTTCAGAGTTACTGATTTAAGGTTTCATCTATAGAATATAACACATATGAAAAATCCAGTAGTCAGTGTTTTGAATATATTAATATTATTATCATGATTAGTGATAATTATTAGTGATCTCTGTCCAGTAGGTGCTCTCTTGATACATACAAGCCCTTTACATAGATTTCTAAATGTATTGGCACTCTTTGTACCCTTTTATTTTAACTCGGTTAATGTACCAAAGGATGTCTGGAGCAGCTATTTAATTGCATTATAGGATCTTAGTAACTGTACATTCATACAGACGGGATTCTTATTTTAGAATTATTAGATTTTCTTCTATATGTCACCACATCAGCTTTTTAAGATTTATTCTTAAAAGTGCAGCTCTTGTTCTTTGTTGTCATTTAAAATTTTGAATCCCAACCAGATGTTTGTTGTCCTTGACAGTTTATATTTGTCTTGCTTGTTCATCCAGAAATCATCCAAAAGTTTTTTAGGTCCTAATTCAGAGTCAGTTAAGCCTCCCATAAGTGTCAGTAGGTTTGGGATCCACCCCCCTACAGACTGAACTTGAACAGGTACAGGAGAGAGCCTCTGAATATAAATTGAAAAAGCTATTAAATTCTCTTCGGATTAGTTTGACTCATTTAAACAGTGGGCTTCCAGAAGGCAAATCTTGTTTTAATGCCTTTCTTTAACAGGAATCTCCATGTTGCAAAGGGTGTGAAATGGGGAAGTATATGTCCCAAAATGAATAGAAACTGTACAAAAAGCCTCTGGAAGGCCTAAGGCCTCAATGACCAAAGAGTATCTGTTCTTTTGATAAACATTTCCACAGTGTTGAATGCTGTGTGAAAATTAAAGCTTTTTTTTTGTTGTTCTAATTTACAAGAGCAGCATGCTTAGACTTTGTATTACCTATTTTTAAAAATAAAATTGACCAATAAAATTATAGTTTATTACATTCATATAATTAAATATTAAGTAGGTCACTACTGATTTTTGTATATGGATGTAGATTTCTCATTTTTTATTTATAGTGTATAGAAGGCTGTATGGAGTATACTGTAAGAATTATCCTGAGATGACCACCTGTAAATCCTCCTTATTTATCATTTTAAAATAAGTATTGTATATTTATAATCCATGTACACACACATCCACAGAATCATAGTAAATGCATAAAACATATTTACAATGTTATGTCTTTTATTTTGCATTAGTTAACCTCCTGCTTAGTATGTAGGGAAAAAAATTAAGCATCCAATATTTGTATTTTGACCAAAAATGTCCTTAGGCATCAAACCCTAAGCAAAAGAGATGAAGATATGATAGCACTGCCTGGTGTTTGCATCCCCTAGTTGTACATATAGAAGAGGAGAATTGCTTTCAGGCTGTCAGCTACCGAGTTAAAAGCTGCATGTATTGTGGGAGAGCTGGGCACGCTGGGAAATAGGTGGCACTTTCAGGAGACATTTGGGGCATTTTTACAGGTGCTCTAGGAGGTGCAGGGTGGGGGGCTTTAATTAGCAAGCGCTTTTAATTAATAGAGCCCAAGCGTCACTGAAAAATGGCAGCAGGGTGCTTTGAACTGAATCTCATTGAATGAGCTTTACTTCAAGGTGCCCCGCTGCCATATTTTGATGCAGGGATGTTAATACACGAGACCAGATTCTGCTGGAGTGTATTTATTTCTGTGCTCCAGCAGACTCGATTAATGGAGTGTACAGGAGTCCTTCATGACTTGCTTTGCTTCGCTTCATGCTAGACAAGGGGTTTCACTACCATGACTCCTATGATAGATGCCAGTGCCTTCATATTTGCTGATAACATTTGTATTTAACCACTCAGTGAAATGTGATGGTACAATCTGAATCTTAATTTCTTCAGTTCTGACAAGTTAAAAAGCACATTGGGCATTAAACTGAAACGTATTTCTCTTCCTAAAGTAGTCTTTTCTTGTTGTGAGTAGATGTCTGTATTGGGTATGATTTAAAACGCCGTGATCAGTTATGAAACTCCTGATTGGGTCCGCGGACACTGAAATTTCATGACCGTATTTGTCTTCATCGTGACTATCTGATGAGCAGCAAACAGTGGAGAGTGCACACCGAGCTAGTCATGTATTGAACCTGACATGGAAAAGGAGAATAAGTGTATTTCTTACACATTTCCTACATAAACGTTTGAGTTTTGTAACTTTCTGTGGTCATTTGGGTGTTCCTCCGCTGATGTAGGCAAATCTAAAATAAAACCTTCTATAAAGAACAGTTAACGAGCTTCCCTTGAGAAGTGAGCAGGAGGAATTTAGAACCATGTCGAACTGTGTTTGCTACTTTCAAAATGGCTTGTAAAGTAAGAACAAATCAAAACTCCCGGTATCATCTTTCAGAGATAAAATGTGAACATTTTCTGGGCAGTGAATGGTATCGTTGATTGCAGCTCCTGAGCAGAACATTTGAAAGGTTTTCAGTGATGGAAAAAGTTTTTATGTGGGTGATTTGGGCTTTACATAGATGTATTTCACTATGCAGTCTAGTCTTACTAATTCTGAGCACTAGTTATAGAAGAGGTCTTGTTTCCTCTGCTACTGTTACTCCTAAGGAGTGAAATTCACCTCTGCAGCGCGCCATCTGAAGGCTCATGCATCATTTAGGTCTCTCTAACACGAACTTCAATAGTGTGTAAGCCTTGCTCTGACCCTTCACATAGGTGTGAATTTCATCTGTAGGGACTAGTCTGTTAAAAGCTTAACTATTGTGTGGAGTGTGCCTACTCCTGTGAATAATTTCTTTGGCCCATTGATTTCGGAGGAACTCTTACTACCAGTTTATGTGACCGGCTACTTTGAAAAATGTGTTGGTGAATTTTTTTATTTTTTTTTAATTCTGCTTCCCTAAACACCAGATAGGAAATCGTGGCCAGAGCCTATGTTTTGGTGTTGTAGTCTGGTGGAATGCCTGGAGAATTAGGCTTTGCTTCTGGCTGTCTCTAGTTTTTATCAAGTCACTGTAAACTTTCCCCCTGCCTCAGTTTCCTCATACGTACAGTGAGAATAGAAATCTTTTAGTGCTTTGACAAAACAGTTGTAATGTCTGCATGTGCAAAGTACAGCATAAATAACAAGTGATAATATGTTTTTAATGGTGGAAATTAAGTTGTTTTGAAATCAGTACAATTTATGCTCACAAAATTGGGGGACTAATAACATTCATTTCCACAAGGCTGCAAATATATTGTGACCTTGCCCTCTACTGAAGTTTTCCTCTAGTTTTTCAGTGAAGTCTGAGAGAGCCTTTGTCTTCCAAATTTCACTATTGTTCATAATCTAAAGTTGGATATTAATTCAAACTTTCAAAAGTGGAAGATTAAGGCCTTTCCTAACTTGACATGCTATGTTTCCTTCGCCACCACCTTTTGGTAAGTTAAGTTTGCTTTTTGGAGCGTTCATAACCGACAAGGCGCACAGTGTAGAAGTCTCTGCTTGTGTCAGAAAACTTAGCAATAGAAGAAATATATTAAACCACTTAGCCCATTCCCCTTTCAGTGTAGGTGTGTCTTTAAAATTATGAAAATTTTAAAGATGATGGATATCTAATGTGGTTTATGAAAATAAATTAGATGATTGATTATAAAAAATACCCTTGTAGAATACAACCAATAACCATGGAAGCAAAAATTTATGAATCATACCGTTTCAAAATTTGCCTTTAGTGTAGCTATCTGGGAGGAAGCTTGTTAAAATAGTGTATGTGACACATTTTATATCTTTTGTTTGCTGACTTTTTCCCCATAATAGTTCCATCCCTTTCACCATAATATTTGCAGGCATTCGTTTTTTGTTTTTTTCCTTTCATTACTATCCCATATTTCTTATCGGTACTAGGGAGTTTAGTTTCTAGAAGACCTATTGAGAGTGCCTGGGCAGTACAGTTTTAGCACTGTGTAGCAAATTACACTCATCTCAAATTAACAGGCTTTCTCAATAACCCTGTCTTCAGTTTTCTTTCTCATCAAGGGTACAGCTACACCGAAGAATGCCCCCAGACACACACGATACATACTTTATAATTAAGTAACAGACTTGCTTAGAATATGACCAAGTAGAGGAAGCCATATAGAGTGTATGACAAAACCTATATTTTTGTAGTTATTATAGGAGGCTAGCTTTTTAATTAGTATTTTAAATGCCAGTTCATTTTTCTACCTTTCTTCCAGTGTGTTATTTACATCCAGATCCTGCAGACACTTATGGATGTGAATTATTTTTACATGTGTTTAGTAGACCAGTCAAATTGAAAAGAAAAAAATCCCATAACATCTACATGCTTGTACCTGTCCCTGTCCCATTTCCCCCCTGTCCTACTGCCAGCCCATTACAGATATGCTACTTGGTTAGTAGTACTTCTGTACACAATTAAAATATAAGAAAGTCCTTTAGCCTGAATTAGCTTGCTCTAATTTTTAAAAGTTCAACTTAATATAGATCTACTGCCTGAATTTTAGAGGTTTTGAAAATCAGAATATCTGAGAGTGAGCATTTAGGTGTTTCAGATTGGACACACACACTTTGTGAATGCTTCTGAAAACTTGCCTGACACTTATAACTACTTATGCTCAATACAGCATCTACTGCCTCCAGGTTTGAGGCCCTGTATACTAAGAGTTGAGCAAATCCCAGCTAGGAATGGTCCCTTCCTGCACCTTTGTTTAAAGTCTTGAGAGTAGATGAAAGAAATGAATGTGATGAACTTAAAGGGGGAAAGTAGAAGGGAGGTTGAGTTATAGTTTGCAGTCTAAGTTTGCCAGTAACCTTTTTTCTTTGTACTTTTTGCATAACTGTCCAAAACTAAGTCTTGTGTTTTTTAATGGTTTTCTGGCTTTGTATCACTTTTTGTTTCTTCACCGCGTTGTCTCAACCCACCCCGGATGTCTTTTCAAAATTATTGGTAGGCAGTGCTGTGGCTCCAGTGATTGTTTTAGTCTCTGTCCCTCCTCTGCAGTCAGTGCCTGTCTGTGCCTGCAGCTCAAATCAGAAAAGAAGACAAAGTTAGTATTTTTCCCCTCCTTCGGTGAGGTGGGTGGTATATTCAAAATGACCAGCAGGCTCCACCACACACTCAAGTGGAGACCGGGAAACTCACTGCAGCAGTGCACTGCATCAGAGGCTGACTGGCAGATTTGGAATATGATCTTTATACTCCAGGAACGAGAGCTGCTGACTGCACCAGGAATTCAGTTTCAGGGGGTAATGGGGGTTTCGGTTTCAGGGGGAAATCTGCACGTCAATTAGGAATCCTACAAAAGAAATCAATAGACAAGAAGTCTATACGTGTACAACCATGGTATGTAATTTTACTTATTTTAGTTTTGTTCTAATCAGGGAAGGAAAGCTACTTTTGGGTCACTACCGGCACAAAAGTTTGAATCATAATTCAGGGATTCTTAATAAAGAGCCTTTCTCGTAGTCCTCAGAAATGTTCCAATCTGTGTTGTTTTTTTTTTTCCTTGCAGCCAAACTAAAAAAATTACAGAAATATAGACTTGGATTCCAATTACGCAGCCACCTTATTTTATTAGACACAAAAACACATCTTTTATATAACATGTTGATTTTGTTTGTCTTTGTGTTAGTGTTGTAGAGCTGACTGCATACACTTATCTAGGAGCTGATTACCATTTCCAAGAAGGTATTTTGTGAATAGCTTAATAATACTGTCTGCCTGTGACACACTGGAGCAGGCAATTGCAGCAGTTTCTACATAGACATGTAACTTATTAGCTCCACTGGGGTTGCACAGTGTAAGACAGTGAAGAATTTGCCTGTTGTCCTGCAAGGAAAAAAACCACTGGTAACTGGTGCTCTTTCCTAATGTAGTAAGGGAATAACATGGAATAAATAGCTTTTGTTTTCTGTTATTTAAAAATGTGTCTATTTTCTCTAGCAGTCAGCAGGGTTCTTTTGTAAGAAATTAAAGCGTGGGGGGTTTTTTTTAAGTGATGAAAAGTTATCCTAAAATCCGTGCGTACTCAGCACAGTTTTGTTTTCACAGTTTTTATTGTGCCTGTTTAAGTCCTAGGCCTCATTGGGATTTTTTTAAAGCAAGAACCCATTAAACAAAATTTTCAATTTTGAGATGAAGTGATCATTTTAAAGCCATAATTTGAAAAAAAAAAAAAAAAGGAAAAGGAAAGCTAATTAATTTCATATTCGTGTAGTAAAAAGCAAAACCGATTCACTTAAGTAGGTGCAGGATCAGGCCCTAAATAACAGTTCATTCAATAGTACTGTCCCAGCTCAAACGTTGTCACAGTTACGTTTTGCAACAGGCATGTGTTGTGCTGGGGGGTTGGGGGAAGCCCATGAATGAATTTGAAATATATTTTTAGTGGGGAATGTTGTGTTTTAGGTGACCTATTTTTAGTGCAGTACTACTGTTTTATCCAATGGTATGCAATACTGCATACTGTTGTATTGATAGCTTATTTAATTTGGCTCATCTGTACTGCAGTTTCTTCTAAAGACCCAAAGTTTTAGATTAAAATGTAGTTTTCATGCAGAAAGAAGCTGCAGTAAAAGTAGTTGTACTACTAGTTCTTCCAGTGATTAATAGCAAAGCTTGCTTGGAAGTTGGTCTTTGATTTCCTCTGTTTAATTGTAGCCCTAAGTGAAATGGGGTTTTGATTTATAGAAAATGTAAAATTGGGTACAGAAAGTTTTAAATTACAGTAACAGTAAAAATTTCCCACAATAATCATCCCATATTGTTTCAATTCAAAAGAGCTAAGGGTTGATTTGTGTGGGAAAAAACCTATAGCAGCCAAGTTCCATGTTTGAAACGAGGGGGGCAGGGGATGTAAGTAGTACATTTCCCTCTCTTGGGAAATTAAAAAGTTGATTATCTTCAGATAATAAATGTGTCCATACAGGCACTCACATGTATACCTTCTACCTTAATTTCTGAGATAAGGTACACGCTGATTAATTTTAAACCAATTAACAAGTTTTAGCACACTTTCTTGCTTTGATGATGAATATGTTAAGTTGTAGAAAAGTTATGTTGGTATATACTAGAACGACAATGGAAAAGCTGAAGCTCCGTGAAATACAGAATCTTTAATATATGTCTTGAAAAAATATTTTACTATCTTTTTAGAAGTTGTTTACATATGCATACAAAATGCTGCTATATATTCCTTAGCTTTTAATAAACAATTTGCCCTAAATATATTTTATTTTTGGTTCTCCTTGATCGGGGTCTAGTCCACACCCCCTGGCTGCTCCAAGTAATACATTCTCGCTTCAACATGCTTGTGTTGGAAATATTACATTTGCATTATACCATAATCAGTATAGATGCATAGAAAGCTAACCCTAAAATTATGTTTAGAATCTCTGAAGGTATTTAGAGAAAAATTAATCTTAATTCAGGACTAAATCATGCTCTGTTTTTGGAGGTAGATACTGAAGGATATCCTCAGTGTAGCTATTTCATATGAATACTACTGTAATTGAACACTGAATCTTGCCCTTCATTTTTTAATTTTATGTGCCATAATTCATTTTAAAATTAATTTATGGAATTATAAAATAACTATAATTAGTAGGGCTGACTCTCTAGGTTATAATGTAATGTTGCATATGTGGTTTTTGTGTATATTTTTGTTCGGGATATATAGAGTTAACAATTTGACTAGTATCCTCTGTGAAATGATTTGCTGTTTCTATACCATTTGGCTAGAGCCACTTGGCGTAACCAAATTTCAGAATTTAAACATATAAACTGCAGAATCGATTAGTAGACTTAGAAAAATACGTCCTACATGTCTTTGATAATTTATTAAAGTAACATTTTAAACATCAGATAAGCTGTGTGTTTGTGCCATAGTCTGCCACTTTAATCAAGATAAAAATTTAAACACAAATCAGCACTGTCTTTTATATAGTGCCTCTACATCCATGGTAATTGGTACCAGACCTTGGTAAAGAAAAAAACTGTCGTTTTCATGCTACTGGTACCAGTGGGCGCTGCTCCACAGCTGCACCACATAAGAAGTGGAGACACAAAAGAAATGAAAGAGTCTATAACATAAATTCCTCTATAACCTACTTTTTCATTAGAGTATGACGTTGGTGAAATATTCCCTTTAATTAAGCATGACAGTTTATTGTAAGTAACACAGTTTATTTTGCTTAGTTTACTCTTACATTTTGCTGGCTACAGATATTTTTAGGCTTAATTTTAAGATACAAAAACACTGTCAGAAACCAGTTAGAAAAATAAGTGTCAACTGTACTTGCACCCTCTGTGGGCAAGGCTATCTAAATGAACCAAAACGGAAGATTTCTGATCGATACTTTTTGCAACACCAAAACGTATTCTACACTTCTCGTCTATAATCCAGGTTCTGTGGTATAGTATGTTTCTTTTTATAATTTGCGGGGGGGGGGAGGGCGTGTTTCTAGGGTGGGTTTTTTTGGTTGAGAAAAAACATCATAAATGATCTCTTCGTATTGATACAAACCCTATATATATGAGCTATAGACGGAAGTTGTACATCCTGACAGCACAGATGGAGCTTGCTGTCATTAGGGCTGTTTGTTGCCTGTTGGAACACGGAGCATATTTCTATCGTGGCATCAACAATTTCTAAGAACTGAGGTCAAAATAAACAGGTTGCACTTTGATACAAGAGCAATCTGGAAAACAGTTTAAAATTCCCTGCTTAGGCATAAGGATATACGTAGATACTTGAATAAAACTTATTTTTTATAGCAGGGCCTTACTTTATTTTATAGTACTTGGTGGAGTAGATTGCGGGTAGCGGGTAATTTGTTATTAGTAAATAGAGACACACAGTTGTTTCGATATACGATTTGGGCCTTACTTTAGGATGCTGGAGCACAACACCCTAGCAATATTTTTTTTAGCAAGTATTTTATGAGTAAGGCAGAGGTGATCCTAGAGCAGATGTAACACAGTTTTAAAAATCGTACTCAAAATAATTATTTGAGTTGGTTTTATTATTCTCAACACAGGGAAGTAACATCGCTTACAAGTGTGGTCCCTTTGAAATCAGAGGGAATCTTTATGTGAGTCAAGGGGGAGTCACGTGGAAATGTTTGCAGGATCAGTCTGTGTGATTCCAGATGAAGTCTTGGGCCCGATGCAATAAATTCGAGTTTTGCTTTGGATTTTAGAAAAGCCAGGATTTTAAGTCCTAGTGTTCAGAAAAGTCAACAAAATTGTATATACCAGGACAAATACATATGATCATTTTGGCTTAAACAGAGAAATAAATCAGTACGTTTGTTTCCTATCCAAATGCTTTTTAGCTAAAGTTTCTTCAACCACATTCATTTGTAGCTAGTTACTAGTGTTTGCCCGGTCACAGTTCATTTATGGTTCTTGTACAAATTTTTTTTTAAAAAGGTAGATTGCTAGATGGATGTAGATGTAATGATCTCTGTTACATTATTATTCTGAGCCCCCACACGTGCGTACGCAATACAGTTAGTGTTTAGGAAGCTGTTGGATAGAAAATGCTTTCTTATATTCTTAAAAAAAATTCTAATCCAAGTTTCAACAGTTAGGCAAAAAAAAAATCAAGTCTTATTTCTCTCTTACAAATATATCTCTATGCATCTGTAACAATAAATGGCTCATATGGGTGTGTGCAGTATAATCACTGTAAGTCAGTATTTTAAAAGCTCATTTGGTAAATTAGAATTATTTATTTTAAAGCAAGAGGGAAGGGAGAAAAGCACGTTTCAGATATCTCCATGGTTACCACCCAGTTGTGATTGACCCTTTAAGGTAACTTTGGGGCTGACAGTGACATATATGGATTACCTGGTGCCAGAGTAGCGTTGCTGTTCCTTCTTACCTTCTGCAGCCACCACTGCATCTTAGCTACCAGGTTGGTGAGTCATTTGGGAAATAGATTTAGGTATTTTTAGGGAATCATCTCCTTTCACTATGCATGCTTTCTTTGATCCTGAAGCTATTGTGTGTGTCAGTATCTTCCTTCCTCCCTTCCTTCCTCTAGTCTTGGACTCTTAAATGAGCATGGGTACAGCTGTTAGCCACACCTGATCTACGTTCACAAAGCTTAGTGTATGCCACCAGTGCCAGGAGCTGCATGGGGAATAGGATTTAAGTAATTTGGGATGGGGAAAGGGGTGGATGGAGCTGGTGGGTCCAGGGTGGTCTGTCCGGGGGGCTAAACATAGCCCATCTGGGTAGGCGTGGGGGATAGGAAGAGAAGAGCCCTGGGGCTGGGGTGAGCAGCTGGGCCTTTCTAGCCCTGGGGCTATGCTCTGAATGCAGACGGGTATCTGCTAGAATGGGTTAGCCTATTCCTGATCTATGTTATTTCATCTCCTCAGGTGAAATAACTTGGATCAGTCCTACCACGTTTTGCCTGATTTAACCCCCATGAATGCCTGCACAGATGGACATTTTGACCTACCTAATCCCAGTCAATCTACATGTAATGGCTGTACCTATCATATGAGTGCAGCTAGGATCTTTCTTCCTCCCTCCCTTTCCCTACACCCTGCACTTCTTTTGCCCTCCCTTTCTTTTAAGGGCACACTGAATTTACTTAAATTGTCTGAACTTCAAACATAGTCAGAATTTTTTTCTTCTGAGGCTAGTTGCCGTGAACCTGGTAGACAGACATACAGACCAGCTCGGACCTGTGTTTTAAGAAAGCCTGAGGGGCTCGCTTGCCAGAGTTCGAAACTTCCTTGGAGTTTCTTGAGCGCTCCAGTGCCTTTGGTGCCAAACATAGGACTCTCTTTGGTCTCCCTGATTTTTTCAGAGGGAAGAAAATATACGTTAACATAATGATGGTAAAGGTACAACTAAAGAAGAGAAAGAAGTGTAAAGCAAAATTACTCAAGGCATTAACGGAAATCATTTGCTTAAAGAAGGTGGCCTAATAAGTGTTGCAGGATTGCGTGACGCATGTTTGGGAGTACTTTGGAGATGTCTTATAGCCATATTTTTCCTCCTCAGTTTGGTTTCCCCTCTACATTTTTTAGACTTGAAAAACATACAACACGTATTTGAACTCACAAAGCACATTTGAATTTCAAGGTCCTAAACAGGAGGCAGGGCAGGAAGAATATGCCCCCTTAAAGTGCCTGATAACATGCTCTTGACATGCCATCTTGTTTGCACCTTTCACTTCACAATATTTTTAACGCTATCAATAACCCTGGGCCACTGCACCTCTTTGATCTGTGTATTTAAGTAATAATCTTAATGACTACCTTAACAGTAGCTCTATATTTCTGTTGTTCATTGATTCCCCAGATTATTGCACATCAGTCTTCTGATTTCAAGGGTACTCTTTAGGAGGGGAAACCATGAAAGATGTGGAGAGAAACCAGCTGAAAATGATGTTATTCTTGGCCAGGTCTAATAGGTGGTTTGACCCATGTGAAAAAGATGCGCTGATGTTGGAAACAAGGCTGGGTGCTTCGAATAGACCAAAACTAAAAAACGACCACAACCAAAGTAGATTTAATCTATAAGTGGGGAAATTTAGAAAAATAGTTTTGTCCTTTTTGCATTGACGGGAGATGGCTGTACTTCATAATTGGCCGCTGCACTCCATCTTGTGTGCTGAAATAATGCCGGCGCGGTCGTCTTCCACTGTAGCTGGCTCAAGGAGGGCAACTGGTGGCGTTAGGTAAAGAAGCCTTAAAATCACTCGAGGAAATGAACAGTGTTTTGGAGCGTGTAGAGGCAATGACGGCTCATGAGAGCAGTACCAGATGTGAAGCTGAGATGTAGATGAACCTGTGATTAGCAACAAGCACAGAGTTTTACATCAAAACCACCCACGACACATTAACTCGCTGGAAGCTTAGGCCTGATGTGGTAAAATCGTTATCTCGTCACCACTGTGTCATTCATGTGGAGATCCGGATGATGGTGGTGACTTGGACCTGGGTCCCTGCCCGGTCCCTGTGGCAGCTTTGTAAGAGAGGCAATAGCTGTCTTCTCCTCTCCTGTCTACTGCATTTTATCTAGTCTGCTGCCCATCAACTAGTAGCATTTCCAGGAGCCGTTGCTATCTATGGCTGACCTTCCCCTCACTTTCACAGTGATAGCCTGTAGAAATATCAGGATGTGTGTTAAACTCAAACATTGAGTTGTACCTCAGAAAATAATGAAATCAATTTAAATGCCAAATTAAAGATAACAGTATTGGGATTCTTTTTTATTTACTACTGGTCTTTAAACCTTCAGGACCTGCTGATGGATGTGCGGTGCATAACCGTGAAACCTAAAGACTTTTTTAGAAAAATGAAGGTTGAACTACCATGTACTCATATAAATCCAGGAGTTTGGGCTTTTAGAAAAACATCTATCATCATGAGATTTATGAATCAGTCAGGAGATTAGTCAACACCATGATTGGGGTATAATCTATTGCTAGACCTACGCTTTTGTAAAACAAGTGAGTTTTTTAATGCAATACTCCTGGCAAGTTTTTTTTCATAGTTCAAATAATGAACTATATCTGCATATTACTAAATTTCTATTTTAGAGTATTTGTTACTTCCTGCCACTTTCAAATCTTCATGGTATGGTAATTAAAGAATAATCTGCTCCTTTAAGGGGCTTACAGCAAAATCTAATTTAGGTTGTAATGATATACACTGGTACAGTGCAAGGTGTCAGCTAAGTGTAACGACGTGTTTAAAAAAATATCAGATGGTCAAAAAAGTGTGCAATGGGATTGTACACACTTATTTTCACCTGACCTGACTGAGTCTGTTTGTAAGTCATACATTAAATGAAGAAAAAGTATTATATTCCACAACCAGGCAGATCTGTTCATGGGTCTTCAGTTGTGTGTGGAAAATCTGTGCATGAACAGGGTAGCAGTAATGAACGTGAATTTTTCTCGGTCCGAGACATCTGCGTCTGCCTGCCGAGAGGGGTTTCCACAAATGCGTTGGGAACAAAGCTGAGTCTTATTTCCAATAAGCGTCAGAACATCACGTTTGATCACACGTTCTTGAACGTCAGGGGAGTTCAGATTTAAATCTATATCTGAACTTTGCAGTAAGACCCATTCCTCATTTTAAAAAATGGCTCTTACTTGGCCATAGCTACTCTGAGTTGAGGTCAGATTTAAGCTCATGCTGTTGAATCGAGCCCTGGTTTCCCGATCACTGAGCAGACTTCTTAGTAAATCTCCAACCTGAATTTAAAGAGTATATAACAATGTAACAAGGAAAACGTGCCATTATCTGAAGCGTACTTAGCTTTATTTTCGAGCACAGGTTTCCGAATAGATAATCCCCAGGATGCTTACAAAAAGGTTATGTTATTCTTTCCCTAGATAGTCTGTTAAGTCAGGCTTTCTGCATCATTTCAAACCTGTAAGAGACGTGAAAAGCAGGTGTGCTTCAACAGTGCCGAAATGCATGCAGAGTACAGTACCAAGCCATACCGCTGTCCTGCTTTACAATGCGGATAATTTCTATTCTCTTATATTATGTCTCTCGCTGGATTAGCCAGCCGTTTGAAATTTATACACGCGCTGGCTGATCCTGTTGCTTTCTGCTCCATGGTATAACCCGAGTCTCCTGAGGCAGACCTGTCATTACACAGAGTATAATCATGAAGAGAGTAGGTGCAGTTAGAAAAAAATCCAGCGTGTGTAAAAAGGCCTAATGAAGAATAAAAATTATATACCAGGAATATTTTGAAAATTGTTGCTGTGGAAAATTGAAATTATGCACTGATGACTAAACGGTGCGTTCGTGCCTACACCCGGTTTTCAGATACAGGGTGAAATTTCTAAATGTGGATTCCTGTCTAGGGCCTTTGGATGCCCAGATTGCGTTCACATCTATTCCTACATATATCTGAACACAGGATTTAGATGCTCTTTGTTACCACCCACAAAGGGAATTCAGCCTATGGTATTCTCAAACAGATAAAAGAAAACTATCATATTTTCACTTTTCCCAGGAATCTGGCGTTTCAGGTGATGATGAATGAATTTCTGTATCTATTTCTGAGGGTTTTTTAAAGCTGATAGAGACTTATTTTCTTTTGAAATTTCAGAATATAAGTCTAAACTTCAGGACACAAGCTTCCTAGAAAGAGCGTGAAATTTATGGCAGCAGGATTATGCCACTCGAAGCCAAATTCCAAACCCTCCCCTTGATTCTACCTCCAGCTCGCAAGGGCAAGCCTAAGCCAAAGGAAAGCTTTTCATAGGCATCGTCTGCCGAGGTTTCAGAGAGAAACTCTTCTGAAGTGTTAAGGTAAGACTTTATAGCATAGTCCTAAATCACTGGTAACTTTTCAGTGTGGATATATGAAGGCCAGCATAGGGAAGGGATGGGTTTTGTCTGCACATTGTCTGCTGCAAACGCATCATTTAAGAAAATTATTGTAAAAGGAAGCAATGACTACAGAATTATTTCCAGGATTTAAAAAAACCCCAAATTACATGCACTTGTAAAAATAATTTGTTTTACAATTGAAAAAATAAGGTAGTTTTTTATGCCAAATCATTTAACCATTAAAAAGTTTCAGTGTAAATACTGAAAGGATTGATCGCCAGCAAATGCTATAATATAATCTGTTTTGCTTATATTGTGGAAAGTCACCAAAACTTTTCACTGTAGGGAAGTCGTATTGTCTTGCCCACGGCTGCCTTTTAATACTGATTTTTCATTAACTCCAGTCTACTAAAAATAAATTATTTGAAGAATAATAGTGCCCCAGTACAGGCTGGGGACGGACTGGCTAAACAGCAGCTCGGCAGAAACGAGGACACGGGGGTTACAGTGGACAATAAGCTGAAGACGTGCCAACAGTGTGCCCTTGTTGCGAAAAAGGCTAATGGCATGCTGGGCTGCATTAATAATAGCGTTACCAGCAGATCGGGGGAAGTGATTCTTCCTTTCTGTTTGGCACTGGTGAGCCCATCTGCAGTACCATCCACTTTGGAGCCCTCCACTACCACAAGGATGTAGACGAATTGGAGAGAACCCATCAGAGGGTGGTGGGTAAGGGGCTGGGGCACACGACTTCTGAAGACAGGCCGAGGAAACGGGGCTTATTTGGTCTGGAGAAGTGAAGTGTGAGGGGGGGATTTAACAGCAGCTTTCAGCTGCCTGAAGGTGGTTCCAAAGAGGATGGCGCTAGACTGTTCTCAGTGGTGGCAGACGGCAGAACAAGGAGCAATTATCTCAAGCTGCAGCAAGGAAAGTTTAGACTAGATATTGGGGGAAAAACGTTCTAGCTAGGAGGTTAATAAAGCATTGGAACGGGTTGCTCGGAGGGGCGGTGGAATGTCCTTTTTTGGAGGTTTTCAAGACCTGGGTAGGGATAATGCAGTTTGGGATAGTCCTGCTTTGAGCAGGGGGTTGGACTAGATGATCTCTTAAGGGCCCTTCCAGCATTAATTTTCTATGATTCTGTGGTTAAGTAGCAGTTTCCATCATTATGTGCTTGGCAAGGCTAATTCATCCAGCGCATTTTATCTATATATCAGTTCAGTACAGTGAAGCGGGATGTTGCCAAACCACTTTGTATACTACTATCTAATGGTTCAGTTTCAAATAGGGATTGAGATTTCGTTGCACTCCTGGATTTATTTCTCTTGCTTATGCTGCAGTTCACGCATTTTGGAAACAAAAAAGGCCTATTCTTGTAAATACTTGGACATGGTGCATTGTACAGCAAGCACTTCCATTTACTGTAGTGATAATACTTCTTATAATAAATAATCCAATGTTCATTTTGAATTTTTGTTCCATATTTTGGCATTGGCAGACAAAGTAGTGGCATGTACAGGTTTGTGGACAACAGATTTGGTTATTTATTTATTTATATTTATAGGCATGGCTTGAAGCAAACCCCAAGTCTTATGCCTCCAGCTTTTATTAACATTATTGGACTATTCAGTGGTGGAAAGCATTATACTCGCTGTTGAAGAGAGGTAGTTAACTGTGTTAGGCTGAAGTTGAATAGAAGGCAGGGCCACGCTGCCCTGCCTTAGTCACTGTGTCGTAGAGAATGAGGCCTGGAAGGAACCTCCACAGGTCATCTAGCCCAACACTACCTGAGGCAGGTCCATCCCTAGCCAAACCTTCATATACAAATCCATAATCCAACCTCTTAGTAGAAGTACTGGTAGCCTTCTACTTAGTAGTAAGCATTTGACTGAGAATCTAGATAACTTCAATTGTTTTATAGTAGTATGCACTTCCTTACTTTGTCTGGCTGTGCCATACCGTGGAAGAGAAGGAGATGAATGCATATTTTCCTTTTGCTGGTATAATGCTTCTGAGTACAGGTGCTAAAAATAGCTTGCAGGATCATGTTATAAGTACCTTCTGCATAGGAAACCCTATAAATAAACAAAACTTGTGCCTGCAAATCCATTGACACAACTGCTTACCCAATATAGCTGAAACCAGGGATCAATAAACTTTCATTAAGAGCAAGTTGAACTGACTCGGTCCATTCCCTCTCAGACGAGAAGTGGCAGATGATGGAGGCAGCCATCAGATGGTGCGTTCTTTTGCAGATGTGTTTAGTGGGCCAGGTGAAATCTCTTTGCAGGCCAGGTCCAGCCTGCAACCCACAAGTTACCACCCTGACATAAATAATGCAAAATGCACAACACAATGAAGCTTATGGTGCACTTGGATCTTCATTTATCACATTGCTCATTTTATTTAGTATAAATACTTCATGTTCACTCATTTCCCTAATTGGGTATGCGAGAACAAAGCCATAAGAATTATGGATTACCTATCAAAAGGTCTTACTTCTTGTTTAGTGTTGGTACAATTGAGATAAGGAGTGACATTAATGCAGTAGCGAGGCTGATATATAAGAAAATTACCAGTGTGAACCATTCTTTGTGAGGGCCCTTTCACTTGAAACTCAGTTCCCTTGCGCCAGCGACTTGGGTTGCGACCCAAATGAGGGTGACGTGGGCAGTGCTGGTGGCACCACACACAGA
>JAGPOW010001296.1:16591291-16605401 GCA_030014935.1 Caiman crocodilus | reverse complement strand
TGTGCCAGGAGCTTCCCTGTCCCTGGGCTGCTGCTGCCATTGCCACCATGCTCTGCTTCCAGCAGCAGGTTGCAGCAAAAAAAGGTTGGGAACCACTGCCTTAGGTCCAAAGTTGCTTGAATTTGTCTACCATTTCAGCACACTTTGCTGATTACTTGTTTCTGCAAGCTTCTGTGATAGTTTGTATAGGACTGAATTTTTATTTGAGAGGGATTAGGGTTTTGTTCGGCAAGTAAACTTTTTTTATGGACTGGCTAGTTAGGAATGGTTAGCAATTTGCTCTTTTTTTGGCTTAATTGGATTAGATTGTTAATAATGTGTCCGAAGGACCCGGTGCCTGAAATTAGTGTCTCTTCATACTGTCAAACTAAGTTGGGAAAATAGTTTTCTGTAAGAATCATGTTTTAATTACACTTATGATAGATGTGGACCTGCTCATATGAGACATAGATGCCTTTATTAGAATGTTGTTTTTAGGAGAGTTGGAAAGTGTCTGCTAGTGCTTTTCAATGTAAATTAATCCAAAAATAAACATTTCCCCTTCGGGCAAGACCTCAGAGTTAGCTGCAGACTCTTTAATGCTCAATTTATTGGAAAGTATCCTCATGTGAGCTCCTTTGAGGTCTTCAGTAGTATAACAGCCTTGTACTGCCCCTCTGCACAGAGGTGAGTTTTGTCCCTGTGGAAAATATCTCCTGCAAGTAATAAAACCAAGTAAGTTACCCAGCGGCTTTCCCAGAAATAATTAATTGACATAAATATGCACAGCAGAATTTTCAACATATAGAACAAGTATTAACCTGTTGTGTAACAGAACAGCATGCTCTCATTTTTCCTCTCACTCTCATACCACATCCCTCTCAATAGCAATCCAATTTTTGCTTGAAAATCTAGCCGGCACACCTACAGTTAAAGGTATTGCACTTAGTAATCTCTATATTATAGGTACATTTTCTTCTTTTAATTGTTCCTCTAATCCTTTAGTCTCATAAGAAGTTCTTTCAAGTCTGCCTCATGACCTATTAGTGCTTGATAGATCTTCCTTAAAATTTGCTTGGTTGTCACATATTTTCCCATGCCCTGCGTTGAGATGGGTGAAGTCTACTCTTGCCACAGCCACAAACTGAAATCACACTCTGATGAATATAAATAGAAGGGGAAATCAGGGTATCCAGACTTGTCTCACCTGCTGCAAAGTGAGAAATGAGCCGTGTTGCAATCGGCTGCCAACTAAGTTAAATGAACATTGATCACCCTGATACCTTGGCCCTTGGCTAAGGGAAGTAAATTCACTTAATTCCATAACCCAGAAGTAAAAGAGGAGTCAGAGCCCAGTGAATGAAACATTTCTGGAAAGCTTATTTTGGATGTGTTCAGAGCTAAGGCCGTTTTGGTTGTGTTGCTTTTTTTCTCAGCTGCAGTTTTCTTTAGGATTCCGTAATAAATTAGGTAATTTGGACTATTCATATGGAGCGCTTTGGACCCATCTGTGAAAAGCAGGTTCTCTGGTACACCAGGGATCTTAAATCAGATGGTGAGAAATACATATGGAAAACGGACAGTGCAGTTGCTCCAATACTAAATCCCCCTTGCAAGCCTATCATTTGAGTCTAGGCTCCTTTCCAATCCACAGGAAATGACTGATAATCCTATTTTGTCCAGAAAAAAATGTGCTGGAATATGAATACCATAGGTAAAATAAGCAGTGGCCTTAAGTTAGCTGATTAATTTTAAAGGCAGTGACCAATCAGGTGGTAACACTGAACCCGAGAGAGACTTATTGGTTGGGGTTGGTTGCACCATCCCATTACGGTCACCTGACACGTCCCGTTATAAGACCCTGACTTCAGTTGCTTAGAACTTTTGCCAAGATTGAACGATTTCGAACTTTTGCGTGTTAGGTGTCTGATTCCAGCTGACTTGTTCTGGGAAAAATTCAGTCAAAGCATTTCAGTGTTTCTGAGAATAAGGCACCGGGAGGAGTGGGGGGCGGGCTGAATTCAAGCCTCTTCTGACTTTTGGGTGCTTCACTTTGCAAACTCAATAGTGATCTTCCAACGTAGTTTGTTTTATGCTCATTTAATTTTATAAAGGTCCTCTGAACACGCACGCGTGTTTCCACTCATTTGTATGCATTTTTTGTCTCCTCACCTTAGAAGGGCTAGTAAGGGGAAAGGCATTCATTTTTTATAAAATAAGCAGTTATTTTTCATGTTCTCAAAACGAGAGAGAGGGAGAGCGTGAAAAAGGAAGGAATAGAAAGAGTGACTTTATCCCTCCACGTATCTTGATATCTTGCTTTTTTTATTATTTACAAATGTTAAAACGACAAAGTACCTGCATAGAAACCAGATGTCTTTATAGTTCCTAACATCTCTTCAATATTTTCTTAATACTAATACTAATTTCTAATACAAATCAACAGAAGGTGACTATTAAAAACAAAGCAGTTGTGTTTCTCATTTTGGTGCGCTGTGAATGTTAGATGTCACAGTTAGGGACCATGATTTGGTTCATTATGTAACCACATACCCTACACTTATGGGAACAGCTCATTATTATTATCCTTTTTTACAAGTCAAAGAAATGTAAGTATATACTCCCCAATCTAATGCCGATGTAGTGTAAATGAAAAGATGATTTCAGCGGAACAGGGCTGTCCAACTTCAAAGCAGCTGGGGCTGCATGCTGCGGGGGCCACAGACTGTGGAGTCTTCTGGGATCCCTGCCATGGACAACTCCCCTGACGTACAAGCAGCACGAGCCTCCACCCCCTACCGCAGGGTTCCCCTCCCACCACCAACGTAGTGTGAGCCCCCTTTTGCTTCTGCTGCCCCTCTGCCCCACTGCTACTGTACAACACCCCCACCCCTTACGTTGCTATGCAAACCTACTCCTTACCGCCACAGGCATGCAGAAGAACAACCCCCGCACCCACCCCCAACCCTTCCCAGGTAGTGCGCTGCATGTTTTGCAAGCCCAATTTGACACTTCCCTCCTCCTCTGCACCTTCCCCTTCCCCCCGCCACCTTCTCCTGCTGTCTGGTCAGCCAGCTTATTGGGCTGCCTCCGAGACTGCTGCCCTACCTCGAGGACCCCCAGCTGCTGCTGCAGAAGGAGAAGCAGTGAGGGCGGTGGCAGCTGGGCAGAAGCCCGGGAGCCTCACTTTAACCCCTCCTAGGCCGGATGCAGCCTGTAGGCTGCCAGTTGCACAGCGCTGCAGTAGAAAACGGGTTTGTAATCCGTGCATTCCCACTGTATGCGTAAATGTCAACTCTGTTCATGTCCACTCATGTCATGTGAATCATATAAAAGTGTGAATATGCTGCTGTTTAAAAAAAGATAAAAAGTGGTGGTTACATTATTTCAGTGGAAGATACAAAAGGCGGTTTGCATTAAGGCTATTTATTCATTTTTTTATTTTCTGTCAGAAAACCCCAGCTTTAAAGTATAATAGTTTTTGAACAGAGAGTCAGTATTGCAGGGCATGAAGCAAGCACCAGTATGCTGCAGTCATCATGCGATCCTGATACGTTACCCATCCCTCAGTTTCAGGGTCTTGATGTTGAACGTTTGTATTTCTTTCAGACTTGGAAGAACAAGCTTGACAGGCTGGATAAAAATGTTATGTTGGAAAAAGTAACGTTAGTTACTGCTATTGTGAACAAACTGATATACATATACATCTGTATTGTTATAAACGTGTGACTCTGCTGTGTGTTTATATACAGGACAACCTCATTATAACAAGCCCTGTTACAACAAACTCCTGCTTTTATTCTCAACAACAGGAACCAATTTCTTCACTATTAAAATAAAGTAAATTGACTAACCCTGTAATAGCGAAAAATCCCTTTTAATGGACCTTTGTCCCAAGGAGAAGGCGTTTCTGTTGTGGTACATTATCCTCCTAGAGATGCTGTATTAGTATGAAAATTATTTATGGATGTGTATAGGTTCCAGCTGTCTGGAGCCTATAGGGAGGTCATTAGTCATCATAGTCTGAAGTCAGACCGTAGGTAGAGCAGGTAGCACTTTAGAGACTAACTGGTTCAGCAAAGCACAGGCTTTTATGGGCAGCAGTGTATTCTGTCAGATTCTACTGGTCTGAATAGACTGGCAGAAATAGAGGTGCCATAGGGCAGCTCTGTGCCTTGGGCAGCAGATGCGCATGGGACCGTGGCAAATGCTACTAGTGGTGGCATGGCCAATTAGCAGCTGTGGGGGGTAGTATTTCTGTGCCTTCCCCACTAAATGAGTACCTCAGGCTGGTGTCCAAATCACACCCCCCCCCTCTCTCTTCCTCCCCCCCCAACCTAATGTTGTTATACTCCTGGGAAGAATAAGAAATGAGGATAAGAAACCATAGTCCTTATTAAGACCACAGTTAACACAGCCCAGGCCGTGGATGATTTCTTGTTCCACAGTTTTGGAGAAGCCTATAGAGCGACCATAATTTTAAAACAGAATAATATGGGGGTCTGTTCTGGGAGGAGATCTGATCAATTGAGGTGTTCAGCACATTGTAGCATAAGGTCCTCTATATGGATTTGATCTGTTAATCTATTTTACTGTATCTTACTCCATTACTATACTCCATTACTGCTAAGCAAAGCTTGAATATCATTAGACACAGAAGTTCACAACTTCTTTTGACAGCTTATTACATTATATTATGGTTGGCAAGCCGATCAATTGACCAGACAAGTATTGTCAATTTACTGGTCAATTGACGGCATATTTTTTCACTGGACAAGGATTATAACAACTTTATTTAAAACAAACAAACAAACAAAAAAACCCTGTAATTTTTTTTGTAGTTTTATAGGAATATGATTTTTTTAAATCATTTTTTGACACATCTAATGGAAAATCTGTGCTTTTTCTCTGTATTATTTGAACCAATAGGCTTTTTTTTTATTACTTTTGAGCAATTATTTGACCAGTCAATTGATCGAATTTTATTTGACTGGTCAAATACCCAACCTGACATAATATATCTGTGCTTTCAACATTTTGTTATGTCTTGTTCCCTGCAGCAGCTAAACCCGTGTCAGTTTTTAGTTGTTACTGATGCAGTTGACCAGTGTCTTGTTAATAACTTTGTTAAAAGGTAGTAAGGATATTTGTCCAGATCCTGGCACTGCTATTATTTGTGTATAATGCATAGGTCAGGCAGAATTTGTAAAGCTGACGTACAGCTCACCATTGCATTTCCTCCACTCTTAGCCCTGACTGCTCTGTGCTGCGTTTAATGTTCTCGCCTCCTTCTGTGAAGACTTTGAACACTCCCCCACCCCAGGTGTCGTATCGGTAACTGTAACAAACGTCACAACTGATAACAGACCAGGAGTGGAAGGTGTGTTGCAGATGTGGGGAGCTCAGGAGTTGGATCTCTGGTGTTCTGTGATTAAATGCACAGATACAGAGTACCCTGGACATATTTCTGCTATTATTTGCAAGTATGTTTAAATGTTGTAGACTTAGTAGATTGTTTAAATTGTGAGAAAAGTGCTGAGAAACCCAGGGTTTTGCTGATACATGAGTGAAGTGAGGGTTGAGTGTTCTGCTTTCACGAGTGATCTCAAGACATAATTTTACAAGCTACAGACACTGCATATCTGAAAATACTTTTTAGGCTGTACATAGTTCATGTTTAGCTTTCTCAGCTACTTTTTAGCTGGTAGAAGTGAAAATATTCAGCATCATACAATCAGCCAGTTCTTTATGGCCCCATAAATCAGCACTATGGCTTGGGACAGAAAGTACAGATAAACCACTATAACTGATTGGAAACCAGTTCAGATCTGTAACACACCAGAAGTTTAGTACACATAAACCACTTTCAAAATGGCTGAAACCAGTTTAAGATAAAACTAGATTAATGTAGTATTAGACTTAATTGATTTAGGCTGAATCAGTTTACTGAACTTCTATCCCAGATCCCCTCCAGATTCAAGTTAACTCATAGGCCCCCAGCATCCCAGGATGCTTTGCACCTCCCCACAATCCCCACCTCTCCATATAGGGTAGGCGATCTAGCCTTGGCCCAAGCTGTCTGCTCTAGTCGAGCAGGCAGGTGTCCTCTAGCACCCACCAGCTATTGGCCTGAGCTGCTTCAGGTATGTGGCTGTATTTCCAGAATCAAAAGTAAATGTCCGGTCACTTGCTATTGGTTCAGTCTGTGCAGTTTAGACTAACCTGTGAAGAGTGAATCAATTCAGCCTTGGGCATTTTGACTATCTGTACTTAGCCTAGAGGGCCAGGAACTCATTTAACATAAATTGTAAGTCCAGCTGCAACCTGTTCCATATAGTCCAGGGGTGAGCAGTATACATAACCTTTTTGGCTTGTGTGTTCCAGAAAGCTGCAAATGTATTGGGAGTTGCATTACCAGTGCCTTTTAAAATGAGATTTAACTGAGTTAACAATAAATAAAACAATGTTTATTTTTTTCTGTTGGTCCCTGGGAGGAGTAGTGCCTTTGACTGGTTTTGAAGCGGTATTGTGTGTCAGATTGTTCACATATTAACTGCAGTTTTCTCATATGGAATAAACTTGGTTGCTTTCAAACTGCAGCGAAAGAAATTAGGTCGGAGGCTAAGAAAAATTTTTTTTACCTTGAAGGTAGTCAGGTATTGGAACAGGTTACCTGGAGAAGTTGTGGACTCTCCATTCCCAGAAATTTTCAAGAGCAGGTTAGACAAACACTTGACTGGGATGGTTTAATCAGGTACAGTCCTACCATGAGCAGAGCCTGAACTAGATAACTTCTGAGGTCCTCTCCAGCATACTTTCCAATTGCATCTCGGGCAGATGCAAATACTCTTAAATGGTTCAGCACAGCTTCTTTGCCAGAAAAATTAAAGAGTTATTCACCTCTCAAGCCACCACATTCAGCAATAGGAGACAAGATGCCTAAGGAGCAAAACCTAGGTTCTCCAGCAGAGTACAGTTGCATCCACTCAGGAAGTCTCTTCTGTGAAGCTTAAAAAAGTCTCTTCTCGGGGGGAGAACGTGTGAGAATGGTTTGTCTCCTGCAGGACTGAGGAGATGTGTGCAGAAGCAGAAGAAAGTGTAATGCTGCATGACTTGTAAAATTTAAACAATGCCTCTGATGATTCCCAGGCAAAAAAACAGACACCGACCCCTCCCGCCCCCAATTCATTCACAGTATAGATTAATAGACTTATCTAGCAAAATAGTGTGTGCTTATCTCACCCGAACAGCATGCTGTTATCCCGGCTGTCATAGCCCTCGTGGTATTTTGTGTCTTTGCATGTTTGTTTTGTTTTTCTTTTTAATAAAAATCCGGTTTAAGAAACATGGACTCTTCTCATTATTGTCCATCATGTGGTGCACAAATAATGGTGGTAGCAGTCAGGCTAGCAAGACCCACAGGAGAGAAATGATGTTTAACAGACAGCAAAGGAAAACCTAGAAGCAGAGCAAATAGGCAGCATGATGAGAGAGAGACAAATGCACTCTGAATTTGCAGGCAAATAGTGGGACGCACGCATGGAAGCAGTGGAAATAAAGTGTTATATAAAACTAGCTCTGTACAGAATTGACTAGGGAGGATAAAGGTGAGAAGATGAAGGTTAAGATTTTCTACTCCCTCATGGGTGAGAACAAGAAGATGCCCAGGAGTAAAGGTTGAGCACTGGAAAAGGAGAAAAACGTGTATGATGAGGACTGTAATTCCAGACAGAATGAGCCTGTAGAGAGATTAGATTTCTTGTTGTGTCTTACCCAAAATCAAGACGCAGAGGAGGGAGTAAATGCATGTCTTTCAGAGCTGTGCACTCAGATTCACGCATGTAACTTTGGAGAGATGAAAAACTTACTAATTAGAGAGAGAGGATGATTTAGGATTCCAGCCTGTAGGAGAGACTGTTGAGAGAATAAAAGTCTGATCCGAGGGAAATGAATCCAAAGAGCCAAGAGCAGGTGGCCTGTCCAAAGAAAAGAACAACGTAATAACAAGGGGGTGGGGGGAGGAAACAATGTAGAGTCCCAACTAGAAGAACCAGGACAGAAGCAAATTGACCAAAAACAGGCAGCCTGGTCCAATTGTATGTGCTGTGGTGTTAGGTGTTTCAAAATCATAACCACTTGTTTCCAATCCTCCAGCTCCCCTTCCTATGTTAAAAAATAGATGGATGCAGTTACTAAAGCTGTAGAAACTTTCAAAGAGGAAGAAAAAAATATCTGCCCTGTGACGTTAGCAGAAGTGAAGGCTCTCAGCAGTGGCTGCTAGCTACTCCACTTCCATGTTTGCAGTTGTACCGTCAGTGGTCAGTTTGATTGGCACCTGGCTCCACAGTCCATCTGAATGTAATCCCTTTATCACTGAGAAATGACACGCTTAGACTACAGATGTGATCACATACCCTGTGTGTGTCGCCCACCGTTCTAAACTACCATTCACTTTTGGGCAGCAAACCAGTGCCAGACCTGGCGTTGCGCACAGTATGCCCGTTGCAGTGTGTGAGATTGTCGTTTAACACAGTGATTTCAACTTTTTGAGACTCGGGGTTTCCGTTGGAAAATGCTAGCTCTTACCTTTCTCTTGTATTTTGACTGCAGAGTTCTCCTGTTCTTCTGTGACAAAGTACTCAGAAAGACCTCAGCAGATCAGAATGGTTTTTTTGACACTATAGATTCCTATTTGAAATAGCTGGATTTATTTTACTAATCATGTGTCCATGTTTGCACACCTAACAGTGCCAATATTGTGCAGCATCCCACAGCACCCTTAAAAGGTTCTCATAGAGCCCCAGGGTGCTGTGTCACCCGGACTGAGAATTATTGATCTAGGTCATTTAAAAAAAAAAGCCACAAACAGATAGTCTGCGCAAATTTTACCCACTGACACTGACCAGCAACCCTTATATAACCTTACCCATCCATCATATGTGGTCATCTCATGAGTAGGCTGAGCACTACATAAAGCTATTAATAAAAATTTTAGGGCCATCTCTCTTCAAAACAGTTGAGTATCCATAGTTGATGTAAAAGGGGAAAAATAGGGAAGGAAAATGGATAAAAGCCACAGGGAACTGCAGTAAGATTGCTTGGGTTACTCTGACTAATAAATATGCTTGTAGAGTTTGTAAAATGGAGCCTTGAATCCAGATTTCCAGTCTTACTATTTACTGTGTTTTTTGATAAACTTATGCCTGTAGAGTACATTTTCTTTGGGTTGCTTTGGCTCAAGGAAGTGATAGATTCCTTTAGGCTTAACTCTAAAGTAGCGAGGTTTTTATGCTTGGGACTTAGATCAGAATTGGATTTGCTCTCTATTTTGATCTCTGTTTTCCTTAATTATTTTATTTCATGCCTCAAAGTTACTTGAACAGCAGCTGAGGTACTGTACCCCATTTCTTTTCCCTAAGCTTGTATGGGTAAACCCCATATTTCTGTTATGAGGGATTGAGTTGATTCAGGAAGAATTACCAGAAGTTTTCAGGTCTCTTGTTCCAGGCATAGCATGTGTGTTCCAGGCATGTCAACTCCAGTGCTCCCAAAAAAGGGTCCTCAGGCAGGCACTGAGTATGTGGAAGCCCAAGGGCCCTGGCCCTATGTAGAAAGAGGGCTGTCGAGGCCTAAAGCTGAAGAAAATGATGTAATATTTCTTAGGAACAATGACTGAGTCCAGAGATCTGGGTTTTCTGTTCACTGCAGAAAAACACAGATTTTTCTCCTTTAATAGAAAAAAAATGTGGCAAGCCATAGGTTACCTTTTACAAGCTGGTAAAGTTCCAGCATGCAAAGAGCTACTTGGGGTGGGAGGGAGCAGGGTAGGCGATCAGAAGCAGGGGTTGCCATATGCACGTCCCAGCCAAGCAGTGGTGGAGATCAGCTCCCGTCAGGTAAGTCTGTGGGGGGGAGGGGGCACAGGCAATGCGGTGATGGGGCACAAATGACATGGTGGAGAGGGGTGGAGGGTCCAAGGTGATGTGGCAGGGGCTGCGCTCCCTGAGATTTCTGCATCCACCCTGGGACGCAAGGCTGGGCCTGAGTAGCTCAGGGCAGGAGCCGCCTCCGTAGCCCAGCAGGCAGGACCTCGCACAGGAGGGAGCGCCACAGTGCCATAGCCACCAAGGTGTTGCCACACCAACTATGCTGGCACTCTGCCCCTCACCCCCACATATGCCCCTCAGGCTGCCTGAGCATAAGTGCCAACAGGTATTTTGCCAGGAGTAGAGGGGAGCTGAGATGCTAGACATGTGCCCCTCCTCTCCCCCATATGATACACCTGGAGTGAGCTCTCTGAGGATGAAAGCAGCGAGCTTGCTGAGATTACTGCTGTCAGTGTGCCTCCTGCTGGACTACCATGTATGCCATGAGCTCCAAGTTCACCAGCAGATCAGTACAGACATGGGTCAGAGCTCCTGCTTTCAGCACAGATTTGGAGCCCAGGGAGTGAGTGTGTACATCACTAGTCCCTTCTTTCCCCCTGCTGATGAATTTTGGAGTGGGAGGAAGTGAGAGTGAATAATGGCTGCATTCACCCCCTGAGCTCCAAGGCCATGCAAAAACAGGGACTCTGACCAGAGTGTGTGCCAGTGCCAACCAGCTGGGGAGCTGAGAGCTTGCAGACCGTACAGAGCTCTGGCAGGAGCTCTGCTGACATGCTAGTGAACTTAGGAGGCTCACTACACATGCACCTTACAACTGAAGAGGGTATGGTCTCACCTCCCTTGCCCTGATCCTGGATCTGCCCACGGGCAGTGCTAGGTTGTCCTTACCTAGCTTCTAAAAATACTGTATTGTAACAGTTACAGCAATTACTGTTGGCGGAGTTAGGAGCTAATAATACTGTTTACTTCTAATTTCATTAGCAAGTATTGTTGGAACACCCTGATTCTTTGTATTAAACATTTATCACACAGCGTTGCTGTGTGATTTTTTTTGTTTTTTTGGTCACCCTTTTGGTCACTTTTAAAGCCTGAAAGTATGCAAAAAGTGTAAATAAATCACAGCAAAACAAATATATGGTGATAAGCTATCAAGTTTGGTTGCATTTCACGACTGAACTACAGTTGGCAATTGTCAGGATAATCATTATTTTTTAATAACTTACACAGTAATGGAAAAATGGAACTGGATGAACACACATTAGAACTGTTCCACTAATGACAAAATGTATTTGCAACATTTATTCTAATCAGATCTAGTTTTAAACTTTGCTCTCTTGGGACATGAACCAACTTCCAGTGGAAGGATTCCTGCTGTCCTCAGTGAGAAGGGTATCGGCACTAGTTTGCCTGTCCGTGTATGTCACTTTCATTTGGAAAAGGCTCATACCTTCCCCCCCTCTGAAAACTGAGCAAGAAACCCATAAATACATTTTTGTTAAGGGTGTTTCCTCCTTTAAAAAAGAACAAAAATCCCTGGGTACGTTGTGCGTAAAATTACATAATACCTCTTAAGTGCTATAAAATTTACCCAAATGTGTGTGAAGCTGATTTTTGAAAACAGCTCTTTCTGATAGTGGAGATTTTAACAAATTCATCAATTGTGATGTCATGCAGGATGTCACATGCTGTCTCTCTGGAACTGGATGGCTGCAGTTTTGTTCTTCGGATACAACTATTAGAGGTTGTAAAACTGTGGGATGTAGTGCCTCATAAAAAGACTTTATAGAAAGAACTAGGCGTGTAAGGAAAGGCTATTTCCTAAGAAGCTGTATATTACTAAAGATGTTAAACCACATGATCTCTTCTGTACTTGTGTAACAAAATGTCACCTTCATAATCAACATGTTTTATTTGAAATAAGAGGTTAATCTGAAATAATAATTCCTACTTAATATACTAGTATTATTTCCTGAAGGGTAAATATAGATATAATTAGTGGCAGTATTGTTCATAGGAAAATTAAAACATTACATTTTAAAATGGGTCATAAAAGCATGAGGGGGGGGAAGGCATTTAATAAGGTAAAATTTGGGGACATAAGGGTGAAAAAGGAATGTGCTCACTACAAGAGGAGGTAGAGCTATGGAGCTGCTAAACCAGAGAAGACACTTTCAAGTTCCCAAAGAAGTCTCAGAGCATTAACTTGCAAAGGAGTTTTGTCTTCATCAAGTTGTTTTGCCTCTAGGAGATGGAAAGTGGCAGTGATAAACTAGCCACTTATACCAATTGCCTGTCAAGAATGACGGCGGACAAGGGGGCTGGGATGGAGTGCCACCAGCCGGCGCCCCGTGCTGCCACTCCTCTGCCTCTTGCAGGGAGCAGGGTGGGAGAGCCGAGGCCGGTGCTGCTGGCCTTGGCTCCCCCACCCACTCTCTGGTCCTCGGTGTGATTTTGAAATGATAGCAGTGCTCCCCCGCGCTTGGAGCACCCTGATTGGCAGTTTCCATCAACCAATCAGAGTGCGAATAAAGTGTTACGGACAGGCAGACAGAAAGACTCGGGCTTTTATCATATTAGAGTACTGGCATTGGTTAGAACGGCAGGCCGCGTGTTTGCAATCCAGCTGCTGCTGTGGGCTGCTGATCCTTTCCTGCGTCAATCCATTCAGTTTCCTACCTCCACGTACTGGGTGACACTGAAAACCACCGTGAAGACCAAGGGGGGTGGCAAATTTAGCAGTGAGGGCACAGAGGACAAGTCTTGAAGTTGCTGCTTTATTTATTTATTTATTTATTTAGTGGGTGCAGTTTTGGCATATTGTTTCAGCCATCTTAAAGTAATGTCATCGCCACTGTGAGGAACTTGAAGGCCGCTAGGTAGCGTAGTAAATGGACACAAGTCAACAGTGTGGGACACGGTGTGAACTTGTCCACCAGGTGGTTTGTTGTCCTTGTGAAGGCCCCATTGGTATAGGTTCGAGGCACAGCGACCCTGTTCAGTTTGAAACCAGTTGGGAAGTTCCCCATAACAGCATGGTCAGTTAAATCCTGGTTGACTGACTATAGGATCAGAGATGATGTGATGATAACTGATCGGTGCGTGTGCTGACCATTCTTCATGCCATCGTGTAAGTAAGGAAAAATCAGAGGGTTTTGAAAGGGTAGATAGACCATATTGGATATTTTGAGGGGAGCTGAGCTGTTGATGGGTTGAATATGTCCCAATGCACGGGCAGCATAGGATTGTCGTGGAGTCTTGCCAGTAAGTTTACTTAAACATTTGTGCAGTGGAGATGAGGGGGATTGATGTTACTGAGGACTCGGTAACCAAAGAAGTGGAGTGGGGTGCAATGTGCCTGGCACAATACACATTGTAGCGTGCAGTTGGGAGTCCACTAGTTTGGTGTATTATGAATGAGCCCATACAGGGACACAGTATTCTGCAACTGAATAACATAGTGGGAGAACAGATGAATGTCGTGTGGAGGCATCGGCACTCCAAGTGGAGCCTGCAACTTTGGCAAGTAGGTTATTTATTGTTTTGATTTTTAAAGCAGTTTTCTGGAGACGTGATTTATAAGGTCAAGTTTGTTCAAGGGTGACTCCAATACAGCTGCTTTAACATGGCTCCTTTAAATCGGCTTTTCTCTCCCCCTGCTTTCCTTCCTCCCAGTCAGACCTTGGTGGGCAAGATCCAAGCTCTAAGTGGGCTGGATCCAACCTGCAAGCCATAGGTTGCCAACCCCTGACATGTACCAATAAGGTGGAATTTCTCTCTCTTGAAAAGATGCCACTCAAAATCAAGCAAAGACAATTTCTGGAAACTAAGTATAAACATTTGCTTTGGTAATCTGATGGTGGATGAAATGCTTCAACACAAAACACCCATTAATACATGTAGAAACTTAGTTACAATAAATAATTTATTATAATGTTTATGTATAGACTACACGAATATGCCAATAAGCGGTGCTCACTGGAAATCAACCCTAAGTAGGCTTTCAGTGCCATTTGAAATTATGAAATGACTTGTCTGCTGGTAAAACTTTTACAATTTTGCCTTTGCAATTGTTTGTTACAAGAAGTGTTCCTGGTGTTTTAGTGCAGTGACATTAATTATTTGCAAAGATAAAATTGTGAAGAATTTAATGATGATCACTGTACATTTAGCACCAATCATATGTTCAAAGATCACGTCTGAGGAAATCTAATTAGGTAGTATTTTCTGGCGTTCAGAGAGCAAAA
>JAGPOW010001296.1:16548140-16581271 GCA_030014935.1 Caiman crocodilus | reverse complement strand
CTTACAGTCGATGGGTTTGGAAGGCATACACAGGCTGCAGGGCACAGTTGTATGGGATGCACCCAGAGGTACACACATACCAGCTTTCTGACAGTTAAGCCGGCTTAACTTTTTTAAAGCTAACCGTGAGAGCATACACAGTTCGAGATAACACACCTCTGGAAGAGAGCTCAGAGAGAACTTGGGCTCCCTTTGAGGCTGGGTTGTTGTTTTAGTCCTCACTGAAGCTTGTGAAACCCTCACTATCTATGTAAGGACAGCTAAAGCTGTCTTTCTAGGTAGATCGTTAGCTGAAACCTCAGGGGAGGCACACCTGGCAGTGACCATGAGCAATAAGAGACAGTGGAGATCCCGGCAGTGCTTTCAGAGCACGCGAGCAGCGGCATCCCGAGAGAAAGCAGACAGACAGCAAAACTTCAGCGGCACTCGCAGAACAGCAGCAGCGACCCTGAGCACTGGGAGGAAGCGGAAACCCCTGCGGCATGTACAGAAGAGCGTCAAGTGGTGATCCCAAGATCACCAGGTGTGCTGCTGGTGAGCCAGCAGCACACCTCAGCAGTGACTCCAAGTGACACTTCCCAAAGTAGTGACAACCCCACACAGCACTCCCTGAGGCAGCTCCTGAGTGGTGATCCCGAAAAGCAGAAGAGAGCCAAAGCAGGTTATTCTTGACCCTCAGATACAGTCTGAGAATCAAAAGGGTTCAAAGAGCTAGTCCCGCCAAAATTAAATATCATATGCCTAAATGTAGACAAAGTTTAATAGCAAACTAATAATGAAATGCAGATCTCTGCACAAGGAATGTATATCAAGCAAATGAATACAATTTATAAAGTTCTTACTTACTCGTGTTACGCATATTTGACAACAAATTCATCTTAACCTAAGTCTTCATCCTTCATTACAGCCGGGGTATATTTGCCTAGAATCCATGTACTTTTAAAAAATACTGGAAATACTTTCCTCCATTCTCTGTGAAAAGGTATGATTTGTTTGTTGCCTCATGTCTAAGTTTTTCTGCTCCGCGTGAAATGTCACTTTTGTCAGTGAAACCAGCATTCGGGGGTAGAAGTACTTAAATGCTTATTGTATGATATTTTGGTTTTTGTTCTATATCTTCTGCATATCCTGCCAAAATTGACATTCACTGAAGTTGCTTTTTTTACCTATTCACACAGTACTGTCTCAGATTGCATGCAGAAAAAGATGTACCAGTTGCCTGGCAAGATGAACTCAAGAAACGCAAAGACAAGTCTTCTGAGAGAATACAAAGAAGTTTCAGGTACTTATGAGTTCATTGTATATTCCAGTACTCTGCGTGACTTTGTGTACTGTGCAGCTCGTGAACTAATGAGCTTGAAATAAATTGTTTGTGTTAATTCATGGGAAGTGATAATACTGATGCCTTAAAATGAATGAAAATGCAATGAGAATGATTAAAATTCAGTGCTAGTTGATCTGAATGTTACTGGTTGCGTCTACACAAGACGCTTACTGCACAATAGCCTAATAACACTGTGGTCACAACACGGACAGTGCAAATACACTCCTGCACGGTATTATTAGGCTACTGTGCTACATCACTAAAAAGGGGTTCACCAGCTCTTGTTACTGTGTAAAAGCAGTATCCTAAAACTTACCTGATTTTAACATCCTTCCCCCCCTTGGCTATTCAGTCTCATTTATTTACATTATAACCTAAATATGTGTTAACTGCTTTTCCGGTCCCCTGAGTGCTACATGGCTTATGCAGGAATTGGATAGGTCAGCTAGTCTCTCTTCTGACTCACTTAAGCAGAATTAACTAAATTCTCCAGGCATTTATACATGTACCTTTTAGTTCTCAGGCGCTCCCAAGATCTGCCACTTCAGAACAGATTCAACCAATCGAGTTTGCTCTGCATGGGAGCTGATGTGCGCCGCGCTGCTCCGCTTGCAGTTGTGTAAGTGGCACGTCAGCACAGAGAAAATGGCAGCAGTAAAGGACTTGAGCAAAGTAAAAAGAAAGTGCGTCTGCACTGAGCATTCTTACAGCATACGCTGATGAATGGGAATTAGACAATAGCAGCACTTTGGGGCCTAGAACAAAGGCTTATCAGTAGAATAGGCAAGTGGAATTGAGAGCGGGTTATAAATCCCACTGATTGTGATCTACTGGACTGTATCAAACTGGACTTTTCCTCTACTTCTACAAATAAGGTCTGTAGTTGATAGTAAGTGGTAGTGTTCTCAATCTGCATGTCACATCTGTAGAAGGGGAAGAAAGGTGTGTCTGTACCTCCTTCATATGTATGTTCCCCACTTATTCCTGCTTAGCACAAGTTAACTCCCAAAGGGTGGTATAGGTATAATAGAACGGCACTGAGCGCACACCCAAAACTGTTCTGAGGCTTTCTGTTCCAGCCTAGGTATCGCAGCATGCGCTCATTTATAAGATTTGGCACTCCCTGAGTTGAAGCTAGTGGGTAGGATGTGCTTTACAGTCATGCTGGCAGGTATGGCACAGAGGCAGAGTATCAAAGCTCTTAAAATCATGTTTCTTTTTTTAAAGCTCTTTGAGAATCTGAGAATTAAAGGTGTGCTACAGAAGTGCAATAAACTGAGGCCCAGATTCTAAACTATTTACTGTATGATTAAGTGAGTAGCCTTATTGAAGTAAATGGATCTGTTAATATGCTAAATGTAAACCCATATGTAAATACCTGCAGGATCAGGACACTTGATGTAGTGCATAACCAGTAGAAAAGGCAGGGAACAAGAAAGTAATGGAATTAAGCATTGCTCCTATGCCACTGTTTTTTGTCAGTCATCGTGTTGTAGAAGGAGTTCATGTCTGAGTATCATTTAGTGAAGCTAGGGTGTTGTTGAATAACTTGCTTCTTGTCTCCACTTGAGTCTTCAGCCTAAAACCTAGAGTCAACGGTTTCATCTTTATACAAAAATAATCTAAAATGATGACATGAAATTTAAGCCAGTTTGGAGTGTATGGAAGGAAACCATTTTACTAATAATTGCCGTCTTTTATTCTAAGCATGGACTTGTTTGTTGTTAAGTACGTTTAGCAAGACTGCATGAAGTATATTTAACAGGTATGTGGCTGCTCGTATATAAAGCTCACTGTCAGAGCTGGCCTTAGGAGTGGGCAACATGGGTGACTGCCCAGGGTGCCATGGTCAGGGGGGTGCCAAACACCCTGCCTGGCCTGCCCCATCTTGACCGATTCCTGCCCCAGGGAGGAGGAGCACTGGGTTCCCCCATGCAGGGGGTTCCCTCATGCACCACCAGTTCAACCATGCCGGGCAATGCCCCCGGACTCCCATTGCCCTGCAGGGAGTTGTGGGCAGAGGGAGGTGGAGGGTGGGCTGAGCCAGCCTCACTGCCTCCTGCGTGACTTTCAACTTTCCACTTCTTTCCAGGGGCATTGTGGGACAGGGGCAGTGCCATCTTCCCATGGCTTGGGAGCTGGTGTCCCTCAAGCTCTGGTGTCCCTGAGGCTGCTGCTCTGTCAGAACTGGGCCTGGTAATGCGAGAGGGGTGGCACCTTGTCCTGTCCTGCCCACCTGCCTCTGCCTGCATCAGTGTTACTGAGATGGGGGGGCTCCAAAATACAAGTTGATCCAAGGCAGTGTTTTCCCTAAGGCCAGCTCTGCTCACTGTTGTTAAAAAGTTGAACACCATATTGCCACTTGAGAAGCATACAGAAGTATCTATCTTAGAGGTTCAAATATTGGAAAATGGAGGAATTAGAGACGTATTTATAATTATGTTTACAGGAAGACCTTGCCTTTTGCTGTTTCTTATTTCATTGGCTGTGTGTAGGAGTGCAGGCACTGAGCTGGAGACGCACTTTGCTAAGTTATTCAGGTTCTTCCACCAACCTGCTATGTGACCTCGGGCGAGTTACTTCATCTTTCGGAGCTTCAGAATCCCCCATCTGAAAAACAGGGAAATTAATTCTTCGCCCTGCTTTGGAAAGCGCCCTAGAACAGTAGACAAAGGTGTTAAATGATATTATAAATAAACTAAGCTCAAACTGAATAACCACTGCTGAATCAGGTGCTACATCTTAGAGTAGAAATGGATTTCAGCCTTCTTTCCACCTGGTCCTATCTCTGTGTCAGTATTCACCTCAGTCACACATGGCAGCCCAGATCCTGTTCAACTTCCAAGATGTCTATGTGCAGTTACACGGCTTTTAGGCATTTCACTCATTAAGCACAGTCTTATTTCACCCAATGTAGCGACGACAAAAGTACTAAGAAGCCTAGAGTATTTATGGGTGCCCGTAGACATGCTGGGAAGCTGCTCCAACACGCTATAAGTACAGTGCATCAGAAAAGACTTGATTAATCAAGTCTGCTGGAGATTGGTAACTACCATGCTCCAGCAGTCTCCCACATCTCGTGTATCAGCATCCCCGTGTTTCAAAATGGTGGCAGGGATGCTCAGACTAAGCTTGCAGACAGAAGCGACAATTTTTGCCTGATCTGGCCACAGAAAGCAGTTTATAGCTGTGACCAAACACAAATACAGGCTGCAGACAGCTTCAAAAACGACTGATTGGGTGAAAATCTGACCGCTCATTGTATGAGGTATCAGATAAAGACTTTTCAAAATGTAGCGTTTCCTGTCACTTGTGTCTGCGAAGCTCCCAGCCTCTCACCGGTTTCAGAATGGAACGGGGGAAAGAGAGTGGCGGGAGTTCGGTCTGGGGCATTTGCAGCCCCACAAAGGATAGGGCAGGTACATTGGAGCCCTCCTACCCCCCCAAGGTTGGGGAGGTCCAATTCATCCACCCCATCCTTCCACACCAGCTGCAAGAACGAGCTTCCTCCACTGCCTCCCCCCTCCACTTCCATTATGAAAAGGGAGCACTGGCAGACAGCCTGGCCATTGCCCTCCCCTCCCCCCGGGACCAACAGTGAACTTCCCTTTGGTCTAGGGTAACCTAACGCCTGTCGGAAAACGCTCTGAGTTACAGCTAGGAGCTGCACTTCTGACTGCACCCTAAAGCTTACCAGACAAGGTTTAGCTCAAGCACCCCCACCATCATTTTGAAGTGTGGGGGCATTAACACATGAGATGCTGCAGCACATCTAATTAGAATGGCTCTTACAACCACTCCAGTTAAAGCACTTCCTCATTGCCCCTGGAGCATGTGTAAAGGTGCCTTATGTTTCTCCGTTTTGACTTCAAAAGATGCCTAGACTTTCACTACTGCAATCTACTTCTTGGAACTCTAACTCTGCTTAAGCTCTGCTGTCATCCAAATAACTCAGTTTTTCAGGAAGATTTTTAAAAAACCTCGCTGAGCAACTGTTTATAATTACACGTGCAGCTCAGTGAAGAAAGGGGGAAAGACTTTTTGCTCAATTGCCACATGGTAAGCACAAGAAGTGGGAAACCTGTGGTCCACCCTCCCCCCGCCCCCAGTTTATGGATTTTACACTCAGGTACACATGTACAGACATATGTATGTGCACAGCTAGAATGCAGCCTACTGCACATACTAAGTAGATACATGGATGTTTGCACATCCTCCTGCACACCTACTTGGATTGCAAATTGCATAAGCCCCAAAAATGGCGATTTGCATCTGACTGAACAGGTTTCTGTCCCAGGTCTGTCCACTGAGTGAACAGGAGAATTATCCTAGAATCAGCCCTGTGAGGTATAGAAAAGAATCACACCTGTGATATAAAGTGCTAATTTGGGGGGGTGATTAATTGTTAAATTTTAGGTATCTACAAGGCAGAATGGGATCTGAGCCTGGGGCTTCCTTTGGCTTGGGGTTTCCACTTATTCCCCTGGGCACAATTCAGTTCTGCAACTCCTTAGCTCAAACTCAGTCTCTGGTAGTACATGATGTGATTTCCTTGGTATCTGAGATCCTTGACTGCAATAATACATTCTGCTTCACACACACAAGGGTTCTGGGATCAAGACACTACGTAGTACCACAAGCAGATTTGAAATCTGTCTGGATCTCACCACCAGTGTCCTTTCTATGATCAAAAGCTTAAATGCACAGGTACCTACTTGTGATATTTTACCAAAATAATATTTTAAATAGCAAGAGCTATCTTAAAACCTATTGAAGCAAGGATAGATGAGATGATTCAGGGGCTGGACTGGAACTCAAGAGCACTGGGTTCGTGTCCTGGAGCTACCACTCACCTGCCGTGTAACTGTGGCAAACTATTTTATTTGTCATGCTTCATTTTTTTTCCATGTTCTGTCACTCTCTTCTTCTCTGTTTCAGTTAGACTCCAGGGGACGAGGACAGTGGTTTACCACATATTTGTATAATGCACCCCTATCATGAAACCCTAATGGAGGCTGAGGTCTATAAAAAATAAATGAAAGCAATAAAGAAATATGTAACAAATAGGGAGAAAGGATTGAAATGCTTCCCATTCCTTCTGGAATTCAACCAGTTTTACCAACATACAGATTCTTCACATGCACTTTTAATCAAATCAATAATGCCCTATAAATATTTTATTGTCAAACACTGCTCAGAGCAGGTTAAAAAAAGTGAGGACTTGAATGTTCTCTCCAGTCTTGCTGCTCTCCCTGGAGTTGCACCCATGTTTGCAAGAGTGGGAAACTTGCCAGAAATCCACTGCGTGGACTTTGAGGGCACGTCAAGATGAGCACATATGTGCAGGGACACACATTTCCCAGTGCACAAGTGTACTAGCAGCACATAGCTGTGTTGCTGCTTTTTGTCTCAGGGCATGCTCCTGTACGTGTCCTCCAATGTATGGCAAATTGACCCAGGTGGGGTAGGGGAGACTGGGGCCAGCAGCCTTACCTGGGACCCTGGGGGCCTCCCAGGGCAGCAGTGGCACCGGTCTAACTGCCCTGGGTCCAGCTGGCAGCCAAAGCATGGCTCTTGCCAGCCAGGCTCCCTTTCTGGTGGTGCACTCTCTGCCATCTGCATTGCACTGCTCTTTTCAGCGGCAGGTTTTTATTATGCTAGGATCTCCCAGTGTCAAATCTTGGTGCTGTGTTCCAAATCAGCAGTGCAGCAAATGGGTGCACGTGCACCTCATGCAGTTTGTGGCACTTCAGCCTGCTTTGAGGCACCACACAAACTGCTCATCCGGATGCTTTCGCTTTGACTTTGACAAAAGCTGTTAAAGTATCATTTTCCTCTCATAACTCAGTTCTATCTTGTCTAAATCAGTTTTCTTGCCTTTTAAAATAAATTAAATTTGGATCTCCTTCCAATTGCCTAAATGATTACAAAAGGAAAAAATAATGAATGAGTCATTTTAAGACTTCCTTCAGAAGAAGCTACAACTAGAGGCAAGAGAGAAAGATGAGAGCCTTGCATTAACTGTATCAGCAAGAAACAGGAAGAATATTGGACAGGAACTTTCTAGCCCCATCTACACGAGATGCTGACTGCGCAGTAACCCAAGTTACTGCTCAGCAGCGCCACTAAATGTCTTTTTTCATCACACTATTGAACAGTAGGTTAATACTGCTGTGCAGTTGCATTGTCACGAAGTTGCCACACAATGCTATTGCACAATAGTATCAGGCTACTGCACAATCAGCATCTCGTGTAGATGCAGCAACTGTAACCAGAAATTAAACACGTATTTTGTATCTATAGGTGGTAAAATTGACTGCCAGTTCAAGCATAGTGCAATTTTATTAGGTTAATTATCAATTCCCCCGCCTTAAAGTGTTAACAGCTGGTAGTTACAGGACCAGGACACTTCTTAAGTTTGAATTTTAACCTGTGCTCACACCAGAGCAGCTAGTTACCTCCAATAATATATTCTAAACTGCAGATTATCCTTTCTAGAAAGTTGAAATCATATATCATTTTAAGAATTATGACTAACAGGTTACTTTTGAAAACACATTATTTGGTTCTTTAAGGGAAAAATTGCAGTTAACAATAATTCTTACCCTGAGCAGTTCTTATTTCCTAACTATAACTTCAGTATCCAGTTCTCTAAAATTACAGTTAAAAATCACAAAAAGGTATAAATACTATGTAAGAAAAATATTTGCAAGTGTCCTTTTTTCTTTAAACAGAAGGAAAAGCTTCTATCCTTTTGGTATTCATGCAAATCATATTTCTAATGCACGATAATTTCTTTGAACAAATTCTGGGACATCAGCAATTTTCAGTCAGTAAATTGTCGCCTCAGTATTTGAACAATTTAGTATTCCCTGAATGAAGGGGACACATCCTAACTGTTGTCTTTAATAACTCTTCTAGTTAATAAGAAAACAAAACAAATTTTATTCCCAGGCTACTAAATCTTGAGTCATTGTCTTTCTAAAATAATCTTCACTGAGTTTAATAGTTACATGATGCAAAACTTTTCCCATTGTATTAGTAAGAATTTTTTTCCTTCACTTTGCTGCCACCTGTTCCATCGTTTAGCATTTAGACCAAAACTGGCTTTTGAAGGACCTCTAATTAAGGGCTGGAGTTGCCATTAAAGGTTAGTGGCTGCCAAAGGTCTCCTTTCTGCAAAATAGCAGGGATCTTTGCACTGCAGGTACACTATATCATATGCCATAGCAGAAAACAGGCCTAATACATCTGGACCCAGATGACAGCCCCTGTGGTGGACCCTTTACCATAGTGGGCACTGTAAAGGTTACAAAGTCCCAAAGAAATAAAAAGATGTACCCATTCCTTTCCTTACTTTCTGTACAGTCCCCAGGATAGTGAACAGAGTTGGAGGCATGTGCGGGTCACAAAGGAGTGGCCAGATCATAGTATATTCTAGATCATAAATCACTATTATTTCTGGCCTTGTGACAGTACTTGGGACAATAGGTATAAGGTTGCTGAAGAGTTTGATTTTCCTCGGGGATCCCGGAGGAGCAAAAATGGTCCTTTCTCTGCAGAATCTCCTAAGAGGCCAGAACACCAAATTTGCTTCCTCCTGGCTTCTCTGGATTAATCCAACACTTTTCCTTATTTGTCTGTGTTTAGTTACAGTTCTTTCGGTCCTCCCCAAGCATTTCTGAGATTATAATTTCAGCAGCTGCATTTTGAATGGGGACTTTGGATGTGGCTATTTTGGGGAGATTAGGGAGACGGAGTAATCAACACAGATCACATGAGTCTGTTTGAGAGCATAAGCAATAGGACTTGACAAAAAGGATATATCCCAGAAATGTTGTGAAGGAAGAAACTTCCACTTTGACGTCAGACTGGTGTGTGGATAAAGGATTATATAGAGATAGCTAGGGGAGCATGGAAGGGTCGATGGTTGAAATTTCCTGAATATTTTTATATAAAATTTGATTGTTGCAGAAAATTTTAGCTTGAAATTATGTTAAAAATATCTTTTATCTGTATATGGAACCAGTTGGAATTTTCTGATGTTACAGGGGTTTAAGAGAAAGAGAGCATAATTTATGGTGTGTTCAAGAGCAAAAGAAATGACAGGGGAGGGAGAGGAAGTTTTAGAGTTGAATTAAGCCAAAATCTGTTTAAATAGTCAACAAAAGCCTGGAAGAGACACAGTAAGACATGTCCACAGTGTAGAGAGTGGGATTAGTGACTGATCAACAAAATGGAAGCTAAACATGTATAGGAGATCATCAAGGAAAAGTTTAACAAGAGAAAGAAGAAGGAATATAGAATAGATAGTCTCATATCAACATTGAGAGAGGGCTGATTTAAACTTTAGTCACTCCAAAATAATAATTTGCATAAGAATGGTTAGACACCAAAACAATGGAGGTTTGATTTTTCTTTTTTCTGCTAAGTTTCTGAAAGCCAAGAAGTAGCAGCAGAAGTTACCTTCAACCTCATGCCAAACAGAATATTGAAAGACATGACCAACCGGTGATAATCTCTCCTAGCCAAAATTTCAGAATCATGCTTTCAATTTAGATAATGGAAGGCACTTTTCAATATTTTAAGGGGAGTAGCTTATTGTTTAGACTGGAGGCAAGTGGCAAAATTCTCTTCAATATAGTAGTTTCCTTAAAATGTTAAAAATCGCCTTCTATTACCGAAACTGAAAGCATGTTTCCAAGTAATTGACTATCTCTTTTGTGCTACGCTGCAACCAAAGCATTTATTATGGACTGTAAATAGCAGTAATGATTGCCAAGTCTACTTAAAGGCAATTTCAAATAGCACAATTATAATCCATTTTAAAATCCAGTATTTTAAAATTTCTACCTAAGAATAGAAACATGGATTCTCAACTGCCAAAAAGGTTTTTAAATGGCGCATTTGGACTCAGTACTTACTCCTCCTTCCCCCTTTATTTTATTTTATTTTTTTTTATTTTAAACCCCTCTACCCTTTTTTACTGGTTCAGAAATGTACCCAAAACTATATTTTTTCAGGTCTGCCAAACCAAAAGAGAGCAAATGTTCTGGACGAGGTTTCTGTTTCTTGTTACGCTGGGAGTGCTGCAAGATGAGCAAAGTGGTCTCTCCCATGTCCTCCAGCAGCCTTCCTGCGTTCTGTTCTCATTCAGACTAAGAAGTAACTGGGTTGTGCGTATGGCTACTGTTGTTCTGGTCAGATGAGATGATCATAGAGACTTACAAATCAGTGAAAATACAGAGTAGTTGTTAAAACAAGACGTAACTAAAATGAGAGACTTCTTGATTAATAGGTAAAACTGGTTGGAATTTGCTGGATTTTTCACAATTTTTTGTATCGAATTTGATTTAAAATACGAGAAAATCTTATTTTTTCAATGAAAAGTCTAACAATTTTTTAATATCTATGGAGCAAGCTGTAATTTTTTGACAGTCAACATCATATTGAGAATTATTTTTAGAAGTTCATACAATTTTTTGGAAAATACAACTTTTTTTATTATTTGTATAAATTAAAGTTTACTCAACCTTAAAAAGGTGCAAATAGAGATTGGGGTAAGCTTCAAATTTTTATTTTATTACAGCCAGTGTAACCATTAATTTGCTAGGTCATTGGACAGAGAGAACTGGAGGCAATTATGGATGCAGCCTTGTAGGAAGAAGGTTACTAAGGTAAGGGAGAGTATTCAGTGTACTGGATATACTATAGGACCTGGCAGACAAGATTATAAAAACACCTAAGGAATATAGTTATGAATGGACATCATGAAATGAAGTTTATATTATAAAGAAATTGGTCTTATGTTCAGCACCATACCTAGACTGCAGGTAGCTCTGGGCAAACTTTTAGTATTGGGCCACCCACCCTTCAGTAGAGATGATGATAATAATAACTATTATTTTCACCATTTTGGGGCCCCCTTTCTCTCCAGGCCCCAGGCAGCTGCCTGGTTCACCCATGCCTGTGTCTGGCCCTGCTTATGTTAAAGATGCAGTGCTGCTAAGATAGTCAGCACATATTAAATGGGTAAACAGGAAAATAAAAACTTACTAAATTCCAAAGATTTTTATTGCAACAGCTGGTCTAGACCAAGGGTCAGCAACATTTTCTGACAAGGGGACCACAATTACTTAGTTCAGGCCAGAGGTGAGCAGGCATTAGGACCCACCTGCCACCTTCTTCTCCCTGCTGCTCAATTGTGGCATGGTGTAGCAAAAGTCACCCATTCACCAGATGCTGTGCCACCTGCATGGGGCATGGTACAAGCAGAGCTGACCCTCCATCAAAGCCCCAGGCACCTGACTGCAGCACAGTGCACCGAAAGCCCTCTACTGCCAAGTGCCACTCTAATGCCACTTGGAAGTAGAGGGCTCTTGCAGGCTGGATCCAAAGCTCCATGGACTATAGATCACCAACCCATGGTATAGACTAGCAAAGATGACAATGGAGACTACAACTATGAGTGTATTTGCAAAGGACAAAAAACAGGAAAGGACTCCCAACATGACTCACAGATGGGAGTATAGATAACTTGTTAGGCCCTTAAGCTTTTAAGTGTATGTTTAATACAAATAAGCAAGGTTCTTTGGATAGATGTGATATTTTTTATTAGACCAACTGAGTAGGTGGAAAAATGTTCTTTGCAAGCTTTCAGGAAACCTTCTTCAGGCATAGGGAGTCTCTGCTGTTCTTCTGAGATCTCCAAGGAATGAAAGAAGCTGAAAGTGGGACAGGAGGTCAGTGAGAATGTAAATGGGTAGAAATTAGGAAAACCCTTCACAGACCAGTAGCCAATGTGCTTGGGCAGAGCTGGGTGCTAAGTCAGGATGCTGATACTTAGTCATAGTGGCACATTTGAGGTCGTAAAGGTGTTACTTTATACCTAATAGCCTCTGCTGCGTTGCAAAAACCCAGCCAAGTTTCCCATGATATTTGCAATACTTAACTGCATTCCTAAGGACTGGGGTTTTTTTTCTAAAAGCAGTGCTCTATATACATGTTAATTAATACAGTTTAAATTGCCTAATTCGGACTGCCCCTTGTTCAATGAGGATTCGTTAATTTGGACTGGCGCCAATTTTAATTTGGACTACATCTGTCCATGTCTGTATACTGATGGTTGTAGTCCAGATTAAACCTAGAAAAATTTCATGTCTATAAGCAATTCTAAGGACCCAGGGAGATAAGTAGTCAGCTATTTTTTTAATACTGAATTTGATACAAAAAATTTAGTACTGAATTTGATACAAAAAATTTAGTTTTCATGGTTTCTTGAAGTTTCATGGTAACATTCCTTCTCATTTTGTCAATAAACATAGCTCCATTTAGTCCGGCAAGATTTTGCTAGCTTCATCAGTAGGAATATTTCAGTGTTAGATGCCTCTTAGGCACCTCTGAACAATTAAAACAGAGCAGATATACATTTTCCATTTAACCTTATGACTAAACAGCAATTAATGAAGTTTTACAATAGAGCATAAAAATACTGTGCAAAGCACATGTCTGGTTTGCAAAATAGGCTAGTGCAGGGACCTCCAACTTCTTTTGGATCAGTGGAACCCCAGCAGTTGAACGCGGAGTGTGGCGGCAGGGGGGCAGGTGTAGCATGCAGTAAGTAATTTTGTGTCTCAGATTTCTGTCTTGAAAGAATCTGCTGTGTTTTAGGCAGATTAAAACAGTATTTTTCTTGTTCTTGGGGCTGATACCCAGCTTTCCTATTACGTCTTATTAAATACTTGAAAATCTACAAAGCTAAGGTAAAGTCAGTGTTTGTAGAGAAAGGCATAATATAGTTTAATTTTCCATCTTATTCTTATGGAGAGATCTGGATAAAAATTCACAATTTATTTTATTAAATAAAGCTGCGTTGGTCTTTTATGTGGCTGAAAATGAATTTATAAACTCCCTCTTTTTCATAATCCCCAAAATGAGTTGATGTGCTGATATTATTGACACAGTCTATATATATCTAAAGAACTGCTTCATAAAAGAAACATATGATACAGTCTTTTTCATGTCTTGTTACACAGCAAATGTTAATAGTAATACAGTAGCATGTGGTGAATATAATTGCACCACACAGCACTCCTCTAGCAAAGGTGAGCATTTGCTACTTTATTGGGAGAAACTTTGCAGAATGGAATATATTTTCATCAAGTACAATGAGCCATGTAAAAATGGGATTAGTATCCAATAGTCAGTACACCTAGTTTCCTTTCTTATAAAAAAAAAAATGGTATTATCGTAGTTTCATAGTAGCTAGGGTCAGGAAGGACCTGAACAGATCATCTAGCCTGACCCCCTGCCACAGGCAGGAATGAATGCTGGGTTCACAAGACCCCAGCTAAACCCATTCTCTGTCAGCTTATTATCATTGTTCCTTGTCACCCCAGGTGGGGCTGGGGAGAAAAGGGCTCTACCTATTTGCTCTTGATCTCCCCTGATGAGTTTGTAGGCAGCCACCAGGTCCCCCCTTAGCCTCCTCTTGCTGAGGCTGACCAGGTTCAGGTCCCTCAGTCTCTCCTCGTAGGGCCTGTCCTGCTGCCCTCTCCCCAAGTGGGTGGCCTCCTCTGAACCCTCTCCAGGCTGGCCACATCCCTTTTGAAGTGCGGTGCTCAGTACTGGATGCAGTACCCCAACTGCGGCCTGACCAAAGTCGCATAGAGGGGGAGGATCACCTCTCTGGACCGGCTTGAGATGCACCTTTGGATGTGTGACAAGGTATGCCTGGCCTTGCTGGCTGCGGTCTGGCATTGGCGGCTCATGTTCATCTTGAAGTCAATAATTGCAGTTGCAGCCTCTCTCTACCTTCAGGTGTGTCCATCTTGCCTCACATCTTAGTGTCATCAGCAAACTTGGACAGCGTGCTTTCTACCCCCTCGTCCAAGTTGCTGATGAAGATGTGAAACAGTGCGGGCCCGAGGACTGAGCCCTGGGGTACCCCACTGCTCACATCTCACCAGGTTGAGTACAACCCGTGCACCACTGGATGTGCCCCATCAGCCAATTTTTAACCTATCCAACTGTGTAGGCATCAATGCTACAGTTGCTTAATTTATTGATGAGGATGGGGTGAGAGGCGGTGTCAAAGGCCTTCTTAAAGTCTAGAAAGACTACATCCATGGCAACACCATCATCCAAGGATTTAGTTACTTGGTCATAAAAGGCAATCAGGTTGCTCAGGCAGGACCTGACTTCGATGAACCTGTGCTGATTGCCCCTGACCAAGATCTCCCCTGCTGGCCCCACACAGATGTGCTCCCTGATGATTGTTTCCAAGATCTTCCCAATCACCGTGGTGAGGCTTACAGGCTTATAGTTACTTGGGTTCTCCTTCCTCCCTTTCTTGAAAATTGGGACCTCATTAGCCAGTTTCCAATCCCCCAGCACCTGGCCAGATGACCATGAATGATCATACAGCTGGGCCAGGGGCTCCGCGATGACCCCTGCCAGCTCCCTCAACACCCTTGGGTGGAGGGCATCTGGACCTGCAGGTTTTAAAATGTCTAGCCCTTCCAGAAGGTCCCTAACTACATCTGCACTGACTGAAGGCCTGACAGAGCTGTCCCCGAGATTGTCCCTACCTCTGGTAGGTGGGATGTCCCAGTCCCTGTTCAAGAAAACAGAGGCAAAGAAACTGTTAAAAATACCAGCTTTCTTGTCTGGTGTAGCCACAAGATTACAATTTGCGTCTTGCAGGGGCCCTACATTGCCTGGTGCCCTCTTGTTGCTCCCACTGTACTTGAAAAAGGACTTTTTGTTGTCCTTAATCCTGGACACTAGCCTGATACATCTCTACGTTGGCCTTCCTAATAGCCCTCCTACACTTCCGGGCTTGGTGATAGCTCCTCCCTTCCACTGGTTTACACCCCCCTTTTAGTCCTCAGGCATTCCTGAATGCCCTTGCTGAGCCAAGGGGGTTTCTAAGCACTCTTACCACACTTGCTTCTCTCAGGGACTGTTATCCTTTGGGCCTGAAGGATTGCCCCCTTAAAGTATGACCATCCCTCATGCATTCCCATCTCCTCTACCTTCTGGACCCTTAGTGCCTCCCCCACTAGTCTCCTAAGCTCATTGAAGTTGGCCTTTCTCAAGTCAGGGGCTTTAGCCTTAGTGTAAACCCATGACACCCTGTGTTGGATAGTGATAGGAGGTGATGATTGCTATTGTCCAGGTGGTCAAGGACCTGCAGTCCCCTCCCCAGGTCATCCCCCGTGGTCAGGACCAGGTCCAGCAAGGCATTGCCCCTAATGGGGCTGTGCACTTCCTGGATAAGGTAAAAGTCCTGTAATACAGCCAGGAACCTACGCAAGCAGTCAGGCCTGGCTGTCTGCTCCTCCCAGCAGATGTCTGGGTAGTTTAGGTCACCCATGACAATAACACCCCTTGACCTAACTGCCTCCATAAGCTGACTGGAGAAGTCCTGGTCCAGCTCTTTCCCCTGGTTGTGTGGTCTGTAGCAGACACCCACCGTAAGGTCCCTTTCACCACGCCCCCCTTGTAGTTTGACCCATAGTGTCTCTGCCCAACCCTCCTCTAACCTGAAGCTAATCCTTGATGATGTGAGGTGCTCTTTGACATAGAGCACAACCCCCCCCCCTTTTCTGTCTGTCCTGTCTCTTCTGTATAGGGTGTATCCCCAAATGCCTGCTGCCCAGTCATAGGTAGGGTCCCACCAGGTTTCTTTTACAACAGAGAAGAGTGCAAGCCACATTGTTTATGTGTACCATAGGCAGCATCTCATTCAGAGTACTTTGAAGAGTCAGATAAGGCAAAAATTCTCATAAGTTTATAAATGCAGATGTCCCAAGTCAAATTGTGGGCAATTTAACACCATAGAGACACATACTAAGAGAACCAGAACCTGAATATCTTTTATTCTCAGTCTACAAGAGGCAAACATGGGAGAAAGTTAAAAACTAATGTACCATTTCTGCAGTAATATCAAACGGTAGGAGGTGGAAAGGAGGGTACAAACATGCACATGCACACATGTGTGGACAGGCACATACATAGATACCAGCTAGTGGGTCCCACAGGCTTAACTGCGATTCTGGATAGGAATAGACCTAACCATGCACTTAAGTGGGCTGTATAAACAAACAGGAAGAAACGTGTTCTATAGTAGGCTTGAGCACATGCCACTTTTTCGGCAAATGTACAGTACAGTGTTTCAAACCTGCTACAAGCTCAGATGGTTTATACAGTACCCATCTTCTCTATAAATAAACAGTATCTGTCCTATGTATTCTGGAAGACTATCAAAGACCCTGGCAATACATCCCACGGCCTCTTAATATAACTTTCCAGCTATTTGTGGAAGTCTGCCTCAGTGTCACTGAGAAACAGAGTTGGAGGTGATAGTTTGAGTTTGCATCCTCCTTCCGGAAGCCTTTTCAGTTATGTAGTCCATTATGTATCTTACTCTGCATTTATAGCCTAAGGAATCATTTGCAGATGAAAATAGTCGAGTACAGCAGAGTTGGACATAGAAGGAAGACAGAGGTACAGCTCTCTCATTTTCTTAAGTTATCAAAGTTAAATTTATATTTACTGGGCTTTCTTTTCATGGTAGAAATAATACATGTAATGATGCTATATTATAGTGCAGTATATCTTCTTAGATAGAATGCTAAATAAAATATTTACATGAACTGTCAAATACCACTTAAGGAGGTGCTGTGTTGTTAATATTGTATGTTGACACAAAGAACAAATATCCCTGAATTCTCAGTGTATGCTACAAAGCACCTCGTGGATTGTTGAAACTGAATATATTTCTGTTTGTTCTGTTTGTGTGTTATTGTTTAATTTTTACATTTCTTTCAGCCTAGATAACTAAAATTGCATCATTTCTGTTTATAGTTTTCAAGCATGTCACTTTCAAGTATTTATGCACATGAAAATTCTGTGGTGTTCATCGTATGGGAATATTTGTTAGAAATAGTTGATATCTGATATTTTTTTAAAAAGCCTCGCCTTGAATGAGAGAGTCAAGTCTCAACTAAACTGATAAAAGTAAGAGTAATGCTATTGAAATCATTAATCCTGGGGAGTCTCCCTTTCCATTTTCTTGTTTTACCCCATAGTAACTCCTTTGGCCTTAGCGCTATTACTTCTGGTTTGCATTGGTGTTATTGTAGTTGGGAGTCTCATGCAACCAGTATTAAGTTTGCATAAACCCAAGTTGGAGGTGAGAATCAGTCACTATTTTTCCTTTGTTTTTTAACTATGATAATGTAATATTTCCCCAAACCCCATAATCTGTAGATTGGTAGTCTGTCTGAGAAAAACAGGGAAGGAGAGAAATACGCAAGTTACTTGACTCAGTTTGCAGACCAGTATACAGATGAATGTGAAAAGATCTCTTAGTGGTGAGATCAGAAACTGGGTTAGAAATGGCCTTTGGTGGTGACTTGATTTCTCTGCTGATTCTTAGTTAAAGAAGTATTGTGACTAGCAACTTTCACAACAGTGAGGCCATGTACATGCTAACATTACTCTTATGCCTAAATGTTTTCAGGAACAAGTTCATAAATGTTACTAGTGAAGCAAAAGCTAATTCATTTAATTATAAATGAAGGGTAAGTCTCATCCTTTTAAGGCAAAAATATAGCCACTACAGTATATTTTTCTAGGGGCCACACACATTCAACCCCATATCAAGCCCCCTGTTCCACTGACATCCACTGTGAAAATATTTTAATATATTCATTCAAAGCCCAGTTTAATTTTCTTGCAAATGTGGTAGTTTTACAGGTAAAAGCACCAGATAGCAAATAATAAAAATACTTGTGCTCATATAAGTATAATTTTCTCTAAGAGTCACTGCAGTTTGGATTCTTGTTTTCCTAAACTTACTGCATATACATAGTAAAAGCACATTTGTTGAGTCAGTTTATTAAAAAGTCTCTGACTCTAAATGTCTTCTGCACCTTTGTTTTGCATTCTTGGCTTTCTTCATTCATGCACATCGAGTGGAATACCAACAGACTTTGTGCTCTGAGGGAATTTTTTCTTAAAGGTGATTGGGTAGAGGAAATCAGAAACTGAAGATTGATTTAAGGTTTTACTTTCTCTTAAGCTTTAAAAGTTATTCCCCTGTTTGCTATTGAATTCATTCATATTCAATGCAAAATTGCAGTTGAAACAAATCTGCATTCAGTTTCAATAGTGAGATTCATGGGTGTTCCGTATAGCGGGGATGTACTTGGCGAGCAGGGTGGGAGGCTTGGCTTGTGCTTGTCCGGGAAGTGTAGTACTGAATTGTTGAAAGAGAATTCTGACAAGGGTAACTTATTCAGGAGCGGGACAGAAATTGAAATTATTGTATTGAATTGAATGCAAGATGGGATTCTGCCCCTCCCCCCCAATCAGCATTGGGAGGCAGGGAAGAGCTTGTCTTGGATTTGAGTACTGGCTGAGGTCAGGCAGTAGCTCAGCTCAAGCTTTGGCCCTAGGCTAAATGCTGAAGCCAAAGCTGAGCCACCACCTGCCCTGGTCTGGGATGGCTCAGTTGGGAGTGAAAGAGGCTTACAGCTGTGGGAGCCCAGCGTAGGGGGGAAAGGGAGGGCGCAGTCTGGGAGGAGAGTGGGGGACACGTGCAGCCTGCCCCCCCCAAGCTACCTCTTCCCCCACTTACCTTGTGCTATGGCTCTAGTCCCTCCAAACCTCACCCAGCCTGGCCAGAACTTGCTGCCACTTCTCCCTGGCCAGACAGGCTTGGGGCCAGGCCAGGGCCATCGCAACCCAGGACCTGGAGTAGAGCTTCAGCAGAAGCTAAGCGGTGGGTTGGGGGGAGCAGGGAATTGGGAGGGCAGGCATGGGGAGTTAGGTACAGGCACAGGAGGAGGAAAGAGTGGGAGGCAGGATGCAAAGGGGAGAATAGAGTGTGGGGGCAGGCACAGGCTTGGGGGCAATGAGCAGGGAGGTGGAACATGGACAAGGGGACGGACGGCAGGGAGCAAGCAGTAACAGGGACAAGTGTTAGGGGGACAAGCTGCATGAGTGACTGGCGCAGGGAAGGGGCAGGGGGGCAGCAAGCAAAGAGGGCAGGGATTAGGGGTCTGGCCCTTTGCCCCCTGCTTTCCCCATCACAGCAGTGTGAGGATGAGTGCAAGATCACCTTTCACAAATTAGATTCTTTACTTGGAAATGTATAACACATTTATCATTTTCTATATATAGAATCTAATTATTGGCGGGGGGGTTCTTGAATTTAAAGTTGTCTTCGATTTGGGTAAATATAGTAATTTGGTGGGCGGTTGTCACGCAAATTGGTTGAGTATTTTTAATTTCTTAGGTTGTTTAGAATTTTTAAAAAATGACTTGCAGCAACTGAGACCTTTATGTGGGCTACAGCTATATTGATTGTATTTTGTATGCTTTAATAGTGCCAGTGGAACTTAGAATTGATAAATGCTACCATTATCTTACAATTATATAATGAACATTACTCACATTGCACCTTCATGAAATGAGCACTTACATGGCCTGTAGAAAATGAGAACATATTTAGGTGGGATGACTCCTTTACGAACTATTGTAGCCTGAGGAGAAGTTAAACAGGCCAAAAGTTTCAGGTTCATTCTTTTGCTGTCTGGCTTGGCACTGAATTTGCAGAATGTACAAGTTGCAAGGACACCGCTATCTCAGCTTTATGCCAAATGGGCTAACAAAAAGTGTCAGATTTCAAATGCAATAATATAATTTAAAAAGGTATTACAAAATATCTGTAATAAATGAAAGGCTTTTTCTGTTTGTTCTCTTCTTTATATTTTATATGGCTCCTGTAGGCAGTGGTAAAATGGACTGACCGCTCTGATAGGAGAGAGTTTTGTCAAACCCACAGTGGGTGTTTCTACACATTCACTAATGCACTTTTGCTACTGCTCATTAAATTTAGAGCCTCTAATGTGACATGCTAACTAAATGTTCATTAGGCTGCTTTAATGCACAGTAGCAAAACCTCATGCTTTTTTAACGATGCTTAATGCACAGTAGCCTAATTATAAGAGGGAGAAAGAATATTGCAATGATCTATTATGAGACACAGTTTGTATGCATCAGAGAGAGAGAATATATGTCTGGTCTTGTTTTTGTTCTTTATAGACACAAAGGAACAAAATATTTCCTTGGTATTGGAAATGCACAGCTTTATTCCATTGTGAGTGCACTGGTCTCTTATGGTAGACTTGATTGTGGAAGCTGAATCTAGAATTTTCTTTTATTTATTTACAGTATTTTGTAGAATAAAAGAGCTTTAGAAGTGTTTGGTTTGTGGGGTATAGAATTAAAAACAATTACCATATTTACTTGTATCTCATGTGTTTTCCCCCAAAAATCAGCCCTCCAAAATTGGGGTATGTGTCTGAAGAAGGAGAGAAATAAAAGCACGAAGACACCTTGCTATAACGACTGCCAAAATGGCAACCACTTCTCTGTGGCCCAACGGGCAGAAGGGGCAGATTCTAGTGTTAATGCTTGCACAGCCGCCAAGGAATTTGCAAGCTATTGCCTGAGCATAGCGGGCCCAGACAGAAAAGCAGCTCCTTGTTGTAACTCATAGACCTTTGCAGGAAATGCTGTGACCTGCAACCATCTCCCAGGCCCAGCAGAAGTGTGCTGTTGGGTCCCGGAGATGGCAATTCCAGCTGCTTGCTGTGAAGCCCGCAGCCCGGTCTCCGTAGCAGTGCCACTACGCCCCCCCCCTCCCCCCCCCCCGCCAGATGCCGTTCTCAGAATGGGAGGAGGAAAGGGAGCAGACGGAGCTAATTCTTGGGGTTCCACAGCCCGTGCTAGAAGGTGAGGTGGGTGGATCAGATCCCACACACACACGCACACGCGTGTCCCCCGCCCTCCCCAGCGGGGGTTGCAATCTACCTGTCTCACCTTCCAGCTCCGACTGAAAAAAACCCAGACCAAACTCCCTCTTCTCCCTTTCTCCAGCCATTCTGAAACCAGTGACAGGCTGAGAGCGCCACAGACACAAGTTACAGAAAGCCCTGTGTTTTGCAGCATGTTCATCTGAACCCTCATGCAATGAGAGTTGGGACTTTCAAGGGGTCAGACCCCCTTAAAGCGGTTGGCAGCCATGCACTTCTGTTTGGTCAAGGATGTAGACCGCTTTCTGGGGCCAGATCAGGTGGAAATTGTCACTTCTGTCTGCACCCAGTGGGCATGTCTATTGCACAGTAGGCTAATAACACTGCTAGTAGCATGCTGGTCAGAAACCGTGCTGTAAGCTACTGCACAGTATTATTAGGCTACTGCATAGTAACTCATGGAAAAACTGTACTCCGGTAATACTGTGCACTAAGTGTAGTTACTGCACATTTAGTTAGTACTTCATTGTGCAAGTACTAAACTGAATGCACAGTAACTACTGCTCATTAATGAACCTGTAGATGCATTCACTGGGCACCTTTCGCCTGAAGCAGCAGATGAGCTGGCTCCGGGCAAGTAAACTGCTGCATGCAGTCTGTAGTTTCCTAATGAGGCTTGTGGTATGGAAACAGCACTTTATGATTTACAGGCACTTACACAAAGAACTGTTTACAGCAAAGACGTAGCAGTCTCGCTACTGCCTGCCCTTGCAAGGGTCTGAGGCCTAGCCGTGTTGCTGTCCTGCCACACTAAGACGTTAGTGCTCTCTCCCAGATTATCTCCTGAGATACTACTTCCTGGACAGTCTGTCTTTCTAGCAGGATTTACTATGCGTCACACAGGCAGCCATGACTGTGGAAAAACCCTTTTTTCTACCTTCTGCCTTCCAAAAACAAGGCACGTGGCATACTTGAGGAAGTGTGGTCTGCAGGAAAATATGAGTACGTGTACCAGTACAACAGTGAAAGGTCCCTGTTTTGTACTAGTAAAATGACTTTGGAGAGGGACTGGATTATGAAATGGCATCGGGAATGCATCCTTCATTATGAAGTTGTTTAAAACAAGTGCTGGGAACCAGCCCAGGAAAGATATTTCATTATTTATAGCCAAGCTGTGTGGTACCTATCCAGACAGACTGGCAGGAGCATAACCCACGTTTTCTGTGCGCGTAGGTAGTTTTAGAAACTGCCCCTCAGTTTTGATCACCTGACTCAGCTGTCTTGGAGTTTTGCTCAGTGCAGCATCTTGAGAAAGAGTCGGTTTCATACAGTTTCTGTTATGATGAGATTTAAACTTACAGATTGCATTGCATGATACAACCCAGGGCCCTATATAGCCCTTTTGACTTCAGGGACAGAAGAATGTATCATTTGAATATTGGAAAATATACACTAAGCTTCAGCAGAACATTTGTTGCTCATATTTCATTAAGTAATTAAAGCAATTGCTGTGTTCAATCCCTTTATTGGAATTAAGTCCTGCTTTTAAGCAGCATAGTTATATTGAGTGATAAGAAGTAATCTGTTTACATCTGTTCCATCAAAATGGTAAATCTCATCAAAGCTTTCTTTTTTACTTTTAATAAACCCACCTTGGGAGAAGCAGGATATATGATTAATACATTTAATTGATGGTGTATTATAGAGCTGCATTTTTTTCTGCCAACAAAGTTCTAAAGATCATCTCCAGGAACTGGAAGTAATGAAATTTCCAAAACAATAAACTACATATCAGTTTCTATCTAACAACTATGTGTCTCTTTCAATTAAAAGGTCTTTTTCTTAATTAAAAAGGTATATTTAAAAAATGTTTGGCCATTTTCACGATAACTATATGGGTACATTTCCACTAGTGGAATGTGCTACTTGTGGCAGCCGCAAATTTGGGAAGTTTCCTAAAATTCTGAAGAAGAATCAGACTTGTGCACAGCCTCCAAAGGTAAGAATCGGAGTTTGTATGTTCTGCAGAAGTTTCTGAAGCTACACAAAGTGACAGATCATCACCGAAGGGTGATATCCTGAAAATAATGGTCATCTGTACATGTGCTCCAAGGTGGGGGTGATTAATTAGAGCGGCTCTAAGTGCACCAGCAATGTCTTGTGTATGTAGCGTCCCGTGCTTCAAAATGGTGGCACAGGCATTTTAACTAAGGCTTGTTCAACAAGTTTTAGTTGAAGCCCCGACCCCTCCGCTGCCATTTTGAAATGGAGGGATGCTGTATATATGTGATGCGGAGGCTGCCGGAGCACACTAAGTAGCACGCTTCAGCAGTCTTGCGGCAGACTCAGTTAGTCTGCTCTGACGTGCTGATTAGCACATTTTGGAGCAAAGCTTCATCGTGTATAGGTACCCAGTGTACTTTCGTATTAGATAAACTTCCATTAAAATTTTTGTTGTAAACTCTTACTTTGAAGCAAATTTTTTCCTTAAATGTAGTTTGCCATACTTTAAATTATTCATGATAGCAAAGAATCACATTATAGAAGAGGTAGAGATGCAACCTTATTTAACTTAGGCATTCCTAGTTCCCTGCTCTTAAAGGTTACTTTTCTTCAGATCATCATTCGTCACTTCATCATTGTTCACCTTGCTTTTGTTGCTGTTCTTTATAGAGTTTTAAAACCCCTTGGTTGAGCACCATAATATATGGAATTGGATTTAACAGCCCAGTGGGAGAATACTAAGTGTGCTGAACTATTAGAGGAGGGCCTTTGAATGCTACTAAGAGAGAATTTGATATGTGATCATTTCTGGATGGCAAAGTTAGTGTGTAAGCATTTGTTTAAGTTTTGAAAAGCATAAGATCTATTTTTGCCTGTGGTTCATTATTCATGTGTTGTACAGTATGAATGTTTAAATAGTTTTGGTGTATCACTTGATTGTTTCAGTGATGGTTTTGATACGCTTGTATCAATTATGTTAGTTTATAGTTATCTCCAATTCTGTTTTTCACAGCAAATCACATGAAACTAACATCCTTGTAGTAGACAGCCTTGATTGTACTGTACTTTTCTGTACATTCTTCAGTTACGGTGTATACAACAGAGAAATTGTTTTATCATAATGGCATTATGAAATCATAGATTTCATAGACATTAGCGCTGGAAAGTCAAGCCCCCTGCCCAAAAGGCAGGAAGTCAGTTGGGGTCAGATGACCCAAGCAAGATAAGCATCCAGGTGTTTCTTGAAGGTATCCGAAATAAGTGTTTGCATCACTTCTGGGGAGAGTCTATTCCAGACTCTAGAGACTCAGACAGTAAAGAAGTTTTAACTTATGTCCAGTCTTCCAGCAGTTTGTGACCATTAGACCTTGTCTTCCCACAGGGTGCCCTAGTGAACATACGTTCTCCTAGTTCCTGATGCACACCCCTTATATACTTACAGGCTGCCACCAAGTCACCCCCCGAGCTTTCACTTCTCCAGGCTGAAGAGTCTGATGCCTCTCAGCCTCTCCTCACAAGGCCTGCTCTCTTGACCTCTGATCATGAGCTTAGTTCTCCTCTGGACTCTCATTTATGAAAAATTATGAGCCAGATAATTAGCTAATCATGTCAAGGACATACTGAATAAGTAGATCTGGTACTTTGGTGCAGGAGTCTCAAGCTAGAGCAATACTTGCATCAGAACAGCACATCTGGGAGGGAATCTTCCAAATAGTACTAAAATGCTAGGCGACGTGTTGTGGATAATGCCAACTGTAGCACTCATCCCTTCAAAAGGAGTTTTGTAAGAAGTTCACAATGAAAGGTGAAAACCATATAATTCAAGGTTTTTGCATTTTGTCTCAAACTCAGACAATTGAACTCATTTTGGCAGCTTTTCCTTTGAAAATAGCAGGAAGAGTAAAATTTGGAACTTGTACTTCAGGGCATAAACAAATCTCTAATGAATGGAGATTACAATGAAATAGCAACCGTGGGCAGGTTAAACTAGGGTTACCATATGTCCGTGTTTTCCCAGACATGTCCTGTTTTTTGATCCTCCAATCTCCATCCGAGCGATTTTTTTTTTTTTTTTTTTTTTTTTTTAAATCTGATCAGATGTCCAGGATTTTGCTCAGCTCAGCTGTGCGTTGGGGTCAGATGCCTGCTGACTCTGGAGAAGCTGTCCAGGCGCTCGGGCTGCAGCAGGGGACCACGTAGCTGCCTGGTGGCAGAGGAGGTGTCCACAGGGTCCTGGCACGTACAGAGTTCAGTGTCTCTGCCACAGGGTCCTAGCACCTGCCTTTTCCTCTCCCTCCCTCTTGCAGCAGCATCTGGTCACCCTGGGGTGTGGAACTGCAACTTGGGGAGGAAGCTGGATTGTAGGCAGCAGCCCACTGTTGGAAAAAAGTTTCGGGGGCAGGACAGCCAGGAGACAGAGGAAGCAGGGGGCTGTCGGTTGGGAGTGAGGGGCACTGACAGGGCCAGGGGTGCCCAGGTCAGGAGTGAGGAGCAGCAGCAGGGCCAGGGTGGGGAGGGACTTTGGTTTGGGAGTAACGAGCAATGGAATGGGCAGGGCCTGGGCATCTGCATATCGCCCCCTCCCCCATCCCCACTGTGCGCTCGTGTGACAGGCGCCCTCTTTTTGGAACTGGAAATATGGTAACCCTGTCTTCTCTTCATTTTAGTTTTACTGAAGTCTGGGTGACTATTCCAGGCTCGACACCTGATACCCTTGAGCCTGTGTTCATTATGACATCACAGCTGACAAGAGCGGACCTAGCTGGGACATGGATCTGCACAGTATATTATGTAAGTCAGATAAGTTTACTGATGAGTCAGGAAACTGATATTTCACTTAAAAATAGACCTCATCTGTACTGAGCTTAAACTACTCTTTTTTTAAATCAGCATTTTTTTTTTAAAAATTGCCAACTTGACATATAGGTCAGTGCTCATTCTTTCAATAGAGAATAAAAACAGCACATTCCTGAAGGGTACAGTTAGTTACAATATGCTGGTATTGGCTCCATGTCTGTAAAGCTTTACAGTCCATTAGGGTTGCATTCCCTTTTCAATTTGATGTGTAGATCATTCTTGCTAGGTGACGCACTTTGAGATCTGTGAAACTCCACATTCTTTTAAAGTTAACTATTTGCATGTTTTTGTTACAGCATCATTCTTTTTAAACGCTACGTTCCCCAGTGCTTCAAAGAGAAGTTTCTTGTAGAAATCAATTGAATTATGTCTACTGCTTGAGGAGTCTCTTGCTGCCCTCACCACCACACATTGATTAATACAGTATATTATGCAAGTAACACAAGTACCAAGGCACACTTAATCCTGCATTTTCACAATTAAAATATGGTTTGCAGTTTTTTATTCTACTTCATGAACTCTTAAAAGCTTGGCTTTTAACATGGCACCCATTTTTTTTAATACTGTTAATACTTGTATCTGTTAGTATTGTGCTTCTCATGCAAACTTATGTAGCTTGGTCATCTCTCCCATGCTACCCAGGTGACTGAAGGTTAAATTATCAATGTGCCTTTTGTGAATTTATTAAAATATAGTAATATATTTAAAATAACATACTTAAAATACATTTAAAATGCATGTATACCGGTGGCTAACTTGGCCGCTCTCTGTACTTGTCTTAAAGGGTTATTCAATGTATATAAAGAAGTTGGAGCTGTATTAGTGTGTGCTTGGATTCTTACCCTGTATTTATTTATTCATTTATTTTTATTTCCAGCATTCTGGAATTGCTACTGGGACAAAATAAGCCTTAATGTAGTGAATGGAGCTAGTACTCCTGGATTATGTGACCCTGAGTGAGTCACTTAGTCAAATCTCTTGTTCCATAAAATTGATGTAATAATATCTGACTCACAGGGAAGTGGTAAAAACAGTTAGTGTTTACAAAAAAGTTTCTATCTTCACATGAAAGGGAAGGCAGGTAGAACGAGGTTGGGCTAATCTAATGTGGTACTGCCAGGTGTGAGAGTGAAGGCTGGCCTCTGTGGTTTATAGACTTTGACTTAGCTTCAGGGCACAGAAAATAATCAGAGACCAAAGAAACCTCGTTAGCTATTCCTTCAGCATCTGCTCTGGTGAGGTGAGTTCTTCTCCACTTCATTTCACTTTCTGTGGTGGTTCTACAGGACTTCGTCCTTGGCCCACTCTTTACTTTCATCTGCAGCTTTTTTTTCTAGGTGATGAAGTAATACTTGCATCACTTCAGTGATCATCTTATACCAATAGCTAACAAGTTCACCTCTGCTTCTCACCTGTCATTCTCCTTGAAACTTCATTCCTCTTAAATATAGTCTAGATGTCAGCATTGGCAATGCCATGATGAAAAGCACCACAACTCATAGCTTGTCTTTGATTTTTCTCTCTTTCTTGCCCTCGCAGACTGGTAATATAGAAATCTTGTTTTTCCTTCCTCCATAACATCTCTCAGATCCTATTCCCTTCCCCCACATTCCCTGCTAAGACCCATTAAGCTCGTACCTCTTATCTTGACCACCACAGCACCTTCTCTGTCCCAGCTGGGCCCTTCGTAGTATACATAATAAATAATTAACAAAGAATTCATGTTATCCACTGCATCAGGGGAGTCAAACTTACCCTATGTCCTAGGGCAGATCCAGACTGCAGAGCTTCTCACTGGCTGGATCTTAAAGCAACAGTGGGGGTTAGCATAGCCATTACTTGCCTCCGACCTCCCCCATTGCCGATGCACGTGCCTAACAGGGCTCTGTGTCTGGAATTTAGGCAGCAAGTCCTGTATGCTCTTGCCTAGCCCCTCTACCAGCCCCATGGGCCTCACAACAGGGCTCCATGGACTGGATCTGGCCCATGGGACATAAGTTTGGTACCCCTTCACTCTTATCTTGTCACTGCCACTTTCGTGGGTAAAAACCTGCAGGAGACAGGTCATGCGTGATGCTATGCAAAGGCAGACGGAAAGGGCACACAGTTTGAGTCCTTATGCTCACAGAGCTGAAGAGCTCTTCAAGTTAGTACCGATAGTGTTGTTAACTTCCCCAAAGGTGCCCTCTAGTCCCCCAAAGATAACCAGCTGAACTGGCCACACTAGAAAGGAAGATGTTCTTTGTCCTGTGAAAAAGTGTACGCATCCCATTGCCTCTTGCCCAAAAGCCATAGGGGAGGGTATCTTGCCTTTTTTCACGCAGTGCATCCCAGAGCTCCTTATGGTGCAAGGCCCCTTGGCAAGTGCTGTATTATGGAATGTGCTAAGAACAACACAGTTTGCCCATGGTCAAACCAAATGAAGCTCAGTACTTTGAAATTGAAGTAGCTAATTCATCATATTGTATGACAGTGTGGCTTGGTTGGCAGTATGCTTAAACTCTGGAACCTAAAATTGTGGGTTCCACTACACGGCTTGGATGTGCATCCTCTCTTCTGTGTTGAGAGAAGGGCAATCCTTTCGATGATTGTTACGCTGGATTTCCTTCTGGCATCTCCTCCTTTAGCATCTGTAAAAAAGCTAAAGTTCCTGTGATATTTCTCACAAATGTAGGAGATAATCCAAATGCTCCAATGAGCTACACTTTTAGTGCTTGTTTGACAGTTTAAAAAAAAAATAGAAAAGGCTCTGTAAGAGCCTCGTTACTTGGTAATTTTAAGCATAATCCTGGAGCTCTTAACCCCTAGACTGGCTACATGTTAACAACTTTTAAGTGGCATAAAACACTCATTATTCATCTTAAAATTATGCTGCTCCATGGCAGAACTATCTCTAGTCTGCCTAATTTCACTCCTGTTCCATTAAGGTGTGGCCTCTCTCCAAAAATATTTTGCCCAAATTGAAGTCCCCCAACATCCCAGGATGCAGTGGCTTCTCTTGAGGCACGTTGCCGAACCACTGCACCTGACCAGCAAGAGCAGAGGGGCTCTTCCGAGCGTGAGCAGCGAGCCTGGGGGAGGGAAGGAGGTACAGGGACGGGACTTCCTGCCCCCACTGGCCTTGGGAGATGGCTCTGAGCAGTGCAGCCTCCCCACCTGCTCTGTGCATAACCAGCTCAGATGGTCAGCACTGAGCCCTACACTCAATGCCTGGAGCTGCCTGGCTGCTGGGTGGGGTGGGAGCCTGCCAGGTACAACCACTGCTGGGTGAGTCAGATGGGGGGGGTGGGAATCAGCTGACAGACCCTGCACAACCCGACAGAGTACAGGGTCATCAGGAACCAACTTTAGGCTGCAGTGCTGCAGTCTCTGAACTACCTTGCTCCAGCTGCCCGGACTTGCCAGGGTGTGTGTCCGGGTTCTGGGGGCCCAATCCTTTGTATTTCCTCCAGAGCTCGGCCCCCTGTACTGCTGCAAGCTGGGCCCAGTCCTTTTCAGTGCTCAGGCAGTGCCTGGCTTTATGGCAGCCTAGACAGGGGCAGCACAGAGGAGCAGGCTCCAGAGAAAAAAAGGGTTGGCCCCTTAGAGCTAAAGCAGAGAGTCATTCATGCCCCTAGTCCCACCTCTGCTCACCAAGACTCTAGTGCAGGGACAGGCAAAGTCCAGCCCACGGGCCCAATCCAGTTGTCAGTGTAGCCATTTCCCAGCCACCCCTGTGCATTGCTGGGACCAGTCTCCATGGAGACCCCAGCTGCAGTTGCTCTGTGAAAGCTTAAGGCTGGGGTTGCCATCGAGACCAGCCCCAGCCGCACTGGCAGAGCACACAGCAGAGCAGGGCAGGGGGCTGCCGTGCCCTGCTTCAGAGCCGCTGGGATCTTGCAATTGGGGCAGCTTGCTCAGGAGCCAGGGCAGAGCTGTGATCTATAGCCTGCACACTCTGGGCAGGGGCATGCAGGCAGGGGATCACGGCTCTGCCCCGGCTCCTTGCAGCAATGACAGCCTAGTCTGGAGCAGGGGGAGAGCCACAATCTGCTGCCTGTGCTCCTCTACCCAGAGAGTGCAGGCTACAGATCATGGCTCTGGCCTGCTCCAGAGCATGTCCCATCGCAAGATCCTAGCGGCTCTGGAGCAGCCCCCTGCCCTGCTCTGCTGTGCACCCTGCCAGCGTGGCTGGGGTCAGTCTCCATGGCAACCCCAGCCTTGAGCTTTCACAGTGCAGCTATGGCTGGGGTCTCCGTGGAGACCAGCACCAGCCATGCAGGCAGGGGCTGCTGGGAAGTGGAGTCTGGCTGCTGGCCAGATCAGCCATTTTGTCCCCCCTTGTTCTAATGGCAGATCACAGCTGTGCAGGTTAGGGACAGTCAAAGATTTTTTTAGCCGCAGGTGTGACTTTTCAGGAGGCTGAGCAACACTAAACTGATTAACATTTGTTTGCCTTACGGCATAAAGTATAACAAAACCCTGTGGTATTAGTGTCTCATTGTAACGGGTTTCTTTTCATTCCTGTGTGTAAACACTGAATGACCAAAAAACTCAGAGGTTCAGCAGTGTTTTATTTAATAAGTAACAGAACAAGTGCTGAAACAGTGCCCTTCCCCCATGCAGGATGTCTGGGGTAAATTCGGTTTAACAGATGGACTCCATAGCTGCTCCCTGACCTTCGCAGATAGATGCACATTCAAAGAGAATACAGATCCATAAAAGTAAGTCTTAGCCCCTGCCCTCTGTAGGTGTGCACGGGGTACATTGGCAGTCCTTTTCTTTCCTCATTACCCTCCTTTCTTGGACCCCAGCTTGAGGACTGGTTTCCTCATTTGTCCTGGCCCAGAGTCTTCCTACTGTGGTGCAAGAAGCACATTCACTATACAGGCTGACATCTGTAACAGCTTCCCTTCTAATTTTGTCAATTGATACTTCCTCTCCTTTCAAGGCTCTGAAAACATTTACTTCTTTGCCAGTGTCAATTATTCTCTCTCCCTCTCTCTTTTTCTCTCTCTAGATAATATTTATCCCTGTGCAGTGTGCAAGCCCTATGTAGGTTCCATGCTGTTACTAGAGATAGTAGAAAATCTAGCACCATTTATTTAGGCAAAAACTGACCTACAAGAATAATATCTCTAAGCATAGTAATATACGTAGGAATTCCAGCAGAAAAGGTGGTACAGGAGAATCCCATGAAATTCACGATTATATTCATTTTAGAAAATGAGTTAGTATTTTCTGGCTACAGACTGAACAAGGAAGGAAACAAAACATTTGAGTTCCCTATTTAAGGCTACTTTCTCCGTGTTTTTTCTTTCCTCTGTTTAATTCTTGATACCCTTGAGATACAGTTTCCTCCCTCAGCAAAGACTGTGACCTTAAAAATAGTAGGCTCCAAAATAAACACTGCAAGAAAGAAAGAAAAAAACCCACTTCAATTGTTTCACATACATGCTAAGTAACCAAAACCATTTCCATGCTAAAGCTGGAACTCATAATCTTTTTTGGAGCTGGAAATTGGGTGTTTGCCTCTTAAAGACGTAAATGTATTTTGTATGCATGCTGAATGTCACTCTTTCCAAACAGTTCTGTTAGTCCATAGGACTTCATTCATCAATAGTTTGGTTCCGTTCCTACCACACTTGCAAAATCTCTATAGGCCAACTTGGTCCATAGGGAGAGTGCTGGGCTGTCTTATATAATGCTTACTGATAGAGTTGTCCTTTCTTGTGCTCATTGAAGTTGTGCTTTCTTTCTGTCAGTAGACATAATTGCAGCTTCAGACCAGCTGCGAGACCAAGAGTTGATCAGGTAGAACAAGCACTTTCTAGAGCTTAAAACTTCATACTCCAGTCCATTTACAGAAAAGAATAAAAGAAGGATGCAGCCTTGCTTGGACTTCCATGTTGGATTGTATCCATGGTGGTGATCCAATCCAACTAAAACTTCAGTCTGTCCCCCGCAGTGCTGCCTTCACTTTTGTCTCCAATTGGATCAGAGTTCACATAACACCATTTCCAAGAAAAGAAGTGATAACTAATGAATCTGAAAGGTAGTTGTGGTAGGTAATGTTTTTATATTAATGGAAGAGTCCAGTCTACACATTGCAACTTCTTGCAGCTGATTTCAGTTAGTAGCTTTCCTGTACCTTTCACTCAGGAGCTCTCTGAAGTTTATGAACATATAGAGATATATATATATCTATATATATATGCCAAAGAGGCTGGAAGTACTAGGGAAAGAACATTTAAAGCTCTTAAATCCACAAACCAAACCCCCACCAATGAGCAAGTCTTGTAAAGGGAGTATTTTGGGAGCCTGGCTGCAGACCTGTTGTCTTGAGGCAGCTGTATGGAAAAGTTAGTCTGGCCTGGTTCGCGAATATTGCTTGGTGGGCAAAAAATTCTTCTGACCTCGCTTGAGAAGGTTGTATTGCAACTGAAACAGAAACCCCTCTCTTTCATACCCATAAAGCACAAAGTATTTATCATGTACACAAACAAAGTATTTTGAAAATGAAGTCTTTTTCATATACACAAAAACTCAGTCCCCGTGCCCTGGGAAGCCTGAGTTCATGCTTTGGAAGTGAACTCTCTGCCGTTTCCCAGGTGTATATGCAAGCTGAATTTGTGCAGTAGAGAAGATATTGAGGTACCAGCATACTTAGCTACAAATATAACCTACAGACTGTTTCATTTGGCTTGAAATATGTATGTTGTTTAAAGAGATTTGAAGTCTCAAAACTTAACTTTATTGAAAAGGGAATATGAAGCTTTTTGATTCATGCAGACAACTCCGTTCTTTTAGCTTAAGGGGAGAGAGGAACGGCTTGACAACAAGAGGAGAAAAGCAGCAAAAGAGTATTTAGTGTACTTTTCCATCAAAGAATGCAGCAGGGTTTTTTCCTTTTAATCCGTCATGTTAGACTAGTCCACTGGGAATTAGTTTTGAAATTAAATATACCAAAGCATTTATGATTTACAAAGAGGAAAAAAAATAAAATCCTTAAAATATCTTGTGTTTGATCTATTTGTCTTTGTGAAAATATTGACAAAAGGCAAAAGAATGGCCTTCATTTAGCTTTATTATTGTTGGCTTGCTTTAGTGCGTTCTTATTAAGGAGGCAAACTCCTATT
>JAGPOW010001296.1:16526394-16547732 GCA_030014935.1 Caiman crocodilus | reverse complement strand
ATTAACTCTTTCACTGCTTAGTAGAAATAAAAAATGAAACGGCTGATTACACATCCCCCTGCAGAGAGGATTCTTTAAAATTTTAATCCAGATAATCTTCATGAAATTCCCAGTCCAAAAATGTGACGTGTCAGAAGACATTTTTGGAACATAAAAATGGCTATGGTAAAATGTATGCAATGTTATTTCAAAATATCTTTAACAAACATCCTTGTAAAATCTAAACCTGCCGCTTGCAAAAGTAGTTTAGAAAATAAATGCTTTATGGGCAAATAAAGAACACTAAAGACCTGAAGAACTGTGTGTGCATGTGTGCTTGCTCTTCACAGCAGTGTTAGCTTGAGGTATACCCAAAGTTTTGCTGCCAGCTAAGCTCCTGATTATACACACAAATCTTGAGCACCATTTATTGCCTTCAAATCCAGATAACTGGGTTGCTAGGAGAGTAGAAACTGAAGCACCGGTGCTGCTGATGCCAACACACTAATGCAGCACAAATGCTGCTGCAGACAGCAATTAATACGTTAGCACCATGCAATAGCTGTTAATCCAATCATGCTACGCTGATAAATTACATTATTTTCCTGCGTACAACATGTAGCTTTCCCCTCAAATTAGCAGGTATATGTTAAGCAGCAAAGCTGATTTTTTTTGCCCAGGATATAGGTAGCTAAGGGAATCAAATGACTTTATGGCTCATTATTCTTTACTCTGCAGGTGTTAATGATTGTCTCTCCTTTTTAATAATTTCTATATGCTATGGATGAGGCTATGGAGCAATTTTTCTCTCTAATAGCTGCTTCTGTTCGCTCTCCTTCTGTTTCACAGGCTTTGAAATTCTTTAGCTGTTTTCAGAATTATAGATCCACCCACAGGCCGGACCCAGATGTGGATTTGTAACAGCGCCACAAACCTCACACCCAGCATGTTATACCGTGCCCTGCACTGGGGCAGAATTTGCTACCAGGAAATCCCAGTAGCAACAAAAAAAACAGCACCAAAAAAGATGAGTGAGGCACATGCTCCAGCAGCGTGCACCAGCAGGCACAGAGGCTCGGCCCTTGTGGGAGACACTCTAGCCAGCAGCCAAAGCATCTCCCCTCCTCTAGTTGTCCCTCAGCTCCTCCAGCATGTCAGGAGGAGTGGGGAAATGGTCATTTCCCTAAAGTGGGGCATTTTGCCCTGCGCCAAAGCCCATGTGCAGAGAGCATTCACAGCAGCAAAATGTAGCGGCACAAATTTGTGCCGTTGTTTCTTTCCCTACTGCAAGAGCATGCCCCTGCATGTGGGGATATGCCCATAGAGATCAGTTTTCAGCTTTAGTTAAGCAGGAAAGGGCGGGTAAGTCAGCTGAAAATGAGGCTAAAGTCCTGTTCCTTGCAGTCATAACTCTGGAAAAAATCTTTTTTCTCCTTCCTTCATTCTGCTTTTCAAAATAAGGTGTATATTATAGTCTGGGGTAGGTTGGATGTGAGAAAATATGGTGAATCAGTGTAGCTCAGGTGTTGTTTTGTAGAACAGCCACTCTCATTCATGTGAGCACTACCACTGCTGCAGTGTAGCACAGACATAGCCCAGCCAGGTTTCAAGCAGCTAGGTCAGATACTGGGAGCAGTGGTCAATTTCCCAGGGTAAGTTTTGTAGCCTGTGCTGAGTTTTGTGTCGCCATGGCTAGGCTGCCGCTGGTACCGAAGCAAACTGGTTGAAAGCCAGCTTGGGTATGTCTACAGTGCACTAGAGGCATGCAGGGTGTGTTTATACTGATAGAGACAATCTTGTGGTCACCTTTAAACCCATATCCACTGATCGTCTATACCCCAAGCCTGGAAGCTCTGCTAAACTTCTTCCCTTGCTCACCTCCTAGTCCAGCCTGTCTTGTAATATGTTCAGAGCTTATCCAAGTACTTTAGGCACAAACACAAATTGTCCGTCAATTGTCAACAGTTGTGACCTGACCTCTAGCCCTTCGCACCTCACTTACACTTTCTACTGCCCATAAGGAAGTACAGATCTGGATAGAAATGGATTCCTAGGAAGGGTCTGCAAGGCAACCTGGGATGCAGTTCAGTTTTGTGTTCAGAAGATCAGCACAATGTGGATAGCTTTGGTGTGGGGTGGAAGCTATGGTATTGACAGGGAAAACTGGTTCATGTGGTTCCAGCTGGGAAAGAACATCAAGTTAGACCCTAAATATCAGGGTAGTTACACAGTGCAGTCTGTAGCTACTCAACTTGAAATCAGTAGGGTCAGATCTTTGGTAGCACATATTGACCTTTCACACTCGCTTCAGATTTTAATTATTCAACAACAGGACAAATTGTCTGTCTCAGTAGGTATAAAAATCCCATGATGTCAGTGGCTGACCATCTCCCTAAAATTCATGAATCTATCATCCCAACACATGTGACACACTACTTTCATGTTACTGACTACAAAATGAAGACTAATGGGTTAAATGACTGAAGGATAACAATTATCTACATGGTTTCACAGAGATAATTGGAAATAAAGCTTGAAGTAGCATCCCTTGGGCGGACCTGTATCATCATCTTCGCATGAGAAGCTGATGAGGGGCCAGGGCCTATGCCACATGCAAGATCATTTAAGTCCTGTTGGCCCACAGTCATGTGAAACAAATGTCAAGACGTGAGTAATGTAGTTTAATTAGGTCATAGGCTTATTAATTCAATTCATCTGGCTATTATCCATCAATACTTCACGTGGTGCAGGTCATCGCTCTCTCCTCTCACATGTCCAGTTGTGCCTGAAGCCAGCCCCCTGCCTACCACTTGCAAACCTGTTCAAAACTCAAGACTTGGACTTCACTGCCCTCCCCTTTTAATAAGGGTTACGGGGCTGGGAGTGAGGAACTTGTCTCTTTGCTGTACCAGACATTAGGATCCCTACCCCTATCCCCTGGCTATGTTAGATGATGCCTTTCTCTAGGTTCTCTTCCAGCTAGCATATTATTAGAGATCTGCACACCCTAAGGAAGAAATACCCACACTGAACACCTTCTAACTGCTACGTGGTAAAATCTTACCTTGCTCATTGGGGGCCCCATCAGGTCCAAAATCTGCCGGGGAAAATGCGAAGGTCCTGGCTCAACTGGCAACGAGGGGAAAAATTCCTACTCAGTCCCCACAAAAAGATGACAGTTGCAATACCTACAGCCGACTACAAACTACGGGTTGGAGGGTGGACGCATGCCCTGTTCAGCGGACAGGATATATGTTAGTCTCACCCTTGTCCAAAGGGGGCTATCGGAGTTTGTCTGGCCAGTCCCCCGGGCTCAGGTGGTCTCCCTTTTTTAGCTGCTGCCTCCCAACTAATGGAGGTGATTAGACAACATACGATCATCAGACAAAGCTCACCTGCTTTAGAGGCTGCAGGGTCTTCTAAGGGCCTGAATAGGAGATAGTGAGGCATATATCATGCCAGGATCTTCTGAGATGTCTTAAATTTCAGCTGCAGAGAGAAACACCTGCCCACATCTTCACCTTATGCTGCTTGTCATCTTTCTCCCTTTGCACGCTACTTTTTGGACTTAATTATACTCTCTGCTCTTGCATATAGTAGCTCTCTAGCTGATTAGCGGTGCGTAGCAATAAGGAGGGGAGAGGTGTGAAGTATGTATAATATACATGAATATACAAAGTTTCCACTCTGTTGGATGTAGTTGTATGTTATTTCAAAATATAACCAGATGTTTCTCTGGAGGAGGTTTATTATGGGGCAGAGATGGTAAGGGGCCTCCTTAGTGGTTCTCAGCTTTTTCTTTATCCTATTATTGTGTGCCTTTGGAGAAGGGAGATTTGCCTTCTCATTGAAATCTAACAGGAACCTGTGATATGTACAAAAAAGAAACAGGCATTACTTTATTAAAACAATTATTTTAGTTGTCAAGGCAACTGTGCTTACATAAATGATGAAGAGAAAAGGAATTTATATAAAAAGATACATTAGGTTGTTATGGTAACTTTCATACTTTGAAAATAACAAGAAAACACTTGAAGAAAACACGTTGGGGTGTGTTGTTGTTGTAGCTGCCTTTTTTATTCCAGCTGGTATTTACAACCTTAGTTTTATCCCAATTCATCGTCAAAAATCATAGCAGCAGTTCTGTATTCACAATACTGTAGTAGCATTTTGTAACTCCCAGAGTATGCATAGCCATCAAACTCTTCTGTTAGGAAATAGCAACCTTGCTGGACGAACCAAGCTTCCTCTGAAAGGCCTGGGTACAGAAATAAGCAGTAGCAAGGCTGGCCCTAATATTTTGAAGTGGGTCAGCAAAGTAGGTTTCTATCCCCGTTTCCTTGAACTTGGCCAAATCCTGCATGCCGTAAATCACAACATTAGGGATAAAAATGGCATTAGGACTTTCATAAAAACGTAAGAGTAGAAGGGGCGTCAGGAAGTCATGAGTCCAGCCCACCTCCTGAGGCAAAATCGTTCCAATCTAAACCATCCCAGACTAATGCCTGTCTAACTTGCCCTTAAGTTTCCAAGGGTTGACATTCCCTAACCTCTCTCGTTAGCCCGTTCCAGTATAGGCAGTCCTCGACTTAGGGTGTTTGGACTTGCAGCAATTCGCTCTTGAGGCACGCCACCGTTTACACCCATGCTATTACTTATGGCACTGGATCCTCGCACTTAGGCACTACAGGGAAATTTACAAGGAGAAAAAAGAGGGTGGCAAAACAAACATCCCTGGATCAGTGTCTCAAAAAGCCATCAAGCAGCCCTAAGTCTCCCCAAAATCTTTCCAAAGAAGCCCTTCTGAACTCCATGACCCCAGTGGAGGTGTTTCTTCACCTTCTGATTAAATAAAATTCTATGTGATTAGTTACTGTATTGCCCTGGTTAATTGATTTATATACAGTACACTTTAGAAAGCTTTGTATTGTACAGTGTATATCATGTATAGTTGATTAAATAGTTGATTTAAATGTGGTATTTATGGTCATTTCTGTAAAAAGTTGGGCGCTAGGCCCTTGGTCAGGAATGTAACCCCTATTATATAACATTGTTTCTATGAGAAAATCAGATTTGACTTGCATTGTTTTGACTTAACAGTGCCTTTTCCAGAAATGTAACCCACCGTAAGTGCGAGGACTGCCTGTATTTAACTACCCAAATAGTAAGAAACTTCTTCCTAATGTCCAAGCTAAGTTTCCCCTGCTGCAATTTGAGACCCTTATCTCTGGTCTTGTTCCCTGCTGGCACAGGGTATAGTCTATCTCTATCATCTTTATGATGACTTTTCAGATATTTGAAGGCTGTTATCACATTCTCCCAAATATTTGTCACTGCAGTGATTATTTTGGATCCAATATACTAAAGACCTTTTATAAAAGTGGAAGGTTGTTTATGCTCTTGTGGATCTTCTCTGCTGCTGGACAAGTGGAGGCCAGTTATATGCATGACATGTCAACATTTAAAAGTGCTTAAGGAACAAATGACCAAAATAGTGGCAGTCAAAAAGCATAGTAGAAAATTGTAGCTAGTTTTTTCTGTTTTTCTCCAGTGACAGAATCCAAAGTAGATGATTTGGAAACTTTATCAGTGTGGAATTTAACACTTTCCAGGCCATTCTTGAAACTCAAAATATTTGCACAGAAATAAAATAACATTTTGCTACCAAAATGGTCTTCTCTTGCTTTTTCTTTCACTTTTATTCCAGCTGGCTAATCTACCAACATCATCTCCAAGCCATTTTCTTTTTTCTCCTTTCTGTCTGCTGTTTTCTGTCATTTGCTTTTTTTCCTTTTAACTTTTTTCTCATTTTCCTTTTATACTCACTCCATACTCTGTCATTCACCCTCTCATTATATATTTTCAATGTCCTTAATCAGGTTTTTCTCTTCCATTCCCTTTTGCTCAGTTTCCTTTCGCCTGTCTGTATGCCATAACAAGAATTATATAATCATTTTGACACATTAAACAATTGCCATAAAAAGTCTGCGATGGAGAATACAATTATCCAAATTTCAAATCAGGAAAAATTAAAGCAGGCAGGTTAAATGACTTAATCAAGGCTGCAGATGAAGCTAGTGTCAGGCCAGTATTTGCTATGCAAGTATAAGAAGTCTTTTAATTTCTGCATCTCTCTCCCAGTACTAATAAGCTGTTCCTTCTCGTTACCAAGAAGGTAGCTGTCTCCCTCAACAGAGTAGCTGACATCCTCCCGAAGGTAGCAATTCAGGTCCTGCTTTCCTTAAGAAACAAGTACATTTGTGAAGTGGTGTGGTGTGTCCCTCATGAAAAAATAGAAGAACCCCTGCCTCTTAATTTCATGGGCGTCAAAGCTATCCCTTGCCAGCTGCAATGGAGAGCAAATAGCTTACTCTTTCAAGAATTCAATTGTAAATCTTAAATCCTTACAGTTGGTCTCTATTTCATGGCGTAAATGGCTAGAGATGGAATTTTTCCTCCCAAACAAAAGCTAAGATTAGCTTTGACAGCTATGGAGTCCCCCAAAGGAAGAGGCAAGCGTTGTGGCTCCAGTAAGCCAGCGTTTTCTCTTGCGGGCCGGTAGAGAACTTATTCACATGGTTCAGTACTTATGCACAGAGTACTCACTACTTATACAGTCTAAGGCAGATCTTCTTAATGTTTTTGGTCTCAAAACAAAATAGAGCAGTAGGGTGTTTAGATTCCTCCTTTCTAGGGCAACAGGTAAAACTCAGTGGATTCATTTCTCTGAACCTTGCACAAACATATTATTCTCTGTCTTATTCCTTTTCAGTTTCCAGACGCTAAATTCTGCGTCAAGTTTCAAGTTGAAAGGAGCCCAAAAACATTTTGTGAAAAATCCCTAAAACCACTGAACTTCACCTGGCTTTGCAAGGAAATCATGTGAAACCACGAGTTTCCCACGCTTTCAGTGTGAAACCTTAAGTTAACTCGGAGTTTTTTCTCCCCTCTCAGATGGGGCTAGCTTAGCTCAAAAAGGGCATGACCCTTAATGAACTTTTTCATGAACCTTGGCCGGGTTTCAAGTTCGTAACAAACCACGGAACCAGCCAGCTTTCTGTGATTTGGGAGTTTGTAACAACAGCAAAGCACAGCTGTAATCAACATAGCCTTTAAATCAGTGGTTTTAGAGATGGTTCATAACCTTTGAATGTACAGTTCGTATATTAAACTTGGCAGGCATCTTGAATTTGGCAGCACTGTCCAAGTTCTGAAAGAGCTGTTCCACCTGTTGTCATAACATTCCTGCGGATCGTGAGCTCCACTGGAAAGAGATAGGGAACATTGCAAAATACATGTCCTCGGGAAATCTCGCTCTCATAAAACACAAAGGCCTGCATTGTGTTTTAAGCCACAGCCTGTGTTGAAATGGTGAGGAGTTGCTGAGCAGCTGGCCTCTTCAGAAGCATTCCTCTGGAGGCCGTAGTGGAGCACAGTCTGGAGTGGGAGGTCTACCACACATGAGGAAGTTCAGCATCTGCTCGTGCAGGACAGGCTTGGATCCACTGGCGCTACGAATTGTGAGTGTTCCCCGTTCTCTCCTCCGTTGCGCGCCAAGGCCCATAAACCAGTCCTATGCCCTGCTCCCCCTCCACGACCTCTGAAGGGAGCCTGATTGTGTAACCTGGAAATCCCTCCCGTGCAACGGCTCGTCGGCACGCAGCGTTATTGCTACACGTGTTGTTTGTAAACAAACTTTTAGATTGCAAACGCCCTCCACGTCTTTTCTCCAAATTTTCCTCGCGACGCTGTGAAACGTTAGCAAGCATCGTCTTGTAAAGAGGAATTGTGCAGAAGGCGCTAACGATGCCCGGTGTGATTTTTGTGGGTTTTTTTAATATTCAGACACTTTTCAAAATAACGTGAAACCAGCCATCTTGCTCTCCCTGCACAATTCGGCAAGTCTGTATGAAGTCTCTGGAGCGGTTTTTTGATTTATAGGAGGGTAACAAAATTCAGTTTTCTCTTTTATACGTGTGGTGTGCATGCGTGTGTGTTCACACATGTACACATACGCAAACACACATATATTAGTGTTTTTCCCCCTGAGGGAATAATGCAAAAACAGCTGAACTTGAAATTTGGCAGTTACATAAATCCTTAATGAGTAGCATGTGCTTTGCTCTGTTTCCTAAAGATTAACATATTTGCTCTTTTGGGTGCATCGATTGCTATTTGTATTAACTCTAGTAGAAATCTGGTATAATTGCATACTTCCAAAAGATGGAAATGCTTCCTGGCGCCTAGTGGGGTTTTTTTGTTTGTTTCATTAGCTATGACATTAGTTTGGCCAGTATTTCTGTCCTGCAGGCTCATTTCCCATTAGATTATAAACTCTCTGCAGGCATAAAGGAGGAATCCATTGTCTAAAAATGCATTTGCATTGGTTTTGGTGCAAGTGCAGTAAAAAGCTGTACTGAAAAATACGACGTTTCCTAGAGGTGTAATAGGAACTGTGAGTCTGAACTTTTACGTGTAGGATGTGGTAAAGATTATAGTGGCTGGGTTATTGTCACTGGGTGGTCTAGCGTCCATATGGCGCACACTAGGGTTGGGGCAGAATAGGGCACAAAGGAGCCCACGTTTAAGGGGAGTGACACACAGAAGCAGAAGTGTGTGAAGGCAACAGCCCAGGTTGGACTGCTTTGGAGCTGGGGGCAAGTAGCGGAGGGAGATGGATCAACAAACACTGAGGACTTTTTAAATGTTAGTTGTGTTGAAATTGACAGCAAAGTGTGATAAAGAATTCTCATTCAAGGTCCAGTCTTTCCTTGTTACGATCTTCTTTTGGCTCCTCAAAGCGGTTGTTTTCTTTCAGTGGGTTTGCATTGTTCTGTTGAGCTCTTAATGAGACAGTTGCAAAATGTCTGCCTTGCTCTCCCCGCCATTTTGTAGCTGATTGTTGGATAATGAAGACTGTGAGAAATAGAAAATAAACAGCCTGGCATGGAGGAGATTTCAATAAGAATACAAAATCTGCATGTTTTATTTAGATGCTTAATTGTTGCCGACTGGCTGCATTTAAACAAGTGACTTTACAGTATCTGGAAGAAGACCAGCTCCTGAATTCGAGGAGCTGACCTTGGGTAGATGCCATCAACTGTTCTTTTCTGTTGGCACAAATGTGCTGCTGGCAAGGTCTCCCTGTAGCTGTAGCCTCTAACTCAGCTCTGAATTAAAGCCTGCTTACTCTGAACAAGGCCACCAAGCCATGTTACTCACTCTGAATATTATTTGTAGCCACTTTAATAGCCAGTATTTAATCTAAAGTGTGTGAGATATTTAAAAATCAGCACCCCCCCTCCCAAAGCGCCATCATTAAGCTTCTCCCGTAGAGCAACAGCCAGGAGAGTTACATATGTGCAATATTCTTGGAATTTTTATAGATAATCTTAAAAACCAAGATTTTGTTGCCTTTTTTGAGTGCGCTGCAAGTATTTGTCTGTCTAAGTCCTGTTCTAAAACGCACAACAGAGAAGAGATGGTTAGAAATTGTTGCAGTTATCTTATGGACAGGCCACTTAGTGTGCTTGGGGAACAGTAAGGAATCAACTTAATGGCATTTATTTGCTTCCTTTATAAACTATTAAAAGGCTCCTTTTGTGTGTACGTGGGCAAGGGGGGATGGGAAGGGATGCTTTACATTCACCGTAGGATGCAAATACAAAGCTTTTTAAAATTCTGCCATCTCTTCAATAATAGTAGTTAATCCCAGGATCACTACAGTACTTCTATTTTTAAAATGCAATCAGTCACTTTTATGCAGTGCATCCTTAGTGCCAAGCATCTCAGAACGTTGTGTGTACAGTCATAAAAATAAAGCACATTAAACTAGTTCTTCGGGGATCACTCCTGCTTTCTCTTTCTGTTGCATACACACACAATAAAACCACAGAGCTACAAGCAAGGCTTGGAATTACATAATTGGGAGTAAGTTTACCAAATGAGGCAGATAGCCTAGTGGAGAGGGACGCAAAAATTGCCACTCTGTGATCTTACATCCCCCTAGAAATATAGAAGGTGCAGAATTTTGACTTGTTATTTAAGAAAAAGACTAAGATGAAAATCATTTTAGCCTTTCTCTTGAGAAGACGTCCTGCACTGAAAATTACCACACACTTTCAAAGCTCCTGTAGATAAAGATGGGGGTGAAAGTGGAATTGGGCTCATTTTCTGGCTTTTCCTGAGACTTTAAGGCTACATGTACACTGATTGTCAAGGTAAACCTAGGTTTGGCCTCAAGCTGATAATAATTGATCTACCTCCACAGTGAACCCCTTTCCTCAACCCCTGACAACTGCTAACCCAAGTCTGGAGCTCTGCTGATCTTCCAGGTACCAGAATGAACCTACCACCTCCAGCCTGCTAGCCTGACCCTTCCTACATAATATATGGAATATACCTACGTGTGGCAGGCCACAAGCACATAAAGTCCCCCAGCGACAAACCCACTGTTCCTTGGTCCTGACCCCCCTCCCCACCTCATTGTTCTGCTGCCCACGAATAGAGATAAGTCAGGAAGAACACACAAGTTAGTCTACAGACAGATTCCTAGAAGAACCAGCTTCTAAAAGATGGGATTTTCAAATAAATGGCTTTTGGTGTGAGCTATAAGGTAGGATATAGACAGGGAAGGACAGACCACATGGCTTAGGCTGATTGAAGGCAACCTTACCATCAACCCTCAACATCACTGTAGACATATCTTCAGTGATTTGTCCTAGTTTATTTGAAATCACTCTATCCCTCAGCTTCCCACTTCTAAAATGAGGACTAATGTTTCCCTCTAATTACTGTTTATACATTATTTGAGTCTCGCCAATAGACAGCATTACAAAACTCCAATTACATTTATGACTAAAATGCGTTTGTTTATTTGTGAGCAACATCACACATTTGCATTAGTGCAGTGTTGCGTTCCAAGGCTGGCTAAAGTAATCTGAATGCCAAGAATGTCAAGCAATATCATGTTCCAAAGTACAACTGGGAACTGCAAGAAGACATTCCTTTAAATCTGTTACCTTTTTCCTTTGGTACAGATTTCCCTCGATTTATGTGGTAGATGCGTCCTCAGGGAACAGCGCATAAATTCACATAAAGCAAACCTAGTTTACAATGAAACAGATAGGGATGCATTCCCACAATGGTGAAGGAAGGAAAGAGTGAGGCTGGGGCTAAGTAAGAGGCAGGGAGAGGGTTGCAGCACAGCACAGCAACTGCAACCAGGCAGCAGCTGCCACTCCCAGGGCTGCAGCAGGGGCAGTGCCAGGCTCTTTGTCGTGCTCGGGGTAGGCAGCAGCCCCACTGCTCCACTTCTCCCCATTCACCACAGCCGCTGCTGCAGCTGCTCTGGGAGCGGCCAACACCAGCTGCCTGCAGTCACTGAGCTGCACCGTGCCCTGAACCCCCCAGCTCAGTGCAGTCCAGTGGCTGCAAGCAGGCAACATCTGCCGCTCCCAGCTCTGCAGCAGGGGCAGGCAGCAGCCTGCAGCAGGATGGGGGCAGGCTGGGGCCAGCAGCAGCACCAGGCTCTTCCCGGAGCTTGGCAGTGGTGCTGGGAGGGCAGGTTGCGGGGGGGCTACGGCAAATTTTAGGGTTGCAGCAGCCCCCCTCCCATTGCTGCAGCCCACCCAAAGCACTGGGGGAATCGAAGCCCCAGGGGTTTGGGGCACGGCGCAGCCCAGCAGTTGCAAGCTGCTGGCATCGGCCACTCTCAGAGCAGCTGCAGCAGAGGCTGCAGTGAGTGGGGCCCCAGCCCCACTGGCCTTTCCTCTCCCTTTACCCTTCCCCTCTGCCTGTGGTCCTTTCCCCTCCCCTTACAAACTCACAGACTTACCTGCTTGGGGAAGGGGGGAACGCTCCTAAGCCAATCGCATAACAGTGAATTTACCTTGCATATAATGAATATCAGGTATAAAAAGGGTAATCGCATAAGCGCGTATTTGCATAAATCGAACCTGCATAAATTGAGGGAAACCTGTACTCCTGTCATTGAGGTGGAGCTTTCTCTGTGTCAACCCTCCTCCCAAGACTGGCCCTACCACATCACAGATTTTGCCACAGACAAAGGGCAGTATGAGATAATAGACTTCTGTAGCACAGAGGCAGCGAGCCATGGTACCTTGCTCGTATTTGTCCAATTCACTCAGGCCCCTCTAGAAACCAAGTATTCAAGAGCAGGCTTGGAGGAGTCTCACTAGGGATCTTCTGGATCTTCAGTGCTTGGGCAGATTTAGAAGGGCAGGGCTGCTTAGATCCTGTGGCATCAGGATACAGCACTTACAAACAAACCCTGAAGAATGTCTCCAGTCAGGTTGGCCCCTAGTAAGTGTAACCATTAGCCATGCTGGTAATACTTTATGACCACCCTTCATCTTATCATTATCTGATAGGCTTTGGTCATGCGAAGTTCACCATAGGCACCTGCGCTGGTGAGGTCTACTGGCATGGTCCACTTGCACCAAGTTCTTTTTTGGGTAAGACCTTAGACTGTAAACTCTTCAAGCCAGTTACCCTACCCTTCACTATATTATTTCCTATGTCCTTCACAAGCCGTTGTCACTGAACAAAAGCAGTTCTGTGATGCACAGCCAAACAACAGTTCTTACGTGCGGAACTTGCTTGATGACCGACAATAGAGGCAAGCACAACCTTTAAAACGTATCCATTTTCCCATTTGTGTAGCTAACGTTACCGCTAAGTTATTTCCTTTGTTTCAGCACAGGGAATACAATCTATTCTATACATCGAACATTGGGAGTTTCATGAGTAATGTTAATGGTATTCAAAGACGGCTGTTAGGTTGTATATGATGGTGACTCTGTCGGTTTTATGTTAGTTTCTTCTCACCTCATTCAGCTCCTGCTTCACGCTCGTTAACATTTTTTTTGACTCCCCACTTCAAGCTTTATTTTCTATAGTCTCACATATGCTCAGTGTGACTCAATAATACTTGAGTCAGAATTACAAAACTAATCATGTCTGCATCTATTCAAAATCATACAAATGAGTCCTTCTGTATCTAGATCTAAGAGGTCTGTCTTCGAGTGTCTGTCTATGTATCTATCTATACATATATCTATTGTAACTTTGTGCACCTGTATCCCATGCACTTGGGATAAGAATCTTTTTAGCTCACATTGTCTTCAGGGGTTGTGCATGTATGATGAGTACTCTTGTGATCCCAGACTGAGGCGATAAAGGGTGTTCGGCATCCAACTGGCAATGTTTGCTCTCACCATCCCTGACTTTGAGGGAGAGCTCCAAGTGTCTCTCTCTGCTCCAAGTGTCTCTGCTCACCCTTTTTGGTCTAAATTTTAGATTATGTTAGTTTTGCTTCTGTTTATTGATTAGGTTCACTCTAACACCTTTTTTGGTATGATATTCTTCTTAAATTTGGCAGTTTTAGGAGGTATCTTCTCTTTCCTTACAAAGAACACTCTTGGTATTGGAACTTTATGATGCTGCTTCCTATGTCTCTAGTTTTAAACATTGCTTTTGTCGTAAGGCAGAAACTCCTGTAAATAATGTACCTACGAGATGCTTGCTTTGTTTAAGGGAATTCCATAGTCTAGTCCTTTTCAAAGAGGGTGTTAAAAGCCAGAAAAAAAGTACATAAAACATTGTATACCATTAGACACTGCTAGCTTTGAGAAACTTAATAAGTAGGCTTTTTCCTGTTCCGCCTCTTCGGAGACAGGTGAGTTGCCCCTTCCCTAAGATCAAACAATCTCTCAGGACTTCTTTAAAAATGAGCTCTACATTTCTTCTTCACTCCCTGTCCAAAGAGACTTGATGGTCCAAATCGGGAAACAAATGAGCTTAAAGAGAAGGTAGTATCAACTGCACAGTATAGTATAGGAAGAAATGATCATCAGCATCCAGTGCTGAGGCTATATTTCTTGAAACAACCATGACACAGTGTGCTTAGGTACTAGCTGCAACTTGTTCCTCAGGACCAGTTACTGTCACTGTGCTGATTGCGTCAATACCTCACGCACCGGAAATGGCTGTCGCATTGTCCACAGGTTCACAGCACCCATTTAGCTCTTCCCTGGCAGTGACTGCTGCTCCACTCTTCTTTCTCAAACTGTAGTTTACCCCTAGGAAATAAAAACTTCATGTCCTTTTAAAGACAGTGAGGCAGTAGCCTTTTGCCTGCAAAGCAAGACCTCCAGAGCTGCCCCAGAGCTATTTTTGTCCTTTTGCTTAAACAGTGAAAAGCCGGCCTATTTCTGCCCGAAGATTATCCCAATGAGCGTATGAACTAGTTAGATTATATCCTCCAGGTACTATTACAGCCCACGCTGGAGTGTGAGCCGCTTGTGAAAGGGATCAAATGCTGCTGCCTGTGGTAGCAGGGGTCGGACTCGGCGACCCAGGAGGCGGCCCCGTGCAAGGCTTCGTTCCATTCCACGCTGCTGACATCGGCAAAGCAGATGCTTGGGGTTCCACACAGGTTTGTCAAGCACGATTTGCTGGAGGAAGGCTCCAGAGTAGACACTTCTGTTGGCAGGCTGCAGTACCATCTATTTTTAGTTCGGCTCTGAGCACCTACCATGTCTGTTATATCACTGCTTGTAAGTCATCAAGAATGGAATGTACGTGCAGACAAATACGCAACGAGGAAAAGTTACACGCCAGCAACTGGGTTGGTTTCTACACGATCTGTTGGCCGCGTGTGCCTTCCACGACGTCCTGTCCTCTTCTGCTGTTGTAAGGAAACAAGGACCTAAGGAAAAACTTCGTTACGACTCAAGTGCCTAGGGTCTGGAACAGACTTTCCCCCAAATGTGGTACAGTCACCTGTCCTGGAGATCTCTACAAAACTTCTTGATGCGCACCTTGCTGGGGTCATTTGACCCCAGCAGTCTTTCCTGCCCAAGTGCAGGGGGGCTGGACCCGATGATCTCAGGAGGTCCCTTCCGACCCCTAACATCTATGAACTATGAACATTATGAAGTCTTATCACCATCTGGATTCTGTGGTTGTAAAGGAGCTGAATAGCAGTTGGACACACACTATCCTCTACGGCCTCCGTATGGAGCGCACAGCCACCCAGGGCATGTACATACTCCACAGGACACTAGTGGCCAATGGATCAGGTAGAATAAACATTAGACAGCACATCTTTATGAATTCTGGTTGCTGTGCACCGAGTAGCCTTTTTTCTCCATCTCTTCCTAATATGATCCTAATATGGTTTATGAAGTCTGGAGCATGCTGGAGATGAGATCTAGAGCAGCTGAGAAGGGAGACCGTCTCAGTGGCTTCACAGCCACATTTCTGATTTTGGCACTCAAGTAGGTGCAGATAGGCAGGGCCTGCTCAAGGATACCCTGAGGAAGCAACGAGTGGGTTCTTTTTTCCACTTTTTGTGACTTGATCCACTTTAGCAGGAACTGGAACAGGGTAGAATAGGATCATCCATTAAAATCTAAGTGTCCTTTGGATGCCTAGGTGGGATAGGATCTGGCCTCAAATGTTCAGCATGTCTTTCTTAGCTTTATCTGAAAAGGAGATTTTGGATGTAGCAGGGCCTTCAGTGGGTTAAATCACCTCCGAATTATTCAGGGGTGTTATTTTGACAGTAGCGTTCTTGTTAAGTAAGAATACAGCACTGGTACGGCGCCAGTCCTGCACAATTCTCAGAGTGGACCCAAAGCGCGGATCAGCACACGTGAAGTGTAGTCCAGATTTCTGAAAATGCCTACCAATTCATTGACTGAAAATGCTCGGTTTCATTTTTATGCCATTTTTTTCAGGATTTTTCAGGAAGAACAGCTTACTCTGATAAAGACTGCAACAATTTTGGCTTGTAGCAACTTTTTCTGCTTTCCCTTGTACAGTATTTAGAAATTCAATAGACCTCTGTAAGCTAGTGCCAAATTAATAGCTATCTTTCATTCCTTTCTCATACTTAATATCAAAAGTGTCAGAAATGATCAAATCAGTTCTTGAAGTAAAATTTAAAGAAATACAGGACCTAAAGTGAGACTTAGTAACATTCAGCATCACCTGTGTTAGATTTTAAGTGATGATAACCTTTATATTGGGTTCTTTTTGTCAGGTTATTTCCCTCTCAGCATGAATATAACCCAAGGCATGAATACAAACTATTTTAGGTGAATGGAACCAAAACTAAATGCTACCTTTTGAGGTTATTGTGATTGTCTCATAGCTAACGTCAGAGGTATATACCCCTGTAAACAAAGAGCATTTGATATTTTTATTCTAGTTCCTGCCCAGGCCTTACATCACGAATAGGCAAACATATAAATTAACCCTTGCATAAGAAGCATTCTTATATTCAGATACTGTTACTAGGCTACTTAATTATCATCTGTCTTCATTGTATGCTGAGCTCTCTGTTGAGATTTTACCTATTGAGAAAACAGCTTAATGAAAGTCTATACTTCATTAGAGAAGGAAATTCAAAATATCTACTTATGTGTTTTCTTTTTACGATAGTTTCTTTTTTGTGTGTTGCCATTTCACTGTAGGTAGCATACAGTATATAGTCTGCTTAATGTAGATTGCATTTTCCAATACAGATTGTTGTAGGTGGTCCCCTTTGTTATCTTTCCTTCAACTGCCTAATGTTTCCATTTGCATTATATAGTTCCTGCTTTTTCTTCTATGGGTGCATCTTATACCAAAGAGGAATTACATGTTACTCAGAGTTTTAGCTGATAAAAAGACACTAATTGTGCATAATACAGCCTTCCTTTATTCTAGTTTCAGAGTTTAAGAGTGTTCATTGTTTCTCTTTTCTTTCCCACTATTTCAGGACGTTTCTCTCTACTTCTCTACAAGCCACAGGTTGATGTGGTGCAGAGCTGAAGGCATGCAAAAGAGGTCCTGCCCAACAAAAACCATCAGTAGCCACACGTGAAGCAATGCATGCCTTCAGCTTTGCACCAGATCAACGCGTGGTTTGTAGAGACTATATGAACCAATTATGGAAGCCACATATTGGCATGCCATGCAAGACCAATGACCAAAACAAATTATGCGAACAAATCTAGCAGGTCTGACAGTCCTTGTTGCTCCATCATTGTGCTTGCAGAATGTTTTACATGCTCTTTAGAGGTGCAAAACTACAGTCTTTATGACACTGAGTTTAAAACTGAACTGAAACGTTTGCACAATCTGATGTCTCCTACCAATGGCAAGCTCATCACACCTTGCAAAACAAGCTGACTGGCCCTTTCGTCTGGTAAACAAGCACTCAGGCGTCTTTAAGCAATTTATAGAAACTGCATTGGTTATTTTTATAAATGTCCCACATGAACTGGTGTTAATGCCCTCAGTAGAACATGTATTGCCATAACTCATCTGTACTTTACTTCAGTGTATGCAGCTTTCTATTTTTAATTTTTGATTGTTTGTTTTTAGAAACCCCCAAAGAAATCTATGTCCGTGCAGAGTTGAGTTTGGACAGGCAACCACCAAAATCAGACATTGCAAATATTATGTTTTCCTTAGCGCCATAAATTCAGAGCACTCTGAGATATTAGAGTATACATTTAATAAACTTAATAGTATAAATAGCATGTGAAAATGATATGGTGCAGTGGATGGCCAAGTGAATGTTTTTACGTTGCCACAGAAACTTTGACATTCAAATTTCTTGTTTTCTCCTGTTTTAAATGTTCAGCGTTTAACACTGCATTAATTCTGCATTTTTGCTGTCGTTTGTTTGATTGGGGGATTTCTTTCTTGCTTTCTTTCCTCTTCCTTTTTTTAAATGTATTTTTCATGCTGTCATTTTCTGACCATAATGGAGCCAAGAGAATTACTTAACGTTGCAAACCTTGTTAATTTTATGGCCCATTTTCACATGGAGATCAGCTTTTATTTCCTCCATCACCCTTTATTCTAGATTCAGTTGTCAGTAAGGTTTACTGAGCAAAAACACTGGGTGTATTATGGGAAGAAATCTAATCAATGCGGCACTAAAGGACAGTCCTTCAGAGTCCTCCCTAGTGGCTCTGAGCCAGACTAGAGGTTACCCCGAGGTTACTCTGTCTGACTTTCACCAAAATACCATCTACTTCTGAAAAGACTGAGGGCAACCTTGTACATTTGTAACAGAAACCTCACTAATATTGGCTCCCAATGTGTGTGTGTATATATATATACATATATATACACCTGTTATGCTAGCTCCCAGCACAGAGCCCATGTTTCCTATTTTAAACACTTTGCATGTCCGTCTACATTCCCTCCTGTCTGCAGTTGCTCTGGTGCAGTACTGGAGAGAAGTTCCTTTGTGATACCTCCAGGGAATGTAGAAAGGGGCTAAATAAAGCTGTGGCAAACAGATGTCAGTGGACCTTGCCAAATGCTAATTTTCGAGTCAGATAGTTTGAAAGCTTCATTGACTAATCCAGACTTTGAGATACAGAAGAAACCTCAGAAATGCAGGGCCTTTACTAAGTTTTTATTTCTCTAGCAAGTCTCTTCCTTTATAATGTATCCACGCAGGAAATTGCATTGACATAAGCCAATATGTGGCAGGTTTATTCTAGTAACATTTTATTCATGTAATTGTTCATAAGAAAGTTTCCTGTTTGTGCATATGATTGAGTTTAATTCCAACAACTATAACCCTGTGTAAGGTACAGCACTTCCTTAAGGCTGTTATATCATTCAGCTGTGACTATGATAAATCATTCAGCAGTAACATTACTCTACGGTAAGCTTCCCCCTTTTATAAAATATTTGTGCAATACATTCCAGAAATGGGATATAAGTAAAACTAGGTGTCTGTAGTTTTACCTTTTGAAGAAAAAGAAAGGCTCCAAAACAACTCTGGATACAATGCAACCCATTTGGGGCATACAGCTCGGGATTCTAAATCAACTCATTGACCCAAATTTCTCATTTTCTTTCGAGTATCTAGCTCAGTTTCCCTGTCTGTGTCAGGGACTATTTGTGTCAGAACTGCTAAAGCCATGAAGACAGAACCGGGCTCTAGACTATATGTAGTACTTGTTAGTTTGCTTAGCACATTTCTCAAGATAAATAAGTTGTTCCAAGTGGGGTGTACTCCATGCTAGCAACCAGGTCCAGCTGTGCTTGGAACTAGCTTCGCTTTGAATGCGGGGACAGGACTTTACACAACATGCATAGCAATGCACATGTTAATCAGCAGGTGTTACTTGTTCTGTGATTGTGCAGGTACTGGGATGTCTGAATGGAATTAAGTTTCTAAAAAACACCTCTGCAATTACATTAGCAGTTGTTGCAATTGTTTTCACACACACACACACACACATTTTTAAAGGTTATACAGCATGCTGTAGTAAATCAGAAAGAGCCTAAAATATTGAGTTAGACTTATCTCAGCTAATTGGTGCTCCCCAGCATCTATAGCAAGCATGTTCCCTTGCATGTATACTGCTGCAGAATTCCATACTGTATTGAACTTTTAGAGGGATATTTTTTTGGAATCTAAGAAATCTGCGGTTTGAATTGGTAGATAAAGATACTATGGTTGCTCTATTTATTTGTACTGTAAGCAAGAAAGAATGCAATAGCTATAGTTACCATGGCCTAGATCACATTCTCCCACAGTAAAACCCATAGGAGTAATCTCCATTATGTTTCTCAAACCCCAACACATTGTAATCTCTAGGATTATAAGGGATGAGATGGGATGGTCTTTGGAGGTCCTTCTAGAAAGTTGGTGGACTTCTAGAGATCTGTAAAAGACCCCAGTCGTTACGGCTGTGTGAAATTTTGATGGTTGTTTCATTTTGAAGCTGTTTTGATGCATTTTGAGCTTGAAGCAGCAAAATCTAAATGAAACAGCTTCAAAATGAAACAAGGGCCCTCGAAATGTTTCAAGTTTCGAAGCCAGGCTTGCAGCAGCTAAACAGAAACTAAAGAGGACGGAGGAAGAGGGGGAAAGGACTGCTCTCGGATGTTGACATCTAGCTCCCTGTTCAGTTCCCCAGCACTCTGGTTGCTTCCCCAGCTCTTCCCGGGGGACGCGGGCCCCAAGCTGTTGTGCAGGGTTTCAGCATGCTGCCGCTGAAACTGCAGCAGCCGCCTACTGAAACCCAGCACGCAGGTCTGGGGGCCCGTGTCCCCCGGGAAGAGCTGGGGAAGCAATCGAGGAGCTGGGGAATGTTCAGGTCCCGGTTGGACTCCCCAGATCCTCGATCTTTCTCCCAGCAGCCTGATCACTGCCCCAGCTCTTCCTGGAGGGCCACTGGCACAAATGCAATGGGAGGGCTGCAGCAGGGATGGCCCCGGGCTCTCCCCAGTGCTCAGGGCAGGCCACAGCATTAGAACGGGGGCTGCTGCCACCCCAAAATTCGCTGTAACCCCCACCACCTGCCCTCCCAGTGCTGCCACTGAGCACATGCCTCTCAGGGGGTGCGGGCCTCCAGATCTGCATGTGGGATGACAGGAGGTTGCCACTGCTGTCTGGGGCCAGCAGCAGCAGCGGCGTTCCCCATGGTGGACGCGGGCTGCACCCGGTGCCAGTCCCAGGCAACAGCGGCAGCCTCATGTAATCCCACGCACACATCTGGGAGCCGGCACCCCCTGGAGAGTCTGGCACAGCCCCAGAGCCCTCCTGGGGGTGCCGGCCCCCAGATCCGCACACGAGATGACAGGAGGCTGCTGTCAGGTGATATGCATTTTGCTTTCAACTGTCTGAGGTACAATTTAACAAAAACCTCTGCACTAATTTCTTGAAACTTGGCAGGCTTCGTGCTGCCATCCCAACAATTTTCATCTGAATCAGGCAAGAAGTGACAAAGTTATTGGCATTTTCATGACTCCCCCTTAGTGCTTTGAAATGAAATGAAACGATACAAAACACTGTCCCTTCAAAACAGTGAAACAGAAGCCGAAACAAAACAGTGTTGTTTCACACAGCCCTGCTAGTCATCACGCGGAGACCATGTTCCTCTACAGCTGCTTTGGTCCACATCCTTCAACCCTAACTAAAAGGGGATGTTTTAACCTATTTCACAGGTAAGACATTTAGCTTCTGTTGACAGAGCCACTGCACCTTGCATTTAACAGTCCTTGGATAAAATGAATAGAGAGCAATTCAGTGATTAAGTTTCTGTCCCTGCAGGAGCAAGGGTTTAAGCTAGAACCCAGGGCCCCCTTTTTTCCAAGATAATCATGTTAGCCACGGCAGCCGCCAGCTCCATCGTACCGTGTCATAGGCCTCTAGCTTTTTCTTTTCCTGCTGGCCCCACATACTGTGTGTACCCAAATCCAGTATTTGCTTATCCAGCTACAATTTCAGAATAAACACTTACATGGCTCTGTCCATGAGTATCTAGGTATCTGCTCAGCCGCTGTCTACACTACAGTTGGGAAAGGATCAC
>JAGPOW010001296.1:16508975-16522450 GCA_030014935.1 Caiman crocodilus | reverse complement strand
TCAGCATGGGACGTGGTACTGAAAACCATGGGACTTCAGTACCACATGCAATGGGGAGTGAGTAGTGTGAACCCTTCGTATAGCTTATATGTGTTGAGTTACCAAAGAAAAGCAGATCTGGATGCTGCATTTAGCGTATAGATGTTCCTTTTAAACTGAAGCTGACTTCTTTGCAGAAGCATGGCCCCAGACCTAGAAACCTATAACTTATTTTTTCTTGACCTCAAATAGACCTTTAAAACAGATATCCATACTAGGTCCAAAGAAAGCATCAGCTTTTCTTTACTTTTACTTCACTGTATGTTATGCAGTATACAACTGCCGTCTGATATTTTGCATGCTCGGGTACACTTCAGCACATTCCCGTTATGATGACAGAATTCCCCGCCGAGCCTGCTCGTTGACTTGCCACCTATGGCTGGCACGGTGCCTGCCCTGGGGACTGCAGTGCACACTGCAAGGTGATGCCTCCTTACCACGCACTCTTTCTCTCTCCATCGCATGTACATTGTGGACACATCTACATCTATGCTTTAGCCTATTTTAATATGCATGAATACATCACCAAAAAATATAAATACCACACTGGATCTTCTGGGGTGAAGCTTGTATCTGGTATGTGAAATGCCCATGGTAGAAGTTGTGAGCTCTTGAGGTAGGGCAAATTTCCCCTTCCATGATTTGAAGATTGAGCCTAGTAGCTATTAGTGGTGACATAACTTTCCTATAATGTTTGGCTCATCTTGGTCCCTTTGCTTGCTTGCCTGGCACTAGTTAGTGCAATCTTGGAACAGGCAAGGCTTGCAAAAGAAACTAAAAAAGTAGGGATTCCCTATTCCCTCCTCAAGCCTCCTGGGGGAAGATGTAGCTAGATAATAGAAGGAACTCCTGGTTACGTCGGTGCTACGTAATGCAGTGCCATGCGGAGATCTCCCAGTTCATTTCAGTCTGAGTACCAGGAGCAGTATAACTTGTCTTAACGTGACACTTCACCCAGCTAATTTGATCTTGCTGCTTGTACAGTTCAGACATGCCTCTGTGTGCCTTTGCCTTTCTTAATTTTGTTTTACAAACAGAAAAGACACTCCAGCCTTTTTGTACTCTCTGGAGTGTTTTGTTTTCATTGATATTTTTAAAGGTCTTTGGGAAGCTAACTGGTAAGTGAGAGCTTGAATTTTCGTTGTCCCTTTCTTAAAGAAAAAACATGAATTAAAAGTTCTTTTTTCATTTCCCTGCCATAGCCCCAAGCAGCGTCCTCTGCCTCCTGTTAAACTTGAGACAGAGGGAGAAACACAACTCTGCTTGTATGTCCTTAACGCTTGTATGTTCTTAATGCAGGGTAAGTGAGACCTAGCTCTAGTCTGAATGGTGATCTGTATTACTTAGCTAATGCCGGTGAAATTTTGTATTTTCTGCTTGGTTCTTTCCTTATGCAGTTACCAGTTAGTTCCCCAAAGGCCTTTTAAAAATACCAGTGAAAACAACACACTCCAGAGAATACAAAAATGCTTTGAAAATTGCATTTGATCTACCCTTACAAAAAAGCTTGGGAATAGAGGAGAAATTTAACTGCTTTAGGCCGTGATCCTCTAAAGCAGGACTGTCCGGCTTCTAAGCCCCCATGGGCCACGTGCCATGTGGGCCGAACCAGGCAGACCATGTGGACACTTCCCCCCCTGCCTTGCCTCCACCACAGGCATCTCTGTACCTCATACGTGCGATCCCCTGCTCCCATATCCAGCCCCAATCCCCCCTTTGTTGCAGCCCTGGATTCCTCCTACTCTGCTTGCGCAGATGCACTGCCCTGACTCCTGGGGTGAAAGCAGGAAAGATCAGCCAAAGAGGAAGGTGGGGAGCCTGGAGGCTCTGGCTCCTATTGCAGTCAGCTATGGGGTGGGAGTGATGGCCAAGTGAGAACCCGTGGGCCACACATTAACCCTAGACGGCCACATGAAGCCCATGGGCCACCAGTTGAGCAGCCCTCCTGTAAAGGTTTAAATTTATGGACTGTGGCAAGTACAAGTGGGATCACTCTTAGTGTCAACGTCTTTGCAAAACCACGGCCCTGGAAGATGCTGTGTTTTTCACAAGGCTGGAAGTCATGCTTGTGAGAAAGGTAAGCCCTTTAAGGTCTATATCTGGATGATTTTCCTACATCAGGGACACCTGGACTGTCAGAACTGCATGCAGTGCCAGTGGAAAAGAAAGAGAGTGCAGTTAGCAGATAGATCTTAGTGGGGAAAATCTACCCTCACCAACATAACGCAAACAGAAAAAATGTTTTCCTGGAAGAAAGCATGCCCTCAGGCGATATTTAAAAGTTTCTTCTTTACAGATAATCTTTTTTAAATGCCTCTTTAGGACCAAAATGACAAATTTGCCAAAAGACCGCTCAGTAGGATTTTACACATAGATCAAACCCACACAAACGAAACGTTGGGAAATTCACATGTTTGTGCGCAACAGGAAGGTATAAAGCATGCAGAACTTAGACACGCAATGATTTTAAAGTTTTTTTCATGGTCTGGTCGCTCATAGCTTTGGCCTCCAAAATCATTTACTTGGTTTAAGCTAAAATGGCAGCATTGGTTTTCACCCTCAGCTAACCTCTATTATCTTTCTTGGTTCACTGGATTAGGGAAGAGCCGTCAGTTCTAGGGGATTTGGCCGACAATTAAATCTGGACTCACTTAAATATATCAATGTGCAGCTATTAAATGAACACACCAAGGCTAGGTACAGACATTCAAAAAACCCATGCTGGAATTGATCTAAATGACACAGTTTTCTATAATCGGCACAGTTTGGCTAGGTAGTGCAGGGAACACACATTTCCCCTTTGGCGAGGAGGAGCGGGGAACAAATTTTAGACCGGGTTCTGCCATTTCTAACTAGTCTTGGTGTGCTAAACTTCTGTTGTGGGTGTAGGCCAATTTTGTGTGCCAAACTTTTGTTATGGATATCGCCTGGTTTCCAATAACTTATATCTGTAAAACTGTAATGTCTGCACCGGGCCCAAAAATAAAAACAGGCACGGCATTTGAGTCAGTTCTGACTGATCCGGGTCAAAAGCTGAGAGTATTTCAGCCTTTGACACAAACAGTTTGACCCTGAGTTGAATGACAATTAACTCGAACTAGCCGTGTTTGTCCTTGGAAAGAAGTGTTGCCTCAGCTATTTTGCAGGTACTTATAGTGGGACAATTGGCAGTAGGATTCCAGGACAAAATATATTATCCTGGAAGAAATACAAGGTCTGGTTTTACCCTAAGTCTTTCTGTGAGACGCTTGATTGTCATTCTGTATAATTATTGGGGTGTTTTCCTTGAACAAGATGTCTTGCCCTCTGACATGGCTCTGGAGGTTTTTTCCTTGTTTCGGTTTATGTCCCTTCCATGTTTCAGAGAACTCGTTTAATACAGCATTGCTATTTGGCCAATATACTAATTTTTCTTCATATTGTTAACATAATTCCCATTAAAAAGGGAAATATTTGCTGACTAGTAAGATTTATTTACCTTGAGAACTGTTACATTCTTATGTTCAGCAAAGCCCCAGTTCAGGAAAGAACTTAAGCAAGTGTTTAATTTAAAGCACATGTTTAAGTCCTGTTGGGTTCAACCAAACGTAAGCCCATTCTTTAAATTTAGCATGTGCTTAAGTCTTTTCTTCAACAAAGGGGCTTTCTCGAATCGGGACGCAAACCAGCAAACCATGTGTTTATTGTTTCATACGTTCTGATAGTTACAACAAAAATATCGGACAATCTCTTATGAATAGAAAAGTAGCCATTAAAGACACTCTCCAATTATGAGAAAAGTTACTTGTGTGTGTATCTTCTAGGGTTTTTCCCTGCATCATAGTGTGACGGTCCTAATCCCGTGCCTGTCAGATCCTGGTGACACCACATGGATACATAGTCCGTATGCACAGATGATATCATTGAGTTTCTTTTCCTGCACTATTTCTGTGCATCCCGGTTCTGGGCACGTGTGCATGGATTGTCCATGCACGCATCTGACCACGGCCGAACCAGATGATTCTTGCCTCGCTTTTGCAGACTGTTCTTTTATTTTAGAAACCACAAAAATGTTATATCCACATAGTTGTGTTCATAAAAAAAAAAGAATCAGGGTTTTAGTAAATTATTTTTGGCTGTTCAGTAAGGCAAACAGATGGATTAACACATTTTAGATTAGGTTAAATATTTAAATAGGGACTGAACTATCACGTTACCAGAGATGGGGATGAAAAGTTGATCTCCAACCACAGAAACAAGTAAAATCTTGCTTATAAGATGCAGGCTATGAGAAGAAAATATACTGACAGGTTCTTCAACCTAAGTGAACGATGGAAACAACAATAAAAGAGGGCAGTGTTCTGTCAAAGGACAGAAGTGGGAGGCCTACCAACATAAACTGTAGAGTGAGAAGAGCAATATTGAAACAGGTGAAGCAAAACAGAACATGCAGATCTTAGGATATATATATTTTTTTTAAGTTCTTAAATAACACGGCTGATACGTGCTGAAACTGCGAAAGTGATGACGGGAGGGTTTAGCATAAGTAACCCTGAATATGAAATTAGACATAATAATCTGATGCATTCTGAGGTGCTTAACCTTTCCCAGATGCTGCACCGGTAGCCCAAGCACAAAACCCGAGTCTGCTCTAAGAGCCAAATCCCTAACAATTGATGCTGCCGTGCCTACTGTTTAGCACTACAGTCTTCTAAAGAATCTGGCCCGTGTGCCTTTATTTGTCCCATTTGTAAAACTTAACTAATACTTCTCTAATGTGGTGATGTGAGGCCAAGATTCGGGTAGCATAGGGCATTCAGATGCAAGGATTATGTGGGTCGGGTAAACAGACAGAGAGTTTTATCACTACATGGAGATAGTGTTCCAAAAAACTGACAGTGCCTTTGTGAACACACGGTATATTTATTGCGTGGCATTACTGGGAAACAAAAGGTCTGGCAGAAAAAGCCTTTCTGAAGAGGCTGGCATCAGTAACTGAAGAGAACTGGAAACATGTCTATGGATGTATATAAAATGCAACCTAATGGAAAGAGTCAAATTGGGATGTCTTTGGGATGAGCTTTTATTCACACTGTTACTACAGCGTTTTATTGTAATCTTAAATGCAGAATAAAAAAATATTTCACCATATGTTATGTTTTTACAGCTATATCAGGTAAATTGGATAGGGTTGTATAATTGAAGTAGATACAAAAGTGTCATCTGCAGAGGCAAGTTTCACTCCTTAAGAATATAACAACATCTTAATACATGCAGTGAATATATATATGTATATAGGCTGTATTGCAGTGTAGTTAATTAAGCTGATGTTCTCTCTTTTTTTATTAACTTTGCAAAATCCAGTGCGGACAGTGTGTTAAAGACTAACTTTTACCTACGCTGAAATGGGGAGGTCAGATGGAAATACATTATCTTGGGATTTTTAAAAACCTACTAGTTGCCAAAGAGACTTTAAACAGTTACTTATAATGAGCTTATCAAGATTTATAGCAGCTGAATTAAATAGATTTAAAAGATTTAAGTCTCAGAGCCTTATTAAAGGTAAAAGACACCACTGTACTAAAGACCACTTATACAGGTGTTAAATCTACCTAAAGCCTTCAAACTAGTATTTGAGTGCTGTGTTGGTCTTTATTCTGGGGAAAAAATGTACGCGTACGGAAAATCAAACTGGAAGATCTTCTTTTAGTCATTCTTTCTATACTTCCCAGTCATTTTTTCCTCATAATGGTAGCATTCACATTTTTGTTGTTTCTCTTCTTTTTTTAAAATAGGAAGTGTGACATGCTGGAAATCCGTGTTCATCCATCTATGGGAGACTTGCTAAAGAAGTCAAAAAAGAAAAGACGATCTGATGACCTGTGCAGAGAAAATGCTAAGGTATGCCTGAAGAATGCAGTGTGTAGACCTTCGGAGTGGATTATTTCCAGGATTTAAATGGCAAAACAATCATTTGGAGTCATTTCCAGAACCTGTAGATGATGCTGTGAAATGTGTTTCTGTCAGAATTCATCAAGGTCTGATGTCATATTTTGACTGACTACCAACATACCCTGGAATCCATATATACATTTAAAATAATGACCATTTTAATTTGCTGCTTCTGTAGGCTGTAATGGGCATTCTTTTAGCTCTTAATATTTGTCCAAGAACACCCCCCCCAAAAAAAAACAAACTGCAGCCTTAGCCTAATTGCAACAAACATTGAAAAATAAGTATAAATCACCATGGCTCTATTGCATTTTGACATTCCCTGAAAAGAGTCCTAATTTTATCCTCTCCTCGTCATTTATAGCCACTGCACACAGGTGCCTACTTAGGACATATGGCTATAGGCTTGTTTGCACTGTTGAAAAAAGACCACAGTGACCTGCAAACATTGCAATTGCCATTTGAGCTCTGAGGATTTAAATCGGATTTCTGAGATGCGGAAGACTTCTAGGCCAGGAGCAGACATTACATTAAGCAATTGGAAACCAGTCTGTACCCGTAACAGAACAGAAGTTAAGCACGCAAAACCAGTATATCCCCATAACAAGTTTGGCATACATATACTGGTTTAAAAATGGTGGAAACCGGTCAGATTTGCACCCCTCTTCCCAACAAAGACCCAGTGTGGTTTCTTTTCACTGCTTATCTGTACTACTCCACTTACAGAAAACTTAGATTGATTCTGCCTCAGGCTTTTCAAATGTTTGTACCTATCCCTGTTGGTAATTAATGAATTGTTATACTATATTTCTGTAATATAGGTAAATGCTAACCCTGAAATTGAGCACTGAGGGTTTAAGCAAGTATGTAGAAGATCTATCAAGATAGCCTGTATCTCATAATCCACTTTTTTTTAGCCATAAAGCTATTCTCTCCTCCCTGCTCTCAGGCATTTCTCCTGAGGGCTGCCAATCCAAAACAGTTTTTTTAACTTACAACCTGCATACTTTCATAACTGACGTATAAGTCTTTACTAACATATTTTAAGTAATGTAAATATAACCTTTTTGCCAGACCCTGGATAGGGTCTGGGTTCAAATTAGGGGCTTAACACCAAGCAGAGTAAAAATATTTGTCTGTCAATAAACAGTTCACAAATAGTAAGTAAAAAAAAATGTCTTGGATTGGCAACACTGCTGAATGACAGCAATGTTTTTATACCATGCTGAATCCTGAAGGGATCTTTTATTTGCCCGCAGACCCTGATACCCCTGTCCACAGCTTGCACCATGGTGCCGCCTGCAGCCTACCCTCCCAGCCTTACCACAGCTGGCTTTGCTCCCCCTGTCTCGGCACAGACCCCCAGAGAAGGACTACTGTCTGTATACGTGTGAGACAAGCAGTGTTAAAGGCAATAGGGGTGCAGCAGCAGCAGAAGCACTGCCCTCCTTGGAAAGGGAGCTACAAAATCCTATGAGCCACAAAGCCCTGAAATAGCTCTCCTCAAGGTGCTGAGCACTCTCTCTCAGACACCAGGCAGTGTTGCTGTCCTCTCTCTGTCTGCTTCAGCAGTGCCTGCCGCATCTTTCCAGCCTTGGAGCTTGATTGAAGCGCTGGCACTTCCTTTTTTATGAATTGCTCATTTTTTTTTATGGACACTTGGGGACCCTGGCTCAGGTTTTTGCAGGTCAGTAGGTATCCATGCACATAGCATCAATACAGAAATTGTCTTGTAAATTGGCATAAAATGCTTGACTAGAAAAATTTGGAGTGTCAATGACAAGCCTCAGAGATCTATTTGAGATCCTCAATGCAAAAAGGCCTCTGTGAACAATACCAGGTGGTCTTAGGAAAAGGAACAACATGACACTAAAGTACCAGCAGGCAAATCTATCAATATCCCCTCTTCTTTTATTGCATGATGTTGATGGGTAAACTCTATGACTCCTTTTCCAATAGATCCTTCCATAAATAAGTACAAGGACTGCTGGTAATAAATAATTGAAAGCATTTCTTTTGTATGCCTGGTATATCATTCTTTGATTCTGTTCATAAATGTCAGGTGACATGTTACCTGCTTTTATTCTAAAAACAAGGTAGAAGCCATCTACCCTAATGAAAGGAAACATAATGTTTCTGTTGTAAAGCATTTTTCTACCATATCTTATGCAACTATTGCTGATCTCCCTCTCTCTCTTTTCCTAAAAGACCTTACTCATTTGATGCTCTAAAAGATAGTAGTAAGCAGAAATAAATTGCAAAGGATAATTTCCTTCTTTCTCCTCAGGTTTTTCTTTCCCATGAGTTGAGGACAGTAATCAGTAGGAGGAAGAGATGTGATTTTTCAATGCAGAGAGAAGAAACTTTATTTTAAGATAAATCATGAAATGTAGTAGAGGTGACTGAGTCATCCAGTATAGCTGTTTGGGGGAGGAGGAGGCAGGAATTTCTGCAGGGCATTTTGGGTACTTACAGTCCCAAGGGATATCCTGTTCCTGACGACATACCTTGTGTTCATGGGTAACCATACACAGCTACATAGTCTGAGTATGTGCCATAGCAACTATAACCCTTATGTGCACACCTGGGGGATACACAGCAGACTTAGATGTTTGAAAATGGAGATATCCAGAACTTGTGTCTACCAGGCTTAGCCTCAGGAAGTGATAAGGGTGCCCCTCTTTTGTCCTATAACTCAGTAGCTAGGGCATTCGCCTGGGTTGCTGGAAGTCCTGGGCTCCGGGTCCCCCTCATCTGGAGTGGATCCGAATCGGTGCGGTGCCGCTTTCACTTCCGAGCGCGGCCCTCTAACCCCACGTCAGGCTGGGGCACTCATCTGGAATGCCGGGAGTCCTGAGGATATGAACCAGGACTTATTTCACTTCCTATCGCAGCGCTCTAGCCATCCGCCGTGGGTCAGGAATGACCCACACCATTCTCCAGCACTGCTTTTGAAGTCAAGCCACTAACATAGCCGTTGGGGAAAGAAGTATGGAAGGCAGTGCAGGGGGACGTTTCTGCCTCGCTGGGATCAAAGGCCCCAGCCGAAACATACAGCCCCTCCTTTCCAGGTCATCTCCCTGAGGCACAGACCCTATTCACGTCCATGACTTGTCTCCTGCAAAGCTCGAGAAAGTTCTCATCCTCCTGTCATTGAGCAGTGAGGCAAAATGTGAATGGCAGAAGACTTGCGGTCCATAAAAAGGAAGGGGAGAACCTTTTGAGGTCCTTGCGAAAGTTTTTCAGCGAGGAATAAGTTATCAGTAGCAAAGAAGTGGGATCTGTTTTGTTTCCTGATGCCTCCTAAGCCTTATGCAAGAATGAAGGCCCTTTTCTTAACTCTCAGTCTCATTTTGCTTGAATAAAAACATGAGGATTTGGCCTGGACCGAATTGCTTGAAGATGGTCAGAAATGCTCACAACTTACCTTAGAATATACCACCAGATCCTCCAAAGGATCCACTTTGGGCCTAGAAGTCAGTAGATGACTTAAAACAAGGAGAGCAAAGGGGCAACCTTGCAAGGGGGATGGTTGCTTACGGAATAAAAAACTGGAAGTACTAGCATTGTTAAGATTTCACTGCGGCTTTGTGTTTCGACGGTGTGTGTTGCAGCAAGGGCTACAGGTGGCAACTTGGAAAGAGCCCATAGGTTTCGAGTTCCATCTGAAAGGTGACCTTGTGGTTTGACAGGTTGGCATCCCCTGAGTAAGTTGTTATTAGGCAGACCACTAATGCTTATCCACAGCGCTACTGCTGTACCTTTATTGGGAATGTTAAATGATGTGGTATGCACCACAGAGACCACTGTCCAGAGGAAAGCACTCAGAGGAAGGGAGAGGGGGGGTTAACCACAAAGTGTTTACCATTCTAGTGTGCACTGAAAAAAATGTAGTTGAAAACAGGATTTTCCTTTATCGCTCTTTGTGCATTGTGGTTTTACACAGGCTGCACAAGAGGTTCCTTACAACACGGGTTCCCCAAAGCAGATGGCAAACAATGGCTAACCCATTCCTCCCCAGGGCTCGGGACTGAACTGAGGCCGAGCCTAGCCGATCACTCCGGTTCCACTTAGGTTAGCAACGCCTTGCAAAAAGGTTCTGTCCAAATTGAAACCCAAATTCCACAGAGCTTAGAAATGTTTGGATCATGGTGTCTTTCTTCAAGCCCATTTTGAATATTGATATTAATATAGGTGGATGAAACAAGGATGCATGATATTAATATCAGATGACAGCTCATACTGCCATTTAAAATCCATTTATTGTAAATTAAATATTAATGATCGTAACTTCGACAAGTTCTTCCTGAACAGCTTTAGGACTCTATGGACTACTGCTTGATATTATCCTAGGAACATTAAGGCTTTTTAGATGGGAGGTTTGAATGTTTGCCTTGCTTTAGTAGTAAGGATATTAGACTTAAGGTATCAAAAACTAAGGTAACCAGTAATTATATGTTTGCTATACTCTCTTATTCCTGACATGGTTTATTTGTTGGTCTTAGTATTTAAGGATACATAGGTTTGCTGTGGAGAAACTTTTATGAACTGTTGAATTTATGATAATGGGAAGCAAAATGGGAGTGTCTGAAAATCGGGTGTTATTGCATATCAGAAGGTGAATAGTGGACACGTTGCTGAAAGGCAGGTCAGAATGAGCAATGATATTTATCATTGGGCATTAATTTTATTAGCAATCAAAAGAGTCAGGAATTTATATAACCATTGTTTACTTAAGCAGTTTCCCTGAGAATTTCATCTAGCTGTGCTAGGGTGCAATCCTGTCCCATTGAAGTCAATGGCAAGATTCCCATAAGTTCATCCTATAATATTAAACAGAAACCAATTTAGCGTTTCTTCAAAGACAATGAAATGAACAATGTAAAACTTACGCGCACACATCCACGCACATCCCCCTTTGCCCCCCATTATAGCTGAGAGCAGAGGCATAACCAGGCAGCTGGACGCCCAGGACTCATGGAGGCAGAGCAATGTCTAGGTGTTGCCATGCTGCCATCGCAGTGGTGTGGTTGCAGCACCCAGCTCTGCCCTGGTTGCCCTGCCTTAGTTACACTACTGCTGAGTAGCCAAGCATGTCTATTAGTAACAGCCACTTTTAAGAAAACATTTAAAATGCTAAAATGTAATGCCGACGAACTTGCTTGTACAGAGTATTTCTGAGCAAGGATGGGGAATTTATTCTTAATTATATTTTAATTAACTTTAGACTTTTTTTTTTTTTTAAATTAACATAAATGTAGCACTCCTGTTGCAGGATTGTATCAGAAAGAATGGTTGGGGGTAAACACTAACCCTTTCCTACCATTTATCTATCTTCTCTCTGTTAATAAGTCATTTTGCATGTACCTTACTTGTCATTTAAAAAAAAATCATGGATAAACCTATTTGTATACATATGATTCCCTCTGGAGTCAGCTTGGCCCAAAAAGTGAATTGTGACCCTCATGAAAAAAACATTTTGGAAGCAAGAGTGCATCTCCTTACAGAACAGGGGCTGTGTGGGGGGCCTTGCATCAGTGGAGAAACATGTAGTAGTATGGGTTTAGGTTTCCATGGGAGAATTAAAATAATAAAAATAATACTATATCATAGGTAAATAAATCCAGAACAATAACTATAACATACATCCCTATCCAGGCACACATTGACTCTGATGTGTGCAATACTGTACTATATTGCCCACCTCAATGCATAAGTTTAAAAGAGTAATAAATATTGGATTGATAGAGTCACAAAGTGTAAGGCTGGAAGGGACCTTGGAAGATCATTGGGTCCATCCCCCTGCACTAGGCAGAAAATTTGGATTCTTTGCCTTTAAATACTGAGCCTTTAGGGTTCATGCTTTCCAGCTTTTCTCTGCCACTGTGAGGATAAGATGTTATTTGGTTTTTTGTCATCTGTACAGACAACTTTGTGTCAGGTCACCAGTTTAGAAGCTGAGGCATTAGGAAAAACAAATGCTATTTTTGGCTTATGATAAAAATCATGCAAGTTGACAGCGCTGCTTTTACGATTTAGGAAGATTGTTTTTTAACAGAGCATTTATGTGCTTGCGTGTAAATAGACTATGTGGCATGCAGTATGATTAGCAACAGCTTTTGTGTGTCATGGCACAGGTTCCCATACACTCTTGACAACATGTATATTCATGAGACTCATGACATTTTCCCGCATCTGCTCTTATAACAGATTTCATATCCAAGCAGCATTTCATTGATGTAGTACACTGATGCATTTGACGTCTAATTGCTTTTCATCTAGTTGTGCGATTACTTTGTGACACCTAGTGGATATTTTGGTAGCAGTGCTGACAGCTGTATCTCGAGCCCTTTTTTTTCATTGCATGATCTGCCTTGGAAGCTCAAACCATATTGCAAACTTCTCTCTTTCGCTTTTTAGTTTTCTTGCTTGCTTTATTTTCTCCCTCGCTGAGCGCATCTTGCGTAACCCTTGAGGTATATTCAGTTGTATCACACATGGTAGTTATGTGGCTAGATAAAAGTACTGTTTCACACTGGAAAAAAAAGTTATTGTATCCCAGAGTAGCAATGGAAGTAAACATTTTAAATGTCTGCTCAAAACCCACAGCCATGCACTGTCTTCTTCTTGTGAACTTAATCCTGGATGCCTGATTGGTAAAAGGTCCACTTCTTGTTACAGCCCATTATTTAAACTAACCCAAGGTATGGCATAAGAAAATGCCAACAATGTTTTTTCAGCAAAACAGGATGTATTTCAATTTACAAACCTGTTCATCTTCTAGCTCCAAATTTTTATGTTGTCCTTCAAGTATGGACTGGTCTAAAAAGAAAAGGTGCCCAAAACCATGAGGATAGAAAAACATTTCCATAGTTCTTGTTCTAAAACGGATCTCTGAAGGAAAGTGGCATGTTGGTTCCTTTATCATTTGTAAAGATTGAAATTTGGTGAATAATTAAAGTATTCTCCTAGAAATCAGCTTTTCAAACGAGACTAGGAGGAAATTTTTCAGCTTATTTACATCAAGGGAACAAAGTCAGAAAATGACTTACCAAATGCATGACCTACTTTCACATCATACAGTAAAAAATATGTCTTAATTTACATCTGTCATGGATCCTTTGCCTGAAGCATGTTTCAAAGTCATTTTTGTTCAGAAAAAATGTTCAAATACTGTCCAATACATTAGTTAGAAATGTTGCGTCTATATTCCTGTCTCATTTTTATTTGGCTGCTATTTTTATGTTGGTTGGGGAAAATTGTTGATTTGAACTGGAAGTCTGCTGGAAGTTCATACTCTTATTCGGCCATAAGTGTGCATGTTACTTTAAACCTGCACCAAATGGTTAATAAACTCCCTTCCCAAAAGCTCTTATGATCTAAAGGCATATATATAGCATGCTAGGGAACAAATACAAATTGCTGTGTTGCCCGTTACCAGGCTTTTCGGTAGTTTACTAAGGATAGAGGCTTGAGGTGCATTAGTAGGGAGTTGTGAGGTTAAC
>JAGPOW010001296.1:16487401-16508256 GCA_030014935.1 Caiman crocodilus | reverse complement strand
TTCAGATTTCAAAATAGGAAAATGTAACAGCTAACTATGTCTTTAGTACAGATTGATATGGCGTTCTTTCTCTATATTCCTCTTAACTGATCATCATAACGGTTCCCTTGCGACTCTCACTGATGTAAAATTAGAGCCTTCAGCAACAGCATCATGAATAATTGATGCTGAGAATCCAACACACCATTGAACACTGGCAAAGATCTGCTTACTCTCTATCACCTGAAGCCATGGTTTAACTCCATTAATGAATGTTTAACTACTGTGCGCTTTATTCTGCAAGTAAAAAGACCTATGCTGGAATAAATCCATTGAGAGCCCTAGTCACCTGAGGAAACAATAAGTTGCACAAAGAGAGTTGAAAACAGACAGGGCTGTGTGACAGAGCATACAAACACTTTACTTCTATATCAGGAGGAGCTCACAGTGTAAATTAGTTGCTCCGTATCACTGTGCCAGACCTTCAGGAGGATTCTTGGAGCACTGTGTAGTAACCAGGTCAACGAATGCATCCTTGGTGCATTTAATTTCATCCAGCTGTGAAAGCTGCCACGTTCACAAAGGGCCAGGAGCCTGGACTTCTAGGCTCTTTGACCTTTTCTACAGGGCCATCAAGCCTGATGCCACTGGTCCTATTTACATCACACATTCCCATACATCACAACTAGTTTTGCTGATGCCATGAAACTGCTTGGACATTAAACTCTTGCTATGAATAAGAGAGAGTGACAAAACCATACCCTTATAATGCATGGTACATTATCATGTGGTATCCCCTAACCTTTTTCATTTTACACTTCCAAAATGTTCCCTTCCATGTGTCCATCTAGACTGCATGTTGGTGTAGCTGTGTACCTCTGGTAGCGTGAGCTGGCCATGCAGAGTGCATACAAGCCTTGTACTGTTGGTGTCATTTTACTGGTCGCATGCTAAGTATGAAATGCACTGGATTTAGAATAATGGATTACAACAGGGATAAAATAATCCTGGTGGAAGCACAAATGCATCTTTTTCTTTTTTTTAAAATCGTAACACAGTGTGCACCATTATCTATAAATAGTAACACAAGCAAGCCATGTGGCCGGTGGCTGGAGCTCCCCCCAGTGGCCACAGGGACACATAGCAGGCTGCTCTGACCTGGAAGTAAATTTAATCCATCACTGCACGTGTAGATGCCGGCAGGATTGACTGGTGCCTCCTGAGTCTGGGGGGAGGCACAATTTGTGGGCAGGCCCAGAGGCAAGCCAAAAGCCTCATATCCATGCCTATACTTCTGTGCTGCGGCATAGTGCCCCTCCCCTCCCACATGCCAGTGGCCCGCGCAGCAAAAAACTGCCATGTTCTGAGTGGTGCTGAGTTGGGGGCCAATCTCGGGGGGGGGGCTCATTCCCCCATGCCCTACTCGCAGTCATCTGTGGACACCAGCCTCTTCCCACTTATTACAAAGTAACTTACTGCACAGTAAATTTAAGCCAGGATAAAATGCATGTGTAGACATGTCCTCTGAGTTCTTGCTAGGCTACCCACCCATGGCAGCCTGTATTCAGGAAAAAATATAAGTAACTATTGGGAAGGGCTCTATTCTAATCTGCTTAGATTTTCATACTGTGCTTCTCACCATGCCACCTCTATCCCCAGGCACCTACCTGTCAATTTGGATTGCTCTCCTGGGCAAGGTGTCTACAATTTAGGCAATGGTGTTTTGAGTGAAGACACCTACAGGGTTAATTGGTATTTAGACATTAGTCTAAACCTGTGTCCTCTGTGCTATTTCTCACCCTATTTGTCATTTCCTTGGTCCCACTGAACACCCAAGATTTAAAGCAGGGGCAGGCACTTATTTCAGGCACAGGGCTGCATGGGTAGCCCCGCCCCTTGACAGGTGCCCCACCCCCTAGTCACCATCTTGGGACTGGAAGTGCCATCCCCTAAGCCCCAACCTTTGCCAACAGAAGTTCCTCCCCTTGTCCCAAACAGTACTCCTTTCAGCAAGGGGTTTTGCCATCTCTGAAACAGAAAAATACCAAATTATATTCTTAAAAGCAAACATCTAAAACATTCATAAATTTGATTTCAAAAAATATTTTTGTCCTGGTTTACATGTGTTTGTGTAGTATACATAGAGGTGATTGCACATAATAGCTTAACACGAAGTCTTACTCCTGTATATTGTTGGGGTGGGTATAGGTATGTGGGGGGCTGCGGATGTGTGGGTATGTGGGGTGTAGAGGAGAGTGTAGGTGTGTCAATGGGGTGAGGATAGGTGGGGGTGTGGGCATGTGGTAAGGGAGCATGTGGGGGTCCGTGTGGATATATGGAGTGTGGGTGGCTATGGGGCTTATGGGGGGGTGTATGTGCAGGGGAGGGTGGCTAGGATGTGTGAGAGAGTGTGGGTGTAGGGATCTTTGTGTATGAAAGTGCAAGAGGGGTACGGCTGCATGTGTATGGTAGGGTGTACATGTGGGACTCACCCTACAAACACACACACATACAGCCCCTCCCCACACGCGCGCACACACACACACATACAGCCTGTGCTCCCTGGTCAGGCAATTCGGAAGTGGCTGGGGGTGGGGTGGGACAAGGCTAGGCTCCTGGGTCCTACTACCAGCACCTTCCGGGTCCTAGTGCCCTTGGCTTCTGTCATCTTTGACAGGCAGTCAGGAGCAGATAAATATTTTCTAAATTTTTAAGACCCCCACGGGCCTGTTAGAATAGCCTGTCAGGCTGGATCCAGCTCATGGGCCATATTTTGCCCACTTCAAACAAAGAATGTTACAGGGCAAAGGGCAGGAAATGTTTCTTCCACCAACTGGAATTTTTTATGTCACTGCACTGGTAGAAAAATACCCTTTAGTTGTTTTTTGGGGCTTGGAATGGTTTCTTGTCTTGCATGATCCTTTCATTCTTAATTACACTGGAGTTTGCACATACTAGTTTATTCTATATTAAATAAGTAAATGTATTAGGGCACCTATACACATGCAGAGAGGCTGCTTTGACATGCTATAATGACAACACGTTGGAGCAGGCTGAATTAGTTGATCCTACTGGAGCATGGTCATTACTAGATTCCAGCAGACTACGGCATCATGTGTATCAGTATCCCTGCACTGAAAAATGGTGGCGGGGGTGCTTTAACTAAAGCCCGTTCGACAAGCTTTAGTTAAAGTGCCTCGCCTCCATTTTTCAGAGCAGGGGTACTGATACACATGACACTCTGGACACTTAAATTAAAGCAGTTATCAGAGCTGGTTAAATTAAAGCACCTCCACCATCACCCGCTTCTGGAGCCTGCATATCTATAAACACCCTTAGTGCCTACATTCACTTTAGCATGAGAATTTATGGTTCACAGAGAGAGATGTGGCTTAGATACTACACATGGTTTAAGATCAGGGCTTAGATTTAGAGCAGCAGGTGATTTTACAGAACGGGGAAAATCCCTTGACATAATGCTGCAAGGCATACATTGCAACACTTTACCAAGACATCATAAGACCAGTTGATCATGTTATTTCCCTAGACCACTGCTTTTCAACCTGTGGTCCATGGACCCCTGCGGGGTCCACTGACTATGTGTAAGGGGGCCACAAAAGATGACTATGATCAGTATGTGAATATCTACATTTACAATTCTACACCTCCATGCAAAATTTCCAGAGAGGTCCATGCCTCCATTTAACATTTTTTTTAGGGGTCTACAAATGAAAAAAGGTTGAAAACCACTGCCCTAGACTGTCTCAGCTGCTGGCAAAGTAAGAAGAAATTCCTCTCTGATCTGATAGCATAACTGAGGGAGGGTGACCAGGGTAGCAGCCCCTGGCACTGCCTATGTCAGCGGGCACAAAAGCAGACACTACCACAGCGACAACTGACCACACCACACCAGTCAGCATGGCAACAGCTGGATCTGTCGCGCCTGTTGCACATTCCTTGGAAGTTGAGCTGCTCTGCTGTGCTTTTACTTGGGTCAAACGTAGAGACTCCGTGTAGGCTGCATGTGGGGTCCTGAAGAGCTACATATGGCAAAGGAACCGGTTCGATGATCCTTGGCTACCGCTTACAGACATTACCTAACGTTCTCCACGCAGTTAAGTGATACTTAAACATTTCTTAAGACAGATGTGGAATTATTATATAGGACAGTTCTGATTCAGAAATGTGCTACTTGGATACAATATAAGGAGGCATATATCAAACTGGTATAAATTCTCATACCGCTATTACGTCAATAGAGCTCTGACAGTTAACTCCAGCAGAGGACATGTCCTTAGTTTTGTTGTATATTTTGTTGCAGGGGGACGTAGAGAAGATAAAAAAGTTTGGTGGATTTGCTATGGCTGACATCACATCCTAGACCTAAGAGTTGTCCAGTTAAGTTGACACAAAGTTTGGTGCTACTCGTTGCTTCTCAGTGGACATGTCTACACGTGTATTTATGCATGCCTAAACTTAATGTGCCTTTGCTTAAGGCACATTAAGGCAATTTAGGTGCACATCTACACATGGATGCACTAATGTGCATTAAGGCACATTAAATTTAGGCATGGATAACTAAGTTGCCTTAGCGCACGTGCAGATGCGCTAATGCGTACTAACGTGGTGTGTGTCCATTGACATATACCACGTTAATGTACATTAGTGTATCTACACATACACTAATGCAGCTTAGCTAGTCACACCTAAATTGGATACCTGCTTTATGCAGGTATCTAATTTAGGCTCACATAGCCTTAAATTGCCATTTTTAAGGCACGTTACGGGTGTGCACATGTAGACACACATCCTTAATGAGCCTTAAAAATGGCTATTTTAGGCTAAGCCAGCTTAAAAGAGGCATGTGTAGATATGCCCTGCTTTCCCTTGTTTTTAAGATGGTAAGGCAGGGTGGGATACTGTTATTGAAGAGAAAACGAGTTTTGTTTAATGACTAGGGCCTCCTGAATTCTGTTCCCAGGTCTGAAAGGTCCTTGCTATGTAGCCACGGGCACTTAGAGGATATCTTTGAAATGTACATGTTTCCTTGGTGCCTCAGTGTTCAGGTGCAGTGCCAGACTTGTTGCTAAAAGCTTGATTTTCAGAGACGCTGAGCACCTACATCTCCTAATGACTTGTGAGTACTCTGCTCCCCTGAAAATCAGGTCTTAAGCCTTTTTGCTTGGGCACCCAAAATTACTAGACATTTTTGGAAAATCATGTTTTAAGTTTTCTGTCCCTCTGTTACCTCAACGACAGCAGGGGCAGAGGGGGGAAGGCTCATGAGTTTTATTCATCTTCATTCACTGGGGCACTGAGATAAATTAGCAATGTTTGGGAAGCAGCTGTTAGAAGAAGGATGTAGAAAGATCAGACATCTCCCTGTTATTCGTTATAATAATGAGAAGGTAGCTACGTCTGACAAAAGAACGCACAGTTGAGTCACGTTCGCCACCTTTTTAGCAGCAAGGAGCAAAATGCATTCCTAAATGTGCCATTTCAGCCAACCTGCGTTTCCTCCCACTGTCACGCTCGCCTCCCAGAGCATCCAGTCTTCTCTCCTTTGCTTGCCTTTGGAGTATTATGTTTTAAATAAAAATCTTCTTGGTTCTTTTTCATACGTTTGTCATTTCCCCACAGATTTTTCCTCTCTTTCGAATTTTGGCCCTGTCCCGATTTCTGAGCGCTGCCATCTGGTAGTCATCATTTTCTACCACTGTGTTCTCAGACATGCAGCAGAGTGTGAGCTCGCTGTGCTCTTGCTGCTGCTATCAGCCATGCATGTCACGCTTGGCAGCCATGTTAGATTTGGGCAGAAAGCCCATTAGGACTAATACAACAAATCAACTGATTAGCAAGTAGACCTAAAGATTATGCTAGAAAAAACAGTGAAGATAAATATTTAAATCTTGCAAAGCAAATAGCTCATGATAAAAATAAACAGCTCAACTTTTATTTATAAAATATATATATTTTTTTAAATCTTATATTGCTGTTTACGGAATAATAGAACCGTTACACACATAGGAACCATAATTCAGTCCTGATTATTTTGTGGCTCTGGGCAGTTCTGTGAGAATTTTACTTATTAAATTAAATAGTGTTAACTGTTGTTGGTTCATGGCACCTGGAATATTAGGTGAGTGTAACTAAGATCATTTGAAAAAAGTACAATAAAGACGTAACATTAAAATTAGTGGAACTCCTTCAGTTTATACCAACTAAGGATCTGCCATAATGTGAGAGGAAAGTAGCGTTATTTTAAAATATGATTGTATTTGATTCAGTATGTTAAACACTTGTCTAATAATAGCCATCGTACAGCAACCTAATGAATGACATTTAATGAAAAAGCACTTGCACATTTAAAAAAGGGCTAGGATTGCTTGTTGAGGGCACAGAAACTGCGTTAATGTAGACCATCTTAAAATGTGGCTCGTTGCCTTTGAAATGTTGAACTACCCTAAAATGTTTTTTAGGTTTTTTTAAAGAAACTTGTTAACAAAGTCCCACTTTTAGGTAGCATTGGGAACATCTACCCAAGACATTTACTGTGGAGTTGACTAATTAGCTCTTCAGTAAACTTCTCGGCATCTACACGTGCAGGGCAATTAGGGTGGAGTACACTCATTGAATACAAATAAATACAAGTACTGTCCTGCCGCAGAGGTTTTTACTCTTCAGCAGCACGTGCGCAGATGCTGACAGGCCTGGCTGGAGCGCAAGCGCACTTCAGTGAGAGGGCTGCCCGCCAGCTAGCCCCGCACTGAAAAGCCTCCGTCCCTAGCCAGCCCCTGCACGGTACGTTGAGCTATGGGGGGGAGCAGCCCTGGGGTGGAGGTTGACCCGCTGGACCTCCTGCTCTGACCCAGTTCAGTATGCTGGGTGCATGTTCAAATGGTATGCCCAGGCCTGGGTGTACGTTCAGACAGCACGCTTCACTTTAATTGCACATGTAGACGTATCCATTATGGTCCATTTCTGAGAGAATGACAGCTTGGGGCCTGCTCCTACCAAGATGTGTTCCTGCATGACTCCTTGTGGGACTTAGGAACCTATGGTGTAGGCGAGTGTAACATGTAGTCTTTCAAGATCAAGAACGTCTCTGCTCTAATACATGTTTATATGATTACAGCTTTCATAGCTACTTAGGCAGCCACAGCACTGAGTTTAACTTGTGTATGTATTTTCCAGGCCATTTTCTAACTGCTGCCCTTTTCCAAGTATTTTCCACTGATTTGGTAACTGGAATGGTTTCAGCATCTTAAAGTGTGTATACATAAAGCCCATTAGACAGCACTGTGCTGCAGCACACATAGTATCCAATATCACTGTAAAAGTAAATAAACCTGGTATAGTTGATATGGGAGAAACGTGTAATGACTCACTCACCTTTCAGAAAGGGTATACATGTACACATGCTGTTTGAGCCAAATTCACCTCTGGCATCATTCCAGTTCTGTTCAAACCAGGGTAATTTTGCCTCTCCAAACTTATTTTTAAATAAATCCTAAAATAATCAACTAATTATTAATGGAGTTCCTACCCCATATGGGCAGGTGGGCCACCGCAAAACATTGTTCTGCTAAAGGTGTAGATTTATGACATAATCCAAAATGCACTGTGGCCAATGAATTTCCTTGCATTCATTTGAGTGTCTTTGGATCATGTCCTTTAACCCCTTAAAACAGCATACCACTTTAAAATTCAAAACTAAAGTTTTTTTTATTTTATTGAGTCCTGAGCACCATATCTGAAGCCAGTGATGTAAAGTGAAAATGTCCTGTTGACTTCAGTGGTCTTTGAATCTAAGTGCTGGCATACTTTTCTTCTTCAAGAAAAAGTCCACTGATTTCAGAGGGAATTATTCTGAGAAAGAACAGTAAATAGGACTCTTAGCTGGCAGATTTGTGTCATTGTGATTTCTAGCTCCAGATAATTTCATGTATACTTTCAGGTGAGATACAAACTAACACCCAAACCAGATGTAGTCATGGAAAGTCCTATAGCATTTCCAAAAGAGGATGGATGTTAAACTCGGTGTCCTGGTCATACACTTACTAAGGTAAAGACATTGTGCCTACTTTAATCCTCCCTGCAGTTTCAGATGGCTGTTTTTCCAGTGCCAGCCTTAAATTGTTATGTGGTGCTGGATATATTATGCAACAACTGCAATTTGCCACTCCAGAAGTAACTGTATTGCAGCAGTGAATGAGTAATTGCTATGCATCCTTCATCTGCTTCACAGGTGTGTCGCAAAGGGTAAATTGCTTTTTGCTCCTCAGAGGATAGGAATGATACAAGTGCAATGTGTTATTTTTATTAGACTCATTTGAGAAATACTTTGAGGAAAATGAGCAAATTTGGTGTGGGTGACATTTGCCAGAGATTTGGCCTGGGAAACTGAAGCCCTCTCTCCGTTGAACCAATTCACACATGGAAGTTTTGGACAAGACCTTGTTGCGCTGTTTGGCTCTGCCCCTGCCTTGAAAGCAGTCATGCAGGTGAAGTGGTAGGTTAGTCTCTCATGCAGGGTGAAGTGGTAGGTTAGTCTGTCATGCTGACCTGATCCAGTTCTGTTTCTCCTGTCGACTGCATTCAGCTCTCAATCTGATCCTCGGTCCTTTTATCTCTCAGCTATAATTCTCAACAAAGGGTACGAGTTGTTGCCATCCATGGGTGAATCTAGGATTCTGCAAACGGGGTGCAGCTGGCCTGGCACATCATCATATGTAACACAAGGCATATTATTCTCCAGTTAAATAGGAACTAGAAGCTTTACTAGTACGTTAAGCAGCTAGCACTGCATTTTTCAGTCTAAGATCAAAGCAAAAACAAATATAACTATTTGAATGTGCACTCATTTGCTAAAGTATGCACAGTTTTTAAAAAACAAACTCAGCAAAAAAATATTTGAAATAGTCAAAAGGTATTGTGTCATTAGTCCTGAGCTTATTATACTTAAATGTCTCTTATTCCGATTCATAAAGCAAAATTTCACCTTCTTGACAATCTTGACAGTGCCTCAAATAGTTCACTGTCAGTCATTTCTAAACCCAAGCTACTATTCATATAAAAAGATTAAGGTTGGAAGGGACCTCAGGATGTCTAGTCCAACCTCCTGCTCAAAGGTAATGAGCAGGAGCGATCTCATCCCCAGCTATCTCATCCCTGCCAAGGCTTTATCTAGCTGGGTCTTAAAAACCTTCGAGGATGAAGATTCTGTAACCTCTCTGGGTAACCTCTTCCAGTGTTTTACTACCCTCCTAGCGAGAGAATTTTTCCTAATAACTAACCTACACTTCCCTTTCTGTAATTTAAAACCATTACTCCTTCTTCTATCATCTGCCACCAGTGAGAAAAATCTCGCTTCCTCCTCTTTGGAACCACCCTTCAGGTAGTTGAAGGCTGCTGTTAAATCCCATCTCAGTCTTCTCCTCTCCAGACGAAACAAGCCCAGTTCCCTCAGCCTCTCCTCATAAGTCATGTGCTCCAGCCCCCAGCCATTTTTGCTGCCCTTTGCTGGACTGCCTCCAGTTTGTCCGCACCTGAGTTCAGGTTTTTGGCAAGAGCTAAGAAGCAGTCCGCAGGGCTGTGAAATAGCAGAGAGACATCATTAGGAATGGCTAACAGACAGCAAAAAGTGTGGGAGAAAGGATAGTATGAACAGTGGAACATTAAGACCATTAAAAATATTGTTAACACAGTAGACTGGAGGGAGATTAACAGGAATCAGGGAGAGGATAATGAGCCGTGGAGCTAATTGGCTCTCTCAGCACTGCCTGAATAGAAATGCTGCTCCCCTTCCCAAGCAGATGCTTTAAAGTTTGGGTAGAGCAAGAATCAAGGGTGGGTGCACCTGGACCCACCCCTGGTGCCGTCTTCCCGTCTGTGGGCATTTTTACACATGCTCAAGGTGAGGGGAGTGCTTTAATTAGAGCAGCTCTGAGAGCCACTCTAATTAAAGCTCCTGCAGCATCTCATGTATCAGAGTTCCTGCGCTTGAGAATGGAGGCATGGGCATCTTAACTAAAGCTCATTGAATGAGCTCGCTGTCATTTTTAAGCATGGGGACAGTGATACATGAGATGCGGAGGCTGGCTGGAGCGTGTTAATTAACATACTCCAACACACTGTAATTACACTGCATCGGAGCAGCTGCCCCGCATGTCTACAGGCACCCTAAGATAGTAAATATATATTAGAAAATGGAGTATCGCTGCCAAGCCATTTCACAGAGTCTGCTAAAGTCATTATTGCCAGGATCAATATTCAAAGCAGTAAGCTAGATATCTCTTTATATGTCTATGTGCCTCTTTCGCCTTCTGTTTACAGGATTTATATATTCTAAGCTTCCTAAAAGAGGTACTTGTGGTATTTACCACCCTCATAGGGACCTTTCTTAAAGCTGTACATTTGTAAATGATTTGGAGCCCTTTAGATATTTGGCATTCTAGAACTGATATTGCCATTACTATTTTATCCCAGAGTCTGTTAATTATTAAGGGTATGAAGTATGTAATAAACCTGCTTTAACACTGTCACCTTTCCTATTACATCACAAAAATAACTAAGTTGGCTCAGTGCCTTTTGAAAAGTGACTGTTAAGGTATTCATTAACACCAGTTCCAATCCTCTGCAGAGTAAAGACATTTTTCACTGATCAGCAAAACAGTTGGAACATGGAAATGTCATATTTTTCCTAGTATTAAACAGTTGTTAAACTGGAAATGTAACTCTTGCCAAGTAGTTATTTAATATCCATGTTTTCTTGAAACATAGAAAATGAACATGCATTTTTGCTGCATTAGGTATTTGAGAGAGAGTCCTTTTTTGGCAGTTTAAACAATTAAACTAAAATTTACAAACTTCTTGTAATATCAGAAAAAATAATGAATTTCAAATTCTGAATATAAGTTTTAATAAAAGGCACATTTTAAAGTGATATTGTTTTGGCAGTGAATACTTGAAACTGTTAATAACCATAATGTAATAATACTTGGATCTCATAGCAAATAGTACTTTACATTTTAAAACACTTCACAGATAATCATCACAACATGCTTGCAAGGTAGTTAAGAAATGTATTTTTCCATCTTACAGGTAGGGAGATTAATTCACAAAGGAATTTCACTAGTGGGCATGTCTACACATTCAATTAATGCAACTAAATAAATTCTGGAGCAATTTGAGCCAGGGTAAACTGATCCAGATGTCATCATCTACATGTGTTTAAGTGCAGTAATTTACTCCACTGTCAGATAGTACTTGTGTCTGATGGGACTATCTGATGGTGCAGTAAATTAGTCCAGACCAGCCTAATTGCCACACACATGTAGAAGGTGGTGCTTTACTGCATGGCAAATTACGCTGCTGTGCAGGAAAGCACATGTAGACATGCCCAATCATAAATGTGCATCAGAATATGTAGTATTAGGTCATCAGTGTACCTAGACACTTCATATAGGAGCCAGTCTGTGGCATCATGGTCGTAAGCTGTAATAACTGGACCTTACGCACATGGCTAAAGTCGGTCAAAAAATTAGCAGTTTTGAAACTTTTATGCAAAAGTGAACAATGTGATAAAGTTTCCTCATTTCAAAGCAGTTCTGTATACGAAGTTAGTAATGGAGAAATAACGCACATACACAGTCTTAATTTAGAGACCGGGCCTGCAAAATATTCTGGATCCAAACTCCCCCCAGACTTACCCAAGTTCACATCTGCGTTTTCAGTTGAAACTGCTGTAATCAACAGAAGCAACCTCAAAGGTTGGAAATACCCATGATAGTCGTAGAGCTTGGAGGTGTTTGACTCTGGAGTTTAAACCTGGTCCTCCGCCACTGTGAAATGATTATGTCCTTTTGAATGCCAGGTTGTCTGGTGCACTGCACTGCTTTCCTTAGATCTTGAGAGACCTGAAAAGGCTTCCACCTTGAAAAGGTTGTATTGCTTGTATTCTTCACCATGTAAGACAAATACCAAACAATATTCTTTCTCTAAAGGAAATCATACAGTGTGTAGCTTTCCCCCAATTGCGTTATGTAATAGCATTTTATTTTTAGGTAAAGGTACAGTTTGGGTTTAAAACTGAAAGCATTTCACATAGTGAGTGCGCGTGTGTGTGTGTCTGTACATGCACCCACACCCACACAGGCATCACTGAAGTGCAGTCACCGGTGAGTGAAAGGATAATAGTTGACTAGAAAACCACTGTACAGCTGTGGGAGGTAGCAGTGTGACCTGTACAAATCCTGTGCTCTTAGAAAAAGCACTAAGGGCACACTGATGGCCACGCAAACCAAACGAGGTCTGTGTCTTCAGCTGATAGTAGACACATGCACAGTAAGCCTCACGGAGGACAATTTTTCTTTGAAAGACTGAAGTGATTAATTGGCCTTGCCAAAATTTACACCTGCCATTTTAGGGAATTTAGGTATTTAAAACCCAAAGGCATAGGAACTGCTAAGTGGTAATGCTTTCTATCTCAGTGTTTTCCAAACGCTTTTATTTGCTGTTGATTTTCATGCGTCTTCTGCCACCAGCTTACACAATTTATGCTAATAAGGCATTGACATATTTATGCTGCTTTCATTTATGGCGTACCTGGCGTACTTTAATATCCTAAAGACTAGTAAAAGGAAATTCGGTAACATTACAACATTAGCTCTTTATATATTTGGGTATTTGCTACAACTATGTGACATCTGTCATCATCCTATTTTCCCTTGTTTGCGTATTTTAGAATTATGGGGAATCACACCGTTAAAAGTTTTGTGTAATAAATATGCACAGTGTGCAACACAGTAACCTCTTTGTAATATCTGGTTGCGGTCCCCTACAGCGAAACGTTTCTTGAAGCTGATAAAATAACAGTGGATTTTATAGATTAAGACATTATTTTGCAGTTTGGTTATAAATCTGCGTTCTGTCTCCTTTCTGGTGTTCTTTAAGAAGTACGTTAGTTGGTTGAAGGGTGAAGGAGTTGATGCCTGTGCCATCCCTGCAGTACTGTGTTACAGATCACCTATTAATTATTCAAGTGGATCTGGAAAAAAATATACCTTTTTGGCATTGTACTGTGCCTCTTTGTCTTTCTCTTTTGAAGTGGGGCTGCCACGGAGGCTGAGGTATCGTGGCCGTGATACTGGGTCAGAGCACAATTGCTGCGCGTGCTTCCCTGTGAGGTGTGCATGTATTGTCCGGGAACTCTCTCGCAGTGTGCTCTTTCTTGCCTCTACCTGCAGCAGAGTAAAACTGATCTGTAGTTTCTCCTGTTCCATTGTCTTTTTCAGGTCTCAATTTCGATTCTGTTGGACGTTGAAGACCCCTTTGGTTACCCACAGCAAAACCTAATTCAAAGTATTACCTATAGAGTGAGACCAGGCATTATACTGAGATGCAGCTGTGGATTTCTCTGTGTGTAATTGTTTATGTGATTGTGCATTGCTTTCTTTAGTTTATTTCCTAATAAAGAGGTGCATGAGAGCTACTAAAGATGATTAAATTAGAATAGTTTTGAAAAGTTTGCTGTTTTAATGAGGCAATGAGTGTCCTAGAATTCTGACTGATATCACGGCTATTCCTCGCTTTACTCTAAGCTTTACTGAATGAGGGGTGTTGTGTTTTGTCAGGCCAGGTGGTGGAGGGAACTAACAGCTACCTCAAATTCTGCCATAGGTGTGATGTTGGGAATAAATTATACAGTGGCAGTTATCCTAGCCCTGTTAACCAAAGTGTATATAGTACAGTGGAGCATGTTTAGTTTGCCCATTGATTCATAGCTGTGTTACTATCCTTTGGGGGACAGCATATTTATTTTAGCGAGCCATATAATTTCCCCACAGCTTTGACAAATTCTTGATTCACACTTATCCATGCAGCACTCGTGAAAGTAAATTACAGAAACTCAGCTGTTGCCTGGGGAAAGATTATCACGGTGCAGTTTGAAACAAACTTGCCAAGCCCACATCAGCTTTCCAAATTTTAATGATGCCTTTTTGATAGCGGCAGAATCAGTTGGCTAGCAGGCATGTCAGAGCTGGAAATGCTAGCATTCACTAAAAATGAATGTTATATTCTCCTTCCCCTTCTGCATTTTGTCACAGACGTGTCTTCAAAGGTTACAGCATGATTAAGAGTGTTTTAAACGTCACACCGGAATTGGTTAAGCAAAGTGTTGCCTGTTGCATAGCAAATACTATTTCGAATTTAAAATTGCTGATATTTTTCTATAGCCCCTTTTTGTCTTCTAGGTTATCAGCTTGCAATCCAGCTATCTTAGAATACTGGTGACCGTCATCTGATCAGAGTCTGACTGTCCTTTGGGGTGAGGTAGTAGGTTGTATAGTTTTAGGGTTATACCCTGCCTGTCAGATAACTATACAATCTACTGTCTTTCCTGAAGTGGCTGTGATATCAACGCTGGATATGGCTTCAAAAGATGTAACAGAAGTCTTCTAATTTGGATGGTCTTTGGCTATATCCACTCATTAGATATAGTCACTTGCAACTGAGCTCTAATGGAATAACAAACCCTGTGTTGTTCGTTTAGCTTTCCTAGAATGCTACCATTTTTGTCATCCAGATAAAGAAACAGTTCAATTCCCGCCATCTGCAGCGAATCATGGTGACCAACGTGTGCTACATGCTCTCCGGTGAGGATGGTGTTAGCTCTCACTATGCTTCCCTCCTCCACTTGCGTATGTGTCAGGGAAAGACCCAAAAGAATAAGACAAATTGACCAATTCTCCACAACCCCGCACCTTGTCCAGCCAGGTAATGTTCAACGGAAGTGGATATCAAATGCTACTTTTGCACAGCTGGAAATGGCTGTTTAAAGTACAGGGAAATGGTGAACTGTACAGAAGGGCAAGAGCCAGCCATTTGGAAGTTAGTGTCCATGCCAAGAGAAATGACACTAGGCTGAAGAGGTTTGTTGTTGGGTTTCTGGTTGCTGATTTATCTCATTTTTTTGCATTACGTATAAATGAACAGACCATCCTGACTGCTACTCTTCCTGCTGGATTATTCCACCCCCTTCCAGTGTGACTCCCCTGGACGGCTCTGAAATCACAAAGTTCACCAAGGTGCTGTTCTGTCTTTAGTTAGCAAAGAAGAAATCGGCTCTGAAAGCAGAGGGGAAATCTGCTGGTGAATTGCGGCAGCAAAGGCCACTGAATTGCTAGCCTTCTTCAGAGGAGTTTCCTGGTGCTCTGGCAGGGTGAGGTAGTAGGTTGTGTGGTTTCAGGGTAGTGATTTTGCCCCAATCAGGAGATAACTATACAACCTACTGCCTTCCCTGATGAGCAGTATTGCAGCATCTCAGAAACTCCTAATCCTTTCTATTCCAAGAGAAACCAGGATTTAAATCTACCGCCATGACCAGAAAAGTGAGCCTGTGTAAAACGGGAGTGATCTTGTCAAAAGCAGCTTTTGATCTTAACTGTCGGAGAAGGAAGCGCTTGCAGATTAACTGTGTGTTTGTTTCTAAGTGTATGTTTTCAATTCCATTTATCAAAAGAAATAAAGACAAGTTTTGTTTGTTTCCAAATTGTGCCTGTTCCTGATGTATTTGATTTCTGCCCTGATTCATTTACATGGAAAGAAGTTACAATGGGAGCCAATGCCCAAAGCATTGTCACCTCATATTCTTCATTTGCATGTGCCCATTTCTTTCTAGCTAGAGTGCAATTTACCAACCTACACACTGGTCACCTTGAGCAATATAACAACCTGCCTTCCCTCTGACAGTCTCCAAGCACTTTATAAACAGTACAGGACGAAGTCAAACAGCAGCCCTCCCTGAGCGCAGTGTTATCTCTGGTTCTGAGATAAAATATTGTGACACGGGAGGTTAAGTGCCTTGTTTTAAAGAGCCTGTACTGACTGTGTGCCATCAGTTTTTTACACAGGGAGTTCTGCAGACTCTGCACTGGATATAAGTAGCTACCTACTTAATATGTCCTACAGAACAGCTTGCTAGACCGGTAAGTGCCAGAACATTGTGCCCTGAAAATCACGGGGAGAAAATGAGAGGCCAGGGAACATATTAAGAACAGGGTTCGAAGTGTGGGCACGCAAAGCTATGGAAGAAAAGGAATAGGAGGCCGCAAGGCTTACACCTATATGTTAGAGCCATCTTTCCTCTCCTGTAAAACAGACACTCCAGGTAGCTGCATACAAGCAAAAGAGCAAAGACTGTAACATAGAAGAGCAAATGTTTCGTTATGTCTGGTTATGTGCTTTAATCATACGCTGTGCAGCGTTCCCCAGCTGCAGATTGCCGCCAACAGTAAAAACTACTGCAGTCTTCTGTGTCGTTCTCAGCTATATGCCATATACAGGAAGCCGTACTGCTGGGAGCTCGTTGCTCCCTGTGCCACATTAGGGGTGCTAAGTCCTCCCTGTCCCCCTCCCCGACCCCTTTCCCTGCCATTGTCACCTCACTACCCCTGGCTAACAAAAATCAGGCTTCTCAAAAATGAGCAGATTTTTTTTCAATAACATGACAAAATTATCAGTTTAACAAAAATATCCTCCTGCTTTGTCAAGCGAATACAATTCCACTTTCCTCAACCAGCGCTGATTTTAGGTGTAAGAAAGTAAAGGTAATTATTAGGGATGACAGAAGCTGATAAAATGCAAGCGTCAGTGGCTGTCAGATATGGTTACATGTAAAGGCCCTTCCTGCAGTTCCTTAGTCGTGTGATTAACCAAGGAAGTGGCCTCACAATTACTTCCAATTCACTGTCCATCAGGTCTGTTCTCCACTTCCCTAATAACGAAGGGATGTTTTTAGCTCCCCAGAGTTCATCACTCTTGGGATGATAAAACATAAAGATGGCTTTATAGCTTATCAGGTGGCTTTATAGAGGCAGAGCCTGCACATGCACGTCTTCAAGCCTGTGACAAAGTAAAATGAGCATGATTAAGAAGAACTTTCCCTAAATAGGTTGTAGCTAATGTATGTATGGAACAAATCCTGCAAAATGTTGATTCCCATCAGTCCCACTCAACATCAAATTGCATAAATCCTGGCTTTGATGACACTCAAAGACGTTCAGTGTCTCTCAAGATGTGGTCTGTCATTAATACCTTTAAGGAACAATTAGAAACATGTATTTGATTTGAGCCCATAGACTGGAAAGCAGGAATTGGTGGGAAAGGAAAAAAATTCCCCAGAAGTCCAAAAAATATGAGAGAGTTGGAGAGATCAATTTTGGTTTTAATTTTCTTTTCTTGCTCTATGAAGCAGATCTCATAATTTAAAACTGCTGCTATTGCTACTAATCATAGTAGCCATGCTCCAGTCCACAGAGAGCTACCCTACACGTCCTGTTCTTTCCTTCTGCTGAGAGTCGAGTCTAAAGGCACGGCTGCAGTGTGAATAACTTAGGCAGTAATCACAAGTCACACCTTATCTTGCAAATGGCTTAAACATCCTGATCATCTCCCTGACATCTGGGTATGAAACAGCCTGGAAATTCCCAGGTTATTCACGCGTGCAGTAAACACTTGGTGAATGCTAAATGTGGGAGCCAGGGTGTAGGGATGAGAGCTGCTTTGCACATTCGACGGGAGTCTGTTAGAGCTCTGCTTGGAAGCAATGTTCAAATCTTTTGGTTCTGCCTGGATCAGCATTTTGTTCTCAGTAACAAGCTGTGAGTTTTCAGATTCTAGTCATTCTGGGAATCCCATTAAAAGGAAGGGCCAAAACAATCCATATAACTCTCTTCGCTAGGATCTACAATAAATGCAAAAGCATGTGCCTATATTTAGCAGAGAGAAGGCTTGCAGTTAATCACGTCTGTCCTGAGCAGTAGGTGTCATTATTATTACTGCAATAATGGGAATTGCAGTAGAAACTTTGGAAGCACAACATGGTAGCATTCAGTCTTTCCCAGAATGGGTCCTGAAATCATTTGTGTCGTGGTGTAAGTGTTTGAACTGGAGTCGTTGTGGAAAGTGAGCATTTAAAAAAAAGTCATGTCAGTATTAGCTGTATCTTAGTTAAAAGTACTCCTTTGCAGCACACATCAAGTTAGAAGAAAAAAGCACAACTAAGATTTACATAACACAACCAGCACAAGTTGACGTCAGAGTTGGCTGTAGCTGGATCGTCCATGTCCTTGTAAACCTTTTCTTTTTCAGTGCAACAGCATGATTCGTTCGTGGTGTGTATCTTGCTGGAATAGTGCCTGCACGCTTAGTTAGCTGTGAACCGATAGGGTGAAATCCTGGCCTGCCTGAAGTCAGCGGGAGTTTTGCCATTTAGTTCAGTGTGGTCAGGATTCCACTCCTAATTCATTCTCTTCCTTTGGAGAAGTGCAAGCTTTTAATCAAAATTGATCTTAGCACAATGTTAACAATTATCTTTATTCTTCACGTGAATGATGCAGTAGTTCCTCTCAGAGAGATCCTGCTGCAGCATATGAAGCTGTGCAAAATAAATTATTTGTTGGGGGGGGGGGTTAATTTACTACATAAACATGAGACAGAAGCACAAAGTAGGGAAATACTATTAACAAGGGAATCCAGCAAAATCCGTTATGCTCTTAGTATTTTATAAACAGCATGGACTCAATACCCCCCAGTTGCTTGATAGTCATTACTCTCAAGAATGCGTTCTGCCCATTTCTCAGATGGGAAACACCAAGACAGGAAGGTGCTGGGTGATTTGCTGCAGAATCCATCACAGAGCACATCAGTGTTAGCAATGGGATCTTCAGCTCTTGGGCGTCCGCTTTCTCCTGTAGTGCTCAGCCGTACATGCGCCAGCGTATCGTTTGGTTCGGTTTTCATGCTCGCAAGGCGTGAAACAATCAAAGTACAGCAGATAAATCCATTACAGAGGACACTGGCAATAAATTAGTGGGGCAGGGTCAACCTAAACTTATTAATTCATTTAAAGTTTTTTTTTACTGCAGCATGGCTGACAGAGCAAGGAACTCAAGCTGAATTATTTATAGATCATTTTCTTAATTTATTTGACTTTGTCTGCTCCCCCCTGCAGGTGATTTTGATTTCACAACACTGCAGAGGAAGGCACAAACTTAAATATACACTTATTAGCCAATTGTGTTTATTAAGATGTAAGGACAGAATAATACATCCGTTGTCTCCATTCCCTGCCTCTCACAGTGAGCGAGAAGCAGGAGGCTTTGAGCCCAAGCCTCCTGTCTGCCCTCTGACCACAACCAGAACGGCACTACAGCCAAGCCATTCTGGGTTGAGACCTGCTGAAAACTTGCCAGCGAGTCGGTCTTCTGTCGGAAATTGCCACTGTAAAAACTGAAACAGTTCACAAGAGTGTGTTTTGGTTCGATGCAATCTGACAGAAAAATATCAAATGATTTGAATCAATAGAATCTTTGCACATTTATACTTTTCCTTTTAGTTTCGTGTCCATTTTTGCTTTAGTTTTGTTGCTCATTTTGTTTTGACTTTTATTTTTTATTTTTTTAATAAATGTTGAGATGTTAGGTTTCAGTTCATAGTTATAAGCTAGGCATGTTCATAGGAGTGAAAAAGATGACCCTCTCTGCAGAGGTCAGCGCTACCAAATTTCAAGTCTGCTCCAAAGCTTCTCAAAGCCAAAGATCCAGATTTTGGCACGTGAGTAAACCTGTGTTCCACCCAACCTCTTCCAAAATGGCCAGCTCCAACTGGTTTTGCTAAAATTTTCCAGAAAGTATTCAACCGGAGACAGATACCCAATGTGCAAAGCCACCTGTGTTAAAGCACAGTCTCTTCAGCCACGGCACTGTAACACCGTACACACAGGTACTTGGTTCCACACAGCAGTTATCATCTGGAAGTAAGCTGCATAAACGGATTATGAAAAATGACAGCTTTATCTTTTTTTTTTTTAAAGCAAAGACTAATTTCCAACATCGACACTTTCTGTTAGGAGGTGGAGCTGCGAAGTGTTCACTGCATTATAGGGGTGAAGGAGTTTCAACCTAATCTCTGCCTTCACTGAGTTTCACACGCACGTGCGGGATGTTTATAGATGTGCTCCAGGAGATGGGGAGGGCACTTGAATTACCAAGTTGTGCTAATTTGAAAGCGCCCCAGTGTCACGCGTATCAGCACCCCCACGCTGAAAAATGGCGGGGCACTTTGAACAAAAGCTCATTCAAGAAGCTTTAAGTTCAAAGCACCCCGCCACCATTTTTCCATGCAGGGATGCTGATACACGTGATGCTGGAAGTTGCTGGAGCATGGTAATTTCTACACTCCAGCAGACTTAATTAATTGAGTCTACTCAAACACACTGGATTTACAGCACATGGGAGCAGCGTCGCTGCACGTATATAGGAGTCCGTGGATTTTGACTTTCTGATTTAAACTTTATTTAGCACTGTCTCTGACAGAGGTTAAAAAGACATCTCAAACTTGTGAAAAATATTTAGCAATAATGTTGGAGAGTGGAATGAGTGTCTCGGGTTTTTTTTTCTTGTACCTTATGATTTGGGTTACTTGTGTTGCTAGTGACATCTAGTGAATTTGGCTGCAGACTCGGAGTGTGGACACACTGGTTTTTAAAATGTGTTCCCCATTTTCATTTTTTGTCATTAAGTTCAAGACAAGGGAAAACACTCCACACGCAAACAAACTTCTTCCTGTTGCCTCTCAAACTTTGTCACTTCAAAAATCATAGAATCATAGAAAGCTGAAGGAAGCTACAAAATATACTTAAGGGGGAAAATACTACAATTAATTGAATATGCTGCAGTCATATCTAATTTTGTAGCACAGAGAGCATCCATACCAGGGGAAAATACATGCTGTCTCCCAAGGGTGGATCCAGGATTTCCCAAAGGGAGGTGCAGGAGCAGCAAACCCATACTTTGGGGATAGCCACACCCTGC
>JAGPOW010001296.1:16471598-16484538 GCA_030014935.1 Caiman crocodilus | reverse complement strand
TAGACAGGAGGGTGTGACATAATTGCACATATACAAACACACAAATCAATTAGGTGCATACACATGCACACTACCAGCTCAGGCACATACACATCCAAATCAGCTTAGGCACATGCATACCTATCACCAATTCAAGCACATGCACTATATACCCCAAAAGTTAGACACAGATTACTAATTCGTATATCATGCACACAATGCCATATATTTTGTGTGTGTGTGCACGCACACACACACACTTTCACCAGTTCACACACATACAACCCACCTACACATATACACAGGTAAGTTCCTAACTTGGATGGTACAGTGTGTATGTGTGCGCTCGGGGTATCTGGGGTAAAGTTAAAGTAAGAAAGTAGGAGTGTAGGGGGTGAAAGTTGCTGGGAGTGAAAGTCACTGGGACCGGTATTAGAACTGGTAGACTAGAGGGGCCTGGGCTGAAGAACTGAGGCCTGGGGGATAACATTAGGTTAATTGATCTTAACAGATTAAAAGACAACGCCCAAAGCCTACAGAACAGGGGAGTGGTACCAGCACACGGGCTGGGACTGGAGCCAGAGCTACGGGGGACCTGAAAAGGTAAGTGGGGAGAGGGAAAATGGGACTAAGGGAAAGTGTGGGTGTTAAAGGGGGGCTCTGGGTGTGGGGAGCCAGAGGATGACTCCACGGCATCTAGAGAAGTTGCAGGGAGTGACAGTAGGTGCTGGGAGCTGGAGAAAGGCTCCAGCTGCTGGAGAAAGCTGAAGGACAGCCACAAGGAGGTGGGACGCTGCGGGGAAGGAGGTGATTACAGAAGGTGCAGGGGAAGCCTGAAAACGAGAGATGGACAGCAGAAAATTACAGGAAAAGTGACAGGAGAGACTGAAAGGGCAGCAGGAAAGCAGAAAAAGGCAACAGAAAGTGACAGGGAAAATGTAGTAGGAGCAGGGGGAGAGCAGAAAATCACAGGAAAATCAGAAAGAGAGACTGAAAGGCAGCAGTGAGCCAAAAGCAGGAGAGGGGGAAATGAGACAGAAGTTAAGAGGGGTGAGGAGCAGAGATTGGAGCAGGGCCAAACCACAGTAAAGCAAAACCCAACTTAGGGGTTCAGATAACAGTTTTATTACACAGACAACACACTACACAGCCCAATGAAGTTATTGGTTCTCACACACACAATGGCAGCAGGAGAAAGAGACTCAGTGGAAGGGCTGGAGTCCAGGCCGGGAAGAGAAGTAGAGTCCAAGTCCTTGGTTGAAGACGGGGTGGCGGGTGATAGCTACCTAGCCAGGTTGGAAAGGGGTCCTTGTCCAGTAGGTGTTGTCCAGAGGGGGGTCACCGGCAAGGCATCTGGGTGGATAAGTGATGTGGCACGGTGCTGGTCCAGATGGAGAGGACATCCCACTGGGTCTGTCTTCACTGCCCCGTTTTACAGGGGCAGACCTTTGTCTCTAGCGAGTTATGGAATAGAATATACTTACAATCCTAGAATTCCGAGAAGCCAAACACCTAAATACGCTTTCATTCCTCAGTAGTACGATTTTATGGGTTGGCCTCAGCAGTGGTAGGATTAAGTCCCTTTCCTTCAGTCCCTTTCGGGCGCTCCGTGGCTTCAGTGTGAACTAAGAGATTCGTGTTCACGGAGAGGGTGGTTCAGGTGATCAGTCTGATCCGGCCTACACTTGCGATTCTTCCTTCGTTGTTCTGCAAGTGAGGTTACCTCCAAACTGGGACAGTAGGTTACAGTTTTTATTGAGTGAGTTTCCTTCTTGGGCCCGTCCTACCCAAACCTGTCGCTACTCCCAAATTTGGGCTCAGATCTTTCTTAACAGATTTTTGCTGGGTTCAGTTTCTTTTCTTGACCATTTAATTATTTTGGAAATTTCCTTTCTTTCCAATTTTTTCAAAGGCCCTAGGGTTTGATTCCTCGGAAAGTGGGATGTTCGCTTAAGGGTTGTTTTTAGGTTAACTTTGTCAAAGGCCTCTAAAGATAAAATTCAAGAGTTAAGACTTTGAGCAAAGTCAGGACCTTCTGCACGTGACCAAAACAATGGCCTAGATAAGATGATGAATCTTGTCTTTTTCTAAACTGGCTAAAGGGCAACTATTATAAGCATTCAAATATTACATTCAATATGACAACCTTATGTGACCCTAGTGACAGGAGGCATGACAAGGCAAGAGTCAGCCCCTGGCATACTGAGCATGTGTGCTCCATGCAGGGGATGTGCAGTTTCAGGTGTCTGTAATGGTGGGATACAATAGCAGAGTTGCTGGCTCTGCAGGGTCTTTTGTCTTTCAAATGCTGGGTTCTTGTCTCTGTTCCTGGGTGAGGTCCATGGTTCCTGGGTGATTCGATGCGAGGTGATGGCCTGGTCATTACAGGCCATTCAGTCAAGGTCTGCTACCATTGTATTTCAATCATTCCCAATCATTCTCATTCATCCGGGAACCAATTTACATGGGAGGGGTACATGACTCATACAGTTGCAACATGGGATGCCCAGGCAGAGGACACAAGATGGAGGCTTAACATATAAAATGGAAACTTGACGTGACTTTGGTTCGCTTACAAACACAGGCCTAAACCATACAATATCCATATGAAACAATAAAAATCAATACAAAAATGATAATAATAAAATATACAACAGTAAGAACCAGTACAAAACAAATATATTGTATTAGTATACATTATTGTATACTAATACAATATAAAACAGTAGATAACCAAAATAAAAATGTTAAAGCTTATCTTAAGTCTGAGCTTACTTATGCTTGTCTATAAGGAATAGAGAGGGAGAAAAAGAAAAGCCAGAAATAATTGGGGAAGGGAAGGGAATGCATATCTATCATATATATATATATATATTAAAAAAGAAAAACTGTTTTGCTATACCCACATCACTCCAGGTCAAAACCGACGCATCCACCAACACTCTGGGTGCGACCATCTAGGCAATTTACTACCCATCTGACCGTGTAGGCATCAGTACTGCAGTCACCAAGTTTGTTTCAGAGAATGTGGTGGAAAACCATGTCCAAGGCCGCCTTAAAGTCCAGGACGATGACATCCACCCTGACACCTTCATCCAGGGACTTTGTGACCTGATCAAAGAAAGAACCCAGGTTAGTCAGGCAGCACCTGCCCTCAATGAACCCATGGTGGTTGCCCCTGAGCATTACCTCCCCTGCTGGGCCCTTGCAGATGTGCTCCTTGATCATTTTCTCAAAGGTCTTCCAAAGGACCAAGGTAAGACTGACTGGCCTATAATTGATGGGGTCCTCCTTTCTCCCCCGTCTTGTACATGGGGACCACATTGGCCCTTTTCCAATCCTCTGGTACCTGGCCAGTGTCCCATGAGCACTCATAGAGCCATGCCAGGGGCCCTGCTATGACCCCCACCAATTCCCTCAGCACCCTCAGATAAAGAGTATCTGGACCTACTGACCTAAACATGTCCAGCCCCTCCAAAAGTTTCCTAACTAGGTTGTCCCTGACCCTAGCCATGCCGGTGCCTCCCCTGGGTCCGTCCACAATTCTAGTAAGGGAGATGTCCCGGTCACTGTTCAGGAATATGGAGGCAAAGAATTTGTTAAAGAGGTCAGCTTTTTCATTTGCTGCAATCACCAGATTGCCAAGCCTGTCCTGTAGGGGCTCCACATTTACCCAGTGCCTTCTTCTTACTTCCTATGCATTTAAAAAAGGGCTTTTTATTATCCTTAATTCTGGATGCTAGACCTAGCTCCACTTCTGCCTTGGCCTTCCTAACAGCCTACCTGCAGTCCCAAGTAGTGGAGGTGTAATCCTCCTTGGTGATAGCCCCTTGCTTCCACTGTTTGTATGCCTCTTTTTTGTCCTCAGGCATCTCTGGGTGTCTTTGCTGAGCCATGGGGGCTTCTTAGCACTCCTGCCCACCTTGGTGCGCATTGGGCCTGACTCCCTTTGAGCTCAGAGAATCGTCTTCTTAAGGAACAACCACCTGTCTTGGACTCCCATCTCACTGAACCTCTAAGACCCCAATGCCACTCCTACTAACCTTCTTAGCTTGCAGAAGTCGGTCCTCCTAAAGTCGAGGACCTCTGCCTTGCTGCTTTCTTTCACCACCCTTCACCAAATAGTAAATTCCAGCAGGCGATGATCACTATTGCCCAGGTGGTCAAGTACCCACAGACCCTTCACCAGGTCATCATTGCCTGTGGTGAGGAACAAGTCCAGCAAGGCATTTCCCCTGGTGAGACTATGCACCTCCTTAGTTAGGTGGAGGTCCTGTATCCTGACTAGGAACCTACATGAGCAATCAGATCTGGTTGACTGATCCTCCCAGCTGATGTCAGGGTAGTTTAGGTAACCCATAACAACCACATCCCTTGTCCTTACAGCCTCCATGAGCTCACCTGAAAATTTCAGGTCCAGCTCATCCCCCTGGTGAGGTGGTATATAGTAGATGCCCACTATCAAGTCTCTTTCCCCATGCCCCCTTGCATTTTTACCCAGAGCACATCATTTTGCCCCTCCTCTGATCCCATCATTGAGGACACGTATTGCTTTTTGATGTATATCACTACACCCCCCACCTTTTTTTTCCCTGCTCTGTCTCACCTGTACAGCCTGTATCCCTCGACGTCCACTGCCCAGTCGTGGGTAGAATCCCATGAGGTTTCTATGAGCCCCACTAGGTCTGGGTTTTTGCTAGCTAGCAGGAAGGCAAGTTCCTCCTGCTTATTCCTTTGCATCAAGCATTTGTGTAGAGGCATTTGAGGCCTCCTGTAGGTACCCATGCCACCCCTTGTTCTTAAGCCTGCCCTGGCCCGTCACTTACCTGGGTACTACCTGTGTGCATCACCTGGCTTGCACACTCAAGCAGGTTCTTAACGTGTATTCAGCACCTCCAGCTAACACAGGAGGTAAGGAGTCCCACCAGGGGTAATGCTTTGCTCAACTTGGTGTTGGCCACAGGGGATGACCTGGTGGGGGACTGCAGATTCAAGGCAATTTACAGGAGAGTGATCATCAAATGATAAAATTCACTATCCAGAGAAGGACGGGGACTATATCTAGCAGGACACAGGTGCTAAACTTTAAAAATGCTGACTTCAATAGGCTCAGGGGATTGATTAGCAAGGTACTAGGAACCAAGAGCCTAGATGATTTGAGGATCCAGGGCGGGTGGTCATTCCTTAAGGTTACCATTCTTTGGGCTCAGAGTGAGACAATCCCATGGCAGATGAAAGGGGGCAAAGGGGCCAGGAAGCCCCTTTGGCTAACCAGGGTCATCCAGGATCCCTTAAGGGCAAAAAAAGTAGCATACAGAAAGTGGAAGCAGGGGGTAGCTAGCAAGAAGGAATACACTTCCTTGGCCTGCACCTGTAAAGAGTCAGTCAGGACAGCCAAGGCAGCTTTAGAACTCAGGCTAGCGGCAGGGATTAATGATAATAAAAAGTCCTTCTTTAGGTACTTTAGGAGCAAAAAGAGGGCTCAGGGTAGCATCGGACCCCTACAGGACAGGCAGGGGGGTTTAGTAACGCATAGCAGGGACAAGGCAGAGCTCTTCAATGCGTTTTTTGCCTCCGTCTTCTTAAATAGGAATCTAGACGAACACTCAATATACATCATGGACATCATAAGGGGAACATCAGCCAACCAATGGTCAGTGCCAACACAGTAAAAAGACACTTGGAGGGACTGGACGTGTTCAAATCACCGGAACCGGAGGGATTCCACCCTCAGGTAATGAAGGAATTAGCAAGTGTCATAGCTGAACCACTAGCAAGGATAAACGAGCACTCACAGTGCTCAGGTCAGGTCCTGGAGGATTGGAAGAGGGACAATGTCATCCCAAGGGAGGAAGGAGGATCTGGGGAACTATAGGCTAGTCAGCCTTACCTCTATCCCAGGTAAAAGCTTTGAAAAAATTATCAAGGAACACATCTGTGGGAGTCCACTGGCTAAGGTGATGCGGAGGGGTAACCAACATGGCTTAACCTTAGGATTTAGTCAGGTCCAGCCTGACTAACCTAGTTCCTTTTTTACAACAAGGCCACCAAATGTTTAGATGCAGGAGTCGAGGTGGATGTTATCTATCTGGACTTCAAGAAGGCCTTTGACACCATACCAGCCTTATTAATAAAGTGAGAAGATTTGCCTTGGATGATTATACAGTAAAATAGGTAGCAAACTGTCTCAGGGGTTGCACTCAGAGAGTGGTGGTGGATAGGTCAGTGTCAACCTGGAAAGATGTGTGCATTGGAGTCCCTCAGGGCTCAGTTCTGGGGCTAGTGCTGTTCAATATCGTCATCAGTGATGTGGACAAGCGGGTGGGAAGCACCCTGTTCAAATTCACGGATGACACAAAAATATGGAGTGAAATTAACACCCTGGAGAGGAGGAACCAGATCCAGGTTGACCTTGACAGGTTGGAGAAGTGGGCAAAGAGCAACAGGATGCAGTGCAATAAAGACAAGTTCAAGGTGCTACTTCTAGGGAGAAAAAACTGCCATCGTACCTATAGACTGGGGGAGGGGAACCGTCTCAGCACCACTGAGACAGAAAGAGATCTTGAAGTCACTGTTCACTCCAGGATGGCCATGAGTAGTCAATGTGGTGAAGTAGTTGGCAGAGCCAATCGCACCTTGTCATGCATCCATAGGAGCTTCACAAACAGGTCCAGGGAGGTGATTCTCCCTCTATGTGCTACTGACCAGGCCACATCTGGAGTACTGTGTCCAGTTCTGGATGCCACAGTTCAAGCAGGATGCAGACAACCTGGAGAGGATGCAAAGAAGAGCCACTCATCTGATTGGAGGCCTGCAGGGAAGACCCTATGAGAAAAGGCTAAGGGACCTTAACCTCTTCAACCTCTCCAAGAGAAGGCTGAGAGGGGACCTTGTGGTGGTGTACAAATTCATAAGGGGAGAGCAACACAAAGTAGGCAATGATCTGTTTACCAGGGCACCCCTGGAACAAGGAACAATGCCCGTAAGAGAGTAGGAGAGTAGGTTTAGACTGAACATTAGGAAAAAGTTCTTCATGGTCAGGGTTGGCACCATCTGGAATGGGCTTCTAAGGGAGCTGGTGCTTGCCGCATCCCTGGGGGTCTTCAAGAGGAGACTGGACAGGCACCTGGCTGGGGTCACATGATCCCAGGTTTAGTGACCCTTCTCTTGCCTGCCAGGGGCAGGGAGTCAGACTAGATGGCTCACTGAGGTCCCTTCTGACCCTAGAATCTATGAATATACTTAAAGGGTATTCCTCATGCTCACTTCATGCACTGGATTGTTCTGTCATCCTAAAAAAATACTAAAAAGTGATTATATATATTTATCAAAGAGCTACTCAACACAGCTCACAAAGACACTCTCATGGACCCAGAGGGACAGCCTTCCATCTTCAGCTCCCTCTGTGCAAAAATGTTTATTTCCTACCTATGGGGACTTTTTACCATCTTGCACCATCTACACTTTTCCCAGACCCTGACAAAGGGACTTTTATCCTGAAAGCTTGCAGAAAAAGACAATTTCCTTGCCATTTTCCTAAAAAAATGGGTCTACTAAAAGGTATCATTTTGGAACCCAGAGTTCTAATTTTTTGTATGTACATATTTAATCACTTAACTGTAGAAATATAGTGCAACAAAATAATTAAATGTGCAGTAATTTTTTTAACCAACTGTACAAACTTAAAAACAAAATGGTGTTCTTGAAAAATATCCCCATGGCACTGAAGAAGTCATTTAAACTCAAAACGAAACTTTTCAGGGTATTTTTTTGCAGAATCAAGAAATCATTGACTGAATGGCAGCAGCATGCAATCCACGAGCAGTTAAATCCTGGCCCAGAGATGCTGGCCATGCCCGTTTAGTAGCTCCAAAAGCCATGACCATAGGAGCTGAGCAGGAGCAGTGTTAACCCCATGGCTACTCATGCCAGCACAGTGGCTCTAGCAGCAGCAGGGAGCTCCACAAGCTGGATCAGAAAACGGGTCACCTGGCCTTGTAAGAAATTCCACAGTCCAGATCCAGCCCACTAACTCATTTGCATTGGACACCCCGATGTAAACTATTACATTGCCCTTGGCTCTTACTTGATCTCTGGTAATTCTTTATTAGTTTCATCTTAGACAGCATTCAGTGCTCGCAGGTTCACACATACATTGGTACATGTCATTCTACTCACGCCCCTCCCTTCCCCTGCTTCTGGGTTTGCCAGGCTTGAAAGGGTTTCATGCCATAGCTAACTATTACAGAAATGCATCTAGTACAGATAAAAGAGCATTTCTACTGTAAGCACCAAAGATAAACCATTATCAATCATGCCCTTCTTGTAGCTGTGAGCATCACCTTCCTGTGATGCTCCTCTCCTTCCCTTCCCCTCCCCCATTCCATGCACAATTCAATGTCTTATGACAGCAGTAGCCTGGATAGTTTCTTGTCACTGCATGGAAGCTTTTACAGCCCAGTGACCTGGATCACATCTGAAAAGGAAAAAAACTTCAAGCACTAACAATGAGCCCCCTATCACTGTATCACACATAGCACAGCAACAGATGAGCACAGAAGCCAAGGCGCACCATTGATTTCCATGCATTAAAACCTTTTATCATCCAAAGAAACCAAAATGGAGTTGCTGAAAAAAATCTTGTGTTTAGGCCCTTTCCCAGATCATATGAATGAATGGCCCATGATGATCGACTAGGTCCTGTGGCATGATGGAAAAAGTGCCTTCCTGCTTATGAACACTGGGGTAGAGAGAGTAAGGAATGGGAGTATGTGCTCCAGCTGTAGCTCCAATAAAATTAGGGAATCCCCCACATCTGAAGCTACCAGATGAGAAGCCTAAGGATTAGCAAGGCTTATGTCATGTGGAGACAGCACTTTTCATATGGTACTGAGCACCTCAAAGCTGTACTGGTTTGCAATGAAGCAGCTGTAGTCAGGCACTGTCACCTTCCACATAACTATAGCCACTCACTGCCCTTGGGACCATCTTATGTTGCTGATCTTCCTTCTGAGCTTGGGAGCTATCTCCATGTTAATTTCCAAAAAAGCGATCTTCTTCATCCTGACGTTCGCCCACTTCTACTGGTTGTCCTCATGTCCGCAGCACAATCCTCTCCTGCCGCCCATGCTTTTCCCCTGCCAGTCCAGAGTTAGTGGCCCATGGACTGAAGATGATGGCAAAGCCAACTCACCTCATTCACTGCTCAGATAGCCTTCCCTTCTGTCGGGCCATTGCCATCCTGTGAGAGCAGTCCACAAAGATCTGTTATATATTGTTTAACAGAACTGTCCATCTCAGCATTTGCTGTTGCTCTTGCTGCAGCAAGGTTTGTAGCTGTTCATTTTAGCAAAGCTGGTACTCAGAAGCAGGGAGCCAGATATGTAACCATGATCTGGTCATTGGCATGTAGCAGAGTAAGGAGTTTGGGAAGGGATGTACTGTTTCTTTTATAGGTTAAAAATGGAACCATTTCCCTCCTGGAAAGAAGTTGTCTGATGACTCCTAGGATTTTTTTTTCATGGTACAATCATGGAATTTGAACTCATCTCCAAATATTCCACTATACTTTGCACCAAGTATCACACATTGTACTGAAGAAGTCAGACTGCAGAAGACACTCAGATACTAACACCCCCTGTTTTTTTTCTCCTCCTGGCAAGCCCCACTCCATGTACATGATCTCATTTGCAGGAACTAAACACAGCCTGCTTATTTATGCACAGCTGTCACAATAAGATTTCCTCCAAGTTTATGTCTTAAGGCTTACCTCTCATGGTTTACTGGTTTGTGAGCCTATGCCCTTACTGACATGTGAGGATGACACTAGTAACTGGAGGGGGCTGAGAAAATTTATGTTGCAAGACAGGATAGAAAGCTGACAATGAATGTGCACTAGCAATTGTTAAGTGCAGTTGATTTCTAAGGTTTCACGAAGTTACAAATAGGCACGAATCTTTAAGGCCACAGACCTTGCAATAGATAGGATAAAAGTGTAGGAGTGCTCATCCCAGGGACTAAAGATGTGAGAAGCTATTTGATTCTATGAAAAATATAAAATATGCCATAACCCTGAGCTGAAGTGAGACTTTTAACTAGATATAGGGTAGAGATGTATCCTAGACTAACAAAATCAGAGATGCAGAAACGTTGATGAGCCCAAGCTCACTTCACCCAATGTTGTTACTTACGTGTAACTGTAACAGAAAATCTTAAAAGATGTCATAACCCTTCAGTGAAATAAATACAGGATTCTTTTATTTAAATAACACTAGTGCTGTCCTACTATTACATATCGTTCTGTTTATCAGAGTGGAGCTACTGATGAACTGAATTGCAGCAAAAGCTTCATCTCCACATTGCAATCAAGAAGAGAGGCTGTTGCAATAGACAAAGGAATGACTACACAAGTGTAGAGAGCCATCTGCTGGCTGAAAGAGTATTTTCACAACCCTCAATTTGGACTCTTGGGTGTGGGATACAAATTGTCCTAGTAACTTCTGAAGGCAGCTATTGAGAGAATGGGAAACTAGGGTGTTTGCAGTGCCAAAAGTTCCTAGGTTCAAGCAGCTGTAACCCTGACAATGTTATTTGTGTTTTGTGTGACAACCTTTGTGTATATTACTTACGTGTGTATCATATTGACAATGGTACACATGTCTGGAGAGGGGAACTGTGTCCTATATCTGTATATCCTCACTGGTATGCAGTCATCCAACAGAGCCTCCTGTTACACGACTAGCGCGCTTCTCTAAAGGGAACCTTGCAAGAGCAGAGGACAGGTCAGTGGTAGCAGCAGCTATACTAGCCCCACTAGCTACCAAGTTCACCTTGGGCAAGACAGGGGTGGCACATGTTTACAGCAAGCAGATGCGTGTTCAAGCAGTCTAGTACTTGTTAAGTGTCCCCACGGCATTGCAGAGTTGTTTTCTTTCAGGCAAGTATTATCTTTAATAGGTCACTACATTCCAATGATTTACAACTGTTGCAAGTGAAGGTGTGATACCAGCCCAACATGTACCAAATTTAATACCTCACAGCGTTGCAGTGATTTGCAATTGCTGCAAGTAAACGTGTGCCAAGGCCTTAGGAGATCACACCGACTGGGACAAACTGTTAACAGTTAGTCGCTCACCTCAGACTATTAAGGGTTTTCCCAAGACTCTCTCTTTCCACCACCCTCAGTAACTCTGTTACAGTTAACTGTTGTGTGCCAGTGGGGAAGTCTGTTCACACTGGCACGCACAAGCAGCATTTATTTTCCCATAGTTCTGCATGGAGGTTCATTTTTTTATTATTTATAAAGCCCCAGAGAGCATGATGCTGGGGGAAAATGCTACAATCAAACTACAATCATAGCAATCTACTACAGAGAGTAAATGATACTATTAAGCCAGACATCTAGTAAATAAATACATATGGACTTAAAACAGAGTTAAGCAGTATGACTCCTGAGGAGGAATTGATTCAAGTTATGCAGTTTTCTATAAGCGGTGTAGTTTAGATCAGTAGTGAACAGAACACACGTTCACCCTTGGGGAAAGCGAAGGGCAAATCTTAAACCGGGTTCTGCCATTTTAAAACCAGTCTGTGCATGAACAGTATGTGCCCCCGGAGGCAGCGGGAGCCCAGCAGTGGTTAGCGGGGAGCTCCCGCAGACGCCGCCGGTCCGGTCAGCGGTGGGTGGCAGTGATGAGCACTGACCACAGGTCAGTGACCACCCACAGGTAGCGGTGGCAGCCGGGGTGATTAGGGACTGCCTGCAGACACTGCCAGCGGGGTGGCGAGCAGTGACTGCCCATAGGCACCACCAACAGTGTCCGCGGTGCCTTTTTGCAGGGGGTGCACTGCCACACATAGGGGGTGCACATGCACTCACGTGCATCCCCTACACGTCGCCCCTGAGTCTATGCATGCCAAATTTCTGTTCTGGTTTCCCATCACTTATACCAGTAAAAGTGTAATGTCTGTACCTGGCTTCTGAATGCCTTCCAGTAGTCCCCAAATAGACCTGGGTAGTTCCTTGAGGTCATTTTTGCTTATCCTCTTTTTTTCCTCTTCGTATTGCAGACATTAATGTTGGCAGTTGTTGCCCTTGTAAATCACTTAAGTTACCTACAGTAGTATGCTTTCATGCTTGTCATGGTCTGATGATACAGGTCTCTTTTCTCCCATGTAGCAGGGCCCCCTGACCCCAGCAACTTGGAGAATGGAAAGCCATCATGAGAGGGCTGCAATCAGGTAGGAAGCTGAGCAAGGACCAGCTGCAGAGAAGTAAACAGCAAGGGGAGCTACAGACAGGAACTGAAGTGGGGGACTGCTTGAGAGCTAGCTGCATGGGCCCAGGTAAAAAAGGGCTCCAGGCAATTGACAGGGCAAAGCCTGCTGCTCAGTAGCTTAAGCTGCAGTACCTGAAAGCACACTGCAGCAGACCAAAGCAGGCTGAGTACTGGGCTGATTAGAAACCCCTGGGCAAAGTAGAGGCCATGTGACCACAAGGGGTAGAGCCCCTGCAGACTAAAAGCCTGGCTCCTAGGCCAAAAAGCTCAGTCTGGCCCTGAAATGTGTTGAAAGGAGAAGGCCTGCTAGGCTGGGCTCCTAGAGTGAGGACCCCAGGCAACACCAATACCCAGAGAAGCTGCAAGGAGCCAGCAGGGTAGGAATTTTTTGGAATCTGGAAAGACCCAGGAGGGGATCTGGGTTTGAGTAATAGCTAGTAAACTGATTGGTTTGGGTAGTGGTGGTATGGAGGCCATGGGAGGGGTGCCTAGGAGGCACTCAGTAGAAAAGGCTAAGGCTCAAACAGAGATCAACCTATGAGGGTCCCAGACCCAGTGAGGTGAGCAGAGCTAAAGCTAAACAGTTAGAAGAGTTGCAGTCAGGGGCTCAAGGGGCTGAGCCCAGTACAGGACTCAGAGCCCAGTGTGAGAGAGACAGGGTCAGGGGCTCAGCTGTAAGGGAC
>JAGPOW010001296.1:16458716-16471115 GCA_030014935.1 Caiman crocodilus | reverse complement strand
TCAGAACTCTCTGAATCAATTTGGAAAGATTTGGTGATTCGGACATAGACATAGCTTTAAATGTTTTTGCTACATGCCTTAAGGTAGCAGGTGGCTCATGAATGTTGCAAAGGTGGGGTGGATGGAGTGTCCCACAAGAGTACAGGGAGCTCCTGAGTGTATTCAGCAGCAGGCCCAGAAGTGGACCAGAAGCACTTCCGGTCCATTTCCAGGTCCGCCAGGGAGCATGCTACCCCCCACCCCTCCCATGGTGCCCCAGCTCAATGCCTACTGGGTCTGAGGGGGTACCCAGGGTCCCTCCATGGCCAAGTGCCAAGCTGGAGGGGTGCGAGGGGGCCACCCAGCATGCTTGGAGGCAGATCACTTCTGGTAGTTCTGGTCTACTTCTGAGTTCTCCACAAAGCATGTGGAGGCCTCCCCCACATGCTCCTGTAAAATGTTCCAGCTGCCCTACCATTGCAGTGTTCACAAGCTGCACCTGGTACATCGAGGTATGTAGAAAGAACATTTAAAGCTATGGCTGAATTGCTGAATCTTCAGATTCAGATTTGGCCAAATCAAATCATGATCCGAATCAGTGAATTGAATCACAGTCCCCGATTCAGGATGAATCTGAATTGAATATGGCCTGTTTTGCATCCCTCTCCCCAGTACCTTTGGTGTTCTGTTACATCCCCCAACACAGTTATTCAGTTCACTCACCTCCCAAGCTTCATTTGTACATCTGTTGGTTCTCTAGGCATTTTATTTCACTGGTAGCTAGAGAAATATTTAAGCAGGTGTGTTCACATCAGCCCAGAGGAACTTAACATCTGACCAGATGTGGAGCAACTATGTGGTTAGTTAGGCTGAGCCCTTGCCACAAGTCAAAATACTACCAGCTCAGTCTCAACCCCCAAAGCTCTTGTTCTCTCAATTGAAGCCTTGCCTTCATGATTTATTACTCCTCCTGACCCCTTTAGATGGAATTATAGCCCCTTGAATTACATGGTTCCTTCTCTGTGATTTTTAGTACATTCAATAGATTTATGATGGCTTTCAAGCCAGGAAGTACATGAAGAAATATGATCTTAAAAAAATATGGGAAGGCCCAAAAGAGGCTCAAGTAGTGGGAGCTGAACATTATAGTGATCCAGGATTTCCTTTTCTTTGCTCCTCACACCTTTTCAATCTCAAGTGGGCTTCAGCTGTCATAGTGAGCCCTAACCAACAGGGTAGAGAGATTATTTTGAGAAACATACTTTTCCATAGCAGATATACTTTATTATGATTTAGCATTTCTATGGTAACCCTCTAGCAGTATCAATAATTACTATTTGGATAATGCCAGAACTATACATAAAACTTCACAGTATAGTCAGATTTCATACCCACCCAACTTGCTTACTATCTAGATCCAGATGTGCCTGTAGAGTACAGCCATGAATAAGAAATAACTCATAGATTCACTGCCCCATGGTGGCATATTGTCTTTCAGAGGTTGTCTTTTTCACTTACTGGGGAAGAGGAATAAATTGTTACCTGATTTATAGAACACAGCACAGAGCTCTGATAAATGATGCATGCAGGAAAGATGCTGTATTTCTGCCAACTTTTCACCTGCTTATTCATAGGAGAAACAACTTTATGTGAAATTTCTTCTCTACCACAACTGATATAAATCTCAATTTGGGGAGCCTGAATACTGCTGTCTATAAAACTAGGAATCCTTACTGCTCTGTGAAATCATATGGGCCATGTCTACACCACTTCCAGTCAGAGTTTGGAACCACCCCCAAGAAGCATAACTCACACCCTGGCAGCTGTGTAGACATATACATATTCCAAACCTAAGATGAGAACAGGAGGAGATGATACCACAAGGAAGGGAAGGATGTGGAAAGGGACAATAGGAGGGGGAGAGCCAGGCTCTGTGCTCCACTCCAGCCACAGCAGCCACTGTCTCCCACGGATGGCAGCTGAGGTTTGGGTGCTGCTGTGGTGAGCAGGGGTCAACAGCCCTGGGTCCCTGACCCCATAGCTTTGGCAGGTGGGGGGCCCCCTCCAGCAGGGCTGGCAAGGCAGGAGGCTGTGGGTGGGGCATAGGCAATGTGTAGGGAGAGCATGGGGGCACGTGCCCCCCCTGAGATTGGCCCTCACTGGTTGGAGTGTGGGGGTGGCAAGTGAAGCACCAGCCGGTGCCCCAATCCCCCTTGAGAAGTGCAGTGGCACTTTTGTTTTTTCTGCCAGTACTGCGATCAGCTGCTGGTGCCCCTCCAGACTCTGGAGGCACCAGTCACCCATAGGGTGGGGAGTGAGGGGCACCAGCAGGGCTAGAAGGCTGTGGGTCAGGAGTACAAATGCCTGCATACCCAAGCTAGCTTTCTCCTTTAAGTTATATAGCTATAGCAGCAAAGAGTTCAGTAAGGACTCGCTCCAGAAGCTGGGCTTAAATTTGGGCAGCTAGCCTGCACTGAGCTCCATGATAGCTTGAAGCCATATTCTGAAGGACACCTATAAATGCAGATGGGCACTGAGTGGGATTGTCAAGAGTTTGTGAGTGAGAGATCTTGGCCCAGCTCTTCAAAGGTACTTTGCTGACTGAAGACCATTAGATCTTAAGTCCCTTTAAAACCAGCAGAAATTGAGCCCCCTTCTCAGGTTCTTTTAATAATTGGCACCAATCTGCATCTCAGGCATACTTTTGAAAAGCTAGTCCTATTGCTGCAGGCCATAGGCTTCAGTATTGCTAAGAAATGTCTTTGTTTAAAGATAACTTTCTCCCTCGGATTTTATGAAACTGAACTTTTGTGTTTAGAGTTCTCTAGGAGAGATGAAGTCTCTTGATCTTTCTAAGAGAATATCTTTAACTACATTTAATGCAAAGCACTTCTGAAATCTAGTTTGTCTGTTACAAACCCTTTCTCAAATAGGCCCCATTCCTGCTGAGGGGCAGAATTAGGGTTTTGTACTAGAGAACAGAAGCTTCAAGGAACATTTCTCACAAAATCAACAGGCAAAGAGCTTAGAGTTGTCTGCTCACCAGTAGGTAGCCTGGGCTGAAGTACCACTAATAGTGAAGTGTATCAGTACAGTGTAGCTGGGCAGTATGCAAATGCATCGTCCTAGCCGCTCAAATTATCTGGCTGAGCCTTCCTGTGACAAATAGAGCGCCACGGTCCCTACACTTCTTCAAACTAAATGCTGTTTTAAAGAAAGAAGTGTAGTGTGACAGGTTGGCCCTCGGCCCACAGACCTGTCCTTGGGCAACTGCCCGCCTCGTCTCGCCTGCCATGCCTTTGATGGTAATTAAGTGATGTTAATTAGCAGGAGGCTGCCCACTCACGCCCCAGCGCCTGAGGCGCTATCTGCAGATCCTTCCTCCCCAATACCGCAGCCCAAGCCTTGCAGATGTCTACTCAGTCCCTGCACCCCATTTGGGCCTCTCTACAAGAGGGCCCCCTTCCGGAGGCCTACCATGCCCAACTTGGGCTTTCCCAGCACTGCCCCCCCTCTCAGGCTGCTCGACGCTGCCCCGCCTCTTGGGCTGGGGTCTAGGCACCCCACAAGTTGCACCCTTGCTGGCGCTGAATCGCGCCCTCCCAGGCACTGGGATCCCCCACGCTGCTGGGGTCCCTTTATGAGGCCTCCTCCAACCCCTACAGCCTCGCCCAAACCACCAGTGTAATACGAACTAACGAAACGTAACACAAGCCTCCCGGCTATAACCAAACATCAGGCACCTGGCAATAGCATAAGCCTCCGGGCTCCAACTTAGCATCATAGCTCCAATCTCGGGAGCGCTGGTGAGCTGCTCTCACACTCTGTCTCTGGGAGCTCCTGCCCCTTCAGCTGCTGGCAGAGAACTGCCAGCCTGGCCCCGGCTCTGGGCTTTATAAGAGCCAGGCCCGGCCCCTAGGGTCAGCTGACTTCATGGGTTGCCCTGGTAACCTGCAGCTGTGCTGCCTAATCACCGTTAGGGCTCCCCCTCTGGCCCCTCCTCTCCTCTGCAGGCACAGGGCACGGGGGTGCTCGGTGACATGTCGTCTGTAGCTTTCTTGCAGCAGCAGAGTTCAATAACAATGAGTAAACACTTGTTCTTACAGTTCAAAAATACTTCTTTCATTTGAAAGCACCTGAATTGGGTCTGCCTCTTCCTAATTTCATTCCTAGCCACTGTATGGTAGCATGAGCTTGGACTGGATTGTAGGGGACAGAAAGTGTATCAGATTTAAAACTGGAGTCCTGGGCTGATGCCATGAGGAAACTCTTCAATAACAGAATTAGGGTGCTAGTGCACGTGATGAAGTGCAAGCCCTACAGCCACAGCTGTGTTTTCATGGATTAATGATTCTCTGTAATTAGATCTCTGATGCTGACAGGACTGACTGGTTTATCTCACACGATCAGTCAGGCACTTGCTTCCCGGGCCTCAGCACACCAGGCAACAGCACTGCTCTTTGGAGTAAGAGAAGACTGCAAAAAATCAAAAAACAAACAAAAGAAGGATAGTATGCGTGTGCTTTCAGGCCCAGCTGGGCTAGCGTCCCATGTTACTCCGTTGTCCTTTTCACTTATGCTCTGACAGCTCCACCCTGAAAGACAATTGTGATGAAGCAGCATTGCGTTGGCTGGTCCAACCTAGGCAAGACAATTGTCTTTCAGGATGGAGCTGTCCGAGCATAAGTGAAAAGGAAAACCATCTCGATTTGATATTTGACTTTGTATTTTAAAATATTTGAAATCCTTGTTTTCACGAATATCCTCGGTTAGATATTATTGCTTATTCCAGGGTGATGCCAAGGTTCGCTCTCCAGAAGGAAATGTGCAAATTACATTGGCAGTCTCTAACACCTCCTACTTCTATAGCACCTTTTACTCAAGGATCTCTGCACTTTGCAAGTATTAATTAAGTAAATTGTACAACACATCCGTGAGGTAGGAAAACGTTGATATTTCCATTTTACAGTGAAAATTAGTGACAGCTGTGAATAGAACCAGTGTACTGTCTCCCCGTTCTGTCTTCTAACCCTTAGAAGCACTCCCTCCTGCATCCTTACCCAGAGTTACCTTGTGGTCCACAAACGTACACTCTTGTCAGGATGGTCAACCTGAATCAGGTGCCACAGTGGTATGGGCCCGCAAGCCCCAAGCACTTGCTAATGGGATGCACCAGAATGGTGGCAGGGGAATAGAGCACTCTGAATGGAGTGGGGTAGGATGCTGCTGTGAGAAGAAGTATTAGATGCCTCTGCCATGAATTGAGTTAAACCTTCCCTGGCCCTGCAGCCACCACCAAATTCAGGTCTTTGGATCCTTGCTTGCATGTAAAAATGCAGTAGCCAAAAGGCCAGGGAGGCATTAGCCCAGCTTGTGTGATGACACTTCTTGTTGCACAGCTGGAGGCTCAAACCCCACTGCCTCCATTCTGGTGCCCCAGGGTGCAAACTCTATCAGGTATGCCTCTGAGAGGCAGGGTGGCATTTGGAGGATGAACTGAACTTGTGGCTTGCCTGACTACCACTGCTCAAGAAGGTAGTGGGTATTGCAGTACATCTACAGCATTTAGTTACCAGCACGGATCAGCAAAAATGAATTGCTCATGGAGGAGACAAAAGGACTTGCTCAAAAGTCAAGAAAAAGTGAAGCATCATCTGCCTGGGAAGTCAAATAAGTGACCTGAACTAGATGAAGCAGCATTGCATTGGCAAGAAGGAATTGTCATGTCCGCTAAAATGATTATGACTTGTACATGGGAAGTGGTGAAAGAAACATGGAAGTGTGTCATTTGGTGCCACAGCTTCATGAAATGCTATGAACTGCAAACTTGTGCAAGGACAACAATTGCACAAAGGTTACCCATGGAATATGAGAGTAAGATTGTGAAATTTCACACGTGTATCATACACACACACACACACACACACACACACAAAGGTACAATAGCATGAGCCAAATTGAAAATGTGGATAAGACTCTTCACCTTTGATGTGGTATCTATTACGATAATAGATGTGAACAGAAAAAAGATGATCGCAGTAAAAAACAATGGTCACAAAAAGAATCACTACCTCATTATCCTGATGTGTTCTGGTGATCTCACACATCTGTATTGATTTTCAAATGGAAAACTATGCTGAAAGAGAATTCCTCATGGAGGAGATGGGTGTATGGACTGACAAATCATATGAGGAAGCCATCCCTATAAAATGCTGAATGAATGAATGACAGCAACTTAAAATCAGCACCACACAGCTTGAGGAAAACTAAGAAGACATTACACATATTTAAGATAAAATAGATAAAAACTCTTTGGGATCAAGTCAAACTAAAATTAATGATACATTTGATGGTAGGGAAGATGATGTTCTGTACAAAGCAAGTGAAAGTAAGAGCTACAGATCTGAAAAGGAAGGGTTTTGTGGCTTCAGTGTTTGTGAAAGTGAACATAACTGCTTAGTAAACTGAGCAGTAAGCAAAGAGCAGTGGCTCTAGACTAAGCAGCTCAGGTGTGGGACTGCCTTGAAGAAGTTTTTCTCTGTGCCAGTCACTTGGGGTGGCTGATTGCTGCTAACGTGTTTGCCTAGTGCTTGGTGTGTGTTTGGGTCCCATCCCCCTACCAGGTGTGTTATTCCTTCTTTCTCTCCTCCCTTCCTCCTTCTCTCTTTCTCTCTAGCTACCTTCCCCTCCCCTCTCACTTCTGGAGTTACCAAGTGACAGAGCTTGCTCTGGCTGGGGCTGCTTTAGGTAACTGAGGGTGAGGATAATGAGATAGACAGCCTTATAAAAAGTCAGCTCCTAGCAAATCATGGGGGCAGCAAATGAAGGAGTTTGCTGAGGGAGTTCACCTTAGGTGGGAGCCAGAAAGCAGGAGACTCTGTGTGCGTACATGTGGGTGGAAGTGTGGACAAGGGCTCTGATGCAGGTGCTTGGTATGCAGGTTCTTGTGGTGTGTCTTTTCCCCTCCTCCCACCTCTTTTTTTATCCTTACAGCATAAGTATATTCCAAGGAGCAAAGGAGGCACAAATGGAGTCTGGGTCAGATGCTGTGACTTGTGTGGGATATGTCATGTTTGCATTCCTCCCAGAGGGTCAGAAAAACTTCTGCACCAAGTGTAACCTGTTGTCTGCCCTGGAAGAGATTGACAGATTGGAAGAACAGTTATCCATGCTGCGTTGTATTCCCTTCTACAGGGGACAGAGGCATTGATTTGTCATCCAGATGTGGGGACCTGGAAGTTGTCCTGAATTCAGGCTCCAGGCAGGCAGCACATCACAGAGAGTCTGCCAAACTTCACCCATCCTTCAAACTACCACTCTTCCTGCTTGTCCATCTAATGATACTGCCAGGAATGATACCGACCAGATAAGGCAGGAGGATCAAGGAGCTTGAAGTACAACTCTGTTCTCATCAATACTTCCTATGGAAGGGAGGGGGTCCAGGCAGAGACTGCTGCATCTTGGAAATGAATGCACAGCTAAGACAGTGGAGTTGATGTAAAGGCTTCAGCTTCTCCAACAATGAGCAGATACTGTTGAGAGGAAGACTGCTATCAAGCAATGGTATGCATCTGATGAGAATGGTAAAGAGCATCTTGGAGCATTTTCAGATTACCTAAACCGAGCTAGAGACAAACCTACAGTAACCTACAATAATCTAAGTCTAATGACAATAATAGCAGGCTTGGTTGTATGGAGATTCAGAGCACATATCATACTACTTTTAGCCTAAGATAAGATATGTACCTGTACCTGTAAGGCTACAGCAAGAGCTAGCAAAATATGGCCTGCAGAAAAAATTTAGAAAAATTTAGAAAATTGTTATGTGCTGGTGGCTGCCTCTCTAAAGAGCCAGCAGTGGCAGGACCCAGAAGAAGCCAGCGGCAGGACCTAGCAGCCACAACAGCAAGCCCTGTCCAGCTCTGGCCCACCCCAGCTCCCCTGACCCTGCAGACCCCAATCAGAAGCCTCTGCCTAGCAGAGGCTTTTGGTCTGGTGACCTTGGGTCTGTTCCCCTGTCCTCCTTGGTCCAGGAGTGCAAACTCAGCTAAGAATAGGTGGGGAGGGGAGGACTGCCAGCAATTGTCCCAGTCCTCGGGCCAGGTTGAGCCAGGCTGGGCTGGCTCCTGCTACATCCTGCCATCCTGGCCATGCAGCCAGGAAGTGCATGGTGCCAAAGTGGCAGGTGGATGGGCAGGGAGGTGAGGAGAAGCAGCAGTTGGAGGGAAGTGGGGAAATTGCCATGGCAGCAGCAGCCAACAGGGGAGAGTGGCAGCAAGCAGGTAAGTGAGCAGGAGTGCAGGGCCTCTGCCAGTGTCCCATGGCCAGGGCCAGTGGGGGCCCAGCAGGAGTGCAGGCCCTGGCAGGGGCAGGGGGTGGCTGGCATGGAGCTCTGGTGACAAGGGCTGTGGGAAATGAGGGAGGGGGCATGTTCACAGCAGAGTGTCCCACATACATTTCCCACCGTACACACACACCCCCAGAGCCCCTCACAAACCTACACCCACCCACTTATACCCCCCACACCCGTCCACACCACCCCAGAACTCTCTACAATGTACAAGAGTTTCATTTTAAGCTATTATTCAATCCCCTCCGTGTTCTCTATGCAAACACATGTAAATCAGGACAAAAATATTTTTTTGAAATCGAATGAATGTTGTAGTAGATGTTTGATTTTTAGAATATAATTTGTTTTTTTTCTGGTTCTGAGATGGTAAACCCCCTTGCCAAAAGGAGTACTTCTGGGGGAAGGGGGAGAGACTTCTGGTGGCAAAGGCCAGGGGTTGGGGGCAGGCCTTCCAGTCCCAAGGTGGTGACCAGGGAGCGGGGCTGTCAGAGGGCAGGGCTACCCAAGTAGCCCTCAACAGCTTGCCAAAACTCATTAAGTGGCTCTCCAGCCAAAATAATTGCCTGCCCCTGGGCTAGAGGCTAATATTACAGTTTCTTCCTTCCTGAAAAAAAAAGTCCTCAAATGTCTGTTCACCAGAGCACCCCAAGCAATGACAAGGTCGAATGGTCACAAACTCCTCTGTGACCGTTTCAGGCAGAACTTCTTTACTGTCTGAGCCCCCAAAGTGTGGAACAGACTGAGGCCAGAGGTGGTTCAAGCACCCACTTTGAATGACTTCAAGACATTTTTGGATGTTTATCTTGCTGGGATCCTATGATCCCTGCTTACTTCCTGCCCCTGGGCAGGGGGCTGGACTTGATGATTGTCTGAGGTCCCTTCCAGCCTGAATGTGTATAAAATCTATGAAATCTATGAAAATATGCAGTTTTTTTATGTATAGCAACACCAGTTTGAAAGCACTTCCTTCAGGAAGCCCTCACCACCCTAGGATGGCTTTCATTCTGGTGTATTCATTCCCCTAGTAATAACCTTGGTTTTAGCACATGGAAAAAAGAAGGCTGCAAATATAAAAAGGGATAAAGAAAGCTAATCCCTAAACTATTATTTTTATGTAGCTCTTCCTTCTGATATGAAAAAGACTTCAAACTGAATACAGCCTTTAAGTTGATAGCTCACCTTAATCAGGGTGAAAGGGAGATTCTTTTTGCATTACACTTCAATGCTTTTACCAGCTAAAATACTTTGTGTGGGACAGAAGTTATAAAGATTTTCTTTTGATCCTGTTCCCTTTGTCAACATTCTTTTGTCCTTGCACTTGATTTGTGGATGACTGTCACTGTACACCCAATTAAAAAACCTGCTACTGGAAGACACAATTTAGATTTCATAGCAGAGGGAAAGAAAAAAGTCATAGCTTAAACTTTATTTTTACAGTATGTTTTGGCTGGTACATATGTGATGTATTCAAGAAGAAGCAAGAGAAGGGAGTGCTTAGCAGCTGCATTTTCAATAGCACAATTGTACGGCATCTTCACCTATAAAATGAGGATAATACTTCCTCACCTCACAGGGACACTGTGAGGATACTTCTGATGATAAAGCACTGAGAGAATGTGGTGATAGTGCTCTATACATAGGTAAGATAGCTGTCATGTTTATAGGAAAAACTTACCAAGCTGGGCATCAATATTCTCAAACATGCTGTGGTTCTCTGCGTGGGCTGCCCCCTACACCAGAAGCTAATTAGTTGTCTTGATTAGCTGTGCAAAATAAGTCACCTTCACACCACACAGCCTTCCTGTGTGAACATGGCAAATGTGCACATTGAACTATGTGGCATACGTGAGGGGGCTGATGCCTGGCATGGTAAGTTTGCTGTGAAGACATGATTAGATAGTAAGAATGGTCAGATACTGATTAAATAAAAAACAGTAACTGAAAAGTTTGACCCATTTAGTCCCACTTGTTTTACATGGAGCTTCAGCTGAGTGGTTGTCTCAACTGTGTTCCATAAATGGAAGCTTCAGAAAAGCATATGGATAATATTTACTGTCATTGCAAGAACAAAAGCACTTTAAAGAAATGGAAGAAATCATATATCAATTTTAAACTAAGCAAACTCTTGTTAATTTATGTCTGGTGCTAAATTTAGTTCCAGCTTCTATATGTGAATGACCAAAAAAACCATGGTTTTAATTTTCTACTCTATGGGTGCATCTACATAAGATGTTTACTGCAGAGTTGCCTAGTTAGCTCCACAGTAAATATCTCAGCGTCTGCATGTGCAATGTCATTGGGACGGAATAAACTGATTAACTCTGCCATAGGTTAGTACTTGTAAACACAAATACTGTCATATGGTAGAATGACAGTATTCAGTCATTCTTTAGTGCTGGGGCTGCCTGCAGGCTAGCCCCACACTGGAGCACCCTCGTGCCCCAGCCAGCCCCTCTGCAGCATATTGAGCAGGGGGAAGCAGTTCTGGGCTAGCAGGCTGACCCCCAGGCTCCCAGCCAGCCAGAACTGCTTCAACCCAGGTATGTACTAGAGTTTATTGATGCACATTAATTTCACGTGTAGATGCACCCTATAGTTACAAGCAGAAAATATCCATAAATCAGTAATGCAGTCTGTAAACAGTTTTGTGTCTCTATAGCAGCCTTAATCTCAACTAGGGGCTGTAGTAAAACACAATTCCCTTACTGCAATAAATGCTATAAACTGGAGCTGAACTTAGAGTTTAATTAAAAGTAAACTGATTGGACAGAAATCCACTGAAGTAATCTCTCACCCTCACGGCTGAACTATATAAATTGCTTCCTGGAGACAGTGGATGATTTAGGCTTCAATTTCATTGAGGAAGCCTCTTCACTAAAACTATCCAGTAAGCCTTCACTTACGCCACTGTTACATTGTTTTGTGTGCTCATGGTACGTTGGCTGTTCTGCAATTAAAGTACTTTACAAGAGTCACCCTCTGATCTGATGAATTCGTAAAAGGATCTACATTCAGCAATCAGTCAGCACTGCGCTAGTGGAGTAGCAGGTTACTCTCAGGCTGTGTCTATACCAACACCTTTCAGCACATGTCTGAACATTGCAATGGCACCAGTGCTACTCCACTGGTGTTGCTGCTGATGAGAAAACTAGTACAGTTGACTATCAGTATTAGATAAGAGTTCTTTGCTTCAGTATTTCTAAGTATTGACCAAGCCAACTCCCCCACCTATCATTGATGGATGTCCACATGGCACCAGTCCACCTACGGTTAGTTCTCAAATAGTTCAGGAGCTCCTGGAGGAGCTGGATGGGTACAAATCAGCAGGCCTGGATGACCTCCATCCACAGCTGCTGAAAGAATTGGCCAGTGTCATAGCTGAGCCACTGGCACAGCTGTTTGAGTACTCATGGTGATCTGGCCAGGTCCCGGAGGACTGGAGAAGGGCCAATGTGTTGTCCATTTCCAAGAAGGGAGAAGGAATGAGCGAGGTAACTTTAGGCCAGTCAGCCTTACCTCTATTCCTGGAAAAATGCTGGAGAAAATAATCAAAGGACACATTTGTGAAGGCCCAGCAGGGGAAACAATGCTAAGGGAAAACCAGCATAGGTTTGTCACAGGTAGATCCTGCCTGACAAACCTTGTAGTTGTCTATGACCAGGTCACACACTGCCTGGATATGGGAGCTGAGACTGATGTCATCTTCCTGGACTTTAGGAAGGTCTTCTACACAGTTTCGCACCCTATCCTCATTGGGAAGCTAGCAGACTGTAGAGTGGATGCCTACATGGTCAGGTGGGTGGCCAACTGGCTTAAGGACTGCACCCAAAGAGTGGTGGTGGATGCTTCCTTCTTGGCCTGGAGGGAGGTGGGCAGTGGGGTCCCACAGGATTTGGTCCTCAGACCGATATAATTTAACATCTTCATCAGTGATTTGGATGATGGCATGGAGAGCACCTTCTCCAAGTTCACTGATGATACCAAGTTATGGGGCAAAGTTAGTACACCAGAGGGCAGGGAGCAGATTCAGGCTGACCTGGACAGATTGGATCAATGGGCAGAGAGAAATA
>JAGPOW010001296.1:16383266-16418360 GCA_030014935.1 Caiman crocodilus | reverse complement strand
TATATATATTATTCTTATTATGGAGCGTTGGTTATAGCTGCGTTGGTCTAAGGACATAGGCAGACAAGGTTCTTTGGGCAAATGTGATATCTTTTATTAGATCAACTAAATTGTTGGAAAAATTGTTCTTTTCAAGCTTTCATTCTTATTAGTGCACTATGACTGAAATTCTCTTCTGTGTTGAGGAGATATATATATATTTGCATACTAAGCAGAACATCAACGGTGCCTAGATTTTGTGCCAGTGCTCTGCACAGGGGTGAATTCTGTCTGTTATGCTTTACATTCTTTAAGCATATTTCTTAGAGAAACTGCAGTGATCAACTGCACTTTGACTAGTAGTTCAAGGGGTTGAATTAAGATATTGCTGAGTACGCCATCATTTCTGCAGAAGTCAATCTGTTTGAAAAGAGCAACTCTGATGATGATGTGAATTAGTGTAGGATGTTCTGCACCACAGATGGACAGGCAGTAGGGTCATCAGCTCAAAGGAGTGAACTATTTCAAGTTAAATCACTGCAGCAAAACATTTTTACTGTAATTGTTTGCTCCTGCAGGAGGTAAGTATGTTTGTAATGTCTAGCTTGTTTGTCTGAAACAACTTAGTGTGTCTGCAGCAGTACTTTGCTCCTGCCCTTCTCTCAGATTTCCTGGCATAGCTGCCTAGAGCAGATGCCAGTAACAGGTCAGTGAATATAGAAAATATACACATATGGATCTTTTGGCAAAGTGCTATATTTTCCTCAGACCTTTTTCAGCAACCCTGTCTAGAATCTATGGGTCTGTACATGCCCAAGATAGGTCACACAGATATACTGGCAGAGCACTATACACTGCTCCCATATATACAGACCCCACAAATTATAGCTGTGTTACGTTGTGCACATTTTAAAAAGTACCACTCTAGAAAGTCTCTTTACTTTTTCTGGAGATATTTAACATTTTTGTGCACTTTTGCATTTGTATAATTTTATTGTAATTCCTTTTGTTTTACTGGTCTCATAATAGCCTTCACTCAAATGACAGAAGGTGGTTAAAACAGTTAATTCACCCCACTCTTCCTTGTTTTCCTTATAATCTCCTTCACCATGTGTCTGTGTGTCATTTTATCTGTCGGTAAAGCACTTCATACAATAATGATGCATAAAGAACAGCAATATGTTCTGTGTGTGTGATGTGCCAGAATGTGGTTGCCAGGAACTTAGATTTGATCCTTGTATTTAGCACACAGCTCCAAGACAAAGTGATTAGCAATAATAACATTTTCTACATGTACCTAAGTGTTTGTGTTAAAGAACAAGTCTTACACTAAAGCAAGATTTTACAAGTGCGCCTTTTACCCTTTTACCAGGGACACCTTGTAATCACAACCAGAAAAGTATGATGTAGCATGTCATGGTACCAGATCCATTGCTCTATAAAATCCTTTGATATCCAAGGGATAATAAAAAACCTGTATTACGTACACGATGCTCTAGTAACTGTCTTTATTTCAAATAGGAGTGGTGTTCTCTTCAACTATGCGTATATAGAAAACAGCAAACAGAATATTATACCCCAGTAAATATTCCATACAGGTGTTGCTACTCATTTTATCATAAAGAGGTTCTGTCTATCAACTCTGCAGCAAGCAGACATGCTATTCTACGCCCCCACCTCCAGTTTATGTTATATAACACACTGCATTTTTGCAGCAGAAAAACCTGTAGTACAAGGCTAGCTAGTACAGGACTAGCCAGAGACAGATTTGACCAGATGTGGCTATCATTGCAGGCACAGTAGCACTTAGATGCAAAATACATATTTATGTTTATTTGTTTATTTATTAGATTTATATTCTGCTGTCCTCAAAAGAAACTCAAGATATCTTACAACAAAAAACAGGAAAAGAAAAAAACAGATACAAGTATGTAAAAGGACAAACTCCCTAGACCAGGGGTGATAAATTCACCCCACCCCTGCAGCAGCAGATCCAGGATTTGACAAAGGGATTAGGGGGTGTGGGAGCAGCCACCCCTGTGGCAGGGAGAGCTGCATCTCCCATTCCCAGTCTCTTCCCCCCACCCACCAGTGTGGGTAGATTGTGGCACCGCAGCCCTGGGGACTTTTTCAAAGTTTCCAAAGCAGGTACGAATCCCCCCTCCCTTCCCCTCTGTGCTAAAAGGCAAGCCCCCTCCCTTCTCCTCTTCCTGCTTCTCCACCTTCCTTCAGCTGCTGCTTTCCCAGCTGTTGGAGGGGAAGGGGAAAGCTTCAAAGCTGCTCCTGTCTGCTCCAACTGCACTGTGCGGAGGCTGGGCTCGGCTGGGAACAGCAACAGCAGTGATGGACCAGAGAGGGAGGTGGTCCCGCTCCCCCTGCCTGCTCTCTGGGGACTGGGCAGGGTTGGGGAAACCCCCTCTCCCCCTAACTCATCACTGCTGCTCAGGGTAGCCACTGACACATCCCCAGAATACAGGACAGGCCACTTAGTGAGGAGCAGCCCCCTCAGCCAATCAGCTGCAAGGGGTGGGGCCAGCACACAAAAGCCACCACCCCTCCTCCTTCCCTAGGTGGGAACCTTGCTCTTCCTGTCTGTGTACCACCCCACCTCTAGGCACAGCCAAAAGCATCACAAGGACAAATGATTGACATGTGCCGGAGAGCACCGTGCATGCTGGATCCAGACGTGGCAGCAGAGCAATCAGTGGTGGTGGCAGGGGGTTAACACAACTAATCGGTCTCTGTGCCCTGGTTTTAGTGGTAGGCTTCGCCTCCCACAAGCCACATGACACAGCTCCATCCTCCATAATGACACCCCTGCCCTAGACAATACCCCAAAACACAGCCTCCCTTGATGAAAGCCTGCCCAAATTAAAGAAGTCTTACAGTGAATTCAGAAGCTGTCCAGTCTGATGTGCCACAAGGAGGAGGGAGTTCCAGTGCTGCGGAGTAACAGTAAAAAAAAGATTAAGTAGACTTTAACTCAAATTAATAAATTCCCTAATGATCTGGATTAGCTAACACATTCAGGGTGTGTTACTATAGACATCATGCACAAACTACAGCTATTTATATACTGTAACATATGTTTGTAGAGTTTTATGTTTAAAAAGACTAATTTAGGGGTTGTCAACATTTTTGAACAAGTGTACCCCTTTGCTCTCCAAGTCTCAGTTCATGTACCCCTTCATATTTGTTTCTGTTTTTAAGGGAAGGGTGCAGATTGAGGCCCCTGAGGTGAAGTAGGGAGTGGGGGTGGGAGCAGGGACTGGTGTGAGTGGGGCCCTGGCCATGTCAGGTGGTGGGAATTGCAGAGACCCAGGGGTGCCCCACCACCCAGCCTGGTCAGGGCCCCACTCACCCCAGCCCTGCTCATGCCCGTGCCCCACTCCTACCCTCACCGCAGGGGCCTCAGTCTGCTCCCCCCCATGCAGCCCCTTCCCTTCCCCCTTCCCCTTCCCCTTTCCCTACAGACCAAGCTGGTACGGGGCTGCTCACATGTGCACTCGGCCTCCCCCCCCAGTTTTTCTCCCTCCACCTACGCAGTGCCTGTCTCAGCCCCACTCCCTCCCTCGCAATGGGGGCCTCAATCTGCACACACACCCCTTAAAAATGGAAAAAAATATGAAAGGCTACATGAACTGAAACTTTGAGACCAAAGGGGTACACTTGTTAAAAAATGATGACAACCCCTCAATTAGTCTTTTAGGAAAGAATCCAAGAAAAGAAGGAAGGCCACTGCAGAGAAGAATGCTGTACTGTACACAGCTCCTGGGTTTTTAGTTGTAGCCTGGTTGGTCTAAGGACATAGGTAAGAAAAGCTCTTTGAGTAGATGTGATATCTTTTATTAGACCAGCTGAGTAATTGGAAAAAAGTTCTTTGCAAGCTTTCAGGCACAATCACCGTTCTTCAGGCATGGGGAGTCTCTGCTGTTCTGAGACTCCAAGCAATGAGATGATACCTTTTTTCTTTCTAATTTTTTACCTATTTACATTCTCACTGACATCCTGCCACATGTTTAGCTTCTCTCATTCCTTGGAGTCTCAGAACAGCAGAGAATCTCTGGGCCTGAAGAAGAGTGATTGCACCTGAAAGCTTGCTAAGAACTTTTTTCCAACTGCTCAGCTGGTCTAATAAAAGACATCACATCTGCTCAAAGAACCTTGCCTCTTGTACTACACACAAGGAGTAAAGCTAACATTGCTAATTTGTAAAACTCCCAGCTTATTCCTTTGCCAGTGCAATTGTAATGTTAAAATGAGCTAGAAGGTCAAGGTAAATTCTAAATTCAGGCAAAGCTGAAGTGCTGCTTTTATAAGAAGGTCTACCTGATAGTTACATGCTAGATATCTCACTGTTAAAGCCTAAGCAAAGAGATAAGGTAGTCGCAATTTTCTGGGCAAGGTAATTTGGTGAGGTCTGAACAACATCCCCGCCCATGGTTGACCTCACCTTGTTTACCTTGTGATAAAACTACAGTGCCTCATCTTTGCTGTTTTTACAGTAAGAGAGATAACCCATGTTAGCGATCCCATGGTAAAAACACACCTATTTGCCAATGAAGAAAAATCGTGATGTGTAAGGCCAGCAACCTGTTTTGTCTTCACTAGGATTTTCCTTGATGCTAGCTACATGAGATACCAGCACACCATTTTTCCTTATGGTTATGTAGGGTATGTTTAGACAAGAACTGTGTTCCTACTTTAACTCAAATTTAATCAATTTCCAAATGATCTGGGTTAGCTAACACATTCAGGGTGTGTTAGTATAGACATCACGTACAAACTACAAATATTTATATACTGTAACTTATGTTTGTAGAGTGTTATGTTTAAAAATGTGCTGGCTAACTCCAACTGATTTGAATATAATTGTATTAAAATAGCAGCAAAATCTATTGTCTGGCCATGCTATTAGTTACATATTATTACACTGTGATAAAAAGCTTTAATCTTTCCAAGGTGTTTATATCCTATACTTATTTATAGATTTTTAGTCCGTGAATAATTTGGGGTTTTTTCCCCCTTTGATTATACATTTAAAATATTCTACTGGTTCTCATCACACTAATAGTGGGGTGCTCTAATATAAGAACAATAGAAATGATTTAGCTCCTTCTGGCTGCAAACAGATGTTGCATTTGTCTCAGGATTGGTTGTGCCCATGTTTGTCCCAGAACAGAAAAATCACGGGACTGGCATATACACAGATTTCCTTTCCAGTTGGAATTTAGTGAGTGGCTGAACGTACTGCCACTTTTCTGCCATTGATGCAGTGATGCCATTCGTGGGCAACCATTCAAACACACTTTGTAATGTCCCAGGACAAATACAGAATCTGTTCATAGCCTTTCTCTGATAGCAGGAAGCTGGTTTACAGGTATTTGTGTGCATGCTTACAGTGAGAGTATGAGTATTAGTAGGATACTACTGTTAACAAGTTTAGGAAATGACACTGGGCTGCCATCTACTTCTGAATACAAAAATAAGAGTGCAGTTTCTCAACGTAATTATGAAAGAGTTGTCAGAAGAAGTGTTTCTGGAAATGAATGCACTATTTCAGGTGTGCTTTCACTAAAGACACAGAGACACAGTTGCCCCAGGAATAGGGTGACCACACATCCCTAATTGAGCAGGACAGTTCTTCAATGGGAATCTCAAGTCTCAGTCTGGGGCTGCATGACTCTGGGACAGCATTTGTTCTGGATTCACAGCATCTATGGGGATCGGAAAATGGCAAGTTCCAGCCTTGCAGGCTGGAAGCATTCCAGCCTGCAAGGGGCTGCCAGGAGCAGGACACAGGGGGGCCTACATGCATGTGCACGCCCACATACATGCACATGGCTGGGAAATACAGTCAGGAAGCATAGAGAGCAGCATATCAGAGGAGCATATCAGAGGAGCTCCCTGCAGGTAAGTCTATGAGGGGTAGTGGTGGGGAGCAGACTGAGGCCCCCCCACAGTGATAGAAGGAGTGGGGCAGGAGCTGGAGGTGCTAGCCAGCCAGGGTGGTGCATGTGGCCGGGACCTGGAGTGGGATGGAGCATGGTTGGCTCATCCAGGGGGCGAGGGGCATCAGAGGCACATGAACCCCAGTTTGTGTGTGGGATGGGGACAGATGTGGGCTGCCCACTGTGGGCTTGGGGCTCCCCACCCTGCTGCCTTGCCCCTGGGGACCCCATGCCGCCATGGCAAGGTGCCCCGATCTGCTCAGCAACTATGTTGGTCCTTGCTTTATTTCTGCTGAGGTCACTCTGTTTTGCCATTTTCCAGGCTCCAGAATATTTAAAATCTTGCTACCTTCATCCTCATATGTCCCAACTGGAACCAACCACCACCCAAACTTACAGAAATCAGCTGGCTCCTGATTCATTTCATGATCCAGTTCAGTGGTACTCTCCTTCTTTTTAAAACATTTCATGGACCTGCCCACATCATCCAAAAGTACCATCTTTTCTATTCTCCTTCCAACTTTCTTCATTGCTCCTTCTCTAACTCTTCAGTCAGTCTTTATGCTCCACTGTTCGTCTGACAGATACTTTCTCTGTGCTTCTGCCATGTAGGACAACTTTCTTGTATCTCTCCGTCACATTAACTCTCAATCTATTGTCAAATCTCATCTAAATACCAGTCATTTCTCTCTGATCTACACAGAAGTGTACTCCTATTTCAATGCTACTTTTATATCCTTTGCAAATAATTTTTATGATAGATGCTATACAAGGTAAATTTATATTTCATGGCATGTTCAAAATCCAATTTAGGAATAAAACCCAGAGGTGTTGAATCTTATCAACTGATCAGATCTCTCTTTCACCATACACTTAATAAAAAGAGATTGATAAATGCAAGTCCTGCTGTAGGTATGGATCTGATGAGCCTCAGTCTGCCAACTTACCTTTTTTTATTAAATTGCATCCTGTGGCAAATAGCAAATAACTGAGCAATGAATACAGAATTAAAATGAGATATAGAACATATTGATAGATATCTGATGAAGACACCAATTTGGGTGTGGCACAGGGAAAGATACAGCCTAGAAAACAGTTAGTTATACTCAGCTACTTACCTGAAGCATTTCTCACACGCAAGCATTCAAAGTAAGTGGTTATACTTGATATGCGGAAAATGCTAAAATGTGTTTTAAAGATGAAGATTTTGTTTTTAATCCATCTGCAGAAGGAAACTGAATAACTAGTTTTTAATATAGTTTATGTAATGCCATTAAATGTTTGGTCTTATATAGACATGAAAGTTATCTGCATCAAGCATTTTATAAGTCTATAACTTTGTGGATCTTAAGACTAAATTAGATAGAGAAAAGCAAAAGGAAATAAGGGGTGAAAGAAGACAATACCTTTGAACAGATTCATTTACAAAGATAATATAAACTGGATGTGTCTACACATGCTATTAGTCTGCATAAATAAACTCTGGAGCTTATTGCCCTGGAGTTTATCACTCCCACACACTGCATCTGTACATGTACCTGGAAGTGCATCACAATAAGATGGGTCAGAGCAGCCCAGGCTGGCAGCCAGCCCAGGGGGTTAGCCTGCTAGCCAGGGCTGCTCCCCACAGCTCAGTGTGCTGCAGAGAGCCTGGCTGGGGCACAGGGGTGCTGCAGTGTGGGGCTAGCCAGCAGGCAGTTCCCTGCACTGACGCACCCTCATGCCCCGGACAGCCATGGCAGTGTGTACATGTGAACTGCTGTGATGTAAAAAACTCCACAGAAGGACAGCACTTGTCAATACAAATGCTATCCTGCTGCAGAGTTGATTAGTCTACTCCAGCCTAATACGGGCATATGCATAGACACATGACATTTACTGTGCAGCTAATTAGTCAACTGTGTAGTAAATGTATTGTGTAGATGCACTGATTGTCTTATATTAGCTAATATCTTGGAATTGATATAATCATCTGTGAGGAAAACAGCAAAGAACACCATGCCTGACATTAATAATGCAAGTCAATCCAAACAAGGAAAAATAGATATTGATGAGGGATTTGGAGTAAGTAAGGAAAGCCTCTTGTGCTAGAAAGAAAGAAGCTAATGCAGGCACCTCTTTAACAAAAGTTAAAGAGGTGCACCTGAAACAGGGAAGCAAAGGGCTTTTAAAGAAAGGTATTGGATTTAAATGGGGATTTTTGAACACTTGTCCCTTTTCATCTGGAATTTATACACCTTTTCTCTAATATGTGATTCAGCACAGTCCTGTCTAAATGTTTGCACAAATCACATGTGAAGTGCTAAGCATTTCAGCACAGATGTATGCACTGTAGTGATTAAGCAACAGTCGAACTGGTCATTTGAAAATAACAGCTTTTATTCATGCTCATTCTGCCATTTTGAATTAAATGTGTTATTAATATCCATACCCTACCTCAGGCTGCTTGGGGTCCACCTACTAGGTGTTCCTGCACTTAAATCACCTGAGCAGCCTGATTCTTTACACACAATCTGAGTATCCCTAAGCAGCTGAAGGGATTCCCTCTGAAGCTGGGCCTGAAAATAGAAAACACAAAAAAACCATGGGACCAAAGAGTAGGAAGGTAAGATGGAGCCTCACTCTGTAGCCCAGTGAGGAGGGTACTTCCCTGGCCCTTTCAGTAACTTATAGATTTTGTATATTATAGTGGATAAAACGCATAAATAGCAGCACTGCGATCAGGTGTCTTTTTAATCGTAGTGTGTTGAAATGACTAGTTACTGTACAAAAAAGACCGTGCTCAGTGTACCTTGCCCTTACCCTTCCTTCCCACCCCGTACTGTTAGTCTGCTATGTGGCAGTTACTGGGCATAGGTCATAGAAGAAGCAGGAAATAAGAACAAATGTACATGTGTAGGTGGAGCACAGATTTATGGATTTGATAAAGGTTTATGCATTTGGTGCAGCCAATGAGGGGACTTCAGATGGCAGGCTGCCTTAGTATTTTGGGAGATCACATAAACTGTGACATTTTGAAGGAGAAAGAAATGGGGAGACCAGAAGCCAGAAAATGACAATAGTCAAAGTCAGTGGATATGCTTACTGTGCAGTTGACCAACTAACTGCATAGTAAACATCTTTGTGTCTACACATGCACCTCTGTTAGGGTGCATGAAACTAATAACTCCACAGCAGCGTAGTACTTGTATTTACAAGTAGTACCCTGCTGCAGAGTTTTTTTTCATGCACAGAAGCTCAAGTGTAGACACTGCCTTGGCTAACTGGGGCACATGGTGCCTCAGTGCCAGGCTAGCTGGTGGGCAGCACCCATGCTGAAGCACCCTGTGCCCCAGCCAGCCTCCCCGCTCCCACCCCTCTCCCCTGCAGTCCATGGAGCCCGGTCAGAGCAGCCCTGGGCTACCAGGTGGACCCCTCGGGTCCCCTGCCAACCTGGTCTGTTCTGACTGGGCTCCATGTGGTATGCACAAATACATTCCAGGGGAATTTACTCCACAGGTTTTTGCTCCCAGGTGCATATTCAAACAGTGCACCCAGGAGTAAAAAAACCTCTGGAGCAATAAGATCCTCAGTTTATTAGTCCACATTAATTGCATGTGTAGACACACCCAGTGATACCTAAGACATTAACTATAATTTTGCCAATAGTGGCAAAGGCATCTGGGCATGTCATAGAGCTCTTCTACATGTGCAGGTAAAGGCACAATGGGATATAAAGCATGGTCCACACAATTGTGCCTCCTTCCATGCCATGTGTGCATGGCAGAAGCACATATATGGGAGCGTACATTAGATCCCATTGCATCTCATCACCAGTGGAGGGAGAAACCAGGATCACAAGCCTGGGCTCTCTCCCTGCACTTGTTCCTGTGGCTGTGAGCCCTACAGCTGATAAGGCTGGCAGAGGTGGCGGTGTTTTCCCCAGTGCCTCCACTGTGAGCCCCACAGCTGACGATGCTGTCTCTGCTGTGAGCCCCACAGCCAACAAGGCTCCCAGTGGTGATAGCTTTCTCCCTCTCCCCACTGCAAGCCCTGCAGCTGATGAGGCTCACAGCAAGGGTAGTCGCAGAAGGCTGCAACCACTGCAGGCCTTGTCAGCTGAAGGACTGGCAGCAGGTGATGAGCCCCTGTGGCCTAGTTGATAGGGCTCCCAGCCACTGGGGAGCACCTGGCCATATGTTCAGTTAATGACATGATTAGAACAAGCTACAAAGTTATTACACATATTTTGTGGAGTAACTTTGTAGCTGGCTGCTCGTTTTATCATGCTATTAATTAGTTGAATGTGTAGCTGAGTCACAACTTAATATGTTAATCATGCCTTATGTGTAATGTGTACAGATGCCTGAAAGGCATTGCATAGGAAGATGAACAGGCTTTGGTAGAATGGATAAAATGCTATATGAAGCTGAGGTTCTGGGAAAATAGGAAGTAAAAGTACGGATATTGCTAATGGTGAGAGGGGGAGAAGGAAGAGCAGTGCAGCCCCAGCAGCTGTTAAGCTTCCCCATGCTTACATTGTAGATCCAAGCAGGGAGTGGTTAGCTTATACCCCATTGTATTACAGTTGTCCTTTGTGTGGTGTAATTGCTTAGATGTTCTGTCTTAAACCTGATAAATTCTTGGGTCTGATGATTTATTGCAGCAGTAAGTTTTGTTTTTGTTTTACCACTATAATACATTGAATATACAGTTTCATTTTACTGCTTACAGCGATGTACTGATTGGTTATGGTTCATTGAGATTGGGAGAGCCCAGGAGCACTGTTTTTCAGGTTTTTTGTTAGGCACACTTCTTGGTATGCAATCAGGGCTGTTCTAAGCCATCACACTATCTACTTTCCAGACTTTTGTGTGTACAGGCAGGTAGAACTTGCTTCTTAAGGGTGAGTCTCAGACCCACCATTAAGGTACACATGTCCTTTGCTGCTGTTTGGCACCCTGCACCTTCAGTAATGTTTCTAGTAGTTACACATCTATTTTTCTGTTTACCATGCCTACCAGGTAAAGTGCCAAAAGAAGGCGGCGTGAACTTTGCTTTTGCAGCAATTGAACAATTAGGGATAGATTATATTATAAAATTTCTCATGAACTATGAAAGTTATCAAGATTAACTATTTGGTAGAAATACCTTTGATAACCACTATATAGGTCATTTCCCCCTTGATTACCACCGTGTAGGTTATTCCATTTCTCTGTTGTAATAAGGAGGAATAATTCAGGAGTAAGTCCTTTAGTCAAGTGTTTCTAAATGACAATTCCTTCTTCATACTCTAAATTGTTCCCTCCCAAAAGAAACCATTCAAGAGGAAGTAGGGTGGGTGTATCTTTCACAGAGAGAGCACATTTTGGAAAAAAGTGGGGGGAAGAGGGCAGCACCGCACTTCAGAGAGTAAGTCCTCAGCACCTGAATTCTCCTTCAGTAATACATGAGAACCAGAGGGAAATGTTACTGGCCTGTGAACAGTTTATGGAAATGATGAGGACTAATGATCTCTGTCCCGTAACTCCCCAGATGCTGCTACATCTCTTAGCAATGTTCCTACTTTCTTATTTAAATCAAGAGCCTTCTTCCAGTATAACTCCATTATAATTATTCCCCTATGCTTTACCTTTTCTTTTGAATATTTCTTCTTTTTCACACTTGCAAAAGGTATTACCTGCTACCTCTACTTTCCTCAAGAGGTCATGTCTCCTATCATCAGGATTTATCATTCCCTTCTATTCTGAATGATGTGTAGAGGCCAGAAACTTCTGCAGGCTAATAAAGTTTCCTCTACATTGTTGTATGACAGTTTGTGGTAGAGATCTCCTGTCTTTCTGTGGAGGAAATGTGAGATTTGTATCTGAAGACCACTGGAATTCCTTGAAATAATTAGGGAGCCACAAGGCTACAGCTGAACTCCTTGGGATTCTGTCATGAGCACAAGCCCCTGGGGATCTCTCAGTAGCTCCTCATAGCAAATGAGACTGAGGCAGAACTTTAGTGCAGCATTTCTCTTCATTGGTTTCCCTCCTATGCTTGTGTTAACTTCCACTGGGAATCATTTTACCTAGCCCTTCTCAAATCTCTGCCTACTCCATCCCCAGCCTGTTCCCCTGTATATGCATTTATGGACTGTGAAGAATCTCCACAAAGTGCAGGAGAGGTTATGTTGGAACAGTAACCAATCTCCTCCTTTCATGGAGGAGAGCTTTGAACTGTTCTTTTCAGCTCCTAAAACAGTCTGTTTCCTGCTTCCTGACATCAGTAAAAGCATAGATCACATACTGGAGAAATTGTCAAGACCATTGTCACTGTGGGTCACACAAACTCAGCATTTTCTGATGCATTTCACCTGGTAGTTATAGGAAAGGGAACGCTAGACTCACTTGGCATTTTTTGCCTCTTAGATAAGGTGTTATAATTGCACAGAACACCATACCTATTTCCCCCCCCATCAATCTACTTCTTAGACCCAAAGACCCCTCTTCCCTTTCTGTTAAAGGTAGTTCTCTGCAGTAGAAACTCTCAATTGCTATGTATTTATGCTGCAACAACAAAATGTTTGACATGGGGGCTGTTGGAATCCTGCTTAATTGTTTAGAATTATTTCTTCACAGGAGTTGATACAGTCTACCCCGTTCAGCAGTAATGGAGGCAAAGCATAGGTAGACTGGTATTTGACACCTGCTTTGTAACAGGGACACTTTTACACGTAGATACAACCTGGAATGATTTACTACCTTACAATGATTAAGTGACATAAAAAGGAACCACTTTAATTATTATTTTTATTATTTGCATTTAATTTCCTTTAGTCTGTTTTTTATATTAAAAAATGTACATTTAAAGAAGTTCTGATAATGAAACAGTTTAGTGGAAAAAGCAGCTTGCAGTAACTTGTGACTTATTTTCCACTTGTATTAAGATCTTATCAAGCTCACCTGGTTCATTTTAATACGACATGATTTCTTCTGGAAAGTTTTTTCATTAGCAGTAATCAGCCTTAGAACTTGATTCTTATCCAATCTAAACATGCATGTTACAAAAAGAGAACAACAGTCTCCCTATTATAATATTTCTGTATTATAGTACAGGAATTATATTGCCTGCTGGAAGAATACTGCCTTCTTGAAGAAGTGTTAGTATAGCTATGCATGTCCAATGTACATTTACTCCACCAGTATGAAAAGGATGTTGACTTCAAAGAGAGAGAGAGAAGGAAAAAAAAGATTTAGCCCTGACCTCTTTTATTTACATACAATTCTCAGAAGCCACTGTGGCACTGTAACTCCCAAAAATACAAAGTGAGAATATAAAATGAGAAGTACTGCTGCTTCAGAACTGTTGGATACCATTGCTCAGAGCTCCAGTATGAAATTGGAGATAGAGACTTGCAACAGGCCTAAGTTAGGGGCAGTGTCACGGCGGTGTCCTCCAGGAGGGCCGTGATCTCCTGAAGGCCCTCTACCTGCGCCAAGTCCAGCCCAAGGCACCCTCAATTCTCACCTGCCACATCTTTGTTCTTAATAAGTATAAGATGGGAGGCTGCCTTCTACCACCTTGGGCGCGGCATATCGGGACCTTTGTCCCTGCGATCTCTCGGACTCGCTGGAATGGTCTCCCGTAGGATGGGTGCCCTCTAAGCACCCCTGGGCCGTCTCTATATTCTCGCCCGCTCTGGGCCTCCCGTCAGCGCCCCCTCTCTAGGTCCTACTCATCAGTGTTGCCCCTCATGGGCCTATTCATCAATGTTGCCCCTCTTTGGGGCCACCCGTCTTCTTGGCCCACCACATGACTACCCTCTTCTTAGGCCGGGCGTACTGTGCTGCTATCCCCTTTTCAACCAGAGGACCATCGCAGCACTTGCCCTTTCTTTAGGAGGCGCTGTGCTGCTAACCCTGGGCCCACTGCAGCACCCTGCCCCTGGCTGGGGTCTACTGCCGTGCTCGCTCCTTGACTTGCCCTTCTAGGGCTTCTCAATACTACTGCCCCCTTCTAGGGCTTCTTGAATGGCGCTCCCCTCTCTAGGGCTCGCCATGCCCCACAGGGTTTCTCAATAATGTTGCCCATCATGGGCTCCTTAAAATACTGCCCCCTATCTAGGGCTTCTCACATATTGCCCCTCACGGGCTTCTCAATACGGCCCCTTCTCAGGCCTCTCAACAATACTGCCCCTCATGGGCTTGGGGTCTCCGCATCTCATGTTTCTGCGCCCTCTTCGGCACTTTGTGCCCCACTAGGCTTCTTCAGTGCTTGCCCCCTCTCTGGGGCTTGCTGCGCCCAAACTAGCGCTGAATCACGCCCTCCCAGGCGCCAGGATCCCCACACTGTTGGGGTGCCTGGTGAAGTTACTACATCCCACTGGCACCAGGATCCCCACACTACTGTGGGTCTCCCCTGAGGCCTCCTGCAACCCCTACAGCCTCACCCAAACCACTGGTATAATCCATTACTAACCAAACATAACACAAGCTTCCTGGCTGTAATTCAAACATAAAGCACCTAGCCATAACAATGCAAGCCGCCTGGCCTGGCCACGCCACGCCACGCCACGCCACGCCACGCCACGCCACGCCACGCCCTGGAGCTCTCATAAGCTGCACTCACATTTCTGTCTCCCAAAGTGCTGGCTCTAGGCTTTATAGGAGCCAGGCGCCAGGCCCTGCCCCTGAGGGTCAGCTGACCCTCATTAGTTGCCTCAGCAACCCTCAGCTGTGCTCATTATCCCACTGCTGGGGCTTTCCCCAGCAGTTTTCCTCTCCCAAGGAGCGGTGCAGTGAGATGCACCACGACAGACAGAGTGGAGAGCAACAAAGGTAATGTCAAGGTGGGTGTCTACTATAGACCACCAGACCAGGAGCATGAGGTGGAGGATGCTTTCTTCAGACAGCTCATGGAAGTTTCCAGATCACAGGCCCTGGTTCGCATGGGGAACTTAAATCACCCTGACATCCAGGAAGTTTTGGAGAGTTTGGGGACAACTTCCTGGTGCAAGTGTTGGAGACGCCAGCTAGGGACCATGCTCTTCTTGACCCGCTGCTCACAAATAGGGAAGGATTAGTGGGGAATGTAGTAGTGGATGGTAACTTGGGCAGCAGTGACCGTGAGACAATTGAGTTCAGGATCCTGAGGAAGGGAAGGAAGAAGCGCAGCAGAGTAATGATCCTGGACTTCAGAAAAGTAGACTTTGACTCAGGAAACTGATGGGCAGGATCCCCTGGGAAACCAGTCTGAGAGGCAAAGGAGTCCAGGAGAGCTGGTCATATTTTAAAGACACCTTAGTGAGGGTGCAGGAAGATGAACAAGCATGGGAGAAGACCAGCTTGGCTTAGCAGGGAACTCTTCCATGAGCCAAAACACAAAAAGAAAGCTTACAAGAAGTAAAAACTTGGACAAACAACTATGGAGGAGCATAAGAGTATTGCTTGGGCATGCAGGCATGAAATCAGGAAGGCTGAAACACAACTGGAGTTGCATCTAGCAAGGGAGATGAAAGGTAAAAAAAAAAGTTCCTACAAGTATGTCAGCAAGAGGAAGAAGATCAGGGAAAGTGTGGATCCCTTACTGAACGGAAAATTCAACCTAGTGACAGCGGATGCAGAAAAGTCTGAAGTACTCAATACCTTTTTACCTCAGTTTTTACCAGCAAGGTCAGCTCCCAGACTACTGCACCTGGTAGCACAGTTTGGAGAGGAGGCGATCAGCCAAAAGTGGTGAAAGAACAGGTTAGGGACTGTTCAGAAAAGTTGGAAATGTATTAGTCCATGGGGCCAAACGTGATGCACCTGAGATGCTGAGGGAGTTGGCTGATGCAACTGCAGAGCCTCTGGCAATTATCTTTGAAAACTCATATCAATCAGGAGAGGTCCCGGCCATTGGAAAAGGGCAAATAACGCCCACCTTTAAGAAAGGGAAGGAGGAGAATCTGGGAAACTACAGAATAGTCAGCTTCACCTCAGTCCCTGGAAAAATCATGAAGCAGTTTCACGAGCAGGTCCAAGGAGGTGATCTTCCCCCTCTATGTGACATTGGTCAGGCTGCAGTTGAAGTACTGCGTCCAGTTCTGGGCACCGCACTTCAGGAGGGATGAGGACAGCATCAAGAGGGTCCAGAGGAGGGCCACCTGCATGATCTGGGGCAGCAGGGTAGGCTCTACAAGGAGAGGCTATGGGACCTGAACCTGTTCAGCCTCCACAAGAGCAGACTGAGAGAGGATCTGGTTTCTGTTTACAAACTAGTCGGGGGGGACCAGCAGGCAATGGGAGAGTCTCTGTTCCCCTGAGCACTACCGGAAGTAACAAGAAATAATGGCCATAAATTGGCTGAGAGTAGTTCAGGCTAGACATCAGGATGTGCTACTTCACAGTCAGGGCGGCCAGGAGCTGGAACCAACTTCCAAGGGAAGTGGTGCACACTCCTACCCTGGGTGTCTTTAAAAGGATGCTAGATATTCACCTAGCCAGGGCTGTTTGACTCCTGCATCCTTTCCTGCCCGTGACAGGGGATCGGACTTGATGATCTAATTAGGTCCCTTCCGACCCTACCAACTATGAAACTATGAGCTAGCCTACAGCTGCTCCCTTCACACGTGCTGCCTGTGGTTCCATCCTGCCCCCACCATCCTGGGCCCCACATTCCTACCCCAGTCCCAGTTCCCATGCATGGCCTGGTTGGGCAGCACCCCCAGCCCCAGCCCTGCCCTACTCCTTCCCTCTCCATGGGGGCCTTAACCTGCCCTTCCTATCCAGACTTACTTGGGGGGGGAGTTGCAGGGACTGCTTTCCACGCTGCCTGGCTGCCATGTGCATGTGTGCACATGCACAAGCACATGGCACCTCCTGCCTGTGATTGCCCTCCTCCTGCTGCCCCCAGCCCCAAGCAGCCCCTTGCAGGCTGGAAATCTGAAAGCCTGAAAAGGAAACCTGCAATTCCTTATGATTTTGTCCTTAAAAGCAGAAAATCCCTGTTTTATTCCGTTAAAGAAAGTCCATGTTTTTCCCATCAAAAACCTGGATCCCTGCTTATGAAGAGGGAATTGAGGGAACTGCACTTATCTAGTATGGAGAACACTGAGAGTATTTAATAGCAGCCTTCAACTGCCTGAAGGGCGCTTCCAGAGAAGATGGAGCTGGACTGTTCTCAGTGGTGGCAGATGATGGAACAAAGAGCAATGGTCTCAAGTTGCAGCAAGGGAAGTTTAGGGTAGGAATGAGGAAGAATTTTCTCACTAGGAGGGTAGTAAAGCACAGGAGCAGGCTACCAAAAGAGGTTATGGGATGTTCATCTTCGGAAGTTTTTAGGACCCAGCCTAGACAAAGCCCTGGCTGGGATAACCTAGTTGGGGATGGTGCTGCTCTGAGCAGGGGGTTAGGCTAGATGACCTCCTGAGGTCCCTTCCAGCCCTAATTTTCTCTGATTCTATTATATGCTCCTTGAACTCTGTGGTTCCTGCCAAAATGTAATGGTATGTGTGAAATAAACTATTATGAAAGTCTTTGTTCAAGTTTAAATAAAAGGTAAGAAGAGTCTTCTAGTGTAGACAACAAAAATGAGGTATACTACATATTAAAAATTGTATGATAGGATCTCTAACACATTTGCCAAAAGTAACCACAGCACCCAGTATACCTTTTGTGCATCTACAAGCCCAAATCCTGCATTATTTTAAGGAGGCACTCATCACATTGTAAGTTTGGAGCAGGAAGCTTGCATTTTCCCTAGTTATAAACTTATGCAGAGCAGGGGCAACATGTAAGGGGTGCACATGGGTGCATGTGCACCTCCTGTGCATGGTGGTGCAACCCCTGCAAAAAGGTACTGCCAACACTGTCAGCGGTGCCTACGGGTGGTCGCTGCTCGCAACCCCACTGCCAGCACTGCCAGCAGCATCTGTGGGAGGTCTATGATCACATCTGGTCACTGCCAACACTGCCAGCGCTCGCCACACTGCACCGCCTACAGTGCCGCTGGTGTCTGCGGGAGATCCCCGCTCATCACTGCTGTGCTCCTGGCACCATGAGGGGATATGCGCTATTCATGATGCAGAGTTCAGTATTGAGCCCTTATTCTGCATATTTCCATAATGCTATTTAAAAAATTAGTATCTGCTATGCTGCTGATTTTAGGATTGCAACCAGAAATATTGTATTACAGAGCTGCTCTTTGTGATCCTGTGGTTAAGGCTGTGTCAAGATCAGCTGGGTTATTAATACTAGAAAACTGGTTACTGCACAAATGTAATCATGTTTCGTAATTAATTTCAGTATGCCAATTTGCATTAATACTGAATTACTCTTTGTTAATAGATTAGCTCAATTAAAGTTTATTTTAAATCATTAAATATTTGAAGAATTCATTACATCTAATATGTTCAGACTTCTTATAACTCTGAGCAATATTTAGCTGGTAGATGTCAAGGCATCACTATACACTATGCAAACAAATCAATAATGTGCACTTCAAAATCTCTGTAAATACATAAAAAGATAATCTGGTCTTGTGTAAATAAACATTTTAAATAAAGTTTATCTATTCATGTTCTGGGGCACTCAACGTAATAGTTTACAGGCATCATATGAGTAATTTACTTAAAAGAAGGAAACGCTTCCCAAAGTAGGGCCCAGAGATCTCTTTCTCCTTACCTTGATAACACAGCTTTCCAAAGGAAACTGCATCTGTAGAATCGTCAGCTACCTAAGAAACTAGTTGTCACTGAGAAAAACTCTAAACAATCTTATGGATTTTTCTAAGAAACTTCCAGAGCCAGTAGCCTAAACAATGGTGTTCAACCTCTGGCCTGCGGGGCACCCCATCTGGAAATGTTGGGGTGGAGGAACTGCAAGTGTATTAACTGCCATGGCTTCCAGACCTGCAAAACGTAGCACTGCCACCACTTTCTTGCCATTCAATGCCCAGCCTGGCCTATGGGGCCAGGAGGCTGAGCACCACTGCCCTGCAAGATACAATTTCCACTGATTTTTTTCTAATAATCTCACTGCAGCACTACTGAAATTCTACTGAGGGGAGATTCGAATGGTGAGAGTATTCATGCAGACTAGGCATATAACCTTTTCAGAGAATGACGTACAATTTTCCCCTAGAAGTTTAGCCTGGGAATGTGAAACTAGAGCATCTGCATTCAGCATAACAGACTTGGGAGGTCAAAAGAGGAGAAACAGACTTTTCCTACTTATTTCAGATATATAACTCCCGGTAATTCCTGAAACAAAGTATGTTGCAATGTTTCATCTATGAAGAGGTTTAATCAGTTTGGGTTGAATAAACTATCTTGTGGGAACATCTTCAGAAGTAAACAGGAGTGAATAAAAAGCACATCTGCCTCCTGTTCAGCTGAGCTGTGCTCCACACAGGACCTGAGGGGGATATCAGATGGAAAGTTCTCTTGTAGACTTTCTGATGCTACCGGCAACTGCGTACTGGATTTACCTTTGACGTTATATAACTTTGACACTGCCCTAATGCTGCTCTAAGTTTATACTGGAGGCCAGAATGTGGCCCAAAATCTGTCAAATGTTCTGGGATAGAAGAGTATGATTTAGCATAGAAGAGTACCAGCGTTACTGTAAATGCTAGTGTTTTTCCCCAGTAGCTACATTTTACTGTCAGTACTGTACTATTGAATTGTTAATACAAACAAGCACTTTCTTCCATTATTTTAATTGTTGTTTGTACTTTTTATCCTTTCACAGCCCTATGTATTTTTTGCTGATTTTCTTCATCGCTCAGTATTGTTGTTTAATTAGTTGTTGCATGTGAAGCCTCAAAACCTGCCACCATTATCCCATCAAATACTACTTACAGTGGTAATATTAAGTTAACATATGTATAGGCAAAATGGGGCCAAGTATTCAAGTATTTTACATACACAGAATATTTTAAACAGCAGGCCATTTTTTCTCTCTGCCACCCCTGGAAGTCCACTGAAGTCAGCAAACAAAAGCAGTGGTCAATAAAGTGCAATATTTTTGCATAGGAGAAAAAAAGGAAAAATGTGATAATCTGAATAAAAGCATTTTAAAATATGATTTTGATGCTCTTTGCGCATCATCGTAAACTGTAGTTATGAGCATGGTCATGAAATTTAATCACGCATATGATGCATGTTATCAGCCTAAAGTTCCTTTGGAATATACTTTCCTGTTCTGTTCTTTTTCTTTCTTTTTGCTATTTTAATTATTTCTCTAATTGTCCCATATAAATAAATAAAATCTCTAATATTTCCATAAGCTTTTTAAAGCAGACAGTATGTTCATGAACTTCCTGGAGTGAAATACTTTCTACCAGTTTAGAGACACCTCCTCATCTCCGTGGCTGGTAATGTGGCCTGGTTAGAAACATCTTTTTTGCACTGTGCAATGCAGCTGGCACAAAGCCAGCCTACTTTAGGAAACTCCAACTAGCACAGGACATTGCAACACATTGCCACAGTGGCACAGGCTGTCATAACCACATCAACCACACCACCCAACTCCACTTTCTAAGCTGGCTTCTGATTAGAACAGGGATGACCAACCTCTGGCCTGTGGGCCAAATGCGGCCCATAGGACCATGGCATCTGGTCTATAGGGTTCCCCACAGGTCAGAAAATTTGGCAGCAGGGGACTGGTGGCCCTTAATACACCCACCCTTCCATGCTGCCAAATTCCCACACCTCTCAGCCAGACGGGGCCAGGCCAGACTCCTTTTCCCTGTGATCAGGTCGGGGTGGGCTATGTCCCCTTCCCTCCAGAAGACTGGATCAGGGCCAGGCTGCTCCAGAGCCCCTCCACACGACCACTGCCGCTGCTCGGATGGAGCCGTGCGGAGGGAAGGGGCCAAGCTGTTCCAAGCCCCCTTCACCTGCCCTGGGCAACAGATCAGGACCACGGCGGGATCTGATCTGCAGAGGAACCTAGGCATTGCTCGTCTGGCCCGCCAGGGAGAAAACCCGAGCGCCACTGACTTACAACGTTTGGGACCGCTGGACCACACCAAACCTCAGCGTTCCTAATGGGTGACTTTTAACTGAAAACACAGGCAAGGAGCTCAGGGCCCTGCATGCTGGAGACGCCGTCTACAGACCACTCACCGTGGCCTGATGGAGTCGCCGGGGCAGAAGACTGAAGGCTGGCAAGATCGCCTGGAGGCCACCTGTGATCTTCGGGGATCCTGGCTTTCCATTTCCCACAGAAGAACGTAGAAAACCATGGAGTTCCCATTTGTATCAGAGAAAACACGGATGTTCCCTTGTAGAAGGGAAACCAATGCATTTCCCCTTTTTGCAAGGTGCTCATCAGGCTGTGGGGTGCGGGGGGCGCGCGCGCGCGTGGGGGGGGGCGTGTGTGCGGGGGTTTCTGTGTGTACGTCTGCGTGCGGGTGTCCCTGTGCGTCATTTTTTCTCCTGACTTGCGGGGGCCGGGAGCACGTGCGTGTGTGTCGGTGGCCGCCCGTCTGTGCGTGTCTGTGAATGCGTGACTGTCCGGGCGTGTCTGCTTGCATGTGTCTGACGGCGCGCGTGTGTGTGTCTGCGCGCGTGTCCGTGTTTCCACCCCCACGCCCAGCTCGAGGGGCTGTCTGTGTGCGTGGCCTGTGACGCGGGGGAGCGGGGGTGTGGTCCCGCGCGGGGCCGGGCGCTGAGGAAACCGCAACCACGCAGCGCGCCTCCCCTCCCCCCTTGGGCGGACCCGACCCCAGCCACGGGCCCGTCCCCGCCCCTCCCCTCCCTCCGCCGCCCAGCCAATAGGAGGCGGCGGCGGCGGGAGGTGTGTGCCGTGACCTCACTTCCTGGACCTGTCACCCAGCCGCCCGCCCGACGCGGGTCAGCTCTGCCAAGGGGCGCGCTAGGGCCGGACCCAGCCCCGCCCGCCAGTTCCTCCTCCTCCTCCTCCTCCTCCCCCGCCGCCGCCCTCCGCCCCTCGCGGGGGTCGCGGTCCCGGGCTTCGCCGCCCCTCGGGACACAGGTGCGTGGCGGGGCGGGGGTGATCCGTCGCGGGCGCGAATGGGTTAATCCGTGTGGGGGCGGGGGTGTGGGTGCCTTGTCACCCCGTGTCCTTGTCACTCTGTGCGTGAGTGCGCGCGCGCGCGTGTGTCAGTGTCCCGGAGCCTGCGACGGCGGCTGCCTTGTGACTGAGCCGAGCCAGCTGTGGCAGGGAAGCGGCGTCCTGCCCCCCGCCGCCGCCGCGCCATGCACCCGCGGCTGCCAGGGGAGCCCCAGGTTCCCCACAGGGCTGGCGGCTGGTGGGCGGACAGGAAGGACGAGTTGGCGGCTGCCCCTGCACGGCAGGCCATATAAGCCTAAGGTGGTGAGCATCAACCAGGGAGAAAGCCCGGGCACCCTTGGGGCACCTTGAGAGCTGTTCAAGCCTATGTTACGCCAGGCTCACGCTACTGCTGAGGTTGGTCACAAGGTAAACCCCGAGGTTTCTAATGGAAATTCATGTCTGCGGGCTTTCTGGGCTCTTCTCAGCAGGAAGAGCACTCTGAAGTTTTTCTCTTGTCAAAAAAAAGAGTGAGCGCTAAGAGCCGGTGTGTTCACAGGCACCGCGAGCCTGTCCAAGGTTGCCTCGAGTCTTTAAAGATCGAGTCACTTTGGCGTAGAGGGTGTTGGTTGTAGCTGGGTCGGTCTAAGGACATGGGCAGACAAGGTGCTTTGGGGAAATGTGCTGTCTTTTATGAAACCAGCTAAATAGTTGGTTTGTACCTGAAAGCTTGCAAAGAACAGTTTTTCCAACTAGTCAAGTCTAATAAAAGATGTCACATCTACCCAAAGCAACTTGTTTGGTGTGAGGGAACATTCAGGCCTCTGAGATAAAACAACTTCAAAGTGAGTATCTGCTCACCCCAATTGGTCCAGTTACCCAAGCGTGCGGTGCTGCTGGAAAGCTCTTAGCTGGAAGGGAGTGAAGACGGGATTTGTTAGATTTAACCCGGAATAGGGATGGCAGCATTCCCAGAACAACCCATGTTCTCGAAGCCCTGTCTGTGTGAAATGTGTAAAGTTGTCTGTTCTAGGTGTTATCTTAGAACGTGTGTCTGTGCTGATTTTTTATTATTCTTCTTGGTAACGAAATCTTGTTCCTCTAGGCTAGGTACAGACATTCAAAATGCCTGAGGCAGAATCGATCTAAGCCGCGTGGTTTCCTGTAAGTGGCCCGGTTTAGATTGGTAGCAAACAGAACACACGTTTGCCTTTTGGCGGTCACTAACTGGTGTACCAGAGGCACCAGATGCCCATTATGAAACAGCCAACAACGGTGTCAATCATGGCTTCTGTGATACGATTGCTGCCCACTAGGCGCTGTACAGAAAGTTCATCAGTTGCTTATTTTGTATGATCTACCAAACAGACATTAGCTGCTAGTGACTTTTTTACAGCTATATAGGTACTTTGTACTCCTTAAGAAGCACTCGCAGTACACTGTTTTTATGAGGATGAGAGTCTGAAGCTGACCTTGCTTTCTTGTTAGCAGAGTTTGAGAGCACTGCATAGGCAGCATGCTTGCTTCCTCTCTCTCCCCATGTAGGGCAGGGAACATTTGACATCCGAAGGGAAAAAAAAAAAGTCCGCTTCTTCCCTACTCACCACTCAGAAAGATACAGTGCCCTTCAAACAATTATGTGTGGGGCATGCAGCAGTTGTGATTCACTTCTGTTTTCATAGTCTATGTTTTTAATATTTTTCTGGGTGAGTTGAGCAGTGCCAAGAATCATAGAGCAGATAGGTGTCAAGAATGCAAAATCTTACTTTCCAGTGGAGTAGTAGGCAGCCTAGGAGGAAGCCATATTAACCCTCCAGAAAAAGCTGGGTTACAGTGACTCAATGTTGCTGTGGGGTGCCAGGCAATCCTACAAGAAACCAATGTCTTCAAAGTAGCAGATACACTTTTCAGTTGGTTTCTCTTTCCCTTACATGCTGAGACTTGAGTTCAACGGTCTGTTTTCTTTGAAAAAGAAATATCTGTTGCAAGGGGAAATGGAGAATCCTGCTGTGTAAGAAGAATTGGGTTTCAAATATTTTGTATTAATATTCTGCACATAAGCTACATTTTTTCCAGAGGCTTTCTGTGGAACTTGGGAGCTTGAACATTTTAAAGTTTCATCTTAAAACAGTTTTGTATGTTGCCTCCAAAGCCTGAATTTTCCCCTTTAGGTTGGGTGTATAAAAGAGTAGGTTTATTTAAGCCATTGTTTAGTCTTTTGTGAAGGTATGTTTTAAAAAAAAATCCTGGCATTATAAGGTGCATGTAACATAAAACCCCTACCTTTGAGGTGTCACTAGCAGTCCATAGTAATATTACATTGGCATCTTCACATGGGTTGGGTTTGTATGTGCATTTTTACTATCAAAAATGTAGACAAGCTCCTAGACTGATTTACATGTGACTGTCAGTGTTGATGGAAATTGTTTTGTGCTACTAAAAGCATTTTGGTTTGTAATACCTGAGTAATAGAATATCCTGGCTTTCACCAAGGAGGTTTTTATTGCTTTACAATCCAAGAGGACAGCCAGGATGATACTGAGACTTGACAGTGACAGGTATCAAAATATTGCATGCCTGAATAGTCCCTTGTAAAGATAAGCACAGGTATATGCTATATGTTGACCCCAAGTATCCAAAAATAAGTTTGGCCCAATATATGAGGTTTGCCAAAGAAAAACAGAAAAGGGGGTGGAGAGTCTCTATTTTTTACTTTGAGTGCTTATGGTATACTTTAATAGAGCTCTTCTCTCTTTTTCCCTGAATCCCTGACGATTCAATGTCTTTCTCTTATGAAAATTGAGATTTATATAGAATTACTGGTCTCCAGAAGCCGTGGCTTTAAAAAAAAATATTACAGCAATCTTAACACAAGTGCAAGAGATCACACCACTGTGTAAATCGTTGGGGTCTGAATATGGCAGCTATTGAGGTATATTAGGCAAAAATAGGTATGTTTCAGCTAGTAAACAGGTGAAATGTATCTGAGTTCTCCAGTAATGTTAAAAAGCATTCAAAAGATTTACCTTAAATCTTTGTCTGCACAGATAGTTTGCAATTGATGTTTGATGAACAGATGTAGAAACTTTTAAAAGGATTTTTTGAAAAAACACGAGTTATTGTAGAAGAACAACTACCGCTGCTTCTCTGTGCTTAAATGATTCTTTGAAATCTGAGATTTTTAAACAATGCAGGCACCACAGCTCTACCATTCTGATTGTTATTTATTTTAACTTTTTTTTAAGAAAAAATGCTGGTAACTCCTCATCTATGAGGCCCTCTACGATAACAAACCCCTGTGCACGTGTGAGATGGAAGGGAAACAGATTATGGAAACCAATTTCTGTTTCGGGCTTTCAACAAGTTGCTCTAAGTGGTGAGTAAAATACAGGAATTACCTTGTGATTGTTCTCTGAATGGCTAAAAAAGAAAACAATTGAGTGATAATTTCTCTGTGGAGCAGTTTATGAAATCCATGAAAAAGGGAAGAACTATGAACCAGTCGTACTTTTCACCCTTCAAATTGTTGTTTGTAACAATGGCTAACTCAAAGGAGGAGAATAAATGTAAATATTTTTTTCAGTTTTGCTATGCCTGTTGCTATGCAGTTCTTTATCTTCCTGGGTAGAAGTTATATAAAGGCTTTATTCTGATTGTTTCTTAATTCTTGATGAGGACAGCACTTGGCACTTTATAGAACTAAGCCTCTAAAATTACTTTTTTTTTTTTTTTTTAATGACTGCTGTGATCTTGCAGAATGCTGAACCTCTTTTACCTTGCAGAATCAGGCCTTAGATCATCATCATTTTTTGAAAAAAATGTGATTTACTTTTGGCTACATTTAGAAAAAGATGGGTGCAGAGTAGTTTGTATTGCGAGGCAATACTGAAGTGTTATCTAACCTGGTTCAGTTTCCTCATACAAATGTTAATCGTTTCTGTTTGCGTAACAGTATTTATTTTAAAGGAGTTATATTTGCTATATACCTCTTTTTTTTTTTTAAGCTACCATCCCTTTGGAAATACCACTCGTCTGTTTAACTTAGGGGTTCTCTTGTACGTAGTTTTAATACAAATTGTAAAACTGGGCAGCCTAATAATAGAACAGAATGTTAAGAAGGAATTTTAAGGCTTGCGTTTGATAACAGACATAGGTATGGTTTATTTTTGTTATGTGACTTGTGTTTTTTAAGTGGTAGCATAAATGACGTAGAGAAAAAACTTTTCGACGTTCCGCAACTTGGCGGTCAAAAGATGAAAAGTAGACTATATAAATATCCATGCTTATACTTAAGTTGTTGGTTCTGAATTAAAATTGCTTCATGCCTGTGAAAATGCTAACAATATAGGATGATTTTCAAAATGCTTATGTGGTCAGATGCCACTTCCCAGAAGTGAGGACAGTACAAACTGTATAGCCCAGGAATTTTTGCCTAGGTCAGTTTGCAAATCACTTGACTCACTTTGGTAAGCCAAAATTTCCCCAAGTGATCCCATTAATGCCAATAAGACTGCTTGAGGAATAAGAGTATCAGTTGTAAACTATTTGGTTTGGAAACAGGAATTTATACTTTTAAAAATGATTAATACTATATGATTAGGGGTCATCTTTTCATTGTGTATGCAAATATGGTGCCTAAAACAATGTCTAAATCTAAGTATTACATCAGTGCAAATATCATTATAATATTTGTGGTCTATGAATATATACATCTAATGAAATTTCATTTTTAATGTTAAATTAAACTGTTTAAACAAAATGTTAAATTAACTATCTAAAGTTCTTAGAATCTCTTATTAATGTGAAAATTATGAAGCTATCAGTCTGCTGAAGAAAACAAGTAATTGCAGCATGTCAGAGCAGGCTGGATTAATGGAGTCTGCTTGAGTGTGGTAATTTACTGCACTCCAGCAGACTCTAGCATTACGCGTATCAGTATCCCTGCACTGAAAAATGGTGGTAGGGACACTAACTAAATTTCATTCAACATGTTTTTATATATATATATATATATATATATATATATATATGTAATGTTTGAATATTGGACAGCAGCATTTTGGCAGAGGATAAGGCAGGCTGTCAGTGATCAGGCCCTTTTTAGGGGTAGAAAAACCCAAGGGAGTACATCTTATTGTCCTCTGTCCAAAGAGCTTACCTTTGAGGTGACAGAAGCTCCTCAGCCAGGGGACTGGAATGTCTGTATGTCTCCATAGCATTGTATATATCTGTAGTTCTACAAAATGCTCAGATCCTTTGTAACACTACAGAAGAAGGCTTGTCCCTACCAAGCCTAAATAATCTCCCTTTCAGTTGCTTTGAACATCTGTGAGCCCAACTCAAGCTGCGATTCCCAGTAGTTTTCTCAAGAAGGTGAATTTTTGCATTACTACTAACAAGATAATTTCTAGTAGCCTCTCAAGTAGGAGTCAGCTGGGGGTATCATTAAACCTTTAACTTTAAAGCTCAATAATTTCAAAGTTATATTATTTTTATTTAAACATAATAGAACCTAGTAACCAGGTACTGTTTACCTATAGAAAAATGTTAAGAAATTTAAATTAGTTAAACTAGTGGTACAGTAAAAGCAAAACCAAGTAGCCTTTTATGTGCTCTTCCTCACCTTGTAGAAATTCTTCAATGGTGTAAGAGAATGATGGCTGCGGGACCAGGATTGTTCCTTCTCATTTTGAAAATAAATGCTAGAATAAACAGGCAGAAGGGCTAGTGCATTTTCTGAAGGATTGTCTTTAATTGTGTGTAATCCATCTCTCCTACTAAATGGAATTTAAGATATCAAGTGTGTTGTTCTTGTTTCATTATGCAAAAAGATGCAGTTTTCCAGTAGTATAAAACCGCAAGAACTGCACAGTGCTGTCTACTGTTAAGAAGGAGAATTTGCTCTTGTTGAATCCTTTCCAAAAACTGATGTAAGTTCCACTGTAGCTTTTCAAATTGTGAATAATCATGGTCTGTTGTGTTTGTTAATGAATCATGCAGGAGGTTGCAGATGGTGTGAAGAATGCAGCTGTTCAGATGCTGGGGGGCCGAGAGAGAAGATTAGAACAAACCAGGGATGAAGGAAATGATCTACGACTGGGTGGGCATGCCTGTGGGAGTAGGGGGGAAAAATGGCTGAGAAGGAAGATTCAAACTAAGGGTGTAAGGGGTAAAGTCACAACTTGAGACCTGAAGTAGGGACAGAAGGCTGAAGAGGAGTAGCACTGAGGCAAAATATTGAAGTGTTACTGTGAAATGACTTAAAGGAAGTTGTGGCATTGGATGTCAAGAGGATAGGGTCACTGACACAAAAAATAGTGCCTGCAATGGGAGACTAAGTTGAGAGCAGTAGGGTGAGATTGACATGTGTCCCTCCATGTCCCTCAACATCCACACACAAGTGTTACAGCAGCAGTTTATGTAAAAACAAAAATTGTAGTAATGGACAGTTAGGTGTCGGGGTGGTAAGATAAATATAGATAGCAGTACCAGAAAGAAGGTTAACTAGCAGGGTTTACCCTGAGCCAGGGGAAGAGGAGGGAGCCTTACCTGCTTCAGGGACTGCTCCAGGAGTCTCGTCTACTACTATAGCATGGTCTGCCTGACCCAATTATTGTTTCTACAGCAGTAGCTCAAAGCCATGCACCTGGTTGCTGCTGAAACAGCAGTAGTATGTCAGCTGCTACTGGTGCAGCTACTATGTTGGTGCCTGGGGCTAGTGCCCTACCCCTCATACCACATTACATTTACGGTACCTGAAGCTGGCAGGCCTCAGTCTTGGGATTTAGTTGATCTGATCTTGAAGTAGGACCTGCAGATCCTGGGTTGTATACAGGGAGTAGATAAGATTGACAGTACTGAACTAAGGCTAATGATAGAAAATTTTGTGAGTGAGGAAAGCAAGGCATGGCTGAGAGAACGTGGTTCAGATTCAGATGTGTATTTCTTTAAATATGCATTTTTTTTTGTAGTTTTCCATGATAATTTATTAAGAAAAATAGAATATACATAATATAATTAAACAAGAATAAGAAGAAAAAATTTTTCTTTATACAGAAAGAATGTTGCCATTTCTGGGATGTATGACAAAGCTAGAAGTTTTACCTTCGGGTCAGAAGTCCTAAGCCAAAAGTGAATATTTAACCACTCTTTCAAGGACAGCCAATAGTCTTTTCCCAACAGAGCATGAGATTAGGGACAAAACAAGAACCCAAGGAAGCTGTAACCTAAGTCAAGTGGTAAAATAGTCTCAGAAATCTGGTGCACTGTTAACATTTTCTGTCAACCACAATAAATAGACCACAAATTTATAAAAGCCAGTTTAAAAAGGAAAGAAGGCCAGGACCTAACTTGGAAACAGGGTTTGAATTACAAGGGAAATTTTGGGGGGGCTACCCTCCCCCCTGCCCCCTGCAAAATCCAAGAGCTGCCTTGTAAGATTTGAAAATCATTATCTGGGGGGGATCTCTGATTTTTAATTAGGGCATCATGATGTGCAGCCCAATTTTCTTTTCTTTTTTTTTTTTTTTTTTTTTTTGCCTTCTGCCCGAAGATTCAAAGTGTAATTCCAAGCCTGCTTGGAAGTATGCCTTCTGAGCTGCTAGGCTAGATTTAGTTATAACAATTGTGTGCTTCTGTTCCTATTAAAGCACTACAGCAAGTAATAGCTAAGGTAGATGTAATTCCAGTGTTCTATATTTGTGTAGTCTTATAGATTAATACTCATTTTGGTTCTCTTATTAAAATCATTTATATAACAATTTAAATGCAAGTAGTATGTTTAAACAGCTGCTTCATGCTTCTACAATGTCATAACTGAATAAACAAAGTAAGTTATCCAAAAAGTAATTAGCAGCCATTTTGAATCTACCATATATATCATTACATAGTGAAACTTATTTTGGTTTACCGAAAAGAATTAATATCTTTATTTCTTGTTAATCTATAATCTGAAAGATAGTGTCCAGAGGCCTCATAAAAGTGTCTCCTAATGGCTCCCGTTCATAACTGCTAGTTATGAGTTATCAGGTCCATCCGTAGGTGAAAACTTTGTTTAAAACGGACACAACTGTGTTATTATTTACTACTATAATTTCCTTTAGTCTCTCAGGTGAGGAAAGCATTTGCTTTCTATGCTATTGCCTCAGCTCAGGATCTGATCTCCATGTACAGAGATGAGGGGGACCTTCCCCAGCATAACTATTTTAACTTGTAGCAATGAAATACTAATCGTATAGCATGATATGAGACAGGTTTGCATTGTGCTCAGGTGTACTGTTTTTGACATCAGAATATTCCCTTATTCAAGGCAGTGAAAATGGATAGTGAAAACTTGGCTTCATGCTGTATATTAGTTTACTGGCAAAGGATTAATTCTAAATTTTATATAATTATATAATAATATAAATATAATTATATAATTATATAATTATAATTTGTATAATTTAGAACATGTAACGTACAGTCTGTCAATATTACATGCAGAAGGATCCACTTTGACCTCACTTATTTGAACTACGCAAGTCTAATATCAAGAAAAATACTGCTAATGATGATGGGGCTAGGATACCTAATGTAATGTTCACAGTTCATCCAACAGAATTGAAACACTGCATTCATTGCATAGTATATGTTAAAAAAAAACCCATAAAAAAGCAAACCCAATTTAACTAGATGTCAAAAAAAACATGATTGCATCAACTCTGCTTAAATGTTGGTTCTGTTATAGGGTGCGTATCAGAGTCTGAAAGTATTCCATGGCATCTGATAAATTAATTATTGACTGGTAATTGAATATCTTGTAATGCTTCTGTGACTGCAAGTTGTATTTTCATATTATGAAATTAAACCATATATTTTGTTAGAGGTGGAGTGATATTGTAGCCACGAAGGTCCAGGAAATTTAAGATGCAAGGATTTTTGTGGGTGATATCTATTATTGGATCATCTTCTTTGTTGGGATGGACTTGCGCACTTTTTTGAATGCTTGTGTAAGTCTATCCCAACTATGCAGTTGGTCAAATAAAAATATCACCTACAAAAATCCTTGCCCCTCTCTATTTAAACCACCATTATTTTTGTTAATTGTATTTCTTTAAAAATGAATATTTCAAAAAAATATTTTGACAGAATAATATACTTCCTTCAAGTATGAAGTACACTTGAGAGAGGCAAGCTGAGTTGAAACAAATTCTTTGTTAAGAATGCAGCATGCAAATATATGCTTTATTAAGTTTTAAAAAATAGTTCTAGCTATTACTTCTGTGCCTTTCCAACCCACTTCTTAACATCAAGTGCATGAAGTAGAGGTCAGCTTTTGCCAGCCAGTCTTATTTTGGGGCCTATTCCTTTAATTTGCTCAGATTTTAACTTGTCGGATTGATTCAGACCACAGTGTGCTATAAAGAGCTCCTTGAGGTTGATTTTTCCTCCTTTTTTTTTTTCCTTCCCCAAAATGGAGCTAATTTAAAAGAACTTTCTAGTATTCCCAGAATGTAGCCCAAGTCCATCTTCTTGCCTGTACTGTTTGTGTAGCTATTGGTTATTGTGCTGTTGGATGATCTATTGGAAAACTTTGAATATTTAGTCAGGCATCTATGCTAAAAGCAGTTTAACATTCTTTATAGAGATGCCTTCTCTTCTTCCATGACTCTGACTCATACAGAAGCATGTTTAAGATGCTGCTATTTCAGTGTACTGACAGTGATTAAATATAAATATAATGTAAAACTTAAGTTTTCAGAGGGGAATAAACTGTGTAGCTGTATATAATGCAATATAATTATTGTTAGACAAGTCCAGTAGAAAATTTAGGGGCAAAAAACTATAAACCAATATTTATAGTCTATTTACTGAAAAAGAGATTCCGGACATCCTACAGTAAACAAAGGATAATTTATAAAAAGTGATAAAATATTAAAATAAATGCCTAGACAATATCCCCAAACTGAACACTGCCTGCTAAAAGCCTGTACGAGTAAGGTTTCACTATGGTTTTCAAAGATTCCCATGCTCAGGCTCTAAAGGGACTCAAGGGGAAAGGAATTTTAAAGTTGAGACGTGAATGCCTGGGAGAAGACCTCCCACATTTTTGCTGAATGAATTTGGTACATGGCTGGAACTTGCAGGAGATTTGCTCTCAGTTGACCTTAGAGATGAAGGCTCGGGTTGTTCAGTTATTCATAATTCCTTATCCATAGTTTCTAGTAGTCAGTGAGACTGCAGAGTTGTATTTTGGGAGAAACCACACCAAATTGTCCCTCAATCATAAATTCAGGCTGAATGTCTAGTCATTCTTTTGGGAGTACCAGGACTGCATTTTCCCTTACTGTTTTGTTTTTTTTTTTAAATCAGAGGCACTACAACCATGCTGTTGGGGTTATAAAAATCCCTTTTCATCTAGGTGTTGCTGCCTAATACTAAAAGAGTTTTCAAGCATCACATTGTTCAAGCTGTAGCTCAAAGCACCCTGCCGCCATTTTTCAGGATAGGGATGCTGATACACATAATACTGGAGGCTTCTTGAATTGATTAATCAAGTCTGCTCTAAGGCACTGAATTTACAGTGCATCAGAGAAGCCTCCCTGCATGTATGTAAGTGCCCTTTAGGGCTAGTTTCCTTGTTTCACAAAATATTTGGTGACTACAGAAGCAAGGATTTCCTTTTGTGATATGTTTTATTGGACCAACTGCAGAGTTGGGATAGAGGTTTCAAATACAAGACATTCTTCAGGTCAGAGGAGAGAAGCCAGAATAGTGATAGACCATGGAAAGTGACCATAAAGTAATTCCAGTTTGACAATACATTTCAAAATCTACACAGCGTGTAAGAGTGCACACAAGTGGCATGCATCATCTAAGCACTGAACTAGATAAAGCGTTGGAGAATTTAAAGTATTAAAAATTGACACTGGAGAAAGTAGATGAGGTAAAGACAGTAATGAAGTAAATTACCAATTAGGTCTATTCTAACCGCAATAATTATGTAGTCTTCTAAACTGATACTGCAGTCTTACTCCCATTCCACTCTGTTTTTGACAAACTCCAACCACAAAATTCTGATTTTAGTGAGTGAAGAGAAAACTTACAATTAGGGTGGAAGTCGGATCCCTTCATTCCCAATTACAGGGGTCACCTAACCACTGACATTGGGTGGTGCGAGTATATGCTTAAAACCACCGCAGTCTGTATAAATATCCTGCAGCTGAAGGTAATCTTTTATGCATGTTGGATTTCATAGCCAAATAACACCAATTCAGAAACTGGCCTCAGTTTTTACACAAGTTAGAGCTGAGGGGTTTTTTCTTATGTCAGACTGTGAGATGAATGGTTGTATCAAGCATAATATTATCCAGCATCCACTTAACCAGCAGAAAGTAGGAATGTTTGCAGGCAGGCTTGACTAGTCAATTTTAGACCTGTATGGCTGGTCCCTGGAGCTGGGAGACAAGAAGGTTGCATAATCCTGATAGCTCTTTATTGACCAAGTCAGATCTGGTTCCTGTGTGTAGGAGGTGGTTGTAGCTAACCCAAGGCAGGCTGAAACTTATCAAATCTGATAAGTCTAATCTAGGGTATTTTTCCATATCCCAAGTCAAGATTTATCCCTGTCTTTTCAGCTGTTGGTGAGTTTAGAGGTTAACTAATCTGCTCTTTGTATTTTATCAAAAATTTCACAAGAGAGAGTGTCTAGCCTCATGTGAAGCCTATATGCATTTATTCAGCTGTCTTGAATACCGTGCGTTCATTTTATTTCATTGATACTGGTTTTTCTTCTTAATATATAGAAAGTAAACTTTTAGCTTTGCTTTTAGTCACCTTCCTAAGGAGTTTGTTGCATTTAAAGCTTCCCATTTAAAAAGGCACAGGTGTCTTGGGATATTCATGTACTCCTTTCCTAGTTGCTGAAGCCTCTTTTTGAGGCATATGATGTGTGAGCTCAGGTTCCCAGCACAGATCTTATTTTTTTTATGAGTTACTTTGCATCTGATCTCTCCATACAGTGGAATCCAATTGTCTTTGGGAGTTGTATGGGTGGACAGCAGCTATAAATGGGCTCGAAGCTCTGAGGATATCTCTGCCATGTACAAATCATGTACAAAGATTTACCTTAAGGTTATAGTACATGTGCTATATATATATATATAAATAAAATATAAAAATGAAGGTTCTCAAGCTCTGGTCTATGGATCACTTACTGGGGATCAGCAGGCAGTTGACAGGATCACTTGTGAGTCTCAATGTTTAAGTGCTTAAAGTTATTTTTTTCATAAGAATAATTGTGGTAGTTTTGTAGTACTGACAGACTGTTGTCTTTAGCAGAAATGGATAAGTTGAGTTTTTAATAGCTTTGCTGGGAAGGGCAGGGGGTTCAGTTACCTGATTTCCTATTAAAAATAGCAAGAACTGTTGACGGTACAGATTAATTCTTATAAACATCAAGAGTCTAACACATGTAGTGTGTAAGGGCAAACCTTAAGCTATACAATCTCTGTTGTCATGAGTATAATAGACATAGGCAGCATCACAGGTGGAGGAAGTTGGGGCTCAGTGCTGGGCATGTATTCCTTCCGTCAGGACAGAACTGTGCAAGGAAGACTCACTTTCACTTCCTGGGGACATGGAGTCTACCATGTGGTCTTGGAAAGAAGCTCTATGACAAAGCAGCTAGAGATTGACGATGACATCCTTGATGCAAGGGTTATTGGATGATAATTGTTGTTGTATTGCTTTCTGCAGCATCCACTTGTGACAGTCTGTCTCTCTCTCTCAGGAGTTTTTCTTTTCATTCTTTTCCTATTTTCCTATCTAGATTTGTGTTGTGCTTTCATAGTATTATGGCCGTAAGCAAATTTTCCAGGAAGTGCTTGTAGTTTGCTTTTAATTTAGCTCTAGGAAAACAACTTTCTGTCGGTGGTTATGAACAAATTCTTGATGTTGTTCTAATGGGGGTTGGAAACCTAAGCCAACTTTAAATTTCTGAACTTCTTTGACAGTAAAAGTCTCAATTAAAATCCAAGAAATACAAGTTTTGGGTGATTTGGAGAGGTGGGGACAGTGGCTGCATTTGTTTCTTGTGCCTGAGATTATATCTATGGAAAATCTAGTATCATAGTATCTAGGGTCAGAAGGGGCCTAGAGCAGGCCATCTAGTCTGACCCCCCCACCAATGGCAGGAATGAGTGCCAGGGTCACAGGACCCC
>JAGPOW010001296.1:16372564-16383166 GCA_030014935.1 Caiman crocodilus | reverse complement strand
GGTCGAGTACGACCCGTCCACCACCACTCTCTGGGAGCGCCCCGTCAGCCAGTTTCTGACCCACTCAACCGTGTAGGGGTCAATGCCACAGCTCCCCAATAGTCTACGGCTGTTTTCACTTGAATGTTATTTATTCTGAAGAGACTCTTATATTTCCCATATTTACTTGAATACAAGTCAGTTTTTTTTCCCCCCAGTCAACATTAGGGGGAAAACAAGCCCCTTGTTTTATATTCTCATACCGGTAACCCCTACATTAAATACATTGGATATCACTAAACTGCTGCTAGTAGGAGCATATGCTGAGTAACAGAAACCAACTATAAAGTTCAGTGAATACAGTCCATGCTGAAGATGCCCGTAAAACACCTGATCCTTATTGGGCAAACAAACTTATGGGAACCTTTCTGTGTGTGTATGGCTCTAAAAATGAGCAGTTGCTCCCCCATGAGGGAATGTGCACCAGCCTGGTAGCAATACCAGGTTGGCACTTGGAGAGGCTGGAGCAAGCTTTGATGATAATATTTTTCAAGAATAAACTTTTGGCACCAGAGGAGATAGTATATGTGTTCCTACACACACGATGGGAACTGCATGCAAGTTTCCCCTTCTCCTGCTCTGGGACCAGCTGCTGCTACTCCCCGATGTAGAGTATTTTTTTAAAGCTGCCAGTTTTTTGATATCCGGATATCAGTGAGGTTATACTGTGAAAACATAGGCTAGTGCAGCGTTTCCCAACCGACGTGCCATCAGGCACATCCAGGTATGCCGTGACATTTTGGGCTGGAGCCATGCCCCCTGCCTACTGCTCCAGCCAGGCAGGTGATGTGGCTCCAGCCCAAAATGCCATCCGGCTGGCTGCACACCATCCCTCCCTTCAGCGTCCTGCTGGCTGTGCAACACCCCCCCCCCCCCCCCGGTTGGTGTCTGGCTATCCACACACTACTTCCCCCATTCCCCGCCACCCTGCATCTGGTGTGCTGTGATGCATTTTTATTTAGGTAAGTGTGCCATGAAGCTCAAAAGGTTGGGAAACACTGAGTAAGATATCCTGAGCCTCACCCTGTTTCTGAGCCTGTAACATGATTAGTGTGGCTCTGCACTCTATGAGGTGGAGATGGACCAGGCAGCCCTGTGCCTCATCTGCATATACATTTTTGGAGTGTCCCAGGACTTGGGGCCACAACACCTGGTTCCAGTCGTGAGTGGGGGTCTAATTAGCATGCATCTCCCCTGCTGGAGGGTATCTGAAGCAGTGCTGGGCTATGTAGTTACCATGGCTTGAAACACTGACTGTTGGGGCCCAGCCCAGCAAGCTATATAAGCCATTAGCCTTTTTTCGGCCAGGACTAACATCATGCACAGTTTGTACTATGTATAAGTAGGTACAAAAATGGTGCTCAAAAGTATGTTCATGGAGTACCTGTGCCTGAATTTTCAGCGTTCAGGGGTGGGGCCAGAGTCAGACCTGCAGTCTTCTGCCCCCATCTGCTTGCCCTCTGCAGCTTCTACACTATCCTCTGTTCTTCTTGCCCCATCTCCCTTATTGTTTATTATATTGGCTTATAACGGGCACTACATGATGTTAAGCCATATTCCATAATCCTGCCTGAAATTAACTAACTTATGGTCTTTGGTAACTCTGTGGAAATGGTAAGAATATAAAAAAGGCCAGCATTTTATAAGCTCCCCCCCAACCCGGTCCCTTTTTATTGTTGTTTTTTTTAAAATCAAAGGTTCTGAAGTCAAACAGGAAGAAAGCTGTGGGACCAAAAAAGTGCCTGTGCTCTGTCTCATAAAAGCCATTTTGGCTAGGGACAGACATTACATGTAAGCCGGTTATCAGTGATCAAGTGATCAGTAACAGGACAGATGTTCAGTGCAATCTGCAGATGCATCACAGACTGGGCCAAGGAGGTGATTCTCCCCCTCTATGCAGCACTGGTCAGGCCACAGTTGGAGTACTGCGTCCAGTTCTGGTGACTGCACTTCAGGAGGGATGTGGACAGCATTGAGAGGGTCCAGAGGAGGGCCACTCATATGATGTGGGGACAGCAGAGTAGACCCTATGAGGAGAGGCTACAGGGCCTGAACGTGTTCAGCCTTCGCAGGAGAAGGCTGAGAGGGGACCTGGTGGCCGTTTACAAACTTACCAGAGGGGACTAATGGGGAATGGGAGAGACCATGTTCACCCGAGCACCTCCTGGAGTAACAAGAAATAACAGCCATAAGTAGTTTGAGAGTAGGTTCAGGCTGGACATTAGAAGACACTATTTCACAGTCAGGGCAGCTGGGATCTGGAACCAACTTCCTAGGGAAGTGGTGCTGGCTCCTTCCTTGGGGGTCTTTAAGAGGAGGCTTGACAGTTACCTAGCTGGAGTCATATGAGCCCAATATTCTCTCCTGCCCAGGGCAGGAGGTTGGACTTGATGATCTACTTGGGTCCCTTCCAACCCTACATCTATGAATCGCATAAACCAGTTTCAAAATGGCTGAAACTGGTTTGAGATAAACCTGGTTGAATGTAGTTTCAGACTTAACTGATTTGGCTTAAACCAGTTTATGCAATGTCTGTCCTAGACCCATTGCTGATTTAAATTAAATCAGACTGCCCCAGCATCCTGGTATGCTCTCTGCTCCACAGCAGGGTTGGTTCCTCCTCTTTGCTCCCTGGCTGCAGCTCCGGCAGATTGCAGGCATCTGCCTGGCTTCTGCTCCCCCACCCTCCCCTCCCCACTCCCTGTTAAGCAGGGATTCCCTCATCCCAAACAGACACCTCCCAGCATTACCTAGCAGACCACATGCTGGCTACCTCAGAGCTGTGGCACACCGGACAAAGGCAGAATCAACAGTTAGCTGGTAATGTCCCTCTGTTTTCTTAATTGGGTGATAAACATTCCCTACTGGGCTGCTTGGGACAGGGAGAACTGGACCACAGCCCCCTCAGCTCAGCTCGGGACAGGAGCCCGGCCACACCACCCCCCTCAGCTCAGCAGCTTGGAAGGGAATGGAGGGCAGCTCTAGCACACCCTCCCCACCCGGCCCTCCCCCAGGCTTCTAGCCTGAGCCACTGCAGGCATGTGCCTGCATGTCTGGGATGTCCGTCTAGTTACAAACCAATTCAGCCTAGCCAGGTTAAACTAGCCTGCAGAGATTGAATCAATTTAGGCTCAGGCTTTTTGAATGTCTGTCCTTAGCCTTCAGGTTTGGTTAAATAAGATTTAAATGTTCCCATGTCCTTTTTGTTATTCTGGTAACCTGTCAACCACATTTGGGCATCATGCCAAACCTGTTTATCACAGACTTTTGTAGTGTAAAATCAGGTGGATGTTGCCGGTGTTGCATCAGCATCTTCACAGTTTTTCTGTGAAGTCCAGGAGCAGGTTTGAGGGAGAGAATGAATCATGTTGTGGTTCCCACAACTAACTTCCCTCGCAGGTACAACTTGGCACGTCACCCCACCAGCCTTATTCCACTCCTCGTAGCACCTCATCATAAAGTTGTTACCCCCAGTTTCATAGGGAGTAAGGATAGGAAACATAGGCAGTTTTTTCTTTTAAGTAATCCCTCCCACCCCTTTTCCCCCAAAATAACATGTTCTCATGCTGCATATTAACATAGCTAGTTACATAGGTAGCTGTTCTGCACATCACACCAATTGCCTACTTTGCTATGCAACCCAGGTAATTCCCTCAGTTCCCTGAGCACCACTGGATGAACTGGGTAGGGGCCTGGGAGGGAGAAAAGAGGAAGTGGTAATCCCAGTTTGATATGTTTAAAAATTCCAATTTTTCACATTAAAGACCCAAAATCCATGTTTTTCTGCAAGTAAAATGAAACTCATCTATATCTATAGACAGACAGCAATTGAACACAATGTTTTATTGGTACATTTACCATTTTAAAGCAGTTTGGAAACCTACCAGTGCCTCAATCATTATAATAAAATAAATTCTAAATACCTATATTTAGAAGGTGTATTTAGAAGCTACTCTCCACGCTGCCTGGCTGCCATGTGCATGTGTGTGCACGCAGATGCATATGGTGCCCCCTGCCTAATTGCGCCCCCCCAGCCCCTTGCAGGCTGGAACTCTTGCCTGCCAGGGGCAACCTGCCATTTCACATGGTTTTTTTTCTCCTTTTAAAGGAGAAAATCCGTGTTTTTTCCATGGTGAACAGAAAACCCGGATCCCTGTTGTAACTGTATTCAATACATGTACATGAGAAGAATAATTTTAAGGTTGCTTAAATACTGGCTTTCCCTAACTTTTCAGATGGTAACTGAAGCACTATATGTTAAAACTTAACTTTTATCATAGGTGGGAGGTGGGGGGCATTGCGTATGGTCCATTGTGAGTGATCTGTATCTTGCATCAGAACAATGTAATTGAGAACAAACAAAATCAGAAGGCTATTTGTCGTTAAATGGTGTAACTGGTAACCACGGAAAAGAAGCTGATTTTTTTCAAAAATCATTTTGCTTCTATCTTCAGTAAATTTTCCGTTTTACATAAACATTCATAACCTTTTGTGAGATGTGACGGTAACATTTTCTTGAAGAATATGTGATTGGTTTAGAGATCTGCAGCAATCTAAGACAAGGGTTGGCAATCCCCAGCACTGGTGCAAGTGCGGTACACACAGGCATTTTGCTTGGCTTTGCCACCATCTGCCTCTGGCTCGCCAATATTTTACAAATCGAGGTTGCCACTCTGCCCAAAAACACTACTGACCCCTGATCTAAGACTTTATCATGCCAGACTGAAGAAAGACAAACAGCATCCCCTCTATGAAGAGTCCATTGCTTGATGGTTCAGGTCAAGTCATATCATAATACTCTTAACTTTGCAGTATTTCTTTGTTTTCACGTGGTTATCAATGCCCTGAAGCAGGAAGTCTGAGATGTGCCTTGTAATTTTAACCTAGATAGTGAAACTAAGGATGCTGTTCTTATTCACATAAACACCCAAACCTGTCTAGACTACATGCTGGTTTTGGGACCAAATAGTCTGCTTTCAGCTAAAACACGGTGCTATTTCAGAGTAAGTGACTTACATGTGTAACAGCAAATGCTTCAACTTTACCCTCAATAGTTACAAGCAAGCTCTTTACACGATCAATTTGTTTATGCAATAAATCCAGACTTTGTTACCACTGACTTTGCTTCTCAAAAACTTGCTTTCTAACATAGATAATCCATGTTGTGTTAAGTGTAGCAAAGCCACCCAGCCTGGTGACTTAATCTTCCATTATTACCTCCAAAAAATTAAATGAATTATCTGCTGCAGGATTTGATTATTCTTCTGATATTCTGACATCTTCAAGGACACAGGTAAGATGGTTATTGTTGTTTTGCTTTCTTTTTCTTTTTAAAACATTTGAATTTTTCCAGAGACCTTAGCAGTTGAAGATTAATAAAGTAGAACACCACAGGTTGTGATGAAGCTCCAGCAAAACACATGGCTCTGAAACCACAGCACGCTGAAATTTTACATTATGTCAAATTATGATCTTATTTGTCTACTATTTGTCCTTTTTTTTCAAGTCTGTGTGAAAAGAGGAGGAAGTCTAGCATCTGCATGGGAAGTTCAGAGAAGGACAAGTTTGTGTCACAGGCTTTTTGTTGTGGGAGTAATGAAATGTTGACTACTAGGAACAGTTTGAAAGGAATGATACACTGATGTTGTAAATGTTAATGTTGTAACCAGATTTTCTGCAGGTGAAAGTAGATTGGTTCAGTTTTTATAAATGACCTTTGCATAAAGGTCTTAAATCTGACTTGTTTGCAGTGGATGTGAACAGTTATTTTCATAGCAGTTAAAAAGGAAGACTTTCCTTTAAAAACAAAAAAAACAAAAACCAAAACATTTATGGGAAATTTTACTTTGTATGTGCATTAATAGTGAGTTATAAAATTACCATGTTATAACAATATTATATTATCAAATAATACACTAATATTATTTTATAATTATTGAGTGCAAAATTATATTATTATCATATTTAATAAGTGATGCTTTCAAAAGAGTACATGTATATATGCAGAGAGCACTAAAAAGGCACAACTATAAAGGATGAAAGAAGAAATAACTTGATCAGTGTTTTTGTGGCTCTGATTCTACAATAAGAAATGAGAATACAACTAGTAAAAACTAAGATAAATGTACATATTCCTTTTATAATTTATCCTATAACCAGATCAGTAAATATACATAGTTACACTTAAGAAATTATTTTCATGCTCGCTCACTTAGCTAGTTATTCATTTACCTGGGGTGTAACAATTAAGCTGCTGCAATATATCAATATCTGAAAGTAGAGAAGGACTTGTGATGTTGAGAATTTGATCTTTAAGACATTACACATTTCATTATATTTCCATATTCATCTATTAAAAAATATCTGTACTAAGTACAACTTGCCTCATTTAGATACAGCCCTCCCTTGAGATCAATAGAGAACTTTGCACGATCCCACTGGGTGCTTTAGACAGCATTGAGCTTCAATAGGCATAGTTATTCATTGAGTTTCCCCAGCTGGACTGAGCCAGAGTACTTTTGCTATACCTTTCAAGGCAGGGGTGTCAAATTCATCCAGTCTGGTGGGCCTGATGGGTGGCACAAGGCTAGTTTGGTGGCCAGATTGGATTCGCAGACCAGCCTCACACTCTGAATCCATGATATGAATCCAGCACAGCCATAATGGGTGCAGTGTGTAGGTGTGGTCTTGCTCTGGGCTCTCCGGGACTGGGCTATGTGAGGCATCTGCTCTGGGGCTGTGCTGCATCCAGGAGCCCCTCTGCTGCTCCAGTGCCATGCTGAATAACTCTGGAGCATCCAGTGCATGCAATAGAGCCCTGGAGTGGCAGAGGAGTATGCGGCTGCTCTGCAGCTGTTGCATGTGGCGGCCACTTTGAGCTGGAGTGGGTGCCACGTGTAGTGCACAGAGCCATCTGGCACACCCCACATGCTGCCTGTGGGTCAACTTGGAGACCCAGGAGTAGCACTGGGGGCCAAATGATAGGGCTCAAGGAGCTGGCCCCTAGGCCATATCTCTGACACGCCTGTTTTAAGGGGTGCATCATATTCATGTGCCCCATCACCCTCTTAGTTAAAGATTTGCTTTGTGGCAAGTGCACAGTGGAGATAGAGCTGGCTGTTGGTCTCTCTCATTTCCCAACCACTTTCTTAATGGGTTTGTTCTGTGAAGAGCAGTTTAGCATGGCCCTTGTAGTTCTTAGAACACAGACACTTATTCTGGGCACCCCTTATGTGAGGCTCTGTGATTAATTCTTTCACCACATGGCCACGTCGGGGGGAAAGAGCCCCTTTTTTGTTTCCTGTGGTTTTCATTTGTGGAAAATAATTTATTAACTAACCAGATGATATGTAGAATGCAGTGTCACAGAAACCTGTGCTGGACCTGGTGTGATTTGAAATCTTTATGGGTGAACTAGAAGATGTAATAAATACTGAATGTAAAGAGGAAATTTTACAAAGAGATTAGGCACATAGGCAGATAATAACCAATTAATGTTAACCTTCAATAAATACAGTCAACTCTGTCTCCTGGAGATGCTCTGTTTCTAATGCCTTTAACTTGCTCTGTATCCAGGTTTTGTTAGATACTTTTCTGAACATATGCAAATGCTTTTGCTACAAAATCCTTGTCACAGGGTGTAGCTACATGAGCAGTTAATGTAGCTAAATAAATTCCAGAGCAGTCAGAGCAAAGTCAGCTGTTCCTCAAGCGCAACGGCCTCATGTGCACCCAGGACCACAGCAGCTTATGCCGGGGTGGATCAGTCCTGGGCTGACAGAAGGTCTAGGTGGTCAACTCCATGTTACAGCACCGGGAAGCAAACGTGGTGGCAGATGCTGGGGTTCTGGCCCCTGTCTGGCTGAGCTGACCACGTGCAATTAACATGCCCAGTCAGTTTCTACACATGCATTTAGGCACAGTTATTTTTTGCCGCTTTAAGATAGAGCAGTTGAGGACAGTACTATGTTACAGCAGCAAAAATAAGCTTGCTGCAGTCTAATAACATTTCACATGCAGATGCTTCACACTGTAGCAGATTAATGTGCTGCACAGTTAAGTGCACGTGTAGATGCACACGCAGACAATGTTCCTTTGCACCCGTTTGCTGTATAACCACACAATGCCTGAGCATAAAACTGTGCTTGCAGAGTTTATCTTGATTCTATAGCCCTTACTTTTCTTAGTGTAAGAAAAGGACTACAGCAGTGGCTGTAAGAAAAAGACTGTGAGGACTACAGGTGTGGCCCGATAGACCCAGATGTTACAATCATATTAACTTGCATTTTATCTTTCTTCTAAACGTGCTGTGCATGTTGTTAGTGCAGTATTTAATATACAGTAATAATTAACATTGATCAGAGGGGAAGCACCTCATCTTGGAACTGACTGGGGGTGGGGAGGGGAGGACAGGTAGTTGCTCCAGGCTGGGGCTGGAGCCAAAGCTGCTGCCTGCCCCACTGCTTCTTGTGCATCCCTTTCCCCACAACAGCCTTCCCCTCTCCCCCTTTCTCCTCTCTCCATGCTGCTTCTGCCACCACTACAACCTCAGGCCCCTGCCCCTCCTACCCTGGTTCACTTTGTGATCTTTGTTGGGAAGGTCTGTTCTTGCTGCAGCCTGGGGCATGGACTACAATTTCAGCCCAGCCTTTTAGCAAGGGTAAGGGACTGTGGAGGGGGAAGGAAAAGGAGGGGTGACAGGGTAGGGGCTGCAGAATGAGATGGGTGGAGGGGAAAGGAGGGGCCTGAGGCTTCAGGGTGGGGCAGAAGTGATGTTGGGGGGAGCATGGAAGTGCGGGAGCAGAGACCCCAAGGCTCTGGAGAGGCAGGCTCAAGGCCAGTACAAGTGTTGGGGCTACAGGTGCCTGGGGGCAAGCTACCTGTCCCTATCACCTGCCCCCTACTACTGCTTTCCATGCTGTATTGGTGATGGGAACAACTTTAAGACAATCCTCCATTAATTAATTTCCACGTATAGGATCTATATGAAATTTATACATTCTTCATGAATCTGATTATTGGGGTAGCATGTTGAAGGCAGTGTCATCTTGGATTTGGGTAAATACAGTATTATTATTTTACTCAACTGACCATAACATTTTTATTGGGCTTGGTAAAGAAGCAGAGATACTTTTGTGGAGGCAGGACATTAGTTATGCCAAAGGCAAACTGGAAGTTAAGGCATTATATAGGTATAAGAATTATTGTAGGCAGTAACAAAATGTGACCTTTCTTTTGAAGTGAAAATTGAAAGAGATTTTTACTGCTGTGTAATGACATCTACGTCACATCAGTAGTAACTACCTGACTGATAGCTTCAGTGTCCTACTCAGAATAAGTTAATTTGGTTACAGAGAACAGTACAGTTGAGATGTTCTTCACGGAGCACTGGAATTACATTTTGAATTGATCCCTCAAGAGTGACGCTGTAACGTGCAGGACAGCTTGTCCTCATGTAGAATGCTATCTCACACCTTTCAGAGAAATACTTCAAAAGGAAATGTGTGCCTTTCAATATCTAAATTTGTTCTAAAATGTTATTTATACAATGCTGGCTGAAGTACCCATTCTTCACACAGGTTGTTATTTTTGTAATTGCAGGGTTTGTTTATTTTCAAATAACTTTAATAAAACATATTTAGGTAAAAATATTGTTTATTTTTAAAAAACACAGTACAACATATTTAACATTTAATAAACATGGAATAAAAAAAAAAGGCAAGTGCCAATATAATAATGACATTTGAGCAGGGAGGGGGGAAGACAAGCGTCGGTATATTGATAACAATCGAACTGAATTCACCGCATCCAAAATGGAGTGGTTCCAGTTTGTTACCTGAGAAATGTACCTGGGCACATTAGCAGGGAGGGAAAGACTGCAGAAAGACCTGGATAGGTTGCAGGAGTGGGCTAACAAAAACAGGATGCGTTTCAATACTGACAAGTACAGGGTGCTGCACTTGGGCAGTAGTAACCAGCAGCACACTTATAAGATGGGAAACTCCCTTCTTGAGAGCACGGAGTTAGAAAGGGATCGTGGAGTCATCATTGACTTCAAGATGAACATGGGCCAACAATGCGAGGTCATAGTCAGCAAGGCTAACCAGACCCTATCATGCATCCACAGGTGCATCTCAAGTAGGTCCAAGGAGGTGATCCTCCCCCTGTACGTGACACTGGTCAGGCCGCAGCTGGAGTACTGTGTCCCTGTTCTGGGCATCCCACTTCAAGAGGGATGTGAACAACATTGAGAGTGTCCAGAGGAGGGCCACCCGCATGATCCGGGCACAGCAAGGCAGACCCTACAATGAGAGGCTACGGGACCTGAACCTGTTCCGCCTTCACAAAGAAGGCTGCAGGGGGACCTTGTGACTGTCTATAAATTTACTAGGGGGAACTAGAAGGGTTTGGGGGAGACCTTGTTTCCCCCCAGTGCCCCCCCCCGGGATAACAAGGCATAATGGTCACAAGTTGTTGGAGAGTAGGTTTAGATTAGACATCCGTAAGAACTACTTCACAGTCAGGGCGGCTAGGATCTGGAACCGACTTCCAAGGGAAGTGGTG
>JAGPOW010001296.1:16331992-16364354 GCA_030014935.1 Caiman crocodilus | reverse complement strand
TGGCTGGGGTCCTGTGACCCTGGCACTTGTTTCCTGCCATTGGCGGGGGGTCAGACTAGATGGCCTGCTCTAGGCCCCTTCTGACCCTAGGTACTATGAAACTATAATACACCCAACTATTTATAACAACAACAATAACAATAGATACCGAATAGGAAACATAACTATAACAGATATTAGATGCACCCTATCTGGGTTCCAACCACTTGATCCCTCAAATGAGATGGGGTCTTCACACCCTAGTCCCCCTCCCCCAAGGGTCCCCTATCTGGGGGTGCCTCCCCTGCAGGACCTGGGTTCCCGGTAACTCAGTCCTTCCCCTGAGGACTGTTGATCTGGCCTCTGGGTCCCCACACGTCTCAGGCCTCCTGAAGCCACTGGGCTTGAGTTGAGGGTTCTTCCCTCTGGGCCCCTCATTGGGCACTCAGGGAGCTCCTATGGGAGCTGGGCTGTCATTGGCTCTGGTTCCTTAGCCTCACACCAGGGGTCTTTCCCCTTCCCAGGCCCTGCTCTAGGCCTTGGGCCTCTTTTAGTTTAATGCTGAGCCACACTGCTGGGGTCTGGTTATCCAGCCTAGAGCCAGGGCTAACTAGAACAGCCAAGTTCAGAGGCTCAAGTTGCCTCGAGTACCTTCCAGAGCCTGAGCACCATGCGCAGATCTGCGCATCGTGGAAGCTCAGGCAGGGTCCCAATGATAGGAGCTCCAAAAACTATCTCCTTGCCATCTCTCGCCGTGTCTGCCCAGCATGCTGAGCACGCTGGGCTTTTACTTACACCAGAGGTCCTGCCCCTGAAGGCTGCCAGACCTACAAAGCACAGTCTTCAATCAAGTCCAGGGACTCCACGCAACTCCCCAACTCCCTTCCCCCTGAGCAGAGGTGGGGCAAGCCCCTTCCAATTGTTGCCTGATTGGTGGAAAAGTTCCACCAATCCGTGTGGGGGCTGAGAAACGCTGGCGGAATGGGGTCGCTGATGGAGTGTGGAATTAGAGCACTAGACTCGCAGGTTGTTGGAAGCAAAAAAATCTTTACTTACAGTCCTTAGGCTGTAGGCACGTTCCTTGAAGTTACAAAATCTCAAGCAGGAACTCAGGCGCACACAAGCTCACTCACGCAGGGTATGGGGTGTCGGATGAATCTGGCGGAGAGTCATCGGTTGATCAGGCCTCCTTCGTGGCTTGGAAACGCACGCGGATGTTTCCTCATGCATGTCCCAGCTCTCCTCCGGTTTGGGCGGGCATCGCCCAAGTCTTTTATTCGGTCAGCGGACCAATTGCCGACCGACACGTGTGCATAATTTAACGTGAGCCAATCGCAAGCATGCACTTGCTCGTGCAGCTGCAAGGTTTTTGCGGGCTCTGACCACGCACCAAAACTTTTCCCTCACTACAGGGGAAACTCCCTACTCCTGTGCTCATAACGTGCTCAACACAAGCTGTGCCGAGGCATCTGTTAACCGTTATGCACAGACATGCCCCCTTGTCGAAGGCACAGTTATGTCCGCAGCACATTCGGACCGGTTACATCACACTCGCACTGTTGTAAAGGTTTACATTGCAAATGAGCATAGACAAGAGCAGACAACGAAGCAAGTTCATTCTCCAATGATCTAATCAAATAATATCCTAACAAAGCACAACTACACATTAGTACATTTGTGATGAACAGTTCAATCATCAAAATTTTACTGGGCGTCATTGCGTCCCGGTTCTCAGAGGTTCTTTCTTCTCTCAAAATGTTCTCTCTGGTCTGGTCTGCACACGCTTAGCGGACCCACAGAGACGATTCATTCTTCTCAAAAATCTTTTTCTTCTCCAATCCGGTCTGCATATACTCCAGCGGACCTGCAGAGAAAGAAATTCTCAGGGAAAAAAATAATTAGCTTATTGACAGAAAAATTAATCATTGTCACAAGATGATTTATCGTCTGGATCATCTTGACACTGGAACCCCATCTCATAGGCCAGGTTCCACTGACCCTCTTCGCCTAGCACTCCCAACTGCTGCTTGGTGAGCCTGGAGCACCGCATCAGGAACCTAAACATTTCGCGTTCCTCCGGTGTCCTCTGCATCAGTTGAAATCGTCGCAGGGTTGACTCGTGCTCGATGTTGCTCTGGGTCGCTGAACTCTCTTTGACCCGGCTTTACCAAGGCTTGCAGTCGCGGTAACTGCCTCAAGAAGTCACTTGCAAGCTGTTCAGCTAACGGATTCAACAAAATTTGGAGAATGACCGCAACTCTTCCTCCGTATACTTTGACACAGGCATCAATACTTGCCAGCGTAACTGGAACAGCTCCCGGATCTTGCAGGTAACGGTGAGGCCACAGTTCCTGCCGCTGGGCTGGTGACAGTCCCAGTGCGTGCCGTCTTGGGTTCCACATGCAAAAGGAAACTCCAATGATTGCCTGTGAGATCTGCTCCACGCTGACTCTCGATGGTCCTCCTTCATGCTACGCATGGGCTCTCTGGCTGGCTTGACCTGCAACAAGTGCTGGAATCAAGATTGGCCAGTAAACATTGTACTTGACCATGCTGACATCAGCAGCACGTCCTCCGCTCTACGAGGCCTGTCTAACTAAAGAGCTCACCTCATTCTGATCCACAAAATCGGATCCAAACTCCACAACCAGGCGTCCAATCCACATAGCCAGCGTCTCCGCTGTTCTTATTCTAGACCTTTTACACAAGGCCTGAATCTCAGTCCAGGTCCGAACACGATAAGTGCTGGCAGTAGTGCAGGCTGCACTCATCTCCTGAACCTCTGTCGCCGCAGGGTACGTGGCTGCTCGAGCTGTCGCTGCATCTGGTGAGAGACTCCAGTTGCAGGATGCTTTTCATTGGTTCCTGGTTACGGCCCAAGGATAAGCCCGTTGCCTCCTGTTTATGGCCCAGGGGTAGGCCCGTGGGAATGCCTCAGGATGGAGTTGCTACTTCCGCCCTGCCGTTAGCTCCGCCTTTTTCTTTTTCCCAACTGTGGCGGTATTTCTGGGGTGGAGTCGCTACTTCCACCCCGCCGTGGAGAACTCCACCCTCCTTCTCAACCCTTCCGAGGCGGCCCCCTTCCGTCTCGCTGCCATCCTGCGATGACGGGGGACTCTGGCTCTCCACAGCTGCAACCCGCTTAGCTGTGTGTATGGCGCGCAATCGGGCTTCCAACTCGGTCTTGTCCCGAATAAGGGTTGTGACCGTGCTGAGCATTACTCGCAGCATTCTCCCCTTCTCTAACACCGTGCCAGTCCCTTCAGATACGAAGCGGCTCTCCTCCGCTTCTCCGTGGAGCTCCGAAAGCTCTGGCTGCCCCGATTCCGGTAACAGCGTGTCTACATCTATCAGCACTGGTTCTTTGCTCTCCCATACACAGTGCACACAGCGAGTGAACTCCCGACTGAGAGCCGCATCTTCCTCGCTCGGCTGAGGACTCGCTGCCCCCTTGCTCCCAGGGTTAAAGTGAACCTCCTCGCTCCCCATTACACATCTGAAGGCTCTCGGGTGGAGGCTCACTTCCCACTCTTTCGCCGGGTCCCCTTCTCCCTCGAGCGAAAGGCAACCGCTCACAATTCTTCCACCCGTTCCACCCGCTTGGTGGTAAGCAATGTGCACTTCCAATTCCGCGGCGTCTAGCACGTGGCGTTTTCCAACACACCAGGGACAACCCTCAACTAATTCCAGCTCCATCGCGTCTTCCCGATGTACTGATACTCCTGTTCGTGACGCCATGTGGGGGCTGAGAAACGCTGGCGGAATGGGGTCGCTGATGGAGTGTGGAATTAGAGCACTAGACTCACAGGTTGTTGGAAGCAAAAAAATCTTTACTTACAGTCCTTAGGCTGTAGGCACGCTCCTTGAAGTTACAAAAACTCGAGCAGGAACTCAGGCACACATAAGCTCACACTCACGCAGGGTATGGGGCGTTGGATGAATCTGGCGGGGAGTCAATTGTTGATCAGGCCTCCTTCGTGGCTTGGAAACGCACGCGGATGTTTCCTCATGCATGTCCCAGCTCTCCTCCGGTTTGGGCGGGCATCGCCGAAGTCTTTTATTCAGTCAGCGGACCAATTGCCGACCGACACGTGTGCATAATTTAACGTGAGCCAATCGCAAGCATGCACTTGCTCGTGCAGCTGCAAGGTTTTGGCGGGCTCTGACTGTGCACCGAAACTTTTCCCACGCTACAGGGGAAACTCCCTGCTCCTGTGCTCATAACGTGCTCAACACAAGCTGTGCCGAGGCATCTTGTAACCGTTATGCACAGACAATCTGCAGTGTCCTTCTCCAACCCAGGCTTCCCAGGCAAAAGCAGTGAGCCAACTATCCTTATTTAAAAGTTGTTGCTCAAAAGAAAATAGAAAACATGTCTGAGAGAACTATTACAATAGATAGGTATTGATTCTCAGTTCTTTGGCTCCAAGTTTTGTTTTATGTATGACAATGGGAGAAATCAAGGAAGCCTCCTCCCCTTCAGCCCTACAGCATGCATCCCCTTCTGGAGAAGAAGAAAACTAATGTTACTTTAGAACTGAAATTATATAAACTTGTCAGATTTCTGAGCTTTCTGCCTTAATTGCATATTAATCCATGTCCTGATTTGTGTCACCAATAAATGGGCATTGCCTTATATAAATTTAAAGGTCTGACTACTAGAATGGAAGCTGCACTATGGAATGAGAATATCCTTACATTTTAAGAAAGTAAAACTTATTATGCTCCTGGCTGACTCTGGTTTGCGTCTGGATCGGTGTCCAGATAACTGGAGGCTTTTAATGGCCCCACCCCTAGTTACTTGTAGGCCTGGAGTAAATACTTGTGAATTGTTATCCTCTGATGCAGACTTCTACTTGCCCTTGGATCACAAGGGATTCTTAGTGCTTTTGGTAAGGCTATGGCATGCACTTTAATGCCTCTCACTCTTTGCTTAACCCCACCTATCATTTTTTGATGGCCTAGTCAGGGTTGTAGCTACAGCACCAGCACCCCAGTTATAGCTCTGTAGTGTCTGTCTAGTCCCCCATCTCCCAGTGCTGCCAATTTTATGCAAATATAAAATAAAGGTGGTGCCAAGTGATAGTCTGGAAAATTATGCTGTAGGATGCATCTCTGTGGTTAGAGTCCTTCATCACATATCTTGCTTAAACTAGTCTTAATCTTCATAAAGGTGCAGCCTCGAATAACTCCCCCACCCTTTGCCTTTACACTTCTATATAGTTCAAGAGGCGAAATAAAACAGGAACCTTCTAGCCGAAACCAGAGACCTAAATGGCTCTGAGGTTGTAACACAGTCCTGCCAACTCCTGTAACTTTTTTCTTGCAAGTCTTGTAATGCTTGGATTAGCTCCTGACTTCGGAGAGGTAGGAGTAGAAGGTGAGTCCTCCTGGTTGCAGAGAGGATGATGGAAAACCTGAACCCTATATGTTCAAAATATAGAAGGAAAATATAAGGAAGCAAGAACACTTTTTTTTTAAAGGGGGAAAAAATCTTATGAATATAGTTTGTATGATTCATGATTTTGATTCCCTTGCACTAGACAGCACTGGCAATATAAACTATTAGTTCTGAGTCACTTTTTCTCCAGCATAATTGTCACTGACCTATATTCATAGGAATGTTGTAATGTTTCTGTTAAAATAACACAAACATGTATTTGCTAATATTCTGTAGCCTGCTGCTAGTTGCAGGATTTCAAGTGAAAATATACTGGCTTCAAAAAATATTTTCTTCATGTGTAGATTGTTGGGGGGGTTTTGTTTGTTTGAACTAGTTCAAAGGGGAATGTGTTATTTAATGAAATGTTGAAACTGTACTCACTCAAATACAAGATGAGCCCACCCCCACTTATCTTATATTTGCATACGTGGAAACCTCATTAAATACATTGTCTATCTTTAAACTGCTGCCAAAAGCAGCAAGTACTCACTAATGGAAACCAACTATGAACCTGATTAAATGCAGTCCCCACTGAGCATGACTATAAAACACACGGCCCTTATTGTCTTGTGTTTTTTTATGAGAATTGTTTGTGTTCCAATCCAAATCAGCCAAATTAATTCAAAATCCATGAGTCAGTCAAGAACCCTAAGTGGCCCTACTACCAACACATTGGGAGGGGTCCCAAGGCACCCAGGGCTGGGAGACAGCTGCTGCTGCTGCTGCAGAGCTCTCCCACCCCATGCACGAGGTGCCCAGCAGAGCTTCCCTGCCCAGCCTGGAGCTGCCTGCGACCTGCCCCAGGTTGCATGGAGCACTGTCCATATAGCCCAGAGCTGGCTGGGACTTGCCCCAGAAGTTGAACAGTTCTCTGCTTCCCTGCACAGCCTGCTTGGCTCCCAGCTCCTGCAAGAACCCCAGAACGAACCTGTCTCCCCTGCCCACTCCTCCTCCCAGAGTTGGCAGCTGCAGCCAGAAATTAAGTCGCTCCACTTAGAAGTTTCATTTAAGCCCCCATACAATGAGGGTTAATTTGTCACACGATCAGAGTTCTGCAGCTCTGTTCGTCTGTTTGGGCATGGCTTTAGAGCAATTTCAAGGGGCTGATTGTGTGACAAATGTCATTTCTGTCTGTACCCTAAAAGTGTTTATAGAGTAACTATACGAAAACTTGCAGCAATTTTCAAAAAAGGTAAAATGCATCAATTCTGGATGAACAAAATCTATGGGTACTATATGCAAATTATTACAGGTATGTCTTCAAATTTGCCCCTCACTTCCACATGCTTAAAGCCATGAGGGTCTGGCAGTAAGGAGGGAGGAAAGGGGCTGCAGGGGGAAAAAGTTGGGGAAAAGAACAAAGGGCAAGACTCCCCTCAGATTGACTTTCCTTTCTGTAGCAGTAGGAGGGGAATGAATTCAAGGCAAACCTCCAATAATTGTATTCTATACGTGGAAAATTATACCAAACGTATACACTTTCCATATATGGAATCTAATTATTGGGGAGTTGTCTTATATACAGTCATCTTATAATATATTTGAGTAAATACAATATTTATTTAATTCTAAGTGATTATGCAGTGCTTGTTGTTGCATTTGCAGAGGCAGGGCATTCAGTGAAGATTTATATTTCCAGATCATCTAGGATGTCAACCCTAATTTTTTTCCATTCTCCATTTCCAACAGTTGTTAGCAGCAACATGGGTGCTTTTGCTTCTGGTAAATGTATCTCTTTGGAGTGATACTAGAAGCTTGCATTTATCTTGAAACCCCAATTCAGCAAAGTATGTAACCGCATGAATAGTCGGTGGACTTAAGTTTCACTTACAGCAATACACTTTAGCATATGCTTATTGTTTTTTGTTTGAACCGGGAAAATGTATCTGTCCTTCTACAGCTGTAGATTTGACTCTGAACTGGTTAAGCTATATGAGGGCACAATCACCAATGTATGCAATGTCAGGATAAGCAGTTTGCAACTTCAGAGAAAGGGTGGGCAATTGACTATGTGAGCATTGTTATATGACCTTCAGGAGCTGGTCCTGGGGCTTGGTTTATTTAATTTAGAACAGTACATTTAAGAAAAGTGCTGGTTCTTGTGTGTTTAATTAGCAAATATCTGCAAAATTTTTAGCTAACAGTTGCCTGTATGAAGGTCATAGTTGATTTAAACGGCACATAACTTTGAAGCTTTGTATTTGTTTGCACTATTAATATAAACATTAATTATTTTTCAAATGCATTTACTATTGCAAAATTTAATGGTGCATTCTATAATTTTGGAATTTTTTTCAAGAAAACTCATTTTCCTATGTGATATTGGTATTGGTATTGATTGTGGAATTGGTATTAATTTTTGGTGGCGTGGTATTTCTGAAGTGTTCCTTTTTCTTTTAGACACCTTTTCACCAGCATCAAGTCCTTCATCCATTAATTTTGCCACAGTTCCAAGTAGCGTAGATGAATCACCCAGTGGAGCATTAAACATTGAATGTAGAATTTGTGGGGATAAAGCCTCAGGCTACCATTACGGAGTACATGCTTGTGAAGGTTGTAAGGTACAGTTGTCACTTTTTCTTTTTAAGAGCATAAACCATGTTTTTTTTTATTTACAGGGTTATATGAAGGAAAATGTATTTATTTTGTAAATGTCTAATTAGCATCCATTTAGCTGTAAAAAGAAAACATAATTTGAGTCATAAAAGTCCTTTTGTGGTCTTTTCAAGAATTCATTTAGTTTGATACCCTATTTTAATACTAGATCATCAAGCTCAGGTGATTTATGATGGTGATAATAAGTAGCACTTTTGTGAAAATGACTCTTCATGTTGGCATCTAACCATAACTTGAACTGTTACTCAGAAATAAAAACATTTGCTCCACTATTGTTTTATTTGTATTGAGACTATGCTGTAGGAACCATAGGAGTTAGCTACACTTCCATTTATATTTCCCATTAACAAATCCAGAATCCCTCATCTCCACCACATCCTTCCTGAATTGTATATTGTACCTGTGATAGGCTTGGAGCCAGTAGACAGCCTTGAAGACAAACAAACAGGCTCACTTCCAGTCTTCCAAGTATAGGATGGTACCAGCAAGAATTATATATTTTTTGTGCCTTTTGATTTTTATTTTTTTTAACATGTGTTTAGTATTACATCTTTTCTAACTAATTCTAACGATAGGACTAAGGTGAGTGAAATCTTTTTTTTTTTTTTTTAAATGTTCAGAGGCAAACATTCTTGTGGTGATATTGTTCATTGGATGAACTACATGGTTAGGATAGATATAGGCAAGCTTTTGGGTATCCTGGGTACTCCCTATTGTTGAAGTGGGCCTGGATCCCATTGAGTGTCTGTTCATCATCCACAAGTGGGAACTTTTCTCCAGGGACAAACAGCAGTGACACAGTGTATGCAGCTGCTGCTTGTCCCTGGGGAACACCCCTGCCTCATGCGCTCTGGTGCACAATATGTTGCCCCGGATGGGATAGGGGAGGATGGGGTTGGCACCCTTGCTGTAGGTGCCGACTTTTTGCCAGGGGATGCTTGCAGGCTTAAAAAAAAGAAAAAGGCACTACTTTTAACTTGGTGTGTTCCTGTGCCAAACCCTGCACATGCCTGGAAGAGGCAGCGCATTATTTCTACCCAGCTCTGCAGGATCTTTAAAGATCAAGGCTTTAGTGGGGCTTTTTTGGGTGATGATATGATGATGTGATATATGATCAAAAAAACCCTGCTAAAGTACCCGATCTTTATAGATGCTTTATAGATTAAAGTCATGCGGTACTCTTTCTGGTAAAGCGCAGGTTTGTGTTGGGGTTTTTTTTTGTTTTTATTTGGGGGGGAGGAGGGGAGGGCATGACATTTGCAAGCAGATTCGTGAATGCTAAGCACCTTTTTTTTTGCAGTGGGTGCTTGAGCCCCAGAGCACCCACAGAGCTGGAGCCTATGGCCCCAGCAGCCCGGGGGCCTCTGGGAGCTGCAGTCATGGCAATCCTGCTGCAAGGAGCCTGGCCAGCAGCTGGAGTCTGGCTGCAGCCAGGCAGGCTACAGTTTTAGGCAGAGTGCACTGCTGCATGGGGTTTTTTGATCCCAGGATCTCCCAGGGTCAAAAATCCTGCTCTGTGGTTCAAACTAGCAGCACGGGGAATGTTAGTACGTACGGTGCCACAGATGGGTCGTCTGGATGCTCCCCCTTAGGCCTCTGGGAGAGAAGTGGACAAAGAAGAGCTAAGTAGCAGATGGAATAAACATTTGCGTAACACTCCACGTGTAAATAAAAACAGGATATAAGAGAAATTATCAGGTAGCTAACAGGCAGGAAGATGTGATAAAAACCTGATAAAGGAGGAACAAGATTGTTCAGAAAGGTTGTTATTACCTGTGAAGTGCAGAGGTTATCAAGTAGATTACAGTGGACCATGAAGTCATTGTCTGTGTTAAATCCCTGGTACTTAATGTCCAGTATGCTGATGAATTTCTGTTCCTATCCTCAGCTTGTAAAGGTATTGGGTAGATTTCCTTGGGCCACAAGAACTGTGAGGTCACGCAGTGATTTTTCTTTTTCTTTTTTCTTCCTGTGAAAAATGTTCTCCTACCTGTGTTTTATTGCCTTCATCTTTCTTCTGGGATCATTCATTCTCATAGTTTTTGTTTGGTTTCACCTACATTTACCATGAGGGCATTTATTGCATTAGATGAGATGTGTCTATCCCAGAATGTGATATATGTATGAACCATGGATTCTGGTGGCTTTGTTGTGGGGAGTGTTGATTGTTGTAACAGTAGAGATGTGTTGACCAGTCTTGCACTTATTGTTGAGGCTGGGAATATTTTTCTCAGGGTCTGGTCCTTTTTAAAAATATGCTGTAATTGTTTGATGATCCTTCTTATAGATTCAAGTGTTGGGTAGCAGGTGCGAATCCAGGGTGCGTGGTCAATGGGATTTTGTTTTCTTGTATTGTACTAGGCTGCTGAGGGGTGGCTCGTCAAAAGTTGTGATTTATCCGCTGGAGCACTTTTGCTGGGTATCGGCAGTTTTCAGTTTCACAAGATTGGGATCACAAGTATTCTTCTCAAAGAAGATTCTGTGGTATCCGAGGGCTTGACTAGATTACTGTGTTTTTGGTGTGTTTGGGTCGATTGCTAGTTTGTTGATATAAATATGTGGCCTGTGAGTTTTCTGTAGTGCTTTATAAGGTGCTCTCCCATATATAGATTGCGATGTCTAGGAAGCTGATGTAGGTCTAAGAGTATTCCCAAAATACTTCAGTTGAAGGTGATAGTTGTTAAACCTTTAGTGCAAATCCAGATTGAAAATATCATCTATGTAGTGTAGCTGTAGTACAAGTTTGGAGCAATTTTCTATTAAAACAAACAAACAAACAAACCCTCTTCTGGGTGGTTCCTGAAGAGGTTGTCATATTATATCCATAGCTATATCAGGGGTTGGAGGAACTGTTGGTTGTTGAATCAACTTATTATACGTGAGTAAATGGATGATTTGTACAATCTGTTGTGGTTGCAAATGCAAGTGTAGTATGGTAGGGAATTCTAGTGTGTAGCATATACAATGTTGCTGGATTAGAGAAGTGGGGAATTTCTGAAGCTGGTGCAGAAAGAATTCGTTATTATTTGCTCTGGAACTGGAATACTACAGGTGTAGGATCCTCCCCAAGTTCCTTATTGTAGCTACTATGTGTGACTTCTCTGTTAGCCTCATTAACATTGAACTAGCAACGTTAGCCTCATTGTTTGCATCATTTAAATGTGCATTTTTTCACCCTCACTCAACTTGAAAACCTCTTGGGTCAGAATATCAAGATATAAATGTTCTGAGGTGACATTGCAGTGATGGTCTAGGAAATGTGCAAGAGGCAAGAATTCTTGTGATATCTTTTATTGGACCAACTGCATGGTTGGGATAGACATAGAAGAGCTTTTAAGTATCACAGTACCTTTCTCCAGGCCTCTGGGGGAAAAGCAGACTCAGTGAAACTAAGTGACAGATGAAACAAAAGCTTGTGCAAGATGTAAATGATGAGAAGTTGTCATTGCAGACGCATGGACCTTTGTGACATCCCGCCATTGCATGTGATGTCTTACTGTTCCGCAACACTATTGTGATGTTTCAGTATGAAATTAGCATTGCATTTGCCATATGAAGATACCATGGCAAGCTCTGTTTACCTGCAGGTTTTCATAAGATGCTTATCTTGTCACACTTGGCTTTTCTTTTAGTCTTTTATCCACCTTGTCCCCACACCCAGAAATTAGGAAGACAGAATCCTTGTTGCATGTGTTGAGGTGTGTGTATGTGTGTGTACACGTGGTAGATGGGTATCATCCTGACAGAGAAACCTGGAACAGCACATGACTGTGTAAAGCAGTGCAGGGTAGAGTGCATGGGAGTTCTTGATCCTTAAAGACTGCTTTAAAATTACATTGAAGGTACTTTTGACCTTTGACCAACAAAAGATTGGGAAGCAGGGAGTAGACGTAGAACCACGTTCTATCTACATCAACTGTATATTTGGTTGTAGTCGTATATTACTGCATTTAACAACATAAGAAAACTACTGTCTTTTTAATAGTTCAGACTTTACTATAAAAATATCTTTTTTATGCAGATGAATGTTCATCTGTTGTTTTTTTTTTTATCAGTGACTATTATGAATAATAGACAAGAGAAATGGAGCTGTATGGATAAAGTTTATTGGACTTCTTACTTCATGTTTTTTCACAATATATAATGTTGTCGCAAACGTTTTAATAGGGTTTTTTTAGGAGAACAATTCGACTGAAACTCACCTATGATGAATGTGATCGGAACTGCAAAATTCAGAAAAAAAATCGTAATAAGTGCCAATACTGTCGTTTTCAGAAGTGCCTTTCAGTTGGAATGTCACATAATGGTAGGTAAGAGTGCCCTTAATTTGTTTGCTAGTTCACAATGAAGAGCTCAATTCTGAAAGCAGACATGTTGAGTAACTTACTAGTGTGTAAATCTATGCTTACGCTGACTGAGTGTATATATAAAGACCTCAAGATTTTATAGTGTATTCACAATAAGCCCTGATCCTACGCTAAGAATTGCATGGATGCAGAATTGCATCACTGATGAAGGATCAGAACCTCATTTTAGGGGAGGGGGTTCCTTCCCCCCCCCTTTTATTTTTTTAATGATCATATTTTGAGTGCACAGTATTTGAACAAATTTAAGGGATATTTTCTGCCAAAATTATTAAAATACGCTTTCTATTTATAAATAAATAAATAATCCAAAAGAGGCATGTGAATGTAGTTGATTGGAAAAAAGAAATATTTTTTATTTCAGGGTGAATTAAGTATTTGTTTCTACAGGACTCTTCTTTTAAAATATAATTCAATTTGATCAACCAAATGAAAGTTCACTAAAACAACTTCCTTTCTACAGTATTCATGAGTAGCGCCCTCAGTAAGTAGATTTTATTGAAGTGAAAAGCACTCATAATTCTCAGTTTAAAATGTTTACATAAGCAAAATTTAAATTTTATTTTGTCACAAAGTTGGATTAAATTTATAGTTAAGTACTTAGCATATATCTGAAATGTGAGTACTTACTTTGCCACTATCAACAACAATATTTAAACATCTTCCTACTCTATTTATATTCTTTTATGCGTATTAGATATCTTTTTGCACTTTGGAGCTTATTTTGTATGTACGTAAATTCAAGCATCCAACAATTTGACTGTATCATAAATGATATGCATCATTTCTTGACTGTAATTTATGATGGTGTATTTACTAACATGCTTAGTACTTGAATTATTCACTCTCTTGTTTACAGGTGTCCAGTATTTTGGTGTTACAGATTCTCTTCCACTTGTACAGTGAGCTAGGTTTTAGATATAAAAATAGGACTTAAATACTTAGAACAGAACTCTAGGCACATTTAATAAAAGAATAAAACTGATTCATAAAAACTAAACCCTCCTGTATAATCACCAAGTCCTGAGACACTGACACTCATTACGTGCCTTCTGGTTTGACTTTGAAAATCTGCTAGGTATCGCTAGCTCTGTTTCCAGTGTCTGCCCAGAACTACCCAAGTATGAGTAGCTCATCAGCTAGGTTCCGCTTTAGCCTCATAAGGATCCTAAACCTAAGTGAATTGGTGTATGGACATATGTCTGCATGGTACAGGACAGCACCATACAACCTTGCTCGCTTCTTACACGCTAGCTCCAAACCAGAAGTAGTGTAGTTGTGTCAATGCAGTACTGTACATGTGCCAGCATGTTCTTCCTTATAGCCTAGTGGGGGGATGCTCTTCTGGGGGATGTCATATTTGAATGCCCCAGGATTTGGTGTCTAGGGCTCCTGCTCCATATGTGTAGTCAAGCCACTAGATTATTGCATAAAAAGTGAATATGTCCATCATCGCATCCTTCTCCAACAATATTTTAAAACTAAAATAATTTCATCTTCATTTAGTGAGGCTTCTGACCCAGTTGGAATGTGTGAGGTGTGCTCTGAGCAAGTCTGCTGTATTTGCCCCTCACAATACTAACTTGCAGAGCATAAGCATAACCAGGATTTCCTGAGGGGCCTAATTTGATAAGTAGTCTCAAAGTATGTCTAACACACAGCTGCAAGATCAGGCACTTGCCAAATTCTTTTGACACTTTATACCTTGATAATTAGATAATGGCTCTTTGGCTTTAGTCTGTTCCTGGCTTTACTATAGTATAGATTATGGTCTACTTCTAGTGCTTACTCTTTCTAGATGACAGCCTTACCTTTGTAACCAAGAAATAAAATTAGCATTGATTGTTGTTTCTGTATTCATGATATATGCATCTTTCCTATCAGCCATCCGTTTTGGACGAATGCCAAGGTCTGAGAAGGCAAAATTGAAAGCTGAAATTCTAACAGGTGAAAACTATGTAGAAGATTCAGAAATGGCAGATCTTAAATCTCTTGCCAAGCAAATTTATGAGGCCTACCTGAAAAATTTCAATATGAACAAGGTCAAAGCCAGAGTCATTCTGGCAGGCAAGACCAGTAACAACCCAGTAAGTCTCTTTGCTTTTTTTTATAGTAGAGCTGCTATGCAAGAGCTAGATGTTGCCTTATAACGCTGGAAAACTCTCAAGCAGATCATTTGGGGGAATAAAGGGTGTAATATAGACATAAAAGATAGAAAAAGTTATATAGTTAATCTGATTCTTGATACCTAAGGTCACTAGTGGGAAGCTATAATAAAAAATTACCTTGTAAATGGAAAATAACAAGCCCAGATTATAGTAGGTTGCTAGATGGACAGTTGGTAACTCAAAGTGGCAGGGAACAGTAAATTAGTTGCTATTGAGCAGAAATGAACTGTGATATTTGACTTCAAACTAGTTTTAATACTGGGGGAAGTAAATATATTGCCAATTAAGAATAAAGATGATGATGATAAAGCTTCACTTTTTTACAACTCTTCATCCACAACCTTCATCAAATACTTTAAATATCTGAATTTTTATAGGTAGTCAATTCAGGAAACAGCAAAGTTGTGCCTTTGCCAAGAGTTACAGAGCATAAGTATATAATACAATAATGGGAAAGATTTGTGATTTTGGGTCCTCAACTTGAGACTCCTCAAGGGAGCCTGACTTGACGCTCAGAACCTCCTTCAAGACCAGGCCTGCCTTTCTTCAGTTTCTCAAGCTGAGCCCCCAAAATCATTAAAAGTAAAAAAAATAAATAACAAAACAAAAAGAGGGAAGCTGAACCAGATGTTCTTGCAAGGTCCCTTCCAAACCCTTACAACCTACGTACATATTAATATTGTAATTGCTAATGTACATTAGTAACATTGTGTATTGATGTTCATTAGTACAAATAGGAATTGTATATACAGGTTTCCTTCGATTTATGCGGTACATGTGTTCTGGGAGAACGGCTCATAAATCAAATTAGCATAAAGTGAACCCACTTACAATGTAACAAAAAGGGATAGGTTCCCATGGCGGTGAGGGAGGGAAGGAGTGAGGCTGGGACTAGGAAAGGGGTAGGGAGAAGGGTGCTGCTCCCAGGGCTGCACAAGTCAGCCTGTAGCCTCTGGGCTGCACCATGCAACGAACCCTAAGGGCTCTGCCTGTCCCCACTCCCCCCAGCCCCTGCTGCAGCAGCCCCGGGAGTGCAGGCAGCTGGCGTCAGCCAACAGGGCACGGTGCAGCCTGGGAGCAGAGGTGAGTGGGGACAGGCAAAGCCCAGGCAGCTGCTCCCAGCGCCAGCCGCTCATGGAGTCACTGCAGCCAGGACTGGGGTGAGTGCCACACCCTGCACCGCCAGGGATTCCACTTTTCCACACTCACCCCAGCCCATGCTGGAGCAGCCCCAGGAGTGGCCAACACCAGCTGCCTGCACCACAGCATGGCATGGCCCAGGAGCTGAGGTGAGTAGGGACATGCAGAGCCCAGGCACGGGAGGGACAGGCAGAGCACGGTGCAGCCCAGCAGCTGAGGCAGCTGGTGTCAGCTGCTCCCGGGGCCGCTGCAGCCAGGGTTGGGGTGAGTGGGGCCGCAGCCCTTTCCCCTCCCCCCACAGACTCACCTGCTGATTGCATAAGAACAAATTTCTCTCTCATATAACAAATTATGGGTCTAAATATGTTTATCATATAAGAGTGAATTCACATATAAAGAACCGACATAAATAGAGGGAAACCTGTATTATGCTCTTACTAGCTTGGGGGGAGGTGTCATGTTGTAGATGTACTGTTTCATGCCAGAGCTAACTTCTCCAGAAATAGTTTTAGTACTTCTAGAGGTCCATATATGTCTTAGTGTCATAAATGGGGGGAAAAAAGCTCAGTCTTCTAACTTTTAATATCTTCATCTAGTAGATCTTTTCTACTACCAAATTTATTATTCCTCGAAAAGGGGAGAGTAGATATTCAAAAAAGTGTATCTGGTTTTATAATTTTCTGAAACTATAATTTAGTCTCGTACACGAAGCACTGAATGCTCGGTGACTTTTTATTTCCTCTCAGACACCAAGATCAATAACGTTTTATAGGACATGGGTGTAAATATTTGTGTTTAATAATCAAGCATGCTTTTATAGCATTTTCCTGTTTTTTTGCATTCAGCTGTCCCATTGTTCATATCCAGGAAGTGAGTATATGCCTCCTATAAGACGTTGAAGATAGTAAGAAAATGAACTATTATCCTTGTAAAAAGCAGCAGCCAACTTACAGCTTGTAGTTGTTTGTTTTGCACTATAAAATGACATGGGTAGACTGAAATCTGTAGAGTTTTTGTGGGTTTTTTACTTCTTTCTATTGAGATTAAATTTAATATAAGGTATTTATTTTATAGCAAGTTAAATTGAATAAGATGAGATTGAATAAGATGAGATTCAAGTCCACTATATATGAGGTTGAGAAGTAGGGGAGCTATTTTATAAACCGCACAAATACATATGTTACTTGCCACTTCTTAGTTTAGGGTTTTATTAATAGTTGAAGGCTGATTTTTCTGAGACGTGTATCTGTTTTGTTAAAATATTAAAGAAGCTGATTCTATTAACATTTTATTTTGTAAATGAATTAATTAGACCTTTTCTCTGTAGCCATTTGTCATACATGACATGGATACATTGTGCATGGCAGAGAAGACTTTGGTGGCAAAGCTGGTAGCAAATGGAATTCAGAACAAGGAAGCAGAAGTTCGAATCTTTCATTGTTGCCAGTGCACATCTGTAGAGACTGTAACAGAATTAACTGAGTTTGCCAAATCCATCCCTGGCTTCTCAAACCTTGACTTGAATGATCAGGTGACCCTATTAAAATATGGAGTTTATGAAGCCATATTTGCCATGCTAGCTTCAGTGATGAATAAAGATGGGATGCTCGTTGCCTATGGGAATGGTTTTATAACTCGAGAGTTTCTGAAAAGCCTAAGAAAGCCATTTTGTGATATCATGGAGCCGAAGTTTGACTTTGCAATGAAATTTAATTCACTGGAGCTTGATGACAGTGATATATCCCTCTTTGTGGCTGCTATCATTTGCTGTGGAGGTAAGAATAAACATTTATTATTAAAGGGTATTTAAGATCATCCTATTATTAGTAATTAAAATGCAATTATTATTGTTACAATTGATTTGGATTTTTGCCTAAGGCTGGTTGTTTCTATGAGGTGTATTATATGGGCTTTGATCCCATGTTGCGCTATGTTGGAACATGTCTGTATTTATGTTGTTGTTAGACTGGGGCCTTGGTGCTTTGCTTTCAGTTGGATGCTGAAGAGTATCCTTTTTGAGGAATAGGGTTTGGCATGAAGAAATATTTTTAATTTCTGAAACCGACAAAGAAATGCCACAAGGTGAGACTGCAGCCTGAGGGAATCCCCACGGGTCAGGAAACCTCATAGTGGAAGCTCCATGCAGCCAGATCCAGCCTTGTACAGTCTACGGGATTAGGGCTGAGTCTACCCCTCCCCCCTCCCACCATGTTTCCAGATTGGGTCAACTGCTTCCCCCACTCCATACCCACAAATCCAGATCAGAGCTGCCCCAGCCTCTCCCCCCCCACAATATGTCTGGATTTAGGAATGGCTGCTCCACTTCCTAGCTCATGTGCTTCTGTGCATCTGGATCCGGGCTGTTAAATCCCCACCCCCTCCAGGCACATCCAGACTGGGGCCACCCCACTCCTGCTGTACATGTCTGGATCAGGATCAGGGCTGGGCTGCTTTGCTCCCCCCAGTACTCCTGTCTTAGTGCACAGAATCAATCAGGGTTGTGGTGAGGAGACTATGACCGGCTGAAACATAGGAATAAGGCAGGGCATTGCCAGGAATTTTTGTTGCAAAAGCTGAAACATAGGAATAAGGCAGGGCATTGCCAGGAATGAGAACAGTCACATAGTTATGGCACTCAAATGCTACTTGGGTAACAGGATGATGCCCTTTCTTGCCATGGTTCCTAGGAAATCCTAGAAGTATTGTTCAAACCAAACTTTCCTCAGCTAGTTGCTAATTGTGTTGTAATTTTCTGGGTGTTTGACTTCACATCTCTGGGACTGATTTATGGAAGGGAGGCTACTCACAGCTGCCATTGGAATAAATGGAAACTTTGCTTTGAGTTCCCTGAAAATTAAGTTCTCTGAAAATTCAAGCCTTGGGTGTCTTTAGAGTCACAAAATTAGTGAATACTTCTTATTTCTGTTCCACATACAAAAATGGGAATAATACTCCCTTATCTCACAGGGTTAATATTTGTCATGTACAGTAGACAGTACATAAGTCCGGAATTATCAAAACCCTGGCACTTCCCCCTGCCACTCCAGGACCAGCCGCTACTTCCCCCCGCCCTCCTGGACATGGGTTGCCACCTTGCATGTGGCAGCTGTCGCCACCAGTCACCACCCCATATAATCGCTCCACATGCAGCCGCTGCTCCAGGACCAGCCACGGCAACCCTCCCCCCAACACTTACCCACTCTGTGACTAGCCGCTACGCTGGTTTCAAAAATCTCACATTTTCAAATATCTGGCAGGTGCTTGGTTGTGAGCACACCAGAGTTTATACTGTATTTGAATTGCATAGTAAAGAGTATCATGGAAAAGTGCATAAGGAATCAAGTAATTCTGACTTCAGAGCAGGATTCAAATAGTGTGAAGCAAGAAAGTCCTACAGCAACAATGAGAGAACTCCTTTTTTAAATGTGTATCATCCATCCAATACCCTGAAAGAGGAAGAGGTCCTGTTGAAATGTGGTCGTGTAGTATCAAGTACTGCATCCTCATGCCAATTCCACTCTCATCACTTAACTCGGCTCTGACTTTTTTTCATAGTTTGTAGGGTCGGAAGGGACCTGGACAGATCATCAAGTCCGACCCCCTGCCATGGCAGGAAAGAGAACTGGGGTCCAACAACCCCAGCGAGGTGTTCATCCAGCCTCCTCTTAAAGACCTCCGGGGTAGGAGCCAGCACCACTTCTCTTGGAAGTTGGTTCCAGATTCTAGCTGCCCTGATGGTGAAGTAGCACCTCCTGGTGTCTAGTCTGAATCTACCCTCTGCCAGGTTGTGACCATTATTTCTAGTCACTCCTGGTAGTGCTCGGGGGGCCAGGGACTCCCCCAATGCCTGCTGGTCCCCTCTGACTAGTTTGTAACAGGCTCCTAGATCCTCCCTCAGCCTTCTCTTGTGAAGGCTGAACAGGTCCAGGTCCCTTGGTCTCTGCTTGTAGGGCCTGCCCTGCTGCCCCCCGATCATGCAGGTGGCCCTCCTCTGAACCCTCTCAATGCTGTCCACATCCCTCCTGAACTGCGGTGCCCAGAACTGGACGCAGTACTCCAACTGTGGCCTGACCAGTGCCGCATAGAGAGGAAGGATCACCTCCTTGCACAGATGCTTGAGACGCATCTGTGGATGCATGACAAGGTGTGGTTGGCCTTCCTGACTGCGTCCCCACACTGTCGACCCATGTTCATTTTGGCATCAATAATGACTCCAGGATCCTTTTCTGCCCCTGCACTGACGAGAAGGGAGTTCCCCAGCCTGTAGGTGTGCTGCTGGTTCTCCCCTCCCCCGGTGCAGCACCTTGCACTTGTCAGTGTTGAAACCCATCCTGTTCTCATCCGCCCACCCCTGTAACCTGTCTAGGTCCAATCGCAGCCTATTCCTCCCTTCCAGCATGCCCACATCCCCCACATCTTAGTGTCATCAGCAAATTTGAACACGGTGCTTTTTACCCCCTCGTCCCAGTCACTGATGAAGATGTAGAACAATGCGGGTCCGAGGACCAAGCCCTGGGGGACCCCTGCTCACATCCCTCCAGGTTGAAAATGACCTGTCCACAACCACTCTCTGGGTGTGGCCCTCCAGCCAGTTAGCAACCCATCTGACCATGTAGGTGCTGACACCACAGTCCTCTAGTTTTTTAATGGGAATGAGGTGAGAGACGGTGTCAAAGGCCTTCCTGAAGTCCAGAAAGACTACATCCACTGCTACCCTTCTGTGGAAGGGCTTTCTTTCGTAATCATTCTTTGTTCCTTGTCCTGTATGTACCTTCTTCCCAGACCTGAGAAAGGGCACTTTGTGTCCAAAAGCCTGTCTAACATACCTCCCAATAATACAATGGTCAGAGTAAAAATCTTGACATAAAATAAAAATCCTGTCCCCTGACATTTTCAGCTCCTCATCTGGTAAGGTGTTTTTTCCTACCCTTACTGTCTACCAAACCATCCAAGTGACTCCCAGTTCAGATGTCTTGACCCAGGCTCCTTCGTGTCCCTAGCCCTCACTGGTCTCTGTCCTGGCTCCTTGTTCCACTTTCTCTTGACCTCCCTTGATAGCCTCTGGTCCTTGTCACTTCTTGTAATTCAAGCTCTTCTCCTGCATTAAGATCAAGCAGTTTCCTTCTCTATGCTCTCTAGACCTATAAGAGAGTCATTGATAGCACAAAAGACAGGTTCCCCTTCTCTTAGCACAGGTGTCTAGACTTTCAGTAGCTCAGAGCTACATTTCCCAAGAAGATCCTGCTCACCTCTGTCCTGGGGCATACCTTGTGTGGACAGGACACCTTGGGGAAGTTAGCTTCTAAATTTTCTAAGAACGCAACTAGTCCTGAAAAACCTGTAATTTTGCCTGATTTAGGCAGATTATTTTGAGGATGACTAATCATTTCTTGGCAGATTTCAAGCTCTGTTTTCAAAACATAGGAGTTTTACAAAAGGTCAAGGGAATCCAGTAGGCACTATTTGTTTTTTTTCCTGTAGCCTCTCAAATGCTTGAACCATTTGGACTGAAATTTTTTTAAAAATGAGTGAGAGACATTACATCTTAGGAAAAGGCTGAGCTCAGACAACTTAAAGTATGACAAAGTTTTAAGCAACAGAAAAAAGAGTCTTACTGTGGGAAGTGTCAGGCAATCTTAAGAATGGGTGGTACAAACAGATTGGCAATACGTATTATGGGTGCCAATTTGGTATAAGGTATATCCTAAAGAACTTACTAGAAATAAATTGTTGGTCTTCCTTGCCCTTCCAGTTTGCTTGGGAGACCCTTAACACGTTGACATATGAACACAGAACCAGATATTAGTGTTACTGTTAGGCACCGCCAATCCTTTTCCTGTAGCACCATGTATGCTTTTAATGTAAGATTTCAGCCTTTGGGGGAAGAAGGGGGAGTTTTGCCAAAAGTGTGAGGAGCAATTTAGAGAGAGAGAAAGTACTAAAGATAGGATTTTACTTTGGCTTTGATCCAAAACCCATTTGAAATCAATGGAAATATTCCAATTGTCCTTGGTGGGTCCTGGATCAGGTTCTAAAGCCGGTAAAAACAAGTAAAACAATTGTAAAGTTAAGCTGTGGTTTTTTTTGTTTGTTTTGTGAACAGATCGTCCTGGTCTTGTAAATGTAGGACACATTGAAAAGATGCAGGAGAGCATTGTACATGTACTAAAACTACACTTGCAAAACAACCATCCTGATGACATCTTCCTCTTCCCAAAACTTCTTCTGAAAATGGCTGACCTCCGACAACTTGTCACAGAGCACGCTCAACTTGTTCAGATAATCAAAAAGACTGAATCTGATGCACACTTACACCCTTTACTACAAGAAATCTACAGGGATATGTATTAAGGGGTTTTGGTATTTTTTCTGCAGTATTTAAAGCCAACAGTAACACTAATAATAGATGGGAGCAAAATTACTTTGCACAATTACCTGCTGTGCTTTTAACACCAAAGCATGAAAAAAACCAGAACTGGAATATCACACTTTTTTGGCTTGAATTCTTCTTTTTAAGAAATTTAAGGACACTCATGCAGTGCTTGTGAATTTGCTCATAAAAGGTTCTGAATAATTTAAAATTTGGGGAATAGTGAGAATTTTGTATGTATGTTTTTATATTAACAAATTTGAATTTATTAAGTAGCGTAAATAGATCTTGATTGATCAAAATTTTATGTTCTATATTGATTTAGTCATTTAACCTTTAATTTAATTGGGCAAATTCTCTCAAGGTAAATGCACTATCTTCTATAGATTATGCACTCTTGTTTTATATACTCTCATGGTCACTGAAAGCCAGCTCGTACTTTCTGACTTTTCTTGAAATAAGGTGGTCAGTCTAAATCTATTGAGTGGTTGGGAGTAATTATATATTCACATTTTTGTTTGAAAGATCTTTTGCTTTGCTACTCTCAGAATTGGGTGAGTAACAGTACTGCTATAGTATTGTACTGCTTGGGTAATTTTTAGATTAGCCTGTTGAAAAGGCTTTCTTTATTTAACTTTTTTTTTTTTTTTTTAAGTACAGCACTCAGATATATCTTACCCAGATGCGTGTTGGTGAATTAGCACATGAAAGTGACTGAATGCTTGTTTTAAAAGTGTTCTAAGCGAATAACAACAAAATGTCCCCTATGGCTGGATACATTAATACTGTGTTCGTCTTTGAGAAGTCAGAATAGCTCAAGATGAAACTTTAACCTCAAAACATCATTTAAGTTAGCAGGACTTAGGGAGAATCTCAGAGATCTGATGCTTTCCCCCAAAGAAGCTGAAGTACAATTTGTCAACATGCTGTTGCTTAAACTGATGGTCTACTCTGAAAAAAAAGATATAGTAAATACAGCACTTTCTTTCTTAAAAGGTCTGGTACCCTACTTGTTTACATTTCTGACAGATGAACTATTTTACATTCTTTGTATCTGTTAGTCCCTCAAAGCTAACAGCTTTCTTAGCCTGCATTTCCTTCTGTTCATTTATATGCATTGTCAACAGAACAGTCGACTAAATTTAACTGAATCCCATTTTGTCCACATTTGTATGCACGTATAGAGATGACATTTGCATTGGAAGCAGAATTTGTAGATACTGGACTCCTACAGACATTTAGTTTCTCCTGGAAGAGTTGCTGCTTTCCCAGGAGAAACCATGAGTGTACTGACGTTCAGTCTTTTTCTCTCAGAATAAAATGGCCGCTCCAGGAGAAAGAACCTTGATAGCAACTAGGGTTACATCACTCCCAGGGCAATTTCTCCGAGGCGGTGAAAGTCTGTACACACAGTGCTGCTTCTCAGAAGAAAACAGTCCTCCAGCACGCCCCCTTCCATCCCTCCTTCCTTCCCTCCCAGGAGACAGTGTGTCACTCCTTGGACTCTACTGCTCCAGCAGGGCATAAAACACACCCCTTTCACAATGTCCATATTGTGCTGCAGAGAAACACAGGTTGCTCGTGGGCAGTCAGGGCTGCCCTATGCACTGGTGCCATTTAATGCTGGCCGGATTAAACCGATTGCAAAGATATGGAAGCGGGTAACATTTGGGGGAAAATGTCTTGCAGTATGTAACTGGGAACAAAATTTGATCCTCAGAATACCACCTAATGGTGATACTATATAAGCCAAAATATAACAGTATGGTTTACTGTTCCCATGTTACCTGTAGGTCTGTAAGTTAGGTTACTGAAATATGATGAGCATGAAACCCCCTGATGCCATTTTTACAGTTGTTTTCAGAGATATCTGTGCAATGAATGAAAATAACTGCTAGCCATGAGTTTCTTTGGGAATTAACATTTTAATACCTATTTATTAAAATCATTATTCTCTTTTATCTGTATTTTCTTTTCTTATCCTAACAGTTTCTCTATTGTCCTTTTCTGTGGCTTGTTACAACAGTGTTGTTTATTGGTTTTGTTTTTCTTGCGGCGAGGGGGGAGTTGGAAGCCATTCTCAACTTTTTCCTTGGCGTTTAGGCTTTCTCTGTCAAAGAAGGGTCAATTTTTGCTTGTGTTATCACAGTGTTTGTAGACCTCAATCTTAAACCCACATTAATAGAATCAAGCATGCTTTTTGAAGCCCAGAACATAGGAAAGTGATCTTCGTTTTAATTACAGAACACGTTTCTGTTAGAAATGTACTAGTTCTTTGAGGATCTTGGTAAGTTCTGGTTCATATTTAAAAGCATTTTTTTATTTCAAGTTTGATACTATACTATTAAAACAATATTAAAAATAAAGCCATGTATACGGTATGATGTCATTATACCAAATCCTAGGTTGGCTGTTTTGGGGGTTTTTTTGGTTTTGGGGTTTTTTTGTTTGTTTTTGGGGGGGTTTAAAAGCCCCCCTTTCAAAGCAAACTGAACTGCAGGAACTGATTTTTTTTTTTTCCAACCCCCCCCCCCCGCCACCCCATTCTTGTGATGCAGCAAATTAGTTAACCCTATTATAGAGAACACCCTCTTTTAATAACCTTTAATCACGGGTTCTTAAGGGTTCATTATAACGAGGTGGTTTTGTATGTCCAACAACGCAGTAAGGCTCTATATAGAAACTAGCCATTAAGAATATTTGGAATGTCTTGTGTAAATTTCCCATGCATGTCTAAAATGTCATACGTATGTCTGAGAAAATGAATAGCAGTAGGTGCATACATACAAAATGATGGCCTACGGGTTTTCTTCCTTGTTCCCTTTTTTTCCTACTCCCTACAACCATCAGTAAGAAATGTCTGAATATGGTCTAACCATCTATAACTGTCCTATTAGGTAGTAGGTTCCCATGTCTTATCAAGAAATAGTGGATTGAGGACTTGTCCTCCTCTACTTATCATTGCAATACGAAGTGTGCCTTCCTGATTCTTAGTCTGTCTTGACTCGTTATGGAGCTCAGGGCAATAAATATTTTTACGCAGAAGACAGATTCAGAATTGGAGTCATTGATAGCCAATATTACCAAAACTAGAGGTTCAAAAGCCCCAGAAATTGGGCCTCAAAAAATCAAAGGGCTCTTCAATCCAACTGTATCTCCATTTTTTTTTTTTTTTCTGGCTTTCTGTTTCTGACCATTAGGACACACTTAGTTTTTCAAGCTTTTTACTGACAATCATAGAAATAATTACTACAATTTTAATGGAAGCTGAGATTTGACACACAATCACTTGTGTCTAGGGCTTTGGATTTTAAGGAAGAAAATATATATTGGAGGCTCATGATGAAAACATGAGCTTGTATATCAATTTTTTTATTTTTTTTAGATTTAAATATGGACCTAAACACTCTGGACCTAATACTGTAGCTTCCTACTCATTTGATCTATCCTTCTTGGTGATTTAACTTAATTTGTTTCAGGATCATAGCATTTCTGTTTCCATTGTCCTTGTTTTTGTTGTAGTGGTGGCCTGGCAAATTTTTCATTTGGGGCCAGATTCTGTACTCCTACACAAAGCTTGATAAAACAAGCTTACTCAGGGAAATCAGGGAGGACAGGCCCTACTGCAGAGCATCTCTTACATCAACCTTTCCCCATGTAGAAGTTTTGACCAGTGGCACAGCATAAGCATTGACACCTTGGTCGTACCCTTTCATGCTACCAATTGTGCCTTGTGAAGAGCCTCTGAAAGCAGAACTCCACCGTGTCTAGGATCGAATGCAGTACTAAAGAATCACAATAAATCCACCTAAGACCCAAGTAAGACTTTTGCCCAAAATGAGTAACCATCATTGCAGAAAATCATGAATTTTTGATTTTGCTACTAGGAATAATATGTTCTGCTGCCTGAAAGGTTGATTTGAGGGCAGCATTCTCTAAAGACAGACTTTGCAGCAGTGCTAGAATTGCCTCTGAACAGAAGCAATAAGGCATGGCTTTTGTATGCAAATTTTAAGGGGATGTATTTTGTTCCTTAAAACAAGAATCCCCTAAAAGCTTATTTTTTAAGGTTTGTGATGCTGCTGACTCAGTTTTAGGTTTGGTCCTTGTATTTGGCTTAATTTTGTGTGGTGGTTAGTTGTTTTTTTTTAACATCAAAACAGAAAAGTCCCTTGTTCAAAAGAATATTAAGACTGCAGAATTAAATGTGCACAGGTTAGGAATTACTAAAATTAGGGTTTGTTGTCCTTCCCATCCCTAAAATCTAATTCCCTTCTATTCTTCTCTACTCCATTGACAACCCTCCCCCAATTAGCTTTTGTTGCCCTTCTCCTGTGTCTTGCCATTCTCTGGCTCCTGTAATCTCCCCAGCTCCACTGTGCTTTCTCCTCATCCCACTGCATTATCCTTACCCATGGCAATTCTTCACTTTGCCACCTAAGCACAGGTAAGACTCTCCTTGTTTACGTTTCCTGTGCCACAGTGGCCAGAAGGAATGATTACAAGCAAAATCTTATTCAGCCCCTGCAGAGTTGTGATGGGATATGTGAAGTTATTGGGGATGATGCATGAGCAAACCTGTCAGCACGTACAAAATCTAGAGAAACAGAATATGCCTGGTACAGGGGGGATGTTTGGAACGCTTAGCAGCCAACTCTTAGTATGTCCTTACAGAACAAGTGCAATTCATATATATGTCATTTTTTTAGCACTCAGATTTTGCTAAATGAGGATGACTTTTCATGGAGATGTTAAAATATATGCCACTGTCACCAGGGTGACCCCCTGCCAAATTTCAAGTTCATGCTACAAAACTTGGAGGCACTACTGATCCTCAGTAAAACAAGTGCATTGAAAAGAGCAAAATTAACTTACTGTAATCTCAGAAATGGCTGCAACTGTTGTTGTTGTTGTTCAAACTTTCTGAATAAATTCAGACTGAAGCAAATACCTGGCATGGGAAATGTTAGTCCAGATGGGTAACCAGTGATAACATTATAAGCAACAGAAGACAGCATCTTGCAGTGGGAAATGTTGGGCAAACTTTTTAACTACAAGTGCTGTTATAGGTAGCGCAGTGAATAATTATCAGGTAGAATATATATAATTTGAACTTTCTCTTTGCCTGTACCCTTGCTTCCTTTCTCTTGTTCTGTTTCAAGACCAAAGTATTCAAATTTGGATGATTTCTAGAACCATTTGTTTTGTGCTTTGGAGTTAGAATTACAGTTAAACAATATCTTGTAAAAGAACAAGATCAAAAACTTGAACAAAAGGTTCACAGAACATAAAATTTTGGGGTGATTCCACTAACCAAGAGTGTACTATAAAGATACCTGCACTGCTTTTAGAGTTTAATGTACAGGACAACAGGCTCCCTAGATTTAGCATTACTTTACAGGAAACATTTTTTTTTTTTTCTGTATTACAGATTTCACAAATCCTAGACAAGCTACCTCAAAAGATGATCATAGTAGGCCCTGGAAAACTAAATTTAAAAAAGGCTGCATTTGTGTTTGCTTTTGCAAATGCTCACAGTTTGGGAAATTTAGGTTAAATACTAATAGGTTCTCACTGTAATTCCCATCATTCAATTTTTTTTAAAAAGATCAATTCTGTAAGTAAAAGTGGTCATATTTTAAAAAACAACATGCCAGAAAGTCTGTAAATAGCATTTTAGGTGCAGCATTAATGTTAATTTTTCCTATTATTTATTTGTACTGTTGAACACCTAAGAACCCCAGTTGTGGATTAGGATTCTGTTCTTCCAGGCGTTGGACAGACGCAACAAAGGAGAACCTTTCCACAAAGAGCTTTAAGAGTTAGTAGAAAGGGAGGGGAGCACAAGGAAATACTGATCAATGTGATAAATCTCAGCACACGTGTAGACATGGTTGAGTTTGGGGGGGTTTTTATGCCTCATGCCAAAAAATGTATTGAGGGATTTTAATTTGGTTTTAGGGAGATTTTGCTTAACTGAGTTAGTACTTTAGGATATTTGGTTTAAATTTACATTCTCCTTTCCGTGCACAAGTATGTAACTATCCTTACTACAAATAGACGGTTATTTTGTACTCCATTGTACCTGTTAATTTACTAACCCACCAAAATGAGGACTTTTTCCACTTTCAAAAATTGGCCCCTTTTTGGCATTTAAAATATGTATTTTTTCATTTTCCCGTATATTTCAGTTTCTAGTTCCAACCAGCTGCTAAAGCGTTGAAGTAGTGCCAAAGTGTATGTTTTGGCAGTATTTCTGGCCCAAACAGATGTGTAATTGCTGGTATTTCCTATTAGAAGCTATACTCTTAAAGTCAACACAATTTGCAGACCGGAGAGGTTATGATAATCATCTAAACATTTGTTTATTCACACTGCTGAACATTTAGAGACTTACCCGTGACTACAACTATGTCTAATACTGAACTAATGTTAAATCTACGTAGCCTTTCTTTTCTAGTAGGCAGCTTAGAAGTCTTAAACAACGCATTTGGAGAAACGACATTGTTCTTTTAGTCCTTTGTCTTCTACAGTCCCCTAATCTTTCTCCTCTAGTTTCAGATCAGTTTGTTCCAATTTTTCCAGTCAAAAATCATTCATCTTAAAGCTTTCCTTTTAATGGTTAAAAAAACAACTGGCAATTACACTTTTATAGAATGAATTTACAGCTGATTGTTATTTTAGTTATTGAACACAATGTCTCTATATAAATTGGCACTTCATTGGAAATTATGATCCTTTAATAAGGCTGAAATATAAGGATTGGTGTCTGGTGTTTGACTCTTTCTCACTGCTATTTGAATAGCTAGATTTATTCACATTTTGAATATCTGGATTTAACAAACTTTATCCCTACTCCTAGATGCTTAAATTATAATATGGTAATTTTAACTAAGATTCCTGGTATTATGTGTCTTGCCTTTTTCTGTTTAAACGCTATGCTGCAGTTTGTAAAATATAATAGCAAAGCAAAAAGTTTTAAATTGTCTTACAGAAACACTTTAAAGAGCCATGTAAATTATTTAAATTGAACGCTGTCTGTGGACCTTCTCTTCCAAATTTTTTATTCTTGGCAGGTAAAGGTTTACTTGTATGGCTAAAGGCCAGAAGGGCTAAAGAGGAATTATTATTTATTTCCTACTAGACTTCAGTTACCATATATTCTGTTTAAAAAATTGATTCATATCCGTTTATGTAGTCACGGTTGTAACCAAGTTTTTAAATGTATTTTTACATAGGAAAGCTATCATTCTAAAATGCTTAGAATTATTAGGTTTAAACTCGCCAATACAGAGCGTGGATCTTACAACCACGTTCATCTCTGTAATGTACGACAGTGCTTTGCACTGAGGTGAGATAACTGGTAAGAGAACTAAGGGCGAGAGTTTCTGTACGTGTTAGACCTATTTTATCTAGTAATTCCTTGGGAAGATGTTCTGCTGGTTCATAGGAATAATGCCGTGCTACAGAATGTTTCTGTGTCAAAATATTGTTGCTACCTGCACTGAGGTTAATCTGTGATTTCTTATTATTTCAACACATGTAAATACCCCTTGACAATGCAAACCTAGTAATAATTGAAATATACGTACCTTGAAAGTTCTTCATCGGTTTGTGTGTGGGAACATTACATTTTCCCGTGCATGTTCATCTAGATGAAGACAGAATCCATACAAAGGTCCAAATTCTGTATACAGGTTTTTTTTTTTTTAAAGCTGCACCAGTTTTATTATTGCAGATTGAGAAATTGTTATCATTCAGGTACTCTTTGTTCATAAATAATGTATAAAATTTCTCTTATGAAGTAAATGTCAAATTTGTCAATGCTTTATACTCTTTTGGTAATCTACAACAGTTTATTTTTCTGCACTGAATTTTAATGGTCTGAGGCAGCAGTAAAATAAAACCTGTGAAGAGAAACATTACATATGTCCTTTCATACTATAATTGTACAAAAGAGATCTCTCCTGCTAGCCAAAATCATCTGAGGACAAAGTTGCTTTTCTAACATTAGTCAGCTAAATAATTGATTAAGGCATTTGCAGCTTCTGAAACTCCATTTGGTCTTAAGCTCTTTCCCTTTTATTAAATGAAGCTGTCAGCTCCATCTGAATTACAAGGAAAGGCAGAAGGGAGGAGCATTAGGTTTTTAATGCATAGTAGTTGTAGCATTTTTGCTTAAGCAAGCACTGCAGACCCAATTTTTGAATACATGAGAGCAGTCCTTTGTTTGTGAAACTATGCTCGTAAGTAGGGACTATTAACATGAATAAAGGTTATTGGGCTAGGCCCTAAAAAAGGACTGACAGATCTGTTCCAAGGTGTATGTCATAAGCACAATATTATATTCTGTCTCCTTTTTGCATGTATACCATAATTACTCATTGTTGAATCTTGACTCAGCATTAACTGTAAAATCGCATGTGGGTTTGGTTATCTCATCTGACTGCTATGACGGACTGTGTATGCCGCAGGAGTTCCAGAGAAATAGCCTACATCCTGGACTTTTAGGAAGGTATCTGTAGAAAAACTTGTTGGATTCATGTGCAGATTATACTTTGTATAGGGTGCTTATCAAAGCCACATAACCGCTGATGCATTCAAATACCATACATATATTTTTATCACATGGAAGCCAGAACTACCCTTATCTTCAAACAGTTTTATGGCCTTCTTTAATATAGCAGCACAGTTATTATGGTAGTTATGATAATGACACCATGTCCTCCCAACACTGGCTGAAGACTGGTTTAAGCAACGACTAGATAGGGCAGCTAATTTCACTTGTCAACACTAACCTGTGGATTTGATGGAATAATGCCATGGAAAGGGGTCGCGGTGCCTTCTCATTCTCGGAGACAATTTACAACGTGTAAGTGGGTAAGGGAAACGCATTTAAAAGCCAGAGCCCCGTTGCTGTATCCCTCATCCACAGGCAGCTATCCCCTCTGCTTACAGAAGTGAAAGTGCACTTGGGCCTTGTTTATTTCCTTCATAATGACAACAAAATAGTTGGAGGTGTAATAATGCTCATTTAACAAAATGGTAAAATGTAATTTTAGTGACTTGTTAGCTCTAAATTTCAATTTTTTCATTAATTCTTCAGGTTAGTGGCATCATTGTGTTATATCATTGAAATTCTGTCATGCCCTTTAAAAGGCCTTTGATGCCGCCATTAATTAAAATCCTGATGTGATTAAACAGACATCAATACATACAAACATCTGGATTTTCAGTTCTCTGGTATTTTAAAAACATGCCTTGTGTGCCTTTTTACTATACTAAAATATAAAAGTGTAATGGAAATTGATTAAGAGCAGATATTTCTAAGCAGGGATGACTCAAAAATCATGAAATGGCTGTCTTCTGTGAAGTACCAGTAACTCAGGTTAAGTTCTCAAGTGTATTTCATCCAACCAATGCAAGTAGCATTTTAAAAGAGGGAATGAAAAGTCCTGGTAATTTTTTTTTTTAAGAATAAAAAGGCCTGCTTAATTCACGTGTTTGTTCCCATTTTTATTTCCGTCCAGATTTTTTCCTATTTCATAAATAAGGTGTTGGATTGATAGCAACTGTACCCTGGCTTCTAGGAACCTATGTACTTAAAGAACCATGCTGTAATACTGAATGTAAAAATGGCTAATTTTTAAGGGGGGGTATTGCCTTAATGGTTGAAAAAATAAAGTATTTTTAAAAATTGGACTATGAGTTTTTAATGAGTAGGGCAGCCTGACTGGTGTTTCATTTATTGCTAGAGAAGTCTGAATTCAATATGACCAGTGATTTACAGCTGTCTGGTTCCCTTTTTGAAGCAAATAAGTTTGCCACCCTTTGCAGGCTGTATCCTGCATTTTACCAGAAAACTGCAAATTGGATCCCCTTCCTGCAAACACAGTGTGTTACTCTTTCTTTGCATGCTAATGTAACATATGTAAGCGGTCGCACAATCAGGGTCTGTGTTAGTATTTCCAAGCTTAGTCACGACTCCTCCCTACTTCCACTGGTGGGTATCCCTGGAAAAAGTGTGGGCTTCCGTAATATTGTCGTACCATTGCAAGTAACACTCACTTAACGTAGAACTTTCTCCTTAATGATTTTGCCTTCTAACTTTTGATTTACATCCTGTTTTGGAAAATGCAGGGAAGCTTCACTTAAGTGAGTAATCTCAGTGATGCCATTTCTTGTGTGAGCTTGAACACAGAAATAAGTTTTTGGGGGCACTCAAATGTTCTGTGGCAGTGCAAAGCACTAGGGCAGCTGATATATTAAGGTGTTTATTGCA
>JAGPOW010001296.1:16318937-16330528 GCA_030014935.1 Caiman crocodilus | reverse complement strand
AGCAAGGTCCCCTACCAACAGCGTTTTCATGTGTTCATGAAGCATTCTAGATGTTTCCTTCGGAGACGTGCATCCAAGTGACTTTATGTGAATACTTTGTAAATAGTCCAGGCAAGTGTAGCAAAGCCAATAAGATGATCATGAAGAAAGCACTTGAGCCAGGTAATTCTTTCCCATAGTAATTGCTTAACCTATCCATGACTCGCCATATTTACCCAAATCCAAAATGACCCTGAATTTAAGATGGCCCACCCCAATAATTAGATTCCGTATGTGGAAACTTTATAAATTTGTTATAATTTTTCCATGTATAGAAATCTAATTATTGGAGGATCATCTTAAATCTGCCCCAAACACCACTGCATTGGGGAAAGCAGTGGAGGTAGCGAGCACAGGTTGGGGATGGGGGGGAGACTGCAAAGGGACAAGTAGGGAGCAGGTAATTTGCCCCCTCCTGTCTGTCCCTGCACCACCACCTAAACCCATTGTGGTTGTGTCCATCTCCCACACAGCCTCGGGCCCTCCCCTTCCCTCCTTATCTTGGAATTGAGTAGATATGGTAAATTTAATTCTATTTGAATTCCTACTTCAGCTGTCACATAGTTGCCCAGTTCAGACCGGATGGAACTTCTTGCTGGCTATCCCGCTGAGCTGTACATGCATTTTGACCTTACCTGACGGTGAAATGAAAGGCCCACCCCAATAATTAGATTCCGTATGTGGAAACTTTATAAATTTGTTATAAGCAGCAGGGTGGAACCTTAGAGGCAGGCTGGCTCGGAGAGGTGTGAGCTTTGGTAGGAAACAACCCACCTGATTAGATAATAGTATTTATTCTTGGGCAGTGTAAACTAAGTTCCATAGAAGTGTGTTGGCTAATACAAGTTGACAATCTGCCTGCCCATTAAAAACATTTTTGCATTAGTATCCAACATGACTGATTAACATTTAAAAAGTCAGAATTTTAAATTTGTACTTTTTAATATTTTATGGCGTTACTTTTTGTACATGTCATTTGGATTATCATTACAGGGCAGCCTGTTTCCATCTCTAGTTTTCCTGCACCAAGTCAGTGTCATGGTGCCTTCATTACAAACCCAGGAATGTCTGAATTTGAACGTACTTTCATGATGATTTCTTTCATGACTTACTTGTGGTAAGTTGATGAAAGTCACTCCTCTGTCACAAAGGTGTAAAATTAATTTGGCCCTGTGGGCTGGATCTAGAGCACAGGGCTCCTCGCAGGCTGGGTTTTGACCCATCTCAGACAGCAGAGCAAGCAGCAGTGGCATTAACCACTTCAGGTATCTGAGCTGCTGTCTCAACTCAGAGTGCCGCAGGGGTTAACACTGCTGTTATCCACCCATGACCACCACCAACATGAGTCCTCAACTAGGCTCCATCTTCCTGGACTTTGACCATGAGTCATGCCCTGTTGCACTGTCCTCAAAACTCCCAGCCTCGCCAGAAGTCCTGCATCCCAGATGAGACGGGTCCACATGCAAGACGTGGCCTGCAGCCTTTGTCTGACACCCCTCCGCTGTCATAGAGAAGTAAGATTTTTAGTGGGACTTTTTTTCATTCAAGTCTTCTTGTATTTCCAAAGGAAACTTTTCCAGGTTTTTCTTAACGCAGGGGAGGCAGAACCTTTCTGAGTAGAACAGACTACATTCCTGTAAGGAAAATATGAATAATTAACAGAGTACAAAATGGAATTGACTACATTTCAGCTTTTTCTAAATTATACTGAATGTTCCCTTCTTCTCTTCAGTCAAGTAAGACGGACATAATGAAGGGGGAGTATTCCTGGTCCTTGCACCATGGCAAAGTTGGGATAATGGGAATGAAGTCTGAAGGAGCTTTCTCCCTCCATGGCTCCAGGAAAGGGCCAAAGACAACTGAAGTCCTTATGCCTTACTCCACAGGAAGCTACAGGAAGCCTTCTCTCAGGGCAGCACGTAGCTCTACAACAGTTCAACTCTGACTTGTTCCAAAGCCTCAAATACGCTGCAGACAACACCAGTCATTTCCCTCATCTGGAATCGGGGAATGGCACCTGGATCTGGCATGCGTCGGACACCTGGTTAGCTAATGCTGTAGGCCCAACCTTTTTTACCCAGAAACGTGGTTGTTATGCAGGAAGTGGTCAGGGAACAGACCCAGTATCTTAATCCAGCTTGCACGGCCCCAGTTGGCCAGCTGTGCAGACAAATTGACTGAGTTGCATTCTTTGCCCGGAGAGGGTGTAAATCTTATAACTTTGCTGTTCTCCAGACCACTAGATTCCACGTGGGATCTCACAGCCAAGACGCAGCTGGCACTGGTGGATTATTCCTGTGGATTTAAATACAGGTGATGACATCAGCTCAGATGGATGAATATATCTTTGTGGAGGCAGCAGACTCCCTGGATGTTACCCAAATAGTAAAGTGCTCCTTCAGGGCTGGCTGCATGACTGACCTTGTTTTAGGTGACCGGTTTGCATGCATCAGATTCTCTGCTCCAAATATCACTTCATGCATTTCAGTGCCAGGTTAACTCCATGGTTTTACTAAACTGATAAATCTACTTCTCTGTAACTTTTCAGGCTAGTGAACAGAAAACTGTTGCCTGGTCTTGCTTCCGGTGCTGAGCATATTGCTTCCTTCAGAGGCTGTGGCACATTAAGAATTTGACATCGGTTTAGACCCCTTAGAAAGCCCCATTTACAAAACATGTTATATTTCTATTATATGGTCTAACTAGGCTACCTACTGCTTTTGCCCTGTGGGGATCCTTTTGTTGCTTAAATTGCCAGTGAAAAAGTGGAGATGTGAATTTAAGCTGCTGGGGTATTGCTATTTGCAATGCACTGTGCCCCAAGCAAGTAGGACTGTATCATGCTTGGCCCGGGACAGACGCGACAGGAGAAGGCAACGTTCCAGAAAGCCTGTGAGGACGGAGACGAGAGTGGGAAAATTATCCCCACTTCACAGGTAGCAAACAAAAGCCCAAAGAGAAGGCACAGATCCACCAAATTTATTTACGTGCCTCAGTTGCACTGCAATCATTAGGCATTAGGTGCCCAAATGGAAGGTAATGCCTTTATGGTCACGTATGTAGGCTGTGGCACAGCTAAGAATGGAGTGCCTCCTGCATGCCAAATCAGTGCCTTATCTACACATCCCACCCGCTCTTTTGACACCTTAGAAGATGTACCGTCTATGGATACTGAAGATCATTTTTAATCCTAGTCCTGATGAGCACTGTCAGGATCCAGAGGCATTAGACCTGGTGGTTAGAGTTAGGGGGTGTTACCAGCATCCATAATGGGGGGAGCAAGACAAAGTTAAACCAGGATCATGCACCAAGCCAAAGGGTTACTAGAAGTGGATGCGAGGAAGTAAGCCAAAGTCAAGGTAGGACTCGCGTGCCAAGCCCCTGTTTTACCAGAAGTGGCTGTCGGGAAGGAAGCCGAAGTCAAAACAGGTTCTAAAGTTCAGGGACTGGTTACACAGGCAGGAATGCACGAACAAACACCGAGGAAGTCCCACAGGTAAGAGCTACTCCCAGACTGAAGCCAGTCTGTTGTGCAGCAGGGCCTAGGTACTTGCAAGAGTGCCTTAAAAGCAGTCCTAGAACAAATCCAGCAAGCTGAGCTGGGGCTGCTTAAGGGCTTGAGTGTTGCTGACCTTGATGCCCAGCTGCAGTGCTGAGGCCTTACAGGTGTTTTAGTACCATTGGCCATTCAAGCATTGCACTGTTGTGCCAAAGGTCAGCATCTGAAGTTGTCACTTGCTGCGATGTGCCTGTACAGTCCACATTGGTGGGTGGGGGCAGGGGGAGGAGCAGTAGTTTAAGATATTTCTATTAAGCTAAACAGCCCACAATAGTGTATGGGTAGCTCCCCTAATGTACTATTTTTTGCCTGGAACAAGCTCTGAAGCTCAAGCAAATGCTTTCCCCAAAATAAGGTGGTGGAAGGTCATTGTAATATGTGCTGCAAATTGCATCATAACAACTGACTAGAGTGAAAATAACTTAAATACTGGTAAATGAAACATAACTGAAGGTAATCTACTGAAGAGCCCAATCATGAAGGAAGCCCAGCTATTGAGAACATTCATCGTGTTCACACTTCTGCACATCAGTTGTAAATGAGTCCATTATTGCCTGGTAAATGTAAGTGGTACCTCACGATTATGTTGCACTTAGATCTGAGAGGCCCAACAATGAAAGGTAACAAATCCAGTGTCCTGGGTCAATTTAAGGAAAGACAGATCTTGGGTTGCTCTAGTGCAGAGGTCAGCAACCCCTGGCACGCATGCCAGAGGATGGCACACGAGGCCATTTAGCTTGGCACACCAGAGCTGGACTAGGCTCTGGGCAGCTGTTGCCAGCCATGGAGTCCAAGCTGTGCTCAGCAAGCCCCTGACAGGCTTCAAGCCCTGCTGCAAGCAATTCAGGCTCCACGGCTAGCAGCAGATGCCCAGAGCCCCGGCTGGCTGCGGCCAGGAGGGTGCAAACAGCTGCACCGAGCTCCAGCGCCCATGGCTAGATTCCACGCTGGCAGCGGCTTCACATGCATCTGGGCAGATTGTTGGGGGGGGGGGGGACCAGGGTGGTGCTCTTTCAGGTCCCTTTCCCACCATCTGCCCAGAGGTGGGTGTGCATCCGCCACAGCCACAAAGCCTGGCTGGGGCTTCAGAGCCCAGTGCTGTTTGCAGTCTCCTGGCTGCCTACCGCAGCTGGCCCAGGCTCTGGGCCGTTGCAAATAGGGCAGGATGCAGGCAGCTGCACCGGGGTCTGGAGCCCCAGCACCAACTCCTTGCTGGCAGCAACTGTACATGCACCCTGGGATACAGGGTGGGGAAGGCGCAAGGACAGCATGATCCTGGCCCCTCACCCACCATCCACCTGGAGGCACGCATGTAGCTGCTGCCGACAACGAGGATCAGGCCCCTCACGGCTCCCCTGTAGTCTGCCCTTGGCACAGCAAGTTGAGGCGTGGATCAGGGTTGGTGTGTTTTTGGCACTCCAGCCAAAAAATGCTACTGACCCCTGCTCTAGTGGAATTACAAAGAACAGTAATAATAGGCAACTGTCGATTATTCTAGATCATGGTGTACGCACGAGAAGTCACCAGGACCTTTGACACAAATGCCTAGACAGACGTACGAAGGAGTGGAGGCTGCTAAGACCTTCCATCCCCGCTTCAGACAAAATCCAAAGGCCAGACTGGGTCCAGAGGCTCAGTGCTTCAATGGCTGTAGTTATATGCACATCCAGAAATGAAACCCAGGTCTCTTGTGTGGCAGGCAAAGAGTCTACCACCGAATCACAACAGCGGGTACAAAGTAATGGAACTAAAAGCAACCCGGCTCTACAAGTAGTCCGTTCTAGCAATCTGGTTCTTCACCACATCGTTCCAATGAGGTAAATTATAGGTGGCTAGCTTCATAGGCTCAAGTTACAACATAAATACAAGCAGATCAAGAGAAGGTCTGGCTTCATTCATTGAAACCACTACAAGTCCAGGAGCCATAGATCCCTGACTTGTAATCCTAGCTTTCACTCCCTCTGCGGTCTTGAGGAAGTCACTTAACCCATGTCCTACTTTCCCCTACATGAAAGAGGAACCATACGTATTTACCTGCTGGATGCAGGTGTTTAAAGTGTTAATTAACATTTTCTGTAGCTCTCTTCCTATCTTACCTAAGTGTGTGTTGCTACATGTATTTAATAACCATACTTGTACACCTAGCTCCCAAGTGGGCAAGCCAGTTTGGTAGGAAATTTATTCCAGTATTTTGTAGCCTCGATCTGATTGACTTCACTGGGATTATTTCTGCAGGATCAGGCCCTTGCTCAGCTGTCGCTTGCCTGTTCAGGTTGGCTACCCACTGCTGCATGTTGAGCGCGCTCGTTAAGAACCTCAGAGGCTGGGTTTTTTTTCTTTTGCTTTGAGACATACTATTCAGGAAAATCTTGATAGCTCTAGAAACAAAAGAAATGTGCATAAACAGCTAAAGAGATGAAATGGCTTTTGACAGCATCATACTAATGCCCTATACTTTGTTTTGTCCACAGTGAATCAGAACATTTAACTAGCTGCATTCATCTCTTAAATGGCAGAGCCCCTCCTTCCTATTAAGATTCACTGTAATGTGCTTGGCTAAAACTTCAATTTTGGGACAGGTTCAGCTGTGGAATTGAAAATACCAGGCATTTTGGAAATAAGTTGCAAAAGTATACTGATCATTAAGGATGAACTTGAGAGCCTGTTACTCTTTTTTTAACACTAACAATTTGAGCAGCAGACAGCTGGAATAAAACAATTATCAGCAGCAATTTTATATTTTGACCATTTTCCAATTTCCATTCATCTAAGTACTGGAAGAGAATTTCAGAAGGGAAAATAACTGTCAGGAAAATAGTGCTGCGACTTTGTTTCCCCCTCTTCCCACCCTGCCCCACATTAAACCAGTGAGCCAGATTGCTTCTGAAGTCAGTCGAATTGGTACCAGCATTGCCATCAGCTGGGTTCCAGAAGCCTTAATATGTAAATACTGCTCCCTTACGCAGGACATGCAAGTGCTCTCAATGAAGAATGCTATCGTTCTGTTGCTACTGGACCGACGGGGTCATGCTTTGTCATTTCTAACATTTTTGGATTATTGTGCATCTTTTGTCTCTAGTCATTCAAGAGTGTTCATAATGACTCTTGCTGAGGAAAAGGCTTAGATTTAAATTTTCTTGCACTGTCCTCAAGTAAGATTACAACTGTCCCACTGCCCTAAAAAGTTGTGTTTCAACTCATCTGCGCTCAGCTTTCAACGCTCTGCAGATTCGTGCTGGGCTTCCAGGAAGTGCCGCTTGAGGGAAAGAGGCAAATGTGATGTTTAAACTACCTCTTGTGCCTTCTAGACTCTGGGCTGCTTTAGGACTGAAATGGTTTCTGACTTCTTTCAACAGTATTTGGTGCTGGAGATTTATCCCACCTCACCCTTCCCCGCATGCCTTTTACACAAGGATTTGCCAGGGGACATGGAGGTAGCATGGCTTTCTGGAGGCCTGTGTCATACCTGTACTGGCAAATTGTGGTGCTTTTATAACCACTCTACACTGGCAGGGCAGTGAGGACAAAGGAGAAATTGTTTCATGGTGTTCTGAAAATCTGGAAAAAGATATGACCTTATGCAGCAACTTTAACAACATGAGAAACCATGTTTTACAGGAACTGGTAGCAGAGAGAGCTGCTTGGTACACTGCTGTCACTGTTTGATCTTTTCCCCGAGAGGTCACTGAGTCTGGAACAAAAGCAAGCTATAAAATGCACCATGCATCACATGTTACTTACTGTGCCAACACACACCCGCCTGGTACACAAACTGCACTGTGATCCGAGGATAAGGAATTTGTCCTTGTCGGGGGTGAAAGGATCCTTCATGACGTAGCATTCTTCTAGGAGGCTAGGAAGGAATCAGCTCCCATTTAACAACTGTACTACTTTGCAAAGGAAAGTACTAACTAATACATATATAGAATATATATAATAATAACCATTTCATTAATGCAGGGTGATTTCTCAAAAAGGGTGCTACAGCACACTGGAGTGCTGTGAGATCCTTGTAAGCATGCCATGGGGTACTGCACAGTACCGGCACTGTTGTGCATGCAAACCCCCACACGTGAGTCACAACATAAACCCAAAGATTTCAAATAGGAATCCACCGTGCCAAAAGCAGTCGGACTACCAGTTGTGGTCTTTGAGTTCTTTGCAACAAAAGAACGGCTTTCATGCATTCTTCACCTACAGAAAAATAAAAGCTGGTGTTAACTAAGGGGTGCTTTAAGTCTAAAAACATTGATAACCACTGGATTAGTATTGTATGGGTATTCTCAGTGCTCCACCTTTAAACGTATCCTGTGCTTTACAGGGATACTTCTCTAGGCCATTTTAAAAAAATATATGCATTTTCTTTTGAGAAAGGCCTTTATTACTTCTAGTTATGTCACTCCTGTGAACTTAGGGTTCAGCCTTTCGTAGGCAAGAGCTGTCAGCGTGTAATGATAACATGATCTGAAATATTCTGAGTTGTGCAACTGTTGCCTCAGGACTACTGAGTTGGTTATCCTTCATTAGGTACTTGGCAACTTGTGTGAGAGAGCTCAAGGCACTGTTCCTGACTCGTTCTGGGCACAACCCTGCTGAAACTTAATGATGTCGATTTGCATACAGCACCATGCAGGACTGGATTACTGTGTCATGCATTTGATGTAAAATCAGAGATTTAAAGACCATGGTGATATGGAATCTTGTTTGTTTTTTGGTAAATCTTACAAGGAGGAAACGGCATGTTTTTGTTTGTGCGAGAGACAGTAAAGCTTTGAGCCATGTACCTTTAACCCATGTTCCAGGTTAGGTACGATTTGATTGTACTTCTGGGTTGATTTTTGTATAGTGCTACACTAGTCCAGGGTATGAGATCCCATGGGAATGAGATCTGTTATAAAAAAACAAACAAACCGTACTTACACAATAGAGCGTGTGTTGGGAGGTTTCTGCCCATAATAACTGTATGGAGCTGTTAATCCACATAACTGGCACTCGAAGACTCCTTTGGGCTGAGCTTCTTCACGGGTATCCATGTCTAAGCTGCGCGTGTCAAAAAAACACCACCTTTTCAGTCTGGAATACAGCTGTGGGAGCATCCCTGAAGGTGATAAGCCTGGACTGCTGTCTGTGGCACTAAAGCATGTGAGAGAAGATTTCTTTCCCCCCAATCAATAGTTGGGAAATAATTTTGGTTGGCAAGTTCACAAGGTTTGAAGAGCAAACTGCCACTTACCTCAACTGCAAGAGGAGACAAGATAATGGAAATGTATAATCCACAACCCCTACGCAGCTTTGAACATTTCAGCCTTGGTGCCTTCTCGAGGAAGGTATTGCTATTTTAGAGTTAAATCCAAAAAGGGGTTTAGGTGCGTACTATGGGACATAACCATCTTAAGTGCAAAATGATGATCCTGAAAAACCCTGTGTAGTTGTCCCGCAGGTTTAGGAAGCATCTGAACTTCCCTGATGCCTCATGTTTTGACTCCCAAGTTCCCCTCAAGGCGACTCAGTCTCATGTCTCTATGCACACCTGGAAATACGTCAGTCTGCAAGAGGCTGAGCAGACTTGTGCCCATCTCTTTGCCTAAGCCCACGAAGGATGCATACACTTGGATTTCCTTTGCTCAAGCCACCTGAAAGTCTTGATCATGAAGTTATTCTCAGAGGCCTATACCCCAAAGCTACTGGCTAAGGGAGTAGGGGCACACTCACCTCCTCCCGTGGAAACTTTTCCATTTTACAGAAAAGAATTCAAGATTCATTGGATCTGAAAGAACCCAAGGACTTATCCTCTCGGCTAGGAGTTAGACCCACTAGCTCTAGCGAGGTGGCAAATATGGATATAAATTCCCTCAGGCGGTGAAGGAGTTGAGCCTTGGCCTTCCATTTCCCACTATTTCTAACCACAAGGTCAGTGTTTCCCATCCTTTTTGCCTCATGGCACACCTACCTAAATAAAAAAGTACTGCAGCACACTGGATTTTGGGGGGGGGGGGGGGCGGCATACGGCAGCTGGACACTAATGGTGGGGGGGGGTGCAGCCAGCCAGAGGGCATTTTGGGCTGGAGCCACGTTCCCCACCTGTTTGTGGCTCCAGCCAAAACTGCTGCAGCACACCCAGACACACCTGACGGCACGCCAGGTGGGAAACAGTGCACTAGGTAACCACTAAGGAAATAAAAGCTGTTCAGTCCTTGAAGGGAAGACCACAGGGCAGCAACCTTCAGAAGTTTCTAGGCTGTGGACCCTAAATGGAGGGACACATCTTTTTGCAGCCCTGCTCAAGGGGTTGCACTTCAGGGACACACTTGGACTCAGCATTTCCTATTGGCTTAACCAGTGATTATCAACCAGGACACTGCAAGATCCTGGTTGATAATCACAATATTAGCACTGTTGGACGTGCAAACACTTACACGATTTAGATTTGAAATATAGGAATTTCAAATAGGAATCCACAGTATCAAAAACATTGAGACCTGTTGTGATCTGAGTTCTTTGCAACAGAAGAATTGATCTACTATTTTTCCCTTATCAAAAAAAATGAGTGAAAGGTAAGAACCAGCCCTTTCCAGGATGCCTTGAGTCTTGAAAAGTTGAGAACCGCAGGGCTAGACCTAGATACCCTCTAGTCAGTACACTAGCTATTTTAGACTTAGGCAAATTAATGCATGGGCCCATAGGGGCCCAGCCCAGAGGCCCCCTGGGTGCCTGGGTTTCCGTGGGAAATGGAAGGTTTCCCCTTGCAGGCAGGCAGCATTCTAGCCTGCAAAGGGTCCTGCTTGGAGCTCCCAGGAGCAAGACACGTGCACAGCCACACACATGCACGTGGCCAGGAAAACAAAGGGGCAGCATGGAGAGCAACTCCTTGCAGGTAAGTCTATGGAGGGGAAGAGGTTAGGATAGGGGGCATATCAATGACCTCAGGGAGGGAGAGAATGGGGCAGGGGCAGGGGCAGAGGTTGGGGCTGATGGGGAGCGGGACACAGACAAACAGTGCACTGGATCTGGGGCCGGGGTAGGGAGCCAGACAAAGCCACAGGCAGTTCATCCACGGGGCATAGGGGAGGAAAAGGGGGGTCGGCTCCCCGCCGCTGCGTGCACCCCCCAGGGAGGTATGGGGTGGCATGTGCCCCCTCTGTATTTGTGCACGGGGCAGATGCAGGCTGCTTGCTGTGGGCTCAGGGCTCTCCACTCTGCTGCCTTTCCTTCGGGAGCCCGATGCTGGCTGCATGCCCCCCCCGCCCAGCAGCAGTTGGGTGGCAAGTTGTGCCTCCTGCTGCTGGGCAGACCAGGCATGCAGCTGGCGTGGGGCCCCTAGGACAAACGCAGCAGAGAGGAAATACCCAAGCCCACAACAGGCAGCGCACATTCACCCTCGCCCCACTCAGCTCCTCTCTGGCTCTGTGTGTGTGTTTTGCTGCGGGGCGGAGGGGGGGGATGTGCCATCCCACCCCCAGCCCAGATGCATCCATTCAGCCCCCCCTGCTGGGCAGGGAGGCCCACCCAGCAGCAGTAGCACCAGGAGGGGAAGGGACCCGTCCCCCCGGAGCTAGCTCGCAGGACTGGGGCCTGGCTGCAGGGGTAGAGTGATCTCAGTTTCTCCGGGTCTGAAGTAGTCCTGTGGCCCTGCTCTGGGCAGAAAGAAGACACCAGTTAGTCTAGCCCAGAGACCACCCATCCCTGGGCAGCCAGGAAGGCCTGCGCCTTCTCCCTCAGCCCTGCTGTCCAGGCTCAGGCAGCTGCCCCTTGGCACTTTTACATGTGCTCCAGGGGTGGGGGGTGGCACTTCAATTACAGTGGCTCTGAGAGCCACCCTAATTGACGTGCTGCAGCGTCTCACGTATCAGCATCCCTGTGCTTAAACGTGGTGGTGGCAGCACTTGAACTAAAGCTCATTCATACTCAAGGCCATCGGTACGGCCGGTATTTTTCTCCTAGTAGTTTACCGTAATGTAGATACAATGTAAAACGTGTATGTAAAAAAAAAAAA
>JAGPOW010001296.1:16283491-16299312 GCA_030014935.1 Caiman crocodilus | reverse complement strand
TGTGTGCTGAGAGAGAGCAGGATCTGACGGTTAGAGGGGAAGAAAGGGCACCCCTTCTTCCCTTGTGGGAAACACTATCAAAGGCCCTGCTGAAATCTAGGTAAGTGATGTCCACCTCCTGTTCCATGTCCAACTACCTGCTTACTTACCTGGTCATAAAAGGACACCAGGTTTGTTAGACATGACCTCCCCTCAATAAAGCCATGCTGGTTGCTTCTCAATACCCCAGCAGTTGTTTCCCCTGGTGGGGTTATAACCTCTCTCTCATACATCTCTAGGGAAGGACCTGGCCACCATCCAGAATTCAAGATTTAATAGGCAAAAAAGGTGAGAGTGCCCAGTGGGCATTCTCGGAGATGGGCCAGATGTGGGTTCCAATCCCTGCTTCCAGTCCGGTTTCTGTTTTACATTAAATAGTCATGAGAAAGTACAGGTGATTACACGAGTTAAATCCATCCTTGGAGCAGGGACACTTACCTCTAGGAGAAAGTTTCCAGCTGTGGAGGGTGGTACCTCCTTGCAGTCTGGAGTAAGATGTTCAGGGCTAGAGGGATTTGGGAGCTTTTTTTGTTAGCTAGCTGCAGCCAATCATGATGATTACAGCTGACTTAGCGGGATGTCTCTTTTGGACCCCACGTAGAGTTACCTCATTCTACCCATGCACTGCATGAGGAGCTCGGGCACCCCGCGCTAGATTCTACTCCAGGACCCACACACCTGAGTTTTTGGTGCTGGGAGGAGTGGGGGGGGGGGCGGCCTGTGTCCAGCACACGGTAGCCTGGGGAAAGAACAGGCAGCACAGCAGCAGGTCGGACAAGGAGCAGAAAACAAAGCAGTAGATCAGCCAAGGGCAGTGAGAAGAAAGCTGAGCAGCCAGGGAGCGCAGGGCAGGGAGCAGAAAGCTGAGCAGCAGATCAGCCAGGGAGCACGGGGCAGAAAGCTGAGTTGCAGACAAGTCAAGGAGCACAGGAGCAGGGAGCAGAAAGCTGAGCAGCAGATCGGCCAGGGAGCACGGGGCAGAAAGCTGGGAGCATCCTGGCACCAGCAGAAAGCAGAGCAGATCGGGCAGAGGAAGTGACCGGGAGTGGCGCTCGGGAAGGGCACACCGGCCACACCAGTTGCCCCGCAGCTGTCGTGGGTCCTCAGAAGAGGCTGACACCCCTGTGAGCACGGCTGCCCTTCGCCCCGCTCTGCCGCAGCCGCTGCTGACAGCACCTCCCCTCGTCACAACGACGCCGCACCGCGTGAAACACGCTGGGAGGACCCGGCCCCTGACGTGGGAGGCGGCACCGGGTCTAGCGCAACACCCGATGCCCGAGCACGGGACGCAGGCGGATGGCACGGCTCGGCAGAGCGCCCGCACTGGGTGGGCGTGAAAGCTAAAGATTTGGCGAGGAAGATCATTAAAAGCTAAACAAGACAGACCCCCGAGAAGGCACCCCCTGCACACGTGTCAGCTGACAGAGTTAAAAACCGACAGGGTTAGCAGAGTCAGGCCGGTAAAGCGCTGAGATCAGCAGCACTTAATTAAACACCGCAGTCAGGCGAGGATCCAGTTCAGCACACGTGCCCAGGCTCTGGATGCTCGGGGAGCCAAACCAGAGCCAGTCAGGCTGGTAAGAGCCTGGGGGAAATCCCCGTCCTACAAAAAGGGGGACAGGGTCTTCGGGCACGCGGGGTTTCTGCTGCTAGATCGGGGTCAGCAACCCCCACACGTGTGCTGAGGACGGCCCGCCTGGCTCGGCACACCACCGCAGGCCTGGGCTCTAGGCGGCTCCTGCCAGCCGCACAGCCCGGGCTGCTCCGTGCAGGCGGCTGCAAGCAGACTGGGCTCCGTGCTTGGCAGCAGCTACCCAGAGCCCGGGCCAGCGGGCAGGAGGCTGCAGAGGTGTGCTCCCGGCTCCAGCACTAGCTGCGTACTGGCGGGTGGAGGGTGCTGAGGCAGTGCAACGCCGGCCTGTCCCCCGCTGCTGGCGGAGAGCTGACGGTAGGGCTCTGGAGTCCAGGGCAGCTGTTACTTGCCAGCCTGGGCTCTGGACAGCTGCAAACAGCTGCACCCCGCAGGCTCCACAGCTCCAGGCTGGCAGCAACTGCACGTGCACCTCAGAGCGAACAGTGGGAGGGCTGTGCTTGTCCCCACTGTCCACTCCAAGGTGTACGTGCAATCGCCAGTATGGAGCTGATCCCGGAGCCCGCAGCAGCTGTTTGCAGCCTCTGGTAGCTGCTGCTAGCCACGAGCCCAGGCTGTCTGCAGCTGAGCCCATCTGACTCCCACTTGCTCCGAGCCCAGCCTCGGCCCAGGCCACGACACTAGGATGAGGTTGATGCGGCCCCTTGCCAGGAGCACGGCACCTTCCGTGAGCTTAGCTGTGCGGGGTGGGTGGGTGGTTGGGCTGATGGGCAGGCTCCGGGCCAGGGCTCGGCCCGCTGCCATACATTCCCCCGGCTAAGCATAGGGGCTCTGGCAGCACCAGGGCGCTGTTGGGGCGGACTTTGTCCAGGGGCCCAGGAGCCCGGCTCTGTGTGCCTGTGCATCTGGTTCTGTGCCTGTGTGCCCACACGTGTGTCTGGTTCTGAATGTGTGTGTGGAGGCATCTGTTTTGGGTGTGTTCTGGTTCTCTGTGCTTGTGCATGTGCCTGGTTCTCTGCTCTCCTTTTTCCTTCTTTCTCTCTCTCTCTCTCCCCTCGTTTGTCCCTTTTTTCCTCTTTCATTACAACATACTCAACAAAAAAGGAATACACAACAACAGAGGCAAAATTTGTGATTATTAAATATACTAATATGCAGTGTTCCCCGCCATGTAACCTTCCCCCTCCCCCCGCCCTCATTTTGTTTTTCTGGCATGTTGGCACTCCAGCACCTTCCAAGGTAGACATTGTAGTTTTTTCTGCATCCCGGCCAAAAAACATTGCCTACCCCTGTATTAGGCCAACTCAAATAGTTGGAAAAATTCTTCTAAGCAAGCTTTTGGGCACAAATGCACCCATCCTACAAAAAGGCAGTGCAGGTGGCAGCGTAGAGACTAATTGCTTCAGAGAGGCTGGAAGTTTCTTAGACAACAGCCTCCTTCATCAGATACTTCATCTGACGAAAATAAGCTCATGTTGCTCTCTCCAGGTTAGTCTCTAAGGCCGTATCCTGATGAGCGCAGCATGCAATATGTGGCACTGCATATCCATCTGTGGCACCAAACTGCAAATGCAGCCATTCCCGCACTGCTTAGGTTTGCTTTTGCTTCGTTAAGCATAATTTCATCTGTCATTTACAACATCAAACACTAGTCATTTCATCTTTCCTAAACAGCATTCCTGTTGTTAAATATCACAGAAGCCAGAACACAAAGGCTGCACCCAGAGGAGCATGGATGTGCAGTATGTGGGGCAGCACACACCGCCCAAAACCAGAGCCCGGCCAGCCAAAGCCACGCTCCAGCTGCCAGCCAGGCTTCCTGCTGCAGGAGTGCCACAGCTGCAGCTCCCTGTGGCTCCTAGGACCTCAAAGAAGGGTGCTGGGGCCAACACAGTCGCTGGCTTCTGCCTCCCCTACCCCACCAGTGCATATGGCACAGATGTTCCCTGGGATAAGCAGCAGCAGCAGCACAAAGTGTGCTGCTGCTACTTGTCCCCAGAAAAACAAACATCCATGCCTCAGAGACTATCTGGTTCAGAGAGGCAGGAGGTTTTGTAAACAGTCTCCTTCGTCAGATACTTCATCTGACAAAAATAAGTCATCATCAGTGAAAGCTCATGTCACACTGACTGGGTTAGTCTCTAGGGTACCACCTGCCCTGCCTTCTGCCTCACTTGACTAACCACCTCTTTCTTCCTCTATACAGGAACAGAAAGCCCAGAATACAGCTGAAGCCAAGCCCACACACACATGCGGGCGCGCACAAACACGCAATACTCTTCACCAACACGGCCACCTTCAGAGGTAGCCAACCAACACTCAAGTCTGCACTCTTCCCCACAGAGAGTAGGGCAACAGGCTGTCAGGGCTCCCTATTTCCAACATGGTGGGGAGTAAGTAGGAGCAGATGTCAGGACACAGCACGCGCACAGGGGAGAAATCATTAGACCCGTAACTGTAGGTTCACTCCCCGCAAGTTTCTTCTCCCCTGTAGGCACAGAAGCAGTGGCATTTATCCAGGTCCTGATGTTCTGCAGCTGCTATAACAACAGTGCAGCATCTCTGCAGCTTAGAGGAAGGACATTTGCATTTTTTTGTCCTGTGTCCTCTTTAGCATACAGACCAGGTACTCAGTGCTGCCTACTGTGTCTTGCTACATTTGAATTGGTCCTTTTTGTCAGTCAAGTGCACTTAAGACCATAGTCTGTGATCTTACAACAATCTTTATTCAGTTGCATATGAAAACCATGATCTTAAATGTCAAAACTATTTCACACCTGGAATCAAATAAATCACTTATCAATTAAGGTTTGTATAGTGTTGTAAAGATAAAAAGCACATTTCCTGAAGAAATAATGTGAATGTGGATAGAAATGATCTCCAGAAGACGAGGGCAGAGCAGGGAGATCATTCTTAACACAAATAGCATTTAGGATTATAAGGGAATGCTTGTGAGCTCTGGGATCATAATCAAACTCAATATAGCTACCAACAAGTATCCCATCTTAAATTATAACTAATGAGGTCAAAAGATTGTTTTGAATTCACAGATATAAAGGGATAATATTAATATATGGGGCTGTGAAATTAGATTGTGTATTTTAGCTAAACAAGACCCTAAACGAAACTTTCAGCTTCACATGAGTTGCAGCTGTTAAAGTTCATAAAAAAGATGCTGATCTCTGAATTTTAGTAAGGCATGAACAAAGGATGAAGTAATGATGGACTGAAAACTCAGGAGACCTCCTTTCTTATTCCTTGGCTCTCATGTTTAAAGGTAGGCTTTGCTTTGCAGCTCCAGACTCATCCCAGAGGCATAGAAACAGGTTGATGTCACATTTGCCTCCAAGTTAAAGTTGGATATACATACCATCGTTATTTATGATAACGCTCTTGGGTTCCAGAGCTCCAAATGTCTGTGTAAGGCCTCTTAGAAACAAATCAAATAACTGATCACCAAAACAGCTAATGAAATCTGATTCCCTAACCAGTCTGGTTGCAGGAAACTTTATAGCATGATTGCAGTTATGACTCTAGTGTTGACGGATTTGTATGCATCACTAGAGACTGGGTGGGTCACAGCTGCAAGTTTGTAACAGACCAAAGACTCCTCTGAACTAGTTGTGATGAGTTCTTTTTCCATTCATGATATTTCCTCAGTATTGATAGAAACACTTCCATTAAAACTCTGTGTGAACTGTGACAAAGTACTACTTTTCTCAGTCAGTAATTCATCTTTTGTCTATGGTAGAAACATAGATGTAATCCTCTTTATATACACCATTAAAAAAAACATAAATCAGAATGAAAAATATTTTTAAATGAAATTAAAATATGTTATAATAGATGTTTGTTTTTTAGTATATGATTTTTTGTTTTTTATCTATAATTTGTTAACATATCTTTTGAAAGATTTTATGTGTGTGACCCTAGAGAGTTCACCAAAACTTAAGTGGCCCGCCAACCAAAATAACTGCCATAGCTATTACTATGGGCACATCTAGGATTTTGAAAAGTGGGGTACAAACGGTGCAGTGCAATCATGCACTTTTTTCTCCAGGTAAAAAGAAATGAAAAGCTTTACTAATATGCTAGGGACCTAGGGCTATATTATTCAGTTTAAGATCAAAGCAAAAACAAATATAACTTCATTGGATTGTATATTAATTTGCTGTATCATATGTTATGTATTAAAAACACAACAAACTAGTCAAGAAAAAAAATTAAATATTGTTTCTTAGTCCTGTAATTATTAGAATTCAGTGTACAACTTTAGAAAATCAAGCCTTCTTAAACATCTTGACAGTGTATCTATCCAATAACTGGAAGTTATTTCCATGTGTGTTTTAATGTTCATCAGAGTGAAAGTTTCCACAACTGAATTAATGTTTTTAGCTAGAGTTAAAAACAAACTGCAGGGCTATGAAATAGGAGCTACTTTACCAGGATTAAATAGCAGACAGCAGAACTACAGAAAAAAGAATAGCTTGATGAGTGGAAACTTAAAACATTAAGAAAAAAGAGAGGGTCATTAATGCTGGAATGAAGAGTTCAGAAAGAATCAGGTAAACTACAATGAGCCACGAAGTCATGTGACACCCTCACTACCGCCTGAATAGAAATGATGCTGCCACTGCCAACTTGTTTTAAACTTTGAGTGGACCAGGAATCAAAGCAAGGTGCAACTGCATCCCCCCATGGATTCTCCCTTAGCTATGTATAACATATACAGCTTTTAGGTCCTGGCCAAATGTTCACCCGGATCACTTAGATTTTCACTAATGAGATTTTTTCTGATCCTTCAATTCTTATGTTAGTTTCTTATGTTAGTCTGCAGGACTGTGAAATAGGAGCTACCAGCAATAGATAACACATAGCAGAATTGCAGAAAAAAGAATAATTATGCCCAAAAGGATGTATGCATCATATCAGAGAAACAACTCACTGAGGACAGTCAAAGAATATTAAAAATTAATAGCAAAACATATTTGATATAAAAAATTCCCCCACAAATATATTCAAGCCTCATGAATAGGTGTTTTATTTCATAAACACTAATCAAATGATTAGCTCTATAAATCAAATGTGGAAGGGACACAGCCATCAAAATGTGAATGTTAGCTGCTGTAGAGACATACATCTCTGATCTTTTCACAAGATAAAGTCTGAATCTATATTCAGTGCTGGTTATTGACAGAGCCTCACTTAGTTATATTAGCAAGAAATAGTCATGTGTTCTGAGGAAGCTGGTAAGGTTTCATTTACTTCTGATTTCTGATAGAAAAATGCACACTTGTAATACAAATGTATGTAATAAAATCAACATGTTCAGACAATATTTTAAAATTAACTCACACCAGAAATTCTCTATGAATATTCAGTAATATCAGAAGCTTGTCTGGTAAAACCCCCACTTCTAGGAACAGAATGTAGACTTAGAATTTATTCAGATGATGCAGTAAGACAATGTTTCCACACAAGATGTGAACACACACACACACTAAACTCAGTCGCGTCTTTAGAGATGAGCATGATGAAGTATGCTGGTCCACATGAATTTTGTAAAGCAAACAACACAGAGATACCAAAAAAAGGGTTTATGGTGAGTTTTATCTAACAAGCTTCAAGGCATTTCTTCTGTAGGATGTAATGAAGCAAATCCTTTCTTCTTGCATGTACCTGTTGGTCTCTTGTGCCTATCTAGACATTCAGGTAAGAGTGTAAGAGGATTGGATGTGCAATCTATATAGTCACACCTTCCATGCCAAACATGCATGGCAGGCGGCATGACTGTGTGATACAGCTAACAAGCTTCAAGGCAGTTCTTCTGTATGACGCGATGAAGCAAATCCTTTCTTCTTGCGTGTACCCGTTGGTCTCTTAGGGCTAGTCCAGATGTTCAGGTAAAGGCACAATAAGAACAATAAGATCGAAGCTCAATCCACACAGTCACACCTCCTGCCATACCACACGTACGTGGCAGATGGCATGACTGTGGGATCCACCATCAGATCCTATCACACCTTTTTGCTGGTGTAGGGGGAGCCCAGGATTGCGATTCCAGGCTCCCCCTGTACCAGGTCCCATTGCTGTGAGCCCCACAGCTGCCCAGGCTCACAGCGGTGCCAATGTTCTGCCCACTGCCTCTATTGCAAGCCCCACAGCTGAAGAGGCTCATAATAGCAGCAGCATTCCCTCTGGTGCCCTCCCTCTGAGCCAGGCAGCCGCCAAGGCTCACAGCAGGGGTAGTGGTCTGCCTACTGGTGCAAGTCCCACAGCTGATTAAGCTTGCAGTGGTAGCAGCATTCCCCTCACTGTCCTCGCAGTGAGCAATATGGGGGTGGGCAGCATTTTCTCCACTGTCCCCTCTGTAGGCCCTGCAGCTGATAAAGCTAGCTAGTTTGCAGCTAGGTCACAAGTTACAGCATGATTAAATGGTTAATCACACTTCAAGTGTAACATGTAGATGGGGCCTAATAGTCTTCACTTAGCAAAAGGTAACATTAACTAATATTCAAGTGCAGAAGAAAAACAAAATTGTACTGAAAAGATGCAGAAAATATTAAACTTTAGAGGTTTTGTTCAATACCAATTTTCTTGAGAACTGTAACATTGTTAAATTCCTTTAGTAGGGAAATTTAGGCTTGAAGTAGTATTTTAAATTGCTAAGTGGACTTACTAAAAGGTGTCCTACATTTTTCTTATATTTTCAGATTGCAGTTTATTAAGGGTTGCCATCAAATTGTGGGTCAAGAAATTCTTGGTACATTTTGAATCCTCTGTTCAAAGCAAATTTGATCAGCCCCAATTTGCAATCATATTGTCATTAGAGGGAAGAATGACCCCAAAACTACTGAACTGATCCCTTACCTGCAACCTACGAGTTACTGTAGAAATTAGTGCCTGTTTTAAAGTATCATGGAGATTGGGCCATAGGATTCTGGGATAAATAGGCGAACATGTCATGAGTGGTTAAATGTTGAGAATTTCCTCACATTGCGTTAGAAAATGTTCTCGGTGTTCACCTGGCAAATTAATTTATTTTCTCTGTAATATTTGAACAATCTTTGCAGTTGTTCTTACTGCATATAACACCCTGCATTATCTATATGACAAGATAAACCATTTTCTTTCCATTTATTTTTTTGGTTTTGAGCCCTAAATGTCGGTAGTTCCTCCTCTCAGGTTGTCCATACAGTATACTATGAAAAAGATCGGGATCACTTGTGGAAGGTGTCCTACAGGTGATGTAATACCATATCCTTCTCATCTTATGAACTAGAAAGGTAACCACTTCTGCCTCATCAGATGGTTCTTCATATACCGGCTGTTTCATATCTTCATAGGCAGACATAATAACAGCTTGGAACAAATTAATCAAGACACAAATCATCACCAGCATAAAAGAGGCTAGAAAAAGACCACCCAGTAATCGGTTGGATGTAAATTCAGTATCCTCAAAAGCTGAAACACAATAGGAGAATATAGTCTGAGCTGAATGAATCATATTATTGTAATTCCATTCGTGCTGGCCAAATGCTAGGTAGCCAAATGCCATGTAGACAAAAAAGTACACTGCCACCACAAGTGCCATGGAGCAGATTCCAGGAAGAGCTGCCAAGATTGATCTTTGTGCCAGGCGAACATCGTAAAAGAATCTGGAATACCTGAGAGTTTTCAAAACAATGAGAAATGCCAGAAAGCCCAGAGTTATCCTCAAGGTCTGATCTACATGAGACACTGCATGGAATGGAATGAAATTGTATGGGTGAATTAAGTAAAACTTGACTATGTCTTCTGCCATCATAAATTTGATAACTTGTAGAGCAACAAAGACAAAAAGCACTGACTTCAGGCTAAAGTTGATCAAATTAGAAACATTTTTTATATAATCTTTCCTTTTTTGGTATATCACGTGAAACTCATCTGCAATATAAATGAAGAGAAAACCAGGGACAACCAAGAAGCCCAACATTTGGATTTTAGTTAGATGGCGGAAAATGGGAAGTGTAAAGGAATGTATGGACAAGCTTGTATTGAGGAGCCCAAAATAAGAAACTTCAAATATAATGGAGATAGTGCAAAACAAATGTATATCTGGATTGAATGTAGTGAGTTCAACAATCACAGCCCATGTCTCTTCATCAAGCCAACTGCTATTTTGTAAAGCTTCCAGCCTTTTGGTTGAATTAGGCCGTTGTTCTTCAGGGAAAAAATAAAAAGTGTACCCCCCTGGTCCATATGTATGTAACTCTCCAAATGAAAAATAAGTCCATTGATTTCTGTTTGACTGGTAAGTAAATCCTGCATAGCTGCTGGCATCACTGAAAACAGATTTGTTGGTAGTCTCTGTCCAGGACCTAACATGGTCACCTTTCTCTTCGGGGTCACTGCCATATATGGGAAGACAATGGCTTTCACTTATCACAAATTTATTTACAAAGCTGTCAGGCTGGAAACATTTTTTTTTAGTGCTTTTAGCCCTTACTTGCCGCATCCTAGGTAAACCAAGGATTTTGGACCAGCTGTCTGAAAGAAAGGTTGGTTGGTTGTCATTGTGGATCAAAGGCAGAAAAACATTATTCATCCACAAGTAAATGTGTTCTAGTTGCACCACACTGGACAGCTGAAGAGAAAACTGTTTATGGATAACCTGGTTGTAGTAAAAACTGTTGGTGTTTTCTTCAGAGTAAGCAATATTCAGTACAAGGGTTAAAAAGATAAAGTGACTGATGGTGTCCTTTAGGAAAACAAAAGCTTTGTTTTTTATCATATCTCTTTTCAACATGATTGCAGTCTCGTCTTCTTCTAAAGGCTGATACTGCTTAGTGCCTCGGGCTTTCACAAGTTTATAATGCATTTCTCTCATCTCATCTGCATCCATAGTAACATCATCCAACTTAATCTCGAGATAATTTTCCCTGGTTGACCATGGGATGTGTACACAGTACTTTGGTCTAATTGTACTTAGGGCAGAAAGAAGGACAATTTTGAGGGTTTGAAAAAGCAGCACACTCTCAAGAAATGATGTTATGGAGGCTACAAGCCATTCCAGTGAGGTCTGGTAGCCATAGGACAAACCGTATAATATGATGAAAAATGATGACACCCCAACCACTGCTATGATCAATGCCCAAGCAACATAGATGCACCACCAAGAAAAAACGATCTCTGGCCTCTTGCGAAAGCGCAAGTAGGGAATGTTTAGTGGCCTCCTTTCTTTCCTACTGCCATCTCCCTTTTGTTCTGCATAATTATTGCTGAAATTGGTGTTTGGTGATAGATTCTGTCGGGTTTTTAGCTCTCGAGTTGACTCAGCTGGTACTTGCTCCTCCTCTGCTGCAATAGCATTTGCAGCACCCTCAGAAATGGCACAGTTACTCAAGTTATTCGATTTTCTTTGGTTTTTTTCCTTCCTAATATCTTGTGAAGTGTAGGGACTTCTGGAATGGGATGGGTTCTCCAAAGACCTGGGACTCACAGGTCGTGTTGAAGTTTCTGAAAGGTACCATTTTTGTAGGCGCTCCCTCCAGTTCCTCAGGTTTTCAGACATGAAGGGTGAACTTTCTTCTGTGGGCTTCTGCTCTGTTCTCTGTGAAGGTGGCTCCTTCTGGGAGTACTTAAACAATGCAGTTATAATTATTTGCACCGGTATGATAACCAAAGCGCTTTCAATTCCAGTGGCTATTGATCTCAAATACCGTATTTCTATTGAATAGTCTTCATTCTTCTCAACATTAAAAAACATAATGTTTATGAGCAGAGTCAATAACAATCCTGCCAAACAGCAAGACAGTCTTTGGAGCCTGTTGAAAGAGCCGGTGACAACTTGAGCAAAAACAGAAAACCATATGTGACTATCTATCAAGTCATTTGCAAAATTTATCAAGAAATAATCCTTTTTTACTAAGGGTGCTTTTTGATTTGTAACAAAAAATGTCCTGTCCAGCAAATGATCCTCTTTGCCAAGAGCAAGCCATTTTCTACAAATGAACAACCAATATTCTCTAGTGTACATATTTTCAACTTTGACTCGGCTTAAAAACCAATCTGGAGAAGACCCTGCATTGTTATGCCAGACCCGCAAAGCATAAATGTCTCCCAAATAATTCTTGGTAGTTAGCAAAACAGTATCTGTACCTCCACGAAGCAAAAATGGATAATTTGGGTGCTGTAAGCAATGCACATCGCTGATGCCACATTGGCCTATGAGTTGAAGAAAAACATCTGCTGTGGTTCCAGCCCCAAAGCGACTGCCTGTGTATAAAGTGACTAAGAAGCATACTTTATCAAAAGGATCATTGTCAGGCAAAACTATGACTCTGTCTCTGCTGAGTTTATCAGCCCTGTCTTTTCTCATGGCCCAGATTGCCAAGAGACAATAGATCAGAAAAATGAAAGCCACAGTTAGAAGGGTCACTGGATTCCTGGGTATGTTTTCTAAGAGAGAACTTTCCAGATCTACTATGTTGGGAATGACTAACACTTTGGCAGCCAGGAATCTGATATTGTCTTTCAAAGACCCTGGGATCATGCGGCTTCGTGCTGACTGGGTGCCTGGTTTCATCTTGCAGACGCAGTGCACTCTTTCCCAGTTGGTTTTAGGGCCAACTGTGCATGTGCCTTCTTCCCACTGACTCTGCACTCCATCTAGGTCTAGACACTCAGCACTAAACAGGGCTATTTTCACCAAGTCATTGTTTTGCTTCTGTGTAATGGAGCTTGTTCGCAAGACAACAGAGACATTCCATCTATTGGCCTCGGTGCCTGGGGCTGTGTCCCTTAGCAATGCCGGTGAGAGACAGATAATATTAGGAGTCTGAATCACACAGTCAGTGCTCCTTGACGTATTCCCACTTGTAGGAAATTTGGGAGATGCAGTAAAAGAAGCTATTGGAGAGTCATCGATGACATTAAAATTTGCATATAGAAGTACCTCAAAAGAAACTTTTAATTGGGTCAAAATCTGGATATATATACTACTGGAGTTTATGTTCACTTCAAAAGCAAATCTTCCACTTGTTTGAGGGAGTGTCTTATCAGGTCCAATTGTCAGCTGAAAAACTGCAGAATCCTTATCTTTTCTAGCAATCATCATCTCTGCTACTTCAGGAACAATCCCTATGATGTCACCATTAGCCTTAGTGCCCATCATTTTGAACCCAGTGACCATTGTTGTAATATCAGAGAGGTTACCCAACCAAGGGAAGGGGTTCTCTTCAAATTCATAAAGAACTGTGGAAATAACAGCATCTACTGGCAATGCTGAATGATTTTCCTGTTTCAATGTTGGGTAAAAACAGTTCTGGCAATCTTTCCTGGCAGAGAAAGCACTTGCAACATCCCACTTTTCATCTTTTTTTAGAGTCATATTCCAGGTTTGGGACTCCATGACCGTTTCACTTTTTCCAGGGACTTTGCCATGTAAGACAACATCTGCTAAATCTTCCATGACGGAGAAGCTTTGTTTAACTGCATTCACATTGACATCATTAAGAGAAGCTCTCAAGACATTGGATAAGCCCGTTAGTATCCCAGCAGTCAGCATCTCTGCTTCTTCAGACCCAAGGTTTCCCTTTCGATGCCTTTTCAGTGCCTCACCCACTTCTGACAGTTTATTAACAGAAATACGTTGTGATTCAGCATTAATTTCACTAATTTCCTCTGTAATCTGAGAAATGCAAGCAGTTACTTGATTAATTTCCATTACACTGGTAGTAGAAATTCCTATAGATATGTTAAGAAGGCTTTCCCGAAATTCAGCCTTAGAGACCTGGAGATTTGGTGCATCTTTAACATCATTTAAAAGGGAGGCCACCATATAGACAAAATAGCCTGCATTAAAAAAATCTCCAGTTTCAAGAAAAGATGTCATTGGTGCATCTGACCCACTGGTTAAAGCCAACAGTTCATTTAGCACCACTTCTGGTGGTTTATTTTCAGTTGGATCCTGCACTGTTGTCTGCAGACTTACTTGGGAAAATGCTCCAAGAGAATCAGAGACTTGGATATAGATTGTAAGAGCATAGTTCTTGAATGGTATGCCAATAGGGAGAAAAGAAGGAGGGGATTTCGGTTCATAACCAAAATAGACTATTGTCCCAAATGAATTTTCCTCCAGAGTAGTGATTTTACTTGTTTTTAATGAATCTGAAGCTGCTACTACTTTATATGTAAGAGGTAAATTCCTGTCTGAAAATCTACTGCATTGAACAATGAAGGTGGTCTGGAATGCAATACCCTCAGTTGGACTGATAGCACACCTTCCAATTTTAGGGGCAGAATTGACATAAAAAGGATACCTGTAGGCTGATGTTGCACCACTCCCAGTCGTTATTCTTAGGACAAGTGTATATGACTGGTCTGCAATATCTATAAAACTTAAAGCATTTATAGACAAGTATGCAGTAAACCTCCCTGTTGATGTTTTGGAAGCCCAATCAAATCTTTTTTCAGTGAGCCTTCCTGATAAAAGGGACCAGCGATAGACTAGTCGACTAGTAGTTCTACAGTTTAGGCATTTCCCAGATAAAGTAAATCTATCAGTTGGAATTACAATTCGACCACAGTTTTCTAAGCATGCAACATTCAGGCGTGGTGGGCGTCCAGACTGCACGCTAACAGTTTGGTCCGCAGAACTGTTTCTGTCATCTTTTTCAATTACAAGACGAAAATGATACCTGGCATTCCCTGGAAGGGTTTCTGGCAAAATGGTCTGAATAGGACCAGAGGAGTTTATCCACCTCAAATCCACCTGATCCGGATGACAGGCTCCGCCTTCACTCAATTGCATAGTTACATAGTCTAATTCACGTTTGCTGCAATACCAAGTAAATGTGATTCCCTCTAATCCTGTTGATGAATCGGGATCAGAGGAAGAAGATCCATCCAGAGTCCACTCATCTGAATACCCCACTGTTCGGAAACTGCCTCCTCTAATGTTTGCCACCAGGTCACCTGACTCAATTCGAACGTAAACTCGGTCTGATCCACTCAGAACTTGTGAAGTAACTATTGAAGTTACATTAACAGAGAAAGTAATCAGATATAAGCCAATATCTAAACTATGCTTGGGTATTGATAAAAAGACCATGTTTTTATTCCGGATCATGGGTGGATCTAAAGGGTTTGTCCAGTCTGGTTCAGTTGTCATGTTTGGAACGGCATAAATTTGCCATTTTGGGTCTGTAACTAGACTTCCGGTGCAGTTTGACTGGATGATGACAAACAAAGTAAGAAGCGCCTCCCTTCTACCGCGTATGACAGGAACAGGGAGATCAGGTTTCTTGATCTGAACAGTCTGTAGGGAGCAGGTTCTTCGCTGACAAGAGACCAATGACTCTACAACTTTGGAAGCATAATTGTTGACTGTGACTTTTAACACAGCAGGTGCAAGTCCGCTTCTGATGCAGTTCACTCTTGCTACAAACCCTGTGTATCGGGCAGGATTAAAAGGTAAAACAGAACGCCGGACAAAGTGTGCTGCGTTTTTCACGTGGTCATTGTAAGTATAAGTACTGTTCTGGATGAGGTGCTCTTTCTTTGATCCAAACACCTGCAGATTGAAGGTCCACTCACACTGCAGCATGGGATGTTGCACAGGGATAAACCAAACAATGTAAATTGAAGTCTGCAAAAAAGAAGGGGTACTGTTGAAAACATGGACTTCGATATCTCTGTCTATCAAAGACCTGAAGAGGGCTCCTTGCCGGTTCAGATAAAGGTGCATGTTGAACTTGTAACGCTGCAACTTGACAAATTCAACTGTGAGTAGGTAAGAGAAGTTCTGCTGTTGAAAGAGTATATAATGGATGCTGGAACCATTACTGGGAGCACCGGCCTCATTTTCTTGGGTTATATAATAGAGTCCATGGGTCTGGCTGAGAATGTAGATGCTCGTTTTGGTCGTCTTGGGGTTTAGTGTGATGTACACAGGAGTCTGGCTGCTTGTTTTCAGGCTCAGTGTAGCACCAGAGAAACTCAGCTCTCCTTCCAGTTTCCCCAGCCAGTCTCCATCCACATGAAAGTATATGCTGGTTATGAGCATCTCGCCAAGCTTCCGGGATGTGGGGAGAGCACAGAAGTTGCTCTGCCGGGCAAAAGGATTGTAGGATGTAGACCAGTTCCCTGTACCTTGCACATCCAGCAGGTTATAAGCCAGTGTCCTGGGACCAAAGGTCTGGAGCTCCCA
>JAGPOW010001296.1:16259600-16279184 GCA_030014935.1 Caiman crocodilus | reverse complement strand
TTTTTTTTTTACCTTTTATATGACTTGAGTTTCAGCTAGGGCAATGAAAAGAAACTCAGTTCCACTTGTGTCTAGTCGTTGTCCTTTTCTATTGCAGTATGCAACATGGACCAATGATATGAGCCTGGGAGGCATTGAGGGATGTCTCGCCAAGTTAAAAGCAGCAGATCCAAATTTTAGTAAGTTTAACCTTTTGATTGTTTGTATTGTTGCTGGACATGTAGTGTTGTGGTTTTATCTGCTTAACTTATATTTCTCAGGAGATCTGGTGGGTTAGGATAACATTTTTGGTTTTGGACATCCTTTTTGCCTTCTCTAGCACATTTTCTTCTCTCTACTATCTTTTGTCTGTGTTTTACTTCTCTTTTCAGTAGCAAACAGGAGAAATGGTAACTAGGTCAATAAAAAAAGATAATAGAATGTAACAAGGAAAAAGAAAAATCATTCATTTGTAGTACACAGAAAGAGAACTTGGATTTGGGAACCAGTCCTACTGTGCAAGGTAGTATGGTTAGGCCAGAGCTGTCCAACTTCTGAGTGGATAGGCCTTGCAGGCCTCCCAAGCCCATGCTCTGCAAGCTGCCTACCCCTTGGCCTATACCGTGAAGGCCATATACCATGCCACATTTCATCATGTCATGTTAAATGGGCCTCTCCTGGTGCATGGTAGCCACATCCACACTGTGCAGTATCCCTAACTCTCTCCAAGCCTTCTGGCTGCAGACCCCTAGGCCCTGCAGGCTGTGCCACCATGTCCTACATCCAGGAATAGGGGCAGGAAGCAGTAACAGTTAGAGATTTATAGATTCTAGTGTCAGAAGGGACCTCGGTGGGCCATCTAGTCTGAACCCCTGCCCCTGGCAGGCAAGAAAAGGGTTACCAAACCTAGGATCATGTGATCCCAACCAGGTGCCTGTCCAGTTTCCTCTTGAAGACCCCCAAGGATGGGGCAAGCACTATCTCCCTTGGAAACCAGATCCTGGCAACCCTGACCATGAAGGACTTTTTTCTAATGTCCAGTCTAAACCTACTCTCCAGTAGCTTATGGCCATTGTTCCTTGTTGTTCCAGGGGATGCCCCGGTGAACAGCTCATCACCTACTTCGTGTTGCTCTCCCTTTATGAATTTGTACGCCGTCACAAGGTCTCCTCTCAGCCTTCTCTTGGAGAAGCTGAAGAGGTTAAGGTCACTTAGCCTTTCCTTGTAGGGCTTTCCCTGCAGGCCTCCAATCAGATGAGTGGTTCTTCTTTGGACCCTCTCCAGGTTGTCCGAATCCCACTTGAACTGCAGCATCCAGAACTGGGCACAGTACTCCAGCTGCAGCCTGACCAGTGCTGTATAGAGTGGGAATCACCTCCCTGGACCTGTTTGCGAAGCACCTACAGATGCACAACAAGGTGCGATTGGCTCTGCCAACTACTTCATCACATTGACAACTCATGGTCATCCTGGAATGAACAGTGACTCCAAGATCTCTTTCTGCCTCAGTGGTGCTGAGAAGGTCACCCCCCAGCCTGTAGTTATGATGGCAGTTTTTTCTCCCTAGAAGTAGCACCTTGCACTTGTCCATATTGAATTGCATCCTGTTGCTCTCTGCCCACTTCCCCAACCTGTCAAGGTTGGTTCCTCCTCTCCAGGGTGTTAGCTTCACCCCATATTTTTGTATCATCTGCGAATTTGGACAGAATGCTTCCCACCCTCTCATCCAGATCACTGATGAAGATGTTGAATAGCACCAGCCCCCGAATTGAGCCTTGAAGGACCCCACTGCACGCATCTTTCCAGGTTGACACTGACCCATCCACCACCACTCTTTGATCGTGACCCCTGAGCTAGTTTGCTACCCATTTTACCATAGGCAAATCTCCTCAGTTTATTAATAAGGATGATATGAGATACTGTGTCAAAGGTCTTCTTGAAGTCCAGATAGATAACATCCACCTCAGTTCCTGCATCTAAACATTTGGTGGCCTTGTCATAAAAAGAAACTAGGTTAATCAGCCAGGACCTGCTTGCTATAAACCCATGTTAGTTATCCCTCTGCATCACATTAGCTCCCACAGATGTGTTCCTTGATAATTTTTTTGAGGATTTCCCTGGGATACAGGTAAGGCTAACCAGTCTATAGTTCCCTGGATCCCCCTTCCTCCCCTTTTTAAAGATTGGGATGACATTGGCTCTCTTCCAATCCTCCGGGACCTGACCCAAGCATCATCAGTGTTCATATATCCTTGCTAGTGGTTCAGCTGTGACACTTGCTAATTCCTTCATTACCTAGGGGTGGAGTCCTTCTGGTCCCGGTGATTTGAACACGTCCAGTCCCTCCAAGTATCCTTTTACCGTGTCAGCACTGACTGTTGGTTGGCTGATATTCCCCTTGCTGATGTCTGTGATACATATTGAGGGTTCATCTAGATTCCCATCTAAGAAGACAGAGGCAAAAAACTCATTAAAGAGCTCTGCCTTGTCCCTGCTATCCGTCACTGCCCCCCCGCCTGTCCTGTAGGGGTCCTGTGCTTACCTGCACCCTCTTTTTGCTCCCAACATACCTAAAGAAAGATTTGTTTATTATCCTTAATCCCTGTTGCTAGCCTGAGTTCTAAAGCTGCCTTGGCCTTCCTGACTGACTCTTTACAGGTGCCGGCCAAGGAAGTACTCTCCTTGATAGCTACCCCCTGCTTCTACTTTCTGTATGCCACTTTTTTTGTCCTTAAGGTATCCTGGGTGACCGTGGTTAGCCAAAAGGGCTTCCTGGCCTCTTTGTCCCCATTTCTCTGCCATGGGATTGTCTCACTCTGAGCCCAGAGAATGGTATGCTTGAGGAATGACCACCCCTCCTGGACCCACAAAGCATCTAGGCTCTTGGTTTCTAGTACCCTGCTAACCAATCCCCTGGACCTATTGAAGTCAGCCTTTTTAAAGTTTAGCACCTCTGTCCTGCTAGGTATAGTGCCCACTGTTCTCTGGATAGTAAATTTTATCATTTGGTGATCACTATCCCCTAAGTTGCCCTGAATCTGCAGGTTCCCCACCAGGTCATCCCCTGTGGCCAACACCAAGTCAAGCAAGGCATTACCCCTGGTGGGACTCCTTACCTCCTTTGTTAGCTGGAAGTCCTGAATACAGGTTAAGAATCTGCCTGAGCACTTAGATCTAGCTGACTGTTCCTCCAAGCATATGTCTGGGTAGTTAAGGTCCCCCATGACTACCATGTTTCTAGACTGCACAGCCTCTGAGAGCTGTCTAGAAAATTCCCCATCTACCTCATCCACTTGGTAAGGAGGCCTGTAGTAGACCCCCACCACCAGGTCCCTTTCATCCTGACCTCCTTGGATCCTAACCCACAGAGTCTCTGCTTCTCTATCCTCTGATCCCAACTTGATTAGGGATCAGATTGGATTAAAGAGTGATGGTGGGGAGTGGTGCCTGGACAGGAAGCCTAAGGGCCACAGATAATCCTCTCAGGAGCCACATGCAGCCCATGTACTACTTGTTGGGCATCCCTGGATTAGGTCATCAGAAGAATACAGTACTGTGCAAATCCTTCCTGCTGGAAGATGAACATGGTAGCAGTTATGAATAATAGTGTATGTAAAGGACAGATTTATTGGTAAAGAAAATAGCAATCCTTATGTGGCATGGTGTAGTATCTTTTGATGGGTAGAAAGTACTGTGAAATGAAAGTTTTGAATTGTAGGCTTGCTTGTTTGGTTGGCTAAGTAAAATAAATTTATTTTAAAATGCATTTAAAGTTACCTTTGTTGAGTGTATGCCTTCTTTACAATTTTTGAGATTTCTTTACACAGGACAAAGGTGTTAAAAAGTCTTTAGTATCCATTCCATTCTTGAATTAGCTTGCATTTTGAGGAGAATTTTACCCATAGCAGAGACTAGAGCTGCAGAGTAGAATGCCAAACATTTTGTACTGGCTAGTCTGATCTTGCTGCATTGAGCAGTATTTCAGTCAATACTGTTGCTCGTTACAGGGCATGGTGTATGTACCGTGTCTACTTTGGTTGCTGAGTCCAATGGGTGAATGACAGTCCTGTGTACAGTAGGGCACACCCGTGCACCACAGTGCTCTAAATCCGAACAGCAGAGTCTTTCCTCCCCTGGGAAAAAAGAAGAAAGAACCTGCTGTGCAGATTACAGGATGCTTGCAAAGATGTCTTAGCATAATTTGAAATCTCTGTGGATGATTGGGAAAGGAGTGCAGAATGCCACTCTGGTTGGCAGAGTCATCTTGCAAATGGAGCAAGGCACTGCGAGGTGGACAAGAACAAGTTTTGTGAGGACCAGCATCAGAAGAGCAGTATTTGAGTGTAAATAACAAGGGAACAAAAACAGGAGTTAAACAACTGGGAAGAGGGAGCCTTGCTAATTATTTGTCTGTTGTAAAATAGTAACTATCATGCTGCAGCTCTTTAACTCTGCCAAATTTAATTTGTCTATCCCCAGAAAACCCTACAGGAGGAAAATTTCCCATAGGAAAAGAACCTTACACTGCAGACAGCAAGCAGGGAGTAAAGGCAGTCTGAGAGGAATGTGTTGCTCCTCTGTGATGTATATTGCAGCCAATAAAATGAACAACCCATGAGTCCTGATCTTCTGTGTACCTGTTATGTTATTCCAAACTTGTTTGCTCTCATGCTTTCTCTCTCTCTCACTGCCAGTGAGGTTACGTCCCATTGTGACTCTTGGTGTCTTACATGTTCTCCATCCATCTCCATCTTTATCCTTGCATGTTCTCAGTCCCCCTACTGATAACCTGGTTTTGAGTCCTCTCTAACTTCTTAGCTGTTGCTGTCTCTGGCCACAGTGCCTCTCTAGTCACTGTGATCTGCATTTCATTGTAATTTTTGTGCATGGGCTATTATGAAGCAGAGGGGAACTGTTCTACAAAAGTTCTTTTCTACGGTAGGCCTGAAAAAGCACTGGCACTTAGTACCATTCCTAATACTAAAGTTGGTATTTGGGGACAGAAAAGAGTTGTAGGAATGTTTAAGGAGAATTTGAAAATAACCAGTTTTCTGACAAGAAAAATTTCAGGTTCCTGCTAGTAACTCAGCGTGTGATTTGGGCTGTCTGTTAGACAGTAACCAGTTTTGGCACTACTGTTTACTGGTATGACGTCATTGAAAAATACCTCAGTAGTTTAGCCCACATTTATTGTATCTGCTAAACTATCTGCATTTCTGCATATCTGAAGTTAGTATCTGTTGCTTTTTCAGCAATGGGACATGTGATTGCTAATGGCTTGGCTCTGGTTGGCACTGGGAGTTCAGTGCGGTTAGACAAAGAGCTGGACAGTGCAGTAAAGAAGATGATGGCTCTTTCAAAATCACAGTTGTTGACTGAGAGGGAGAAACTACATGTGTCTGCATTAGATTTGTATGTCCGTGGGTAAGTAGTTGTTTTTTAGTGGAACAAAAAGGGAGGCATGGCTTGGTTTTATCATTCAGTCTCTGTGATTTATCACATGTAGACCTACCTCCTTGTGGGCTGGATCAGAACCCACCCTATCCCTGCTCATCCCATCCCCAAGTTCCTGTGGGCTCATCCCACCCCTTCACTAGCCTCACAGGCCAGGTAACATGACTCTCCCTGGTGGATATGGTCTGTGGGCCTTATCTTTGATGTTCCTGGTTTAGAATAAGGTGTATATTGAAGACAGTGTAACTAATGTTCTTGTACATATAAAAACTAAGAAGTTACTGCAAGGCAGAAGACTGTCATTTGTCATTGAGTTTCCTTCTTGCCAGAGTAATATGGGTTTAGAAATAATATTAGGAGGAGGCACTTGAATCTCGTTGGTTCTATTGATGATTAATATAAATATGGTTTCTCATCTCCAGGCATCTTCCCCAAGCTTGTACAGTATGGGATCAGATTCTCCAGGACCATCCAACTGACATGCTAGCACTCAAATTCTCCCAGGGCACTTATTTTTATCTGGGCCATCATATACAAATGCGAGACTCTGTTGCCCGGGTTTATCCTCACTGGACACCTGATATTCCTCTGAGCAGGTATGTAATAGGTTGTCTTCAATTATTGATTGGATTACCTACATCTGGTGTGTGCCCCTGCTTTGGTCATCTGGTCAGCAGCATTATTTGGGGCTGTATATATGTGCTGATTATCCCTACAGCCCCATCCAAGCATATGGATGAGGTAAACTTAACTACCAGTATATAGAAGAATGAACATTTATTCTGTGTTCCTACTGATACACTGCTTATTTTTTTCTAAATGAGATTTTGCCCGAATGGAGCATTTTTTTTAAATAGCTTTCATGTGTCATAAATGACATGGGATGAAATCCTGGCTGTACTGACATCTTTGGCAAAAGTCATGGATGAAAAATGCCTTCCCTCTTGTTACCTGTGACACATCATAGTTTTTTACGTTAGCTTGTTTTCTTAAAATCATGGGATTCTTGTGGCCATGGTGTGTAAGGGGATGAGATGGATAATTATAAGGAGCCTTTGACAATCAGTCACCTACAAACATCAGGATTAGACTGAAAGGATAAGAAGGCCCTTACCAGTCTCCAAATAATGGAAGTATCCACAAGCCATGAGTAGTGGTGGTATTGGGAAAGAATAAGATCCCACTTTATCCAAGCATGCCAATGCCTGATTTTCTCAGAATTGTTGCATCATGAACCTTGCCTGTGATTCCCATAGTATGTTGATGAACCTAACCCTGTAGTTAATCAGCCCTTACCGAACCATAGAGTTAATTTCCCTTGTAGTTAATATATTTGTTGGTTCCTTTAGAGAGTGAAGATATAGAGCATATATTTACCATCTGTGTATATATGAATGGGCATGGCAGCAATCATAATGTTCACCATGTTGCCCAGTGTGTCTTGTACGCTTTCTTCAGTCCTTTGTATCCCACGCCTTTGCATGTTTCTGTCATGGCCAAAAGGCTTTCCATCCTCTCTTACCTCTTCAAAAGATCCATAGTTTTTATCTTGTGTTCTTTCAGTCAGAACTTTCTTCCCAGAGATTTGATCTAAATCTGCCTTACTGTAATTTAAGCAATATTAAGAAAAGCCCGGAGCGGTTCTGAAGAGTACTTCAGACCAATTCCTGGAAAGACTCTACTCTGTACAGAGTTTAGGGTATACCCCCATAAATCTTACCACTGTACTGAAGTCAAAGGTAGCACAGGGCAGACACAAGTAACCCAGGCTTGACACATCTAAGATCAAAACAGGTAGATGAGGGAGAAGTGGCTAGCTTGTCCTTGAGCTCAGAGTTTGTAGATACCTTAGAGTTAGACGTAACCTTAATGTTTCCGTTTTTGGTCTTGTATAAGTATCCATCTTAAAAGTGCTTTTCCATCTCTCTCTAAATTTATTTCACTGCAAAATTTAATTAGTAAATTAGTATAATGTTGTATGTATTATCAAGTTCGGGAATATATGCATTGCATCTTGTATGCTTTGCATACTTTGTTTAATTGACTACAAAAAATGTCATTTCCTTTAAAATAATACTCTACATCATAATCAGTTCTCTATGAGTTTAACAGAGCATATGGAAAACATAATTTTTCCTAAAAAGTGTACAGTGAGAAGGTAAGAGCTAGGTGGCCATTTGGTGGATTTCTAATTTTTATAGGAAAATCAGCTTCTGAGTTCTTTTTCTCTCTGCTGTTGAGTGTTACAACTTGCCGCGAAATTTTTTGTCACATATACGTACTTCTAGAGTTTTGCAATATAAGTGTCATCCTTATAGTTCTAAATGATTTTTCTTTCCTTTCATTTAGCTATGTGAAAGGCATTTTCTCTTTTGGACTGCTGGAAACTAACATGTTTGATTACGCTGAAAAGCTTGCCAATGAGGTAAGCAGGCCACTACTGGTGCTAAAAGCCTTTGAACTTGTAATCCTGTTCATTATTCCATATTGCATATGTTCATTTGAGAAATAAGATTTAATTATTTGGATCATAGAAACAGGGCTGGAAGGGACCTCACAGGGTCATCTAGTCCAGCCTCCTGCTCAAGGCTGGATCAGCCCTGACTAAACCATCCCCGCTAAGTTTCTGTTCAACATTTTCTTGAAAACTTACCCAGGCAGATATTCCACAATTTCTTTAGATAGCCTGATCCAGTGCTTTATTACCCTTATAGTTAGAAAGTTCTTCCTAATCTCTAACCTAATTTTCCCTTGCTGCAGCTTGAGGCCTTGCTCCTAATCCTGCCCCCATACAGTCACAGACAAAAGTCCATTTCTGTCTTCTTGCAGAGAGCTGGACTTTGTGTCACCTAAAGTTGCATCATATATGAGACTTAGACTTCAGTTTCTATGTTAGCAGTAGCTAATAGGGGTGTGCGAAACGAGCCGTATTTGATTCGGATTCATCCTGAATCAGGGACAGTGATTTGATTCATTGATTTGGATTGCTGTCCCCGATTTGATTTGGCCAGATTTGAATCTGAAGATTTGATGCTGATTTGGAAAATCAGGGATTCAGCCATAGACACAGCTTTAAATATTTTTTCTACATACCTCAAGGTACCAGGCACATGGCTCATGAATGCTGTGATGGTGAGGCAGATGGAGAATCCCATAGGAGCATGGGGGGAGGGCCTGCATGCTTGGTAGTGAACCTGGAAGTGAACCATAAGTACTTCCAGTCCCCATCTGAGTCCAAGTGCTACCAAGTGCTCAGGGGGGTTCGCCTGCACTCCGCCCAGCTTGGTGATTGTCTGCAGAGGGACCCCGGGTGCCCCCCCAGACTCAGGAAGCTCCAATTGCCAGGGTGCAGGGGGGCCCCCAGCACACTCCCTGGGGGACCTGGAAGTAGACCAGAAGTCCTTCTGGTCCACTTCTGGGTGTGCTGCCAAGCACACTGGAGAGCCCCCTGCACTCCTGTGGGATGTGCCATCTGGTCCACCATAACAGCATTCACAAGCTGCCTGGTACCTAGAGGTATGTAGAAACAATGTTTAAAGCTGCATCTACGTTTGAATCACTGAATCTTTTCGAATCTCTCTGAATCAATTTGGAGGGTTCTGATTTGATTCAGAGAGATTAAAAAGTCTCCTGATTCCATTCGGATTCAGAGATTCAGCCACTGAATCTGAGTTCGGCCACTGAATTTGGCCATTCTCAGAGGGAAGCCAACGGACTGTGGAGTGGATGCCTGCACAGTCAGGTGGGTAGCTAACTGGCTTAGGGACCACACCCAGAGCATGGTGGTTGACAGGTCATTTTCAACCTTGGGCTGGTATTATTTAATATCTTCATCAGTGATTTGGATGAGGGTGGGTTGAGCACCCTCTCCAAGTTCACAGATGATACCAAATTATGGGGCATAGTTAATACACCAGAGGGCAGGGAGCAGTTACAGGCTGACCTGGACAGGTTAGATCAATGGGCAGAACATAATAGGATGCAGTTCAACAAAGGTAAATGTAAGGTACTCCACCTAGGAAGGAGGAATCCCCAGCACACCTACAGGTTGGGGCATGTCCTCCTCAGCAGCTCAGAGGCTAAGAGAGATCTTGGAGTCATAGTTGACTCTAAGATGAACATAATCTGGCAGTGCAACAAGGCCATCAACAAAGCCAATCACACCTTGTCATGTATTAGCAGATGCATGACCAAAAGATTGAGGGAGGTGATGCTTCCTCTCTATGCAGCACTAGTCAGGTCGCAGTTGGAGTACTGTGTCCAGTTTTGGGCACTGCACTTCAAGAACGACATGGAGGATCTGGAAAGAGTTCAGAGGAGGGCCACCCACATGATTAGTGTTCTCCGTGAAAGACCCTAGGAATAATGGGTGCAAACTAGTGGAGAGTAGATTTAGGTTAGACATTAGGAAGAAATTTTTTACAATAAGGGTGGCCAGAGTCTGGAATGGGCTTCCAAAAGAGGTAATGCTGTCACCTAACTTGGAGGCCTTCAAGAGGAGGCTTGACAATCACCTGGCAGGGGTCATCTGCCTCAGTCCTCTTTCCTGCCAGGGGCAGGGGGTCAGACACGATGATCCATTGGTTCCCTTCCAACTCTATAATCTATGAATCTCTGCTGAATTGAATCAGGGTCCAAAGCTTCACACAGCCCTAGTAGATAAGTATTTATTTAAAATGTTCCACTAAGCATTGTCTTTTTTTTCTTTTTTCCTATCATCAGGCTTTATCTATAAACCAGACAGATGCATGGTCTGTCCATACCATAGCGCATATAAATGAAATGAAAGTAAACCTGAATAAAGGACTGACATTTATGACACAAACTGAAACCAACTGGAAGGTAAATGTCCTTAGCAATGCTTTCAAAATGGCTGCTTATGTGGGGTTCTTTCTTTCCATTCAACTCAATGTTTTTGAGTCCTGTTTACATACCTTTTCACCAGATTTATTATTAGTTACATAGTTAAACAGAAGAAGCCCTTGCTTCCAGGGGCAAGTCTTTGAATATACTATTAGGATTCAACAGACAGAAAATTTAGCAACCAATCCATAATTCAGAATACCATTCTGGGCATTAATCTTTTCAAGTATAGCTTGAGTGCTTATGGATGTGATCAGTAATACAGAGGTTTGTTTTAATGTCAACAGCCCTCCTCCTTTTTATGTCTATTTGAATGACCACATAAAGACTCTTGAGGCAAGTTTTGCCATTGGTGTCAGAGGAATCAGAAATTCCAACTGACAGATGGGAACATTATTTACTTATAACTTTTCTTCTTATCCTTCCTGGATTAGCTATTAGATGCAACCAGTTAGTGGCAGGGAACACTAAGAATCCAGTCAATGGTGCAGTAACAGAAACAAAAGCTGCTTATTGCATCTAAGTAAAAGCAGCTGCTTTTCCATCATAAAGATCTGGTCAAGGAGATGTGAGATTTCATTTAGCCATTCAGAATTTGCACTGAAATGAAGCATTGCAGAAAATGGTCCAAATTCGACTCCATTACACAAGTATAAATCTATGTTTAGTATACATGTTGTTTCAGTTGAGACATTCCAAATGTACGGTGGTTTGCATGAGAAGCAAAATCTCCTGTGTCTTTCTATGAACTTGGATAGCCCACAGGGCCAAAATATCACCCAATACTAATGAGTTTATTATTACACTGCCACTCTGAGATAAGTAACTGTTGTTATCCTGATTTCATGGATTGTAACTTGCTCAGTTTTTCCATAGGAACTCATCCTCACTCTCTTGAGTCCAAGTCCATTACTTCAACCACAAATGAATTTATTTTCTTTAGGTCCAGTTGGAGACAAGACGCTTTACGCACTGGGTCATTTTAACTTGTTGGTAATTGTGGCCGGGCACTGTGAGTGCCCGCCACTGGAGGAGATTGCGGCAGGATGCCGAGCTTGCCTGCCGCTAGAGGAGATCGCGGCAGTGGGGCGCTGAGCCCGCCGGCCGCTGGAGAGTGGTGAGAGCGCGGCAGGGCCTTGAGCCCGCAGCCGCTGGTGAGAGTGCGGCAGGGCCTTGAGCCTGCCTGCTGCAGGTGAGAGCGCGGCGGGGCATGGGGCCCACGACCGCGGGGGAGAGTGTAGCGGGGTGTTGAGCCCGTCCGCCACTGTGGAGAGTGAGCAGCACGGCACTGAGCCTGCCTGCCGCTAGGGGAGAGTGCGGCGGGGTGCTGAGGGTGCCGCCGCTGGTAAAGATCATGGCAGGGCACCGGGGGTGCCTGCCCCTTTAAGGCCCTGGACTTGGCAGCCTCCAGGTGCCTGATTAGGGCAGCCATTTTGGGACCCGGACTGCCTATATAAACACTGGCAGATAGGCTGCAAGAGCCCAGGCAGCAACATCGCCTGGCCGGAGATCTGCCGAGAGAACACCTGGAGGTAAGGGGGAGCTGCAAGAGGATAGTAGGAGGCTCCTGGTCCTGGCCATGACCTGAAACTGTACCCTGCCGGGAGTGGGTGGCCTGGTGGGGCTCTCAGTGGCGCGGGAGCCCCCAGGAAATGCCAGGCCAATTACCACCCCGGTGAAAGGCGAGTCGGAGCACCATAACCCCTTTGCCCCATTGCCGGGTGGGTAACCCCATAGGTTTGTGTTGATGTTTGGAAGGGCCGAGAAGGCAGACACTGTGAGAGAAAGTGAGGGACTAGAGACCCACCCGAGCCCGTATGTACCCTCGACTGGCCCATGCTGGGGCCGGGGGCCCACCGTGAGGGACGCCCAGGAGCCGGGAGCCTGGGGTCCTGACTGGCCTGGAGGTGGGCCAGGGCTAGGAACCGGAGGTCCCGGGGGGACCACACCTGAGGGGGCACGGAGGTACTGCGGTTGTCCCCAGGAGGTGGGGATAGCAGCGCGGGTATGGCACTGGGGGGCAAGGTGGCCCAGATGACGGTGGCGAGGCCGCCTGACTGGAGGGATCGGAGGAGGGTCTGTGTAGGAAGATTCTGGGGCCCAGTGTGGGGCCGACGAAGTAGTATAAGACCGAGATGCAATCAGCGAGGCTTGGGCTGCGGAAGGAGCCACAGATATCACCCCCTGGCATCGAGGCACGAGTGGGCAGCTTCCCGCTTATTAACATCAGTGAACATTAGATCAAGTCGTGGCAGGTGAGAACAGGCGGGCAGTTGGCCCACCGAGACGGGCGGGCGGGCTGTAGAGTACAGGAGGACGGCCCGGGGGTGCCCGCCTGTCACAGTAATTTTAGTTTTTTGTTTTAAATTCTTAACTAAAAATCATAACATAGTGTATAAGGTGATCAATTCTATTTTTTTTTTTCAACTTCTAAATTATAAGGTTGACCGTTTTTGGAATTGTGTTCCTTATCTCGACTTAAAGACAAATCATTGGGTCTGGATTGCATCCAAAATGCTATCTTCTCCTTAGTGCATGCTATTTCTCCTAATAATACTATGGTAAATACTTCAGTGTCTGTGTCTTTGCATAGAAAATATTTTGCCATTCATCAGCACAAGTCTCCAAAAGACATGGATGGTGTTGGTAGGTGAACTGTTTTAAATGCTACTTGCGATTTAGCTTTTAAGCAACATATATTTGCCTATAGTGCTTTTATTCGCTCTAACTGTTTACTCTGTGTTTTATTGCACGAAGTAAAGTGAAATTTGCAGGCTTTCTTCTTAGACTACACTTTAAAGGTTGATAGGGAGCTTGGCAAAAAAATGCAACTTCATGAAAAAGTTAATGAATTTAGAGTGTATTGCATACCCAGTCGAAGCCAGATTGCTAAGAAGCTCTGGAGACACCTGTGTCAATTTCTAGAGGAAAGGGTGTTAAAAGTTTATTTGTAAAGGAAATAGAAATGGTACTTGAGTCTGTTTCTAGCGTATTCAAGATCTTAAGTTGCCTCTGTCACCCAAAAGATTGGAATAGTTTGTAGCAGTTCATTAAAACAACATGCGTAACAGCTCTCATGTGGTTCTTTAGTTTGCTCTTTTGTGCAACATGTGTTTTATTAGTAAAATCAAGTCTTAAAGTGCCCATTTGTGCTTTTATGCTTGACTTTTAATGATTGAACTTATGGATAGAGAGTGTTCAAGCCTTCACTTCAGGATCAAATCAGGCATATCATATCTCAGAGCCCTTAGAAATTCTACTTTAACAAAAAACGTAATGAACAGTACAGACAATATGGATAGAATTTTTTTAAGTTCCTAAGTGATCCAGGCCCCTGTATTCTGGGTTACTTTTGGAACTGGTTCTTAGACTCTTGGTTCAGAAAAGTCTGTTTATTTTTCCCTGGCTGATTCGGGGATGTCACAAGCCCATTTGTCAAATTTAGCTCTTGCCCTGCGTTTCACTAGCTTCCAGGACAGCTTTGCTCTGGCAATCATACATTAATCTTACACAAAACTTTACATTGGCAGCCCCCATCAACTGTTTTATCCCTGGGAAGGGAATCCAATAATTTTACTCTCTCAACTTTTATAATAGATGGCTGTGTAGAGCAAACCTGGTAATATCCCCTTTGTGTCAGTCGCTTTATCACCTGTCTTGATAGAGTCCATTTTGTAGTGTAATATTAAACAAGCAATGATAACCTTTTGGTTTATCTATACGACGTAAAAAACTGATATTGCCAAGGACTTTAACACTTCTCAAAATCTGGTATTGCAGTAAGCTGGTATGACAGTGAGCACAGTTTGCCCTTGTGTGAGGCAACTGACTTGTACTATGCCACTGTGCATTGAATTATAAAATCACAGAAAAGCAGAGCTGGAAAGGGCCCCACTTGGTTGCCTACTCTAGTCTTCTCACTGAGGCAGGGTCATCCATACCCAAAGCATGCCCTACAAGTTCTTGTCTAACCTCTTCCTGAAACTGCATAAACAAGAATGGAGGGTTTAAGATGCTTTGTCAGATATGTCCCTTCTTCCCTCTGTCAGCAGGGTATTGTCCAGTCAGGCGTCTGTTTGTTGCCACATCATTGACTCCAGAAGATATCTGCCAAAGTAATGGAAGGGCATATTTGAACTCTTTATGCTGTCAGCCTTTGGCTGGAAAGAAAGACAATGGAGAGGTTTTTTCAATTGTGCTATCAAATGATAGTCATTGTGAGCAAGAGTCAAAATGCATTTCCATACTGAAAAATGACTCTGTAAAACTGAGAGAAGAGGGCCTCCAAACCTGAAGTACTGCTACATTCAGTAGCTTGGCTAAGTCTATTCCAGCCAGGCAGTTGGTTCAATAAAAGATAACCACGAAAACCCTTGCTTCTCACATGTTCTAGACCATCATTCCATCACTACCAAAACTGTAAAACTTTATTTTTAAGATTTCAGTTCTTTATTGCTCTGAATAGCCTCAAAGAGGAAAACCATTCAGTAAAAAAAGTGCCAGTCAGTATTCAGAGGGGAATTGCAGTTCTAGATTGTTAGCTTTTTTATCTGCTCATGACTTAGAAATTCACATTTACTGCAGAATAAGACTGACCTCTAAAATCAACTGAATCGATTTTAAACTGAGTTTACACATTGGCTAAATTCTTTCTTTCTCTCTCTCTCCTCAGGATGCTATGGTTGCTGGTCATAATTATTGGCATTGGGCTCTGTATTTCATTGAAAAGGTATGGAGATGATTTTATATCTGTGCTGCACGTTACAGGTGGACAATATGACAAATAAGTTTCCTCCCTTTTAAATATGTTGCAGTGTTTCCAAAATAGTGTGATAGCATTTGTGTTGCTGCTACTTTTATTCAGATATTTTCAAATTATTTCATTTTTCAAAGTATAACATGTTAAAATGTAGAGACGTTAGTGTCAAGCCATTAAGTACTCATGGTAATTGCACATTCTGCACAAATGTTTTGATACAGTGATGAAACCCAGTTCTGTAGTCCTGAAAAAGGCAAAATTCCCATTAACTTCAATACAAATAGTGCTGGCATAAGGGGTTTTGAAGACACTTTGCATGAATTATCCAGGAGACTCAAATGGCTACTGTGAAAAAGAAAATTGATATCACATGATCTGAAATGCTGCATGTTCCTAGAAGTATTTAAGATGTTTTGAAACCCTTAATTAAAATATTTATACACAACCTATTGGGCAAAAAACCATTTTGCTTAGTTTAAACAATGCAGTTAAGGCTTTTGTGTGGGGCAAAACTCAGCAGCGAGATAACAGTTGACATGTATGTAAAGCAGTGTAAGTTAATCAAAAAACACAGGTTGTTAGCAAAGAGTGTACTTTGCCCCAGCTTGGCATGAGGTTAATACAAAATGTGTGCAACTCTCAAAATGCCTGAACCTGGAGAGACTAACTTGAAAGGAGGTTCTTTTTCTACTTCCTTGCTGCTTCCTAGATTTTCTTCTTGCAGACACCCCTCCCCCTTCCCTGTGCACATCTTGCCAGGCTTTATACATTGTGCTTGTTTTACACATCTACTGAAAACCATGCTAGGACAAAATATACTTCCTTGTATGATTTTACCAGGAGTGTAACATACATCAGCTTTGCTGTTGCTGCTGAATTAGACCCAAAGACTTCAGGGATAATTTGCCTAGTAACTCCTGGTGCAGTTCCAACTGAAATTTCCTTTAAGTCTTTAAAGCTCTTTCAAGCTGGAGCTTTGGATTAAAAGCTGTGGAAAGCTGATTTATTCTTCTGTAAAAAGACTGTTTATAGAGGATGACTTGGGATGCGTATTAAGACTAGGACCTACTCTTCTACTCTGTATGTAATCGAGGGGACTTGAATATACATATAAATATGAATTATAAGATTTATTAGAATATAAGACTACGAGGCTGCTTTGACGATTTATGATAAGCATGTGAGTAGGAATGACTTCTTTAGTGAAAATGCATTATGCGTTGCCCGGTGTTTACAAATTTTTTCTGTATTTAACATAAAGAAAATTATGGTGTGATACAGATTTCTGTTCTATTTATAAATGTTTAAGTGTCAGTTTAAGGCAACTGTTACTCAACTGGTAAAAATACATGTGCGTTAGAGGTCATTCTAAAATGCCTAAAAGTTTCTTATGCCATCGTGTTTGTATTTTGTTTACTCCATATGTTAGAAACTATTTTAAATGTTATGCCTGAATTTTTAAAAAATATTTTCACTTTACTGTTTTTCAGTGCCTTTAGCTTTAGCCAGACTGCACTGACTGCTCTGTACAGACCATAGAAAGACTGGAAAAAAATACGTAAATACCTAATGTGATATAAAATGCATTCTTGGTAAATCCAAGGTGTTTTGAGTGAAGTCTGAGCTCAAAGGTTAGATGACAAAACATTTTAGTCATGTTTTTCCCCTCATTTCTAGGTGATATGTTAAAGGTCTTTGGATTTCAGGAAAACCTTTTGGAATGGTACACAGGCAATGAATTAGGAGTCTGCATAAGACATTTCTATGCCTGCATTGTTTTTAAATGATACTACGATACCTTGTCCTGCCTAATACTGTTGCAATGTATCTTGTTTGTCGTTCCAAAAAAATCAAAGAATTGCATCCTTTGTAGACTGAAATATTTGTGAAAAGGTGAAATTTGCAAGATAACTGTATCTGGAAGAGTAGACTTTTTGCATTGTCAAGATAAATTTTGACTCTCAAATTAACTTTCCACTTCTATGTGGGTCAGGCAACTTAAAAATGCCTTCTGATTGCAGATTGGTCCCCGGTGTAGGACAAGTGGAACTCTGCTAGATGTGGTTGATAACTGCTCTATGCTGTACCGGCTCCAGCTAGAAGGTAAAGAAATGCTATTTCTGTATTATTCTTCTTTAAAGGGTGAAGAGCAAAGCACCACTTTTCCAGCATGCTGGAGGAGCAGTGTTAGAGACAATATACAGAGCAAAGCTGAATGATTGCTGTTACAGGGGCCAACTCTTTAAATTGATGCTTTCCTTGGGAGGTGAATGTTAAGTTTATATTCATGTTCATTACCTGTATTTCTCCTCTGAGCTGTTCAGCTAGTCAGATATAAATCCATGTTTTTCTTTATCAACTAATTTCACTTTCTTTGTCCCTGGACAACGAGAAGTTGAAAAATCAACTGCATAAAGCAAAACTGTCCAGTTTCTAAGAGGCAGGGGGTCATGCCCTCTGCGACCTGTGGAGAGGTGGCAGGGGGGAGGGGTCCATACAGCAAATGGTAGTAGTGCAAACGAAGTGCTATTAGATGCCATCTGGCTTCTCTTGCTGGAAAGATCCAATCAAGTCCAATATTTAAGTATTAATTTTTATACTGATTGAAATAAGAGGTCTATGAATGTACTGTATCAGTCATTCAGAGAGTTTCATGAGACAAGCTAAGCGAGAGCTCTGGAAAAATAACTTATTCACATCCCAGTTTGTTTAATTTTCATGGAACTCTGCTACATCAGGTCATGATGAACTCATCTGCATATGTATTTTGAATTGGTAATTAAATGCCACAGATTAATTGAGAACAATGATAAAAGCCCATCCTGTTATATGGGTTAAGGAGAAGGTGATCTATCTGCTGATAGGCCAAAATCCCTGCTAATTCCTGCTAATCTTGTCTAGGATATTGGTGATAATTTATAGATAATCAATTAATTGTTTACTAAAGTTAGAGTCTCACACTGAGAATTCTGCTGGATGTAGAATTGTTTTGATTTCTTTTTTTTAAATCAAGGTTTATGCAGTTAGTTATAAATTAATTATGTACCATGTGATGTATGTGGAATTGTTTTAAGTCATGTATGTGATTCCTAGGGATAAAGCTGGGAAATAGGTGGGATGAAGTTCTGCAGCTGACAAAGAAGCACACCAAAGATCACGTTCTGCTTTTCAGTGATGTCCACATTTTGATGTCTACGCTAGGAGCTAAAGACCACAAATCCACCAGTGAGTTCTTAACAACTCTCCAGGAACTTGCCAAGTAAGCAACTGATTTAAAATGTTGTTCTGAATATAACTGTTCTCCTATCACAAGTTGAGGTGAATCTTCAGGAATTTGCCAAGTAAAAAATTGTTGTTTTGAAGGTAATTTTCCCCAATGTCATAACCAGACTGATTTAGCAGGTTGATGTTTCTGATGCTATCCAGTTAGGAAGGCCATCCTGTTTTTATTTTGTTTTTGGTTGTTTTTATTAAATGATGACTGTGTTCATGTCTGGGATAAGTCTTTAATACTGGCAGGTAGCAATGTAATCATATAATTCAGGTGTTCATGGCAAGTAACTGAACCATTAGTTTGTTGGTTAGTTAGGTTCCTTACCATGGGTCTATATTTGGGATATGACTGTTAGTAACTGAATGCAGCTATGTCCTATACAGTAGGGGGGTGTGATGCTTCAGTCACCAATTCAATTTGGAGAAGATTTGGTGGCCGAATCATTGAATCCAAATTGAATCAGGAGACCCATAAAAAAACTCTGAATCAATTTTGAAGCATGCAAATCAATTCGGAAAAGATTTGGCAATTCAGAAAAGGCGGACTTGTGGGGAAACAAACTGAGAAGAGATTGGCAGGGAGGGGGAAGACTGCTCTAATATTGACATCTGTAGCTGGCCAATGACTGATCTTTCTCTGAGTTCCCTTCCAATCACAGTGCTCAGGGGGAGGGACGTAGAAACAGCATATAAGGCTCTGTGTGAAGCCTTTCCATCCTTTTTGTGAGCTGCTTGTCTGGAAGCAACAGCCTGTGAAAGGTACTGGCTGCAGTGACTGGCTTCTTAGTCAGCCTCTTCACTTCTTTGCTAGTCTCTCTATCTCGTAAGCAAATAGAAAAAGATGTATTACACACACACACACACACACACACACACACACACACACACACACACACACACACACACACACACACACATTAAATACATACAAGATGGATTACACACCAGCAGAAATTTTTCCAGCACATCAAACATGAAGCATGCTAGAAAGGTCTTCTGGCAGGGAAGCAAGAGGGGCTAGTGGGGGAGAGCTGCAAGTTCCCCCCTGCCCAAACTTAGATGCACACTCTTCCCTAGCAGCCATGAGGCTTCTGCTGCTAGTGGAACAAGGAGGTGGGAGCAGTACCTGTTCCTGCACCTGCACCACCTCCACTAACACCAGAAATAGCCACCAGCATGACAGTCTCCTTCACCCCAACTTCAGCTCCCTCCCAGCATGAGCCTCCCAGTGCCAGAGGAGGAGCTGGATCTGGAAC
>JAGPOW010001296.1:16233117-16246759 GCA_030014935.1 Caiman crocodilus | reverse complement strand
AGCTCCTCCGGGAACCTCCGGGACCTCTCGGACTTGGCCGACTGCTCCTCCCAGCAGATGTCCGGGTAATTGAAATCACCCATGACAATGACATCCCTCAACCCAGCTGCCTCCTTGAGCTGACCAGCAAATTGGAGGTCCAGCTCCTCCCTCTGGTTGGGTGGTCTATAGCAGACACCCACCATTAAGTCCCTTTTCCCTCGTCCTCCTTCCAGCCTGACCCAAATCGATTCCAGCTGGTCCTCAGCTGCCCCCAAGTTGACGCTCAATGCAGAGAATCGCTCTTTAACACAGAGCACAACCCCTCCGCCTCTTTTCCCCACCTATCCTTCCTGAAAAGGGCATATCCATCGATGCCTACCACCCAGTCATGGGTCGGGTCCCACCAGGTTTCTGCGAGCCCAACCAAATCTGGGTCTTCCACAGCCACCAGGGGAGATCGCTCCTCCCGCTTACCTCCCATGCTGCGAGCATTTGTATAGAGGCATTTGAGGCTACCCACTGCTGTCTCTCCCTCTCCACTTGTTTTCCCTAAGCCACAACCGCAAACCCTCGCCCGACTTACCTGGCTCAGCAGCAGAGCATCCTGTCCTCTCTCGGCAGGCCCGTCCCCTGGCAAAGCTAGTTTAAAGCCCGCTGCACGAGATCAGCCAACCTAGAAGAAATGAAACGCTTACCTTTAGGTGTGAGGTGGAGTCCATCCTTTGCCAGCATGGTCTGCGTAGAAAAATACGGGCCATGATCGAAGAATCCAAAGCCCACATCATAACACCAGCCCTGAAGGCACTAATTTACAGCTGCGATGCAGGCCTCATTGCCTTCCCTGTCAACTCACTGGCAGAATGGTGGAAAACACCACCTGCAACCCAAACGCCTTGAGCTGTCTTCCGAGGGCCTTGAAGTCTTCTACAATGTCCTCCGGCCGGCTTCTAGAAGCGTCGTTGGTTCCCACGTGGACTACCACTAACAGATGTTAATCGGTGGACCCAACAATCTTCCGGATGCTCTCCATGACATCCTGAACCCGCGCTCCAGGCAAGCAGCAGACCTCTCGGGCCAAGGGGTCAGGACGGCAGATGGGGCCTCTGTGCCCCTCAGGATGGAGTCCCCGATGACCAGGACTCCATGATTTTTCCTCCTTTGGGACCGCTTCTTCCTCTCTGCTCGTGATGAAGGTGCACGATCATCACTGCGAGGGGGGTGCTGCTCAGTAGTCTCCTCCAGGGTGGCAAAGGCCACATACCTGTTCCCAAGTGGCACTTCAGGTACAGGCTCTGCAGCAGCACGGGCTGCCCTGGATCCAGGGGGAACTTGCTGCCACCATCAAGTTGCTCTTCTGGGTCTGGGGGGCTCGTCAGTAGGTTTCTGGCCCTGCAGAGAACAGAAGAACATCAATTTCGTCCTCTGCCGCCCGAATCTCCCACAGCCTGCTCACCTCAACCGCCCCTCCAGGGCCTGAAGACGGTCACAAGGGGAGCAGCCAAGGGAAGCCCCGGGCTTCTCCCCAACCCCAGGGTGGGGCAGGTGGACAGTGAACCCCCAGGGGCTCGGTCTGGGTGGCGGCCTCAGAGGAGTGCCGGGGGCAGCACCGGGGAAGGGGGAGGGGGCAGGCCCCCTGGCAGTGGCACTGTGTACTCACCATGTTCCTAGTCAATGAGATCTTCCCACTGATGAGTGCTTCCTCAGTTCCTCCTTGCACTCCTGTGCGAACGCTGGTGCAAACGCTGGCACGCCCTTACAGAGAGTGCTCTGTTCGCGCGCTCTGCTCGGGAGTGCGGCTCCCTGTCGGCTCAGCTAAGAGCGATCCGGGAGGCTCCCCCTCTGGATCAGCTGCAGCTGTGCCGGCTCTAACCCCACTTACCTCTTCTCCGCCGTTGAGTGGAAAGGGATCTCGGAGTCCTAGTGGACTCCAAGATGAACATGAGTTGTCAGTGTGACGAAGTCATCAGCAAAGCTAACTGCACTTTATCGTGCATCAGCAGCTGCATGAAAAACAGAACCAAGGAGGTGATACTTCCCCTCTATCAGGCGCTGGTCAGACTGCAGTTGGAGTACTGCATCCACTTTTGGGCACCACACTTCAAGAGGGATGCGGATAACCTGGAAAGGGTCCAGAGAAGGGCCACTCGTATGGTTAAGGGCTTGCAGGCCAAGCCCTACAAGGAGAGACTAGGGCACCTGGACCCCTTCAGCCTCTGCAAGAGAAGGTTAAGAGGCGACCTTGTGGCTGCCTATAAATTCATCATGGGGGCGCAGAAGGGAATTGGTGGGGTTTTATTCACCAAGGCACCCCTGGCAGTTACAAGAAATAATGGCCACAAGCTAGCAGAGAGCAGATTTAGACTGGATATTAGGAAGAACTTCTTCACAGTTAGAGTAAAGGTCTAACTGGATCTAACTGGACCAAGGTCTGGAATGGGCTCCCAAGGGAGGTGGTGCTCTTCCCTACCCTGGGGGTCTTCAAGAGGAGATTGAATATGTATCTAGCTGGAGTCATCTAGACCCAGCACTTTTCCCTGCCTATGCAGGGGGTCGGACTCGATGATCTATTGAGGTCCCTTCCGACCCTAGCATCTATGAATCTGTATATCCACAGTATTCCCATCATTCAGCCAACCAGTTACCTTGTCAAGAAGGAGTTCAGTTTTCTTTGACAAGATATAGTCATAGTAAATCCATTGGTCCATGACATCAGTAGAACAACACCAATTTATACTAGTTAAGCATCCTAAAATCTTGACCGTTGAAGTCTTGGATGTCTTTTTTGACAGGTGGGAGAGTTGCTTTAATGGTCTTACTGCTAGTTAAGATTACAGGCGATTGAACACTAACTGTACATTGGTCTTATCTAAACAATAAGAGATTTCCCAGTTCAACAAAAGGAAACTTAAAGGAAATTTAAATCACTTTAGATAACCAGGGCATATCTTTAAGTGTAGACAATCCAAAGCCTGTTTAATTCTTATTAAACCCATTTCAAAAACAGGTTAAATTAGTTTAAGTGTATTTATATTAGTGTTTTGCATGAGTTCAGTAAGAGTGATTTGGAACTGACTTACTAAATCCAATGCAATTTATCTAGGTCCTCATCAATATTAGCTTTCACAAAGGCAATTATGAAAACTGTTTTCTTTGGTTTACAGTTTTCTTTTTCACTTTCTGATCTTTATTTAAGATATCTGTGCAATTTCATGTTGGCTTTCCCAAAAATAAAAAATATTTTTACAGAGAAGAAAGCCATGGATTCATTGACTCAGCTAAGCTGTGAGAGGGGAATTGTGAAGCATACACCTGACCACATGCATGCAATATGGGAGTGGCTGTGGAAATGCAAATAGCAAGTCAGTTATATTCTGGGTACTTCTGCAGAAATACTTCCCCCTTTGCATTGTGGGATACCTACCATTTGGTGAGGCATTGGAGCCAGAAGGGTCCAAGTTCAACTTTTGTGGGGACTCCTGGAAATAATCTGAAAGTTGTCTTAGCAACCTTCAAACCTCAGTCTTCTACACATCAACAGCTTCCACAACGAGGCAATATAACTGGTTTACTGTTGCTAGTTATACACATTACTGCCAGGCTTCAACTACCCACAACGAGCAACAGAAAACCTTGCTACCAAAGAAGCTGCAGCAAAGGCTCCCGATGGACAGTTCTAGCCTCTTTTCATGTAATGGCAGTGACCCATACGAAAGCAAAGACCCCAAATGACAAATGAAGATTGCTTGTTCTGGGAGTATGTGCAGTCCATGGGCCATTGGGTATGGGAAAACAAGTATGGACTGGGGGAAGGGGATCATGCTGCAGACGCACAATCACCTGCAGTGGCAGAGTTTCCGGATGAAGGAGGGCACTTTTTTCCAGGGATCTGTTCACTGGAGGCCAGCAACAGCTATTATCTACCAGCTAGAAATGGAGAGATCAACTTTTAGTGATACTGCAGTGCTGTCAAGTTGCCAATTACTACAGGAAAGGTGTTGCTGGAACAGGGGATGGGACATACTAACCCATTCTTTGCAGTAAGCCTGAGCTCATGAATAGGAAGGTTTCCCCCCCACCCCATCATGCTGCTGGGCCTGCTCAACCACCATGGGAGATTAACAGACAATTACACAGGATGACCTAGAGCAGGGGTTGTCAACTAGGGGTACACATACTCCCAGGGGTACTTGGGACAGGCCTAGGGGGTATGCATGTGCAGGAAGTGGGGATGAAGTGTCACCATGCAGCATCCCATGCTGCCATGCCACCCAGCCAGCTAGACGGGGTGGAGGTAGGAGAGAAGCTCACACGTGGTGGTTGCCGCTGCTCCACATCTGGCCACTCGTCACCACCCCCTTCCACCACTGCTCGGCATCTGACCACACGTCGCCACACCCCAACTCTGACTTGGCAGCTAGGGGTGCACTGCTCCGCGTCTGGCCACTGGGGGAATGGCGATGCAAAAAGATTGAATTATTTTCAATAACTGCGCCCCGGCTTCCTTAATGAGGAAAGACAAGTTTTCCAGAACTGCTTAAACCTGGAGATCAGCAGCGTGAGCTTTGATTCTCCTGCTCACACCCGATGAGTCTGCCTAGCCCTTTACTGCTGTGCTTTGTGAAGCGTTGCATGGGACATGGTCAAGATTTGTTAAACTCAGCAATTTCTTAAAAGGACATATTTTCACTTTGCTAAAACTGCTGCTTATTTTCACATCTGGGTAGATGAATAATAATTATAGATTTAACTATGCCCCTTAAGCGAGGGGCCGGCATCCTATAGCCCATGAAGGTTTGATTTGGCTGATAGTGGATTCCTCTGTAGCTGGTGGAGAGGCTGAGTTCGTGTGATTTGTCCCAGTAGCTCTGGTCCCTTTGTCTGCCTCAGAGTCCCCTTGTCCATCTCATGCCCTGCCTGCCGTGGGAGATGCTGCTGCAGGTATCAGCATGGCTAGCAGACAGAGGCTTAATGCCATCGCGCTACTGCAGCTGTTGCCTCTCAACACTGAATTTATCATGGTCAATCCTTACTGAAAATGGGAATTGGCAACACTTGGCAATAGCAACATCAACAGCTGCAGAAGGGGGGTGCCAGAGGGTCCCGCCACCTAGCAGCTGCTGCATTAACACCCTGTTTGTGCTAGCACATCCCCAGCAACAACAGCACTTCTCTTTGGAGATAGGGGTCTCTTTGACTATACCAACGACAATAAGGCATGCTGAGAAGAGCTGAGGGGGGCAGTCACCTGATGAGTGGGTTGGTGGCACACAGAAGCAGCCTGGATTCAATAAAAGGAGGCCATTGCTTGCAAGGTTGTTAACCCTTGCCATAAGACACAGAAATACTGTCAGCTGTATTTTTTGGCACTACCAGGGTGAATGGAGAATAATAATATGAATTATCCATTAGTGGCCAATTACCTAGAGCTGATCAAGGTTTAGAGTGAAAACCAAGGTGAAAAGAGCTGGTTCTGAGGGATTTCCTCTTTCCAGATGATGTGGCCTTGTGTCACGGCAGCACCTGCGGGAGGCTTTGATCCCCCGGAGGTCCCTTGCACCGTGTCCAGGCCGGCCCAAGGACACCCTCTAATTCTCGCCTGCCATGACTTTGACGATTAGTATATGCAGGGAGGCTGCCTTCTACCTCCTTGGGCACGGCGTATCGGGACCTCTGTCCCCGTGATCTCCCAGACTGTCCAGGGTCTCCAGGTGTACTGGGTGCTCCCTAGGCCCCCTAGCCTTAGGGGCTATGCGTGGCTCCGACCAACCCTTAATACCACACCCCAAGCCTCGCCGATGTACTAGACGTTGTCTCGTCAAGATACATGCCCGCTCTCTCTCGGGCCCTCCCTGTAAGCTCGCTTGCTCTGGGCCCTCTTAGTGCTACCATCCCCTCCTGGGATTCTCAATGAGACCGCCCCTCCCTTGCGGGGGGGTGTGGGTGTCAGTGCCCACTCTGGGCTTCCTAATAATATTAGTGCCCCTTCTGGGCCTTTTCTAAAATATTGTCCCTCTCCGGGACTCTTGTCCGCTCCGGGACTTCCTGTCGAGCCCCAGTCTTCTAGGACCTCCGCACGGCTACCCTCTCTTAAGCCGAGCGTATCGTCCTGCAATCCCCTCTGACCAGGAACCACCGCAACCACTTGCCCTTCTCTGGAGGTGCTGTGCTGCTAACCCCTTTCTTGGGGTCCACCACAGCACCCTGCTCCTGGCTGAGGTCTACCGCCGTACAAGCCTACAACTGGACTCGCTACGCCCCTCGCCTGTGCCTCTCAGTATTGCCCCTTGCCTGGGCTCCTTAAAATACTGCCCCCCGTCTAGGGCTTCTCACATGCATTGCCCCTTGTGGGCTCCTTAAAATACCGCCCCCTGCCTGGGGCTCATCATGCCCATATCTGGGCTCTTCAAATGCCCCTCTCTGGGCCTGGGGTCTCTGCACCCCATTTTGCTGCACCCTCTCTGGCGCTAGATCGCGCCCTCCCAGGCACCAGGGCCCCACACCCTGCGGGTCCCTATGAGGCCTCCTCCTTCCCCTAATAGCCTCACCCAGACCACCGGTCTACAAACACCAACAAGGTAAACACAAGCCTCCTGGCTGTAACTCAAACATAAGGCACCTGGCCATAACAACGTAAGCCTCCCTCCCGGCTATACCACGGCATCATTGCTCCAGCCTCTGGAGCTCTTGTGAGATTCACTCGCATTTCACCTCCTGGAGCTCCTGTCCCTCTGGCTGCTGGCAGGGAACTCCCAGCTTGGCTCTGGCTCTGGGCTTTATATGAGCCAGGCCCTGCCCCTTAGGGTCAGCTGACCCCCGTTAGTTGCCCTGGCAACCTGCAGCTGTGCTCATTATCGCATTGCTGGGACTTTCCCCAGCAGTTTTCCCCTCTCTAGGAGCGGGGCAGCGAGGTGCACCGTGACACCTCGGTTGCCCACAATGCATCTTCCCTGCAACATTCCTTGGCAGATTTTCTGGGTCATGCAAGAACGTTGGGTTGACAATGACTCTCAAGGAGACTGTGATCAAGTATCAAAGGGGTGGAAGAATCAGTGCCTGACATCACTCTGGAGCAGTGGCAGACAAAATATGGCCCACAAGCTGCATCCAGCCCACCAGCTGATTGGATCCAGCCAATGGCTGCCCCTGCAGCACTCCACGTGGGGCTGAGCCCCTCCTGCTTCCACCAGGAGCAGCCCACACCATGCTACTTCACAGGACAGCCTGTGCCGCACTTCCACCAGCCCCAGCTTTAGCCAGTCTATACAGCATCCCAGCGGGGCTACTCCCAGTGCACCTGCAGGACCGTCTGGAGGAACCCCCTGCTGTGGGCACTGTGAGCCTGGCCAACTTCACTTTGCAGCAGTCAAGAACTGTCCCATAAGATTATGCTTATCCTCAGCACTAATCTTTCAGTAATCCTACAGGTTAACAGTCTAGCAGGCATCACGCAGAAGTTCCTAAATTCCTGAGGCATGCCAGGTTTCAGACAGAGTGGTGCAGAGGTTTCTGAGAAAGTGCACCTCGAATTTCTAAAAGCAAATAAAAAAGGGAAATAGGTGCGGAGTGAGGCACTCACTCTGTCTGCATGTGGAGCTTGGGGAACCCCAGCAGTGAAAGGTTCACCTTCAGGAGCACCAGCTACTCCACCAAACCAGGATCCAAGGAGGTGTGGTGGGATGTCACAACATCCCCAGTAACGCTGAACATCCTTTCACTTGGAACACTGGTTGGTGGACAGGACAGGTACCCTTGGGCAACCTGTCGCCAGATCCTGCCACACCTGGCTGTGGGTTGCCCAATAGGCCAAGGTGTCACAGTGCAGCAGCTTCATGTCCTTGGCAAGATAAATAGCCACCGTGGCCTTCACACTACCTGCCTGATGGTGGGGTCTGGTGCTTCTGGACCCGAACATTGAAGCCATGCCCTTGACCCACATTGGCAGCGGCTGTAGTGGAGGAGACTGGCTTGTGGTTGGAGTGCTGGCACAGGGAAGTGGATCCCTTTCTTCCATGTCCCCCTGTCTCTGCCCTTCTGCCTTCCTGAATCTGTTCACCAGCACCTCTGTACAGCGATCGAGGGTTTTGCTGCTGCAGACGCTTACCTTCACCCTCAGGTCATACATGCCTGCCAGCACGTCGACCGTACTGGACTGCAACAGATCCAGAAATTTTTTTGCCCTCCTTCAGCTGCTTCACCAGTGCCTGCACCTCTGGTGAAAGTGGCTTGCACTAGCCAGGAACATCAATCCCCTGGGACTTCTCCTTTTGATTCTCAAGCTCCTTCACTACAGGGATCACCTGGCTAAGGATGGCGTTGCCAGTGCTAAGGCTTTCAGCAGTCTCGAGGAATGGCTTGAAGACCACCAAGATCTGGGAGATGGTATCCTGCTCAATTTTGTTAAGGGGGCCACTGATCCCATTCTCCCTAACCAAGGCCATCTCATGGATGCCTTCTGTTGCTTGACCAGCCTTTCCGGCATCAGGTATGTGGAGTTCCACCAGGTCTCTGTTAGCAATAAAAACTTAGGACTCCGGACTAGCCCAGGGATTGACACAATACCTCGTTCAATGAATGACAGAAAGGCTTTATTTACTATAAGTATTTAAAATTACGGCAAGTGAGCCTAAAACAAATCAAAGTCCAGTAATTAGCTGTAAGGTGATGATTTCTCACCAAACAGGCGACAAAGAGGTGGTCTGTTTCTTTTCAACTTCTTGAGTAAGTCGGGTGCATCAGCAGCTAGTGTCAGAGAGATTTCTCACTCTGTAAGCACACGCGCTGTTTGCTGCTTTATTGCCTTTTTATACCCTTAGTTTAGAATCTTCAAAGCATTCTTTTAGTTGTGTAAATCAAGAAAGAGTCCCAAGCAGTAATTGACTGGAAAAACCTGCTCATCACTGGTTATCAGAAAGTTTTAGTTTGAATGAGTTACCTTCTTCAGTAGCAAGAGGTTACCTTAGTTTGAAACGTATCAAGAAACTGATTAACAGCTAGGAAAAACATGCTAAGTCAGGAGGAGACATCTATTACATATGGAGAATGTCTCTTCCTGCACATAAACACGAGTTAGTCACAAAAGAAATATTCACCATATTAATTAATCAAGGATAGACGTTTCATATGGTTACACACCAGACACCTAGGAGTCTGCTTGAAGTCATTCTGAATATAGCAAGATAAGCTGGAAGAGATACTTCATTATTTCTTCTTAGATGGCCTAGCCATGAACTCTCATCCTCTTGCAATATGCAGTTAGCATTATTAGTCTGTATTGTAACTTTTGTGAGGAGGTCCAAGCTTAGCATGAGTTTCAGAGTCATCAGTCTCCACATCCTGCATGGTTTTGTGCTGTGGGATACTCAGCTCTGCCTGTTTGTCCTGCAGCATCTTGCCCTCCTTGATGCTCTGATGAAAGTAGCCAACCACCTTCCTGCATTTCAAAATGAGCCTGGCTGGTAGTGATGGCGCCACCACTGGGAGGCCTGTCCCCCTCCAAGGTGTCCCTGACTATGAGGTGAAACTTGTGTGCCACAACAAAGTTGGCATCACACACTGCCTTGACCATATTGGCCCCATTGTCAGTGACCATGAGCCCATGGGTGAGCTCGCCCTGCACAACAAGCCACCCCTGCACCAAGTGGTTCATGGCCTTCATGATCTCCCTTGCCATGTGGGACACAGCCATCACCTCCACTTGAAGGAGAGCCCACCAACACCCTGACTGATTGCACCAGTGCCCTGTGAGGGAGAGGTAGGCATGATCTCCACCCCAGCTGTTCCACATGTCCAAGGTGAAGTGCCTTGCGCAGCTCCTCCCTCAAATACTCCCTGCATGCCTCATACAAGGAGGGCACCACTGTCCTGTTAAAGGTGGTGTATATGGGCACTTGGTATGATGGGGCCATGAGTGCTATGAACTGCCTGAACCATGGCCACTCAACAAAGGAGAAGGGCTGGCCATCCAGAGCAAACATCTCCCCAGTGCTCTGGGTGACCTTGCTTGCCTTCGGAACGTGCCCCGCTTTGTCTCCACCTGTCCCCCACTGGTCCAGGGTGGCCAGCCTCTGCTTCTGGGGGACGGGGGCTTTGGAGTGAGAGGGGGACTTCTTTTTGGGCATGCTGAGCCACCTGCCCCCACTACCTTCTTTGAAGTGCCTTCCAAAAAAGGAGACCTGTCTGTAGGGGAACTCGGAGGTGTGTGGACCACAAACTCAAAATCTCCATTTGTGGCAGGGCACTGCTTGTGCCTGACACTTTAAGGGCCAAAAAACAGCAGCCAGCAGGTGCCTGATGAGGGCAGCCATTTTAGATCCAAGGCTGACCATATAAACAGGGCATTTTGCTGCTGGAAGGTGAGGCAACAACACTGCTTGGGCACAGGGCTTCTGGTATCATCTGGAGGTAAGGGGGAGCTGCAGGGGATGGTCAGGAGGCTCCTGGTCCTGAGCATGACCTAAAACTGCACCCTGCTGGGAGTGGGTGGCCTGGTGGGGCTCTCAGTGGTGTGGGAGCCCCCAGGAAATGCCAGGCCAGTTACCACCCTGGTATGAAGCCACGTCTGGACATCTGCTGACTGGTCCATGATGGAGCCAGGACAGAAGGGTCAAAGGGCCAGGGGCCCGCTGCGAGGAATGCCCAAGAGCTGAGGGCCTGCGGTTCTGATTGGCCCGGAGGTGGGCCGGGGCGAGAGAGCCAAAGGTCCCAGGGGGACCAGACCCGAAGAGGAAGCAGTTCAGGGAGCTATGCTGGCCAGGATGAAGGCTGAGTAGGCCACCTGACGAGAGGAATCCAGGTGGGGTTCAACTAGTAGGATTCTGGGGCCCAGTGTGGGGCCAGTGATATCGATAACATCTGGATGCCATCTGCGAGGCTTGGGCTGTGGTGTAGGGAAGGAGCAGAGTTGCAGATAGTGCCCCCTGACATTGGGGCAGGAAATGGGCTGCCTCCTGCTTAAACAACATCAATTAATTAATTAATTAACAACAAGGCATGGTGGGTGAGAAGGCAGGCAGTTAGCCCAGAAACAGGTGGGTGGGCCACTGGGAAATCAGCCCCAAGAAGGCCCCCTGTTACACACTCCTTCCCCAGACTTTCCCTTGCTATGGACTTGGCTCCTCTGCTTCCAGATCCAGCTCCTCCTCTGGCACTGGAAGGCTCATGCTGGGAACTGAAATTGGGGTGGAGGATGTCACGCTGCTGGTGGTTAGTGGTGGCGCAGGTGCAGGCACTGCTACTACCTCCTTGCTCCCACTAGCAGCTAAAGACTCATCGCTGCCAAGAAAGAGGGTACATCTGTTTGAGGTGGGGAGAACTTGCAGCTGCCTCTCTGCCCCCTCTCCCTCCCCTGCCTTTCTAGCATGCTTCAGTGTGTTCCTGCAAGCCGCGTGAATCTCTTAAAATTAATTTGGAGGCTTCCAAACTGATGCAGACCTTTTACTGGGTCTCCCATTCAATTCAAACTTGGAGATTTGGCTGCCAAATCGGGCCAAAAATCCTCTGAATCGAATTGGCTACTGAAGTTTCACAGAGCCCTAATGTCTGGTAAACATAATCTTAATATTCTAATAAATTATCTTAGATTTGTTTTATTTAAATTTCTTTGTTTCATTGAAACTTTCAGAATCAGGTTAAACTATATTTTTTTGAAGGCCAAGAATGTGCCAATTAGTTAAAACATCTTTGAGAAAGTAACAGGGCAATAGGAAGGGCTTCTTGTCTCTTTTCTGCCCATGGTGAAATGCTGTTCTAGCTCTGGCTGACCAGGCTGCCTTGTTCCTACTGATTCTCTCCAATTAGACAGAAGGAGTTTTCTCTGTTCTGCAGATCAAGCCAGCCACAGCATTTGCCAATGCTCACATTGTGGTATGTCACTCAAAGACAGGCTTCAGGCCTGTGGTTGCCACTTAGCCACAACACCTTTGAAAAGTGTCTGTGACAACTCTCCAAAACCCTTGACAACTCTCTAAAACTCAGTAAGTGGCTCTCTAGCCAAAATAATTGCCCACCCTTGCTCTGGAGGGTAAATCTCTTGGTGTCATTGACAGCTTTTGCTTCATGGCTTCTATGATTAGCAGGAATCTTGACCTTCAGACTGAACTAACAGAATCAGAAAAGCAGCTAAGAATTTTAGGCTATTATAGAAACAGACATGGAATAACAGCAAATTGTCAACTCAAGTGAAGATGCACATTTACAAGACTTGCATGCTGTCATCCCTGCTTAATGATTCTGAAACATGGACTACATATGCAAAGTACATCAGGAGACTGAACAGCTTCCATGTGAAATAATACCTGCACAAGATCTTAAAAATAAAGTGGGAAGACAGCATGCCAAATACAGAGGTGCTGGAGCATGCAGAACTGACTCACTTAGACACTACTATGCAGAAGAGGAGGTTGCACTGGCTCAGCCATGTTAGGAGAATGGGAAGAGACCATATCCCTAAGACTATCTTGTACAGTGAGATTTGAGATGTTTCAGACCCTAACTTGGACCCCAACTTAGACTTGCTAAACTTGTAACAAGCTGTGTCACTCTCAAATAGGGCTTGTCAGCCACAAGCGGATTCATAAGGCACCTGATTAGACGTCTTATGTGTACAACATGATCCAGTGGATTGACAGTTGACTATATGTCTAGAGTTGATAATGGGGGAAGAGGATAGTGCTGATAGGAAATCAGAACAACAGTGAGTGAAACCACAGTGTCATATTATCTTACATGCATATGAAGCAGTTTCCTGTATTTTTACCCCCCCAAAAATACTTTTCAATTATTGAAAGCTGTAGTGACATCATATTCCAGAGAAGGGGGTCAGACTAGATGATCTGCTTAGGTCCCTTCCAATCCTTCCGACTATGAAATTATGTAACACAGAAGCAAAATCACCCAGGGGGACTGTAGGGTAATGGATGGATCCATAGCAATAAAATTGATCCTAGCACCTACCTAAGTGGAAGACCTCAAAGACACACCAAGGAGGCTGAAAGTAGTACTACTAGTGATCCATAGGACAGTGCAAAATTTCACCATCAGTTTGGTTTCAAGGCTGTTTCAAGCTTGAAACAGCAAAATTAAAACAAAACAGATATGGTCAAAACAGCCTCGAAAGAAAATGAGGCAAGTCGAAACATTTTGGCGTTTTGACAGGTTTGAAGTTTCGCCCATAGGCTATTATGGGGAAGGTTGAAACAGCCTATAACGTTATCATTTCTGGCCAGATTTGGATAAATCTTGCAGAAATGGTAGCCCCTTCTGAGGGCATAAAGTGTGTCAGATTTCAAGAAGATAGCTAAGGGGTTCAGATAAACTGCACCCCAAAGTCTTGAGAGCCAAACCTGTGTCGTGTACGTGTTAAGGCACAGCAGGGTGAAAACCGCAGGCATGCTAGCCCCTGCTAAGGCCATGAATCTTGCCAAGTTTCAAAGAGATAAATATAGGAGTTTGGGGGAAATTTAACCTCAAGCTGCAGACAAACAAAACACATGACATGGGTGACACTGTGTGTTAAGGCGCAGCAGGGTGAAAGCTGAAGGCCTGCTAGTCCCTGCTGAGGCCATGAAGCCTGCCAGCTGGCAACGGGATGGGTGCAGGGGCTTCTGGGTTCTGGGCCCTGCACCTCTGGCTGCTGACAGGCAAAACTTGTGTCACATGTACT
>JAGPOW010001296.1:16188025-16212311 GCA_030014935.1 Caiman crocodilus | reverse complement strand
TGTCCACCAGGGACCCTCACCCTTGCTGAGGGTATCCACCACTTGGTGTCTGAGTGGGAGACAAGGATAGGATGGTGGACCCTTTGGAGCATGAGCATGTAGAGCTGGCAGCAAGGGGCTGTGTAGAAGCAGAGCAGCTTGGTGTCCCCTGCTGAGGTGGTATGGTGGGGAGTGCTGCAGAGCCTACTGAGGCAGGGGCCCCACAACAAACTCGGGGGGCTGGGGGATAGCAGTTGATGGGGATCAGAGCAGTATACTGGTCTGAATGGACCATTGGTCTGACCCAGTGTAGCACTTATCTCATAATCAACATGTGCTTGGTTTTTGACGGTTGATCCTATGGATAAAAGAGCTTCCTATTCCTGATATGATCCTGAAGCAAGGGCTAATTACCTCTCAGTAAGAGCTTCCTGCTTTCCCCTTGGCAAATCTACCTTAACAAAAATAAATAGACAATCTGGACTATGCACGTAGAATTTTTAAAAGCCCAGTAAGGCCCCAGGTCCTGAATCCTGGGGGTCTTCAAGAGGAGGTTGGATATGCATCTGGCTGGGGTCATCTGAACCCAGCACTCTTTCCTGTCTATGCAGGGGGTCGGACTCGATGATCTATTGAGGTCCCTTCTGACCCTAACATCTATGAATCTGTGAACCCTACTTCTTGTAACCAGTAAAGTTTTCCTTTGTACCTAGCATGGGAGACTTATTCGGAGTGAGTCTAGATTATGCCATGGGGTCCCCTTGGTTTGGCTGACTAAGGGAGACCACTACTTGTGCTTCCAACTGAAGCACCCCAAGTTCTTGAAGTGAGTCAAGTACCCTTGAGGGCTACTAGGCCTGTGTTTCCCAGGGGCACAGAGCCAGAATCAAGCCCATCCCTGGGAGGTGGCAGCTGTACCCCGAGGCTAGCAGGTGTGCTCCAGGAAGGGGGTCAACCAGACATGAGGAGCCCTCAGGAAGGCACTCGGAGCCTGGGAGGTGGTTGGACACCATGAGGTGGGTTGCTCAATGCAGGAGCACCCCCGACTGGCCTGCCATAGCTTGCACATCTCTTATTTAGTCACTAAGATGCAACTCTGCCTTGCCTGACCTTAGATTAACATGGCTAACTACTTTTCTCTACCAGTGTATAGTCCAGTCAGGATCCTCTTTGTTCTATTGTTGTGCTGTCGTTGATTCCTGGAGATACCTGCCGGCATAATGGAAAGGAGGATTTGAACTTTTTATGCCGTCAGCCTTTGGCTGGCAAGAAAGGCATGTAAAGTAGTACTGTTTTTGCACTAATTTAAATAAAGTGTGGGTGTGAACACATTGCAATGATTGGTGAGATTATTCCAGTGTCAAATCCTAATTTAATGAACACATAAGCAAAATTACTTCTACAATACTATGCCTAAAGCAGTCTTCTTACGTAATCCTTCCAAACAATACATGATGACTTGGCTGGCTAGGCATGATTAATTGTTCTTTTTCATGCCTGTTGCTCTCCACCATCTGCCTTCAGCTTCTTCTTTTTTATTACATATTTGGCTTCACCCCATTTTATAATATTGCCCGTCCAGTTTAACTGTTTCCCTGGTTTTGCTTCCCTTTTCTATTTTGGATACCCACATCCTGTTTTTGTTGCTGTGTAGGTCTGTCTTAAGCTGCTCTGTGTTTGCTTCACTTTTAAATAATTGCACTGGATACATAAAATGGCATTGCTTATGCTAAGCATTTTGCTAAAATGGTTTTCAGGTCTATATTGTCAATGTAGAGGGTTTTTAAAGGTGCTATCAAATGATGCACAATATAAGATTGAGTCAAAATGTATTGTCACTCTGAAAAAATGACTGTTAAAAATTTGATTTGCAGATCTCATACGCTTATCTCTGTCAGAGAGCAAATCCATTCAGTAACAAGGTACCATAGTCAGTTTTCAGAGGAGAATGGTAGTTCTAGATTCTTGGATTTTATATCCACTGAGATTTTATATGTTCAGATTTATTACAGGAGAAGACTGACCTCTAAAGTGAATGGAAGCCGTTCAAATCAGAGTTTACACTGGATGTAACATTTTTTCTTCCTCTCTTCTCAGGACTCTGATATGCTTGCTTGCCATAATTACTGGCACTGGGCTCTGTATTTTATTGAAAAGGTATGGGGACATTGCTATATCTATGCTGCATGTTACAGCAAACTGAAAAACAGGTTTGATCTGCCTTCTTTCATTTTAAATATATTGATGCATTTCTGAATGCATTATAATAGTGTTTGTACTGTTGCTACTTTATTCAAATATTTCTAAATGATGTCATTATTTGAAGTATAATATTTTTAAATTATCTGAGTTAAAAAGCAGAGAGTTTAGTGTGAACCTATTAAGTGCCCCTGCTGTCATTGCATGTTCAGCGCACATGTTTTCATATAGTGATGAAACTCATCTCTGCAGTCCTGAAAAAGGCAAAAATCCTATTAATTTAATACAAATACTACTTACAGAAGAAGTGTGGAGGGCTACAGATTGCCTAAATTACCGGGAGAGACCCAAGATGGCCCCTAATGACAAAGAAATCTGACATCATATGTTGTTAAATTTTCCCTGTTCCTGGAAGTATTTGAGATGTATTGAAACACTCAATCAAACTGTTTATATTCAACCTATTGGACTGCAAAACCTTTTGTTTGGTTTTACTAATGCTTTAACAGCTATGAATTGTTTGGGGCAAAATTTAGCAGAGAAATAACTGTTGGTGTGCATGTAGCAAAGCAATGTAAGTTAGTCAGAGTTCAGTGGCAAAGAGCGTACCTTGCCCCAGTTTGGGAGTTACTTTTGGACACTGCTTTCTAAAACCCACCATTCCTTTGTCCTTTGCTTTTACAGGGTGACTATGAGGCTGCTTTGACGATTTATGATAATCATGTGAGTAGGGATCACTTCTTTATAAATGGCCTGGTATGCACATGCATATTTCTTTCTGTATTTAACATAAAGGAATTCATGGTGTTATATAGGTTTCTGTTTTATTAATAAATGTTTAATTGGTAGCTTAGGGCAAGAGTTAATTAATTAATAAATAGACATGTGAGTTAGAGATCCCAAAATGTGAAAAGAGTCTCATACCATCATTTTGTTTACGCCAAATTTTAGAAATGATTTAAAATTTTCCTTTAGTGTATTCACAGTAGCATTTTTCATCTTTAGCCAGATTGCATTAATTGCTGTGTAGCCCCTGCTGTATACAGTCCCTGGATGGACTAGGAAATAAAATATCTAATATGACATAAAACACATTTTTTGTAAATCCAAGATGTCTTGAGTAAAATCTGAGCTCATAGCTTAGATGACACACTAGTTTAGTCATATTTTTCCCCACATTTCTAAGTAATGTGTTTAAAGTGCTTTGCTGACTGGATTTCAGGAAAATCTCTTAAAATGACCCACAGGCAATGAATAAGGAGTCTGCATAGCAGATCTCTTAATGTCTGTGCTGTAGTTCAAACTCTATGATAATATCTTGTCCTCCCTAGTAACTGTTGCAAAGTATGGTGTTGTTTGTGGAAAAGTAGAGTTTTCAGATATGTTATATTTGACTTCATGAAAGGAAAAGCAACATGGGTAATATGAATTATCGGATTTGTAGATTGATATATTCATGAAAGATGAAATCTAGGTTCTTGAAAATAGTTGCATCTGGAAGAGTAAAAGGATGGAATGAATTTTAAGATAAGTTTGACTTTCAAATTAACTCTTTACTTATACATGGATAAAGCAACATAAGAATGCCTTCTGATTGCAGATTGGTCCCAGGTGTGCAGCAAGTGGAACTATGCTAGATGTGGTTGATAACTGCTCTATGCTGTACCGGCTCCAGCTAGAAGGTAATTTCTGCATCAATGTCTTCATTCTTCTTTAAAGATGGGAGGACAAAGCTCCACTTTTCCTGCGTGCTGGAGGAGCAGTATTAGAGAGAATATGCTGAGCAAAGCTGAGTGATTTGTTGTTACAGGGAGAAACTCTTCCAATCACTGCTTTCCTTGGGAGGTGAATTTTAAGGTTATATTAATGTGCGTTACTTTTATTTCTCTCCTGAGTGTTTTTTTCCTGGCCAGTACAGTATTCCATTCAGCTAAGCTAATGTAAGTCACATTTTTCTTTACTGACTGATTTCTTTTGCTTGGTCCCAGGAGATATGTTTTCAACAAGACATTGAAAGATTAACTGCATAAGCTATTAAACGACTGTCAGGCTTCTCTTGCAATAAATAGCTAGTCAACATTAATATTTCATTCTAAATGTTGGTACTGATTGAAATAAGAACTCTATGCATGTACTTATCAGTCATTCAGACAGTTTCAGAGACCACCTAAAAAGCCAAAAAAATTTCATTCTAAGCCTTTTAAAGAAGAGATTAAGCTAGAGAAAAAAATACTTCCTCACTTTCTAAGTTTGTTTAATTACCACAGAACTCTGCTTCATCTGGTCATGATGAACTCTGCAATTGCATTCTGAACTGGTAATCACATGCTCCATGTGGATAGAAAATGATGATTAGGCCAGAATGGCAACTAATTATGCTTTGGATATTGGTGATAATTTGTTGATAAATTATTAAATAAAAGTATGAGAATCATACAGAGTTCTGCTGGATATAGAAGTGGGGTTTTTTAAGTATAAGATAAAGGCTTATGGTGTTGATTGACTATAAAGCAGAAGGTCCCAAACTTTTTCTTATTGTGTACCCCCTTTCAGATTTACCAGCTGCCTGAATATCCCTACCAACAAACATTTTGTATTTTAAGCCCTTAAATGGTAATTATTACTATAACGAAAATTAAATCTGCCATTATGCAATTTCTCCTGTGCAACCCCCCGCCCCCCTTGAGATGTCTTGTGTACAGTTTGGAAACTCCTGCTATAAAGCGTGTGCCATGTGATGATGATATTTTGCATGTTGAATTGTTTTAAATCACATATTTGATTCCCAGGGGTAAAGCTGGGAGACAGGTGGAATGAAGTTCTCCAGTTAACAAAGCAGCACACGAAAGATCACATTCTGATTTTCAATGACGTCCATATTTTGATGTCTTCCCTGGGAGCCAAAGACCACAAAACCACCAGTGAGCTCTTAACAACTCTTCAGGAACTGGCCAAGTAAGCAAATGAATTAAGTGTTGTTTTGAATATAAATCTTTTCCCATCTTGAAGTAAGGTGTTATAGCCAGATGGGTTTTAGCAGGCTGGCGGCGCTGAAGTTATCCAGCTAGGAAAGCCATATGATCAATTTTAATTGTGCATGTGTTAATGTCTAGAGTAGACTTTTAATACTGTCAGGTAAAAGTGGAGGCATCTGGGATTGTGGCTATTACTAGTTCAGGTGGTTGTAATACCTAACAACCTTTATAGAAGGCACCCCTCAGAAATTCCAACTCTTAGTTCTCACTATGGAAAAATACTGAGCAGTTCTTCTGTGGCAAAGAACTCAGAATGACCCCAACAGGTCAGAATGCTTTTAACACTCTGGATTCCAGTGTGAAATCCCTGGGTTTATCTTGTAAATCATGTGTGGGTCCTTTGTCACCCTTAAAAAAAATCCCTCGGCATCCTGATTGAGAATCATTGAATTAAACCATAAATTGCTTGGTTAATTTTCTTACCATGGGTCTGCATTTTGTATGTGACTGTTCATAGCTGAGCCTAAGTGTGTCCTGTACAGTAGTAAGAAAATTTTACAAACTCTAGCATATTTCAGGGGTCGGCAACCCCCGGCACGCGTGCCATTAGTCGTGCGCGGAGACATTTTTCCCAGCACACCAGGAGGCATGCAAAGAAATTGTTTTCTGTTGGCTTTTTTTAAGTTGTTGCTCTAGGCTGTGCAGCCACAGGTCCCAATGCCGTGGGAGGCACTGGGGCAGAGCCAGGAGAACGCAGGCAAGGACGCTGTCTGTGCTCTACTGCACCTGCCCCTTGCTCCCAGCTGGCCCCTGGAGGGAGCTGCCCAGGCAGGCAGACACCCTGTCCCAGCCGGGGCAATACTGAGGTGCTGAGTGCTGGGGCCCGGTGGTCAGGACAGGGTCTGGGAGGTGCCGGGGGCAAGCCAGACCAGTCAGGTCCTTAGGAAGGCAGGGGTTGGGCAGGAAGAGGGGGCAGCCCTGGGGCTCTGCAGGCTTGAGCTGTGGTGGGTGGGCAGGCGGGGGTGCCCAGAAGCACCTGTGGTGGGGCATGGCCTGGCCTGTGCAGCGATGGGCTGCAGCCACCCTGTGCAAGTGAGGATGCTGCCTGGCTGGGGCAGGACTCCAGGCTCATGGGGCTTCCCTCTCCAGGATTGGCCTCTCTGCATGCCAGGCACAGTGCCGGGCACAGTGCAGCCGGCCCCGGTGCAGGGACCTGGCCACGGGAGCTTCCTGGAGCCTGGGAATAGCCACCGTGGCTGCCTCAGCCAGCCCGGGTCCTGAACTTGCCCAACCTTAGCTCTCCTCAAGGGGCCAGGGCTGGGGCAGGCACTGTGCAGAGCCGCTGTGCTGCGGGCTCCCAGCTGGCTTGGCCCCTGTGGCGGCTGTTCCCAGAGGCTGGGGAACAGCCTGTGGCTGCAGCTCCCACTCACACTGTACCCAGCTAGCACAGAGACCAAGCAGGGAGCTCCCCGGGCCTGGTGTCCTGCCCCAGGCAGGCAGTATCCCTTCATGGGCAGGCTGGCTGGCCCCACTTCTGGTGTTGCTGGGCCCCACACTGTGGCCTGAGTAGCGGAGCCTTGTAGCAGCCCCCATTCCTCACTTGACACCAGCTCTCTATTTACTGTTAAAAAAAAATAAGCAACATTAATGATAATTAATTGTATTAAATATGCAGTGCATCCTGCCATGTATCCCCTCTGCCCCAGTTTTGTTTTTGTGGCGTGCTGGCACTCTGGTAATTTACAAGATAGACATGTTTTTTTTCGGCATTTTGGCCAAAAAATGTTGCCTACCCCGGCACATTTGAAAAACTAAATATATCAGATTAGACCTAGTATCTACTATGTCAAAAACGATAAAGGAACACAACTTCTTATGTATCAGGGATAAAAACTAGTTAAAACACATCTAGAATAGGTAATATATTTTTTTAAACAGTAGACATAAAATTCTAATCAGTTGATAGAAAATGCAGTATTTTCATCACTGTTGAGGGGTTTTATGTGTTTTTTCCTTCTTGAAGTGAAAAGGCTTAAAAAAGACATTCTGTGGAATTTTCTGTTTATCTTTTATCTGCATTATCCCTATAATGCAGTACTTAAATAAATCAGCCCTTCAAATTTAAGAGGAGTTTGGACATAATTAAATTCAGTCTCTCATATTTGTGGCTCTTATGTGAGATAAAGGGTTATAAACTGTGTTCAAGTGAACAAAGCTCTGCATCCAGTACCAGACACCCCTAATTCTTTTAACACACATCTGGGTGTAGCTCTCTATGTCAAGGACAACTACATGTCCCTCTAATTTGACATTGGCACCCAGGAAGAATGACTGGGGTCCCTCTGGGTTAAAATATATGGGGAATGTGGCACAGGGGACATCATGGTAGGAGACTACTACAGGCCTCCTAACCAGAAACAAGAGCTGGACCAGGAATTTGCCAGGTAACTAGCTGAGTCTGCATGCTCTTGGTCCATGGTTGTCATGGGAGATTTTAACTACCTGGACATCTCATGGGAAGAGCACTTGGCCAAATCCAATAGGTCACAAATCTTCCTTGCGTGCATGAGCGAGCTGTACCTAACTCAAGAAGTCTATGGGCCAAAAAGACATAAAGCATTGCTGGACCTGGTACTGGCCAAAGGGGATGACCTAGTCAGTGACCTAAGAATCAGTGGAAAGCTGGGTGATAGTGACCATGAGTTGATCACCTTTACTGTCCATTGCAAAGCTGGCAAGTTGGTCAGCAATACAGAAGTCCTCAACTTCAGGAAAGCTGACTTTGACAAGCTCAGGAGGCTCATTGTTGAAGCCCAAAGGAACCACAACTTGATAAGAAGAGGAGTCCAAGAGGAGTGGTTGCTCCTCAAGGGAGCAATCCTGACAGCCCAAGGGATGGCCATCCCACCCTGGAGGAAGGGTAGAGCAAAAGGACACAGCAACCCCCTTGGCTCAGCAGAGAACTGGAGGATCTCCTGCGCCTCAAATGAGAGACTTATAAAGGATGGAAGGCTGGAATTACCACCAAGGAGGAGTACTCAACACTGGTCCATACCTGCAGGGAGTGGATCAGGAAAGCCAAGGCTGAAACCAAGCTCCACCTGCCTTCACATATCAAGGACAACAAAAATCCTTTTTCAGATATGTAGGGAGTCAAAAAAAAAAAAGAAAGGGTAACATTGGACCCCTGCTGAACCAAATGGGACAGCTGATAACCAACACCCAGGGAAAGGCCAATCTAATTAATGGGTACTTTGTGTCAGTCTTTCATCGGTCCAATGGGACCGCCCTGCCTAGCAAGACACGGGATGGTCAGGGTGAGGGCGTATTATACCTAGCATCGGTGTTGATCTAGTAAAGGATCACCTTGAGAGGCTGGATATCTTCAAGTCAGCTGGATCTGATAGATTACACCCTAGAGTACTCAAGGAGCTGGCAGGTGTCATAGCCCAACCATTGGCAAAAATATTTGAAAACTCATGACACTCAGTTGAAGTACCTGAAGACTAGAAGAAGGCCAGTGTGGTACCCATCTTCAAGAAAGGGCGAAAAGTAGATCCTGGGAATTACAGGCCAATCATCTGGACCTCAATCCCTAGTAAGATTCTGGAGAAAATTATCAAAGAGATCCTTCCTGATAAACTGGCTGATGGCAAAATCATGTGGGACAGCCAGCATGGGTTTGTCACAGGTGGGTCTTACCTGACCAATCTCATCTCCTTCTATGACCAGCTGACATACCACTAGGACAAGGGAGAAGAGATTGATCTACTTAGACTTTAAAAAAGTCTTTGATCTGGTGTCCCATGACCTCCTCATGGGAAATTGGCCAACTGTGGCCCTGGCTACACCACAGTCTGATGGTTGGGAAATTGGCTTCGAGGTCAGACCCAGAGAATAGTGGTTGATAGTAGGGAATCATTATGGTGCTCCATGACCAGTGGCATCCCCCAAGGCTCTGTCCTTGGATCAGTTCTTTTAACATCTTTATTAACAATGTGGACGTTGGTATCAGAAGCACACTGGCTAAGTTTGCCGATGACACTAAACTTTGGGGATATAGTGTCCACACCTCAGGCCAGGCTAGTGATCCAAGCTGACTTGGATAAACTTAATAAGTGGGTGGACACAAACCTGATGACATTCAATACTGATAAATGTAAGGTACTCCACCTCAGGGAAAAAACCCCACGGCATGCTTATAGGCTCGGTAGTGCTACGCTTGCTAGAACCACTGTTGAAAGAGACTTGGGGGTCATGATTGACCACAAGATGAAGTACCCTGCATTGCCTTACCTCTGTCTCTAGAGAAAACAAGGAGAGTTATAGCATTGCCTCTCATGGCAGAACAACTTTAGGCCCATGCTAAACACTTTAAAGGTCTTTAAAACAACATAGTATTTTATTTTGCTGTTACTGCCTCCCGAGTTTTGATGTTCACAGAGACGTTGCAGGGAAGTGTACACACACGTTCATTAATCCTTTTTTCAAAGATTATTACATTTGCAGGATATATTTCAAGATTTAGGCTTATTTGCGTATGCTTATAGCTACATATTGTGTATTATTTTTATCATGTCCATCTTACACAAACTTTCAATGGTGTTTTCGAAGTGGTGACCCAGCTATTTGTTGCAAGGTGGTAAAATGTATGTTTAGTAGGTCTGTGCAAATAGGGAAGTATTCGATTCAGATTTGGCTGATTCAGTGGACAGTGATTCAATTTGGTGACTTGAATCGCTGTCCCCGTTCAATTTGGCTGAAGCAGAATTGGAGATTCGGCGCTAATTTGGAGATTCGGATCGGCCGGGGAGAGGCAAGCACAGCCAGGCAGCTGCAGGTTCTCCTGCAGTTTCTCTCTGGGCAGGGGGAGCTGTAGGAGAAGTCCCCATGGTTGTCCTGCCTGGCCCCATCCCCGACTTGGCCCCAGCCTCCTGGCACTTAATTTTTTTTTTAAGTCATTCGCTCACCGTCTGCAGCAGTGGTGATCAAGTCCTCTGAGGGCTTGTGGCAGAGCCCCCTCCCATGCAGCATGGGGCAGTGGGGGGGAGTGGTGATTGCCCCTCCCCCCCTCCTGGGCCCCATGGCGCAGGTGCAGTGTGGCTTGGCAGGGCTCCGTGCGCTGTCTGGAAGCTGGGACCACTGGGGCTGAGCAGCATCAGGCACAGGGGAGAGGCAGGCACAGCTGGAGGAGCCATGGTAGAACCTGCAGCCACCTGGCTATGCCTGCCTCTTCCCGGCCGATCTGGATCTCTGAAGCACTGCTGAGTTTCTGATTCTGATTCAGCTGAATCAAATGGGGATGCTATTCGAATCACAAAACCGAATCACTGTCCTCCAAATCGGCCAAATCTTGTCCGAATCTATTTGGAGGCTTTGGATTCAATTCGGACCTTTCAATGAGGCTCTGAATTCCATTCAGATTCAGGTATTCAGCTGCTTAATCTCCTCTGAATTGAATTGGTGACCAAAGCTTTGCACAGCGCTGATGTTTAGCACTCTTTTTCCATGATGTTATGTTGTCTAGATTTCTCATCACATTATACTAACAAATTGAGACCTAAGAAACGGCTTGAGTCTACAACAGCTGCACCTAGAGCCATATTTTGTTGGAGAGCTTTTATTTTGTTCTTGTGCTACAGTGAGAAATTCCAACAAATTGGATTTCTAATCTGTTGTGTTGGGACATTCATCTGATATCTGCCTGTCTTCATGTAATCATAGGAAACAGGACTCCATTAAGTCAGCGAGTTCAGCCCCATGCTCAAGACAGGAACATCCCATGTTAAGTCATCCTAGCCAAGTGTTCATCTAAAGTGCTCTTAAGAACTTCCAGTGGTGGAGAGTCCCCCACCTCTTGAGATAATTTGTTCGACTACTAACCACCCTCATAGTGAGACAGCAAACTAGACCTCCCATGCTGCAATTGAAATCTGTTACTACTTTTCCTGTCCCCTGTAGACACACTAGTCCAGTTGTACTCAACCTTTTTCCTTGGTGGGCCAGATAGGCAGTGCTCAGTGCATCTGTGGCTTGGGTCCAGCCAGTGGTCCTGATCTGGTGCTCAGGGTGGATATAACAGGTGCCATCCAGTCACATAGAGGGTTGGGGTGCAGCCTGGCCCCAACCTGGCCCTGCAAGAGAAGAGGGGTTGGCCCAGCCAGGATGGGTAGGGGGCATGGCTCAGCCTTGGGAGGTGTGGGGAGAGGGGGCTTTGGGGAGCCCTTCAGGCCAGATGTGATGGTTCCACGGGCTGCATTTGGCCCTCAGGTCAGAGGTTGAGCACTGTTGGACTAGTCTGTTGCCATCTTCTTTATATCAACCCTTTCTTTATTTAAAGACTGTTATCTTATTTCCCTTCATCTTCATTTGTCCAGTCCAAATAATCTCAGTTGTTCCACTCTTTCTTTGCCTTCCCATTGTCTTGACTGGATAACTCTGCAAAAAAAATTACTAATAATCTCTATTACATTATATTGATGTGGGATTGGAAGAAACCCATATAGTAATAACTGTTCTACATTCAGAATAAGTATGAGGTCATGTTAAATTTCACTTTGGAGTAAAAGAGCTACTGTCCAAAACACAGGTCATAGATAAGGCTGAGCTTTGTGGCTGACGAGGTTTTGCAGGGTGTTATTTGGAACTGTTGTGTGCATGTGAGATGCAGCCAGAACCAAACAGCAAAAAAGAGCAACAAACAGCCAAAGCAGCATGTGTTGTGTAACTTTGAGAGAAACCTAAGATAGAGCTTTTTATGTAGAGAGTTTGCTTAGAAGAAAGGATTTGGAATATTAATCCAGGATTTATGCTATTGTTGATTCCTTCCATGGTGGGTGAAATAGGATGTTGCGTATATGCTTTGTAAATAAATGGTACAGCATCAAAGAAACACTTGATTCGTTGTCATTGTCCTCTTTTAGGAGAAAAAAGCCACAACTTCTCAGTGAAATAGAAATATTATTTACTTACCTAATTAAATATTTGAGATGTTAGAACTTTTAAAGTTACAGAAAATACAGGGTTTCATAAGCCAATTGTCCATGTGATTATATAGATCTGGCTTTCTGTATGCCTGACACTTCAGCTACATTGGATTATCATGCAACCAACAGTACCTACCTGCAGGATGTGATGGAGTTTCAGTGAAAGAACTGCTGAAGCCTGATCTTCTTGTTAGAAGTTAAATCCCTTCTTCTTTCACAGGGAACCTGGGGAAGATCATGAGCTTGGCCTGGCTTCACAGCTGGGATTGCCGCTTTGCCAAGCCTTTGTAGAGTTTGACAATGGAAATTATGACAAGGCAGTAGAGCTGCTTTATCCAATTCGCTACCAGATCCTGCAGATAGGCGGCAGCAATGCTCAGGTAAGAACCGCAGAAGGTATTTTATTAAATGATATTTGATTCTATCTCGATTGTCCTTCAGTAGCCTCAGGTGGGCACTATGTTGTGTTAGCAGTAAGATTCCTTTTATAGCTCTCTATTTCTACTCCCTATAATTTTAATTTCAAAGAAATGTAGAAACCGTTTAAAGTGCTGCATGTCAGGTGGTTAGTGTGTTTTGGGTTTGGTCATCAAGAAAAGAAACTGCTACCTGCACCTTTTGTTACTAGATTTTATAGTACATTTTTCTGTCCAGAGAGATATCTTCAACCAGTTGTTGATCCATGCTGCGATTAACTGTAAATCTAAAACTTATCAGAGACTGGCAAGGTGAGTGCTGCTTATAGTAATTGTGTTCTGGCTTCTGTGATGCTGTATTTGCTCAACTACGAGATAAGATTTCCCCCCCTAATCAGCACAGGGGGGGAAGCCACTTATCTTACATTTGCATACAAAGAATCTGTATTAAATACATTGTCTATCTTTGAACTTCTGCTAAAAGCAGCATAAGGCGCTCAATAATGGAAACCAACTATGAAGGTGATTAAATGTAGTCAATGCTGAGCATAATTGTAAAGTACATGGCCCATGTTGAATAAATATGCTGGTGGGAACCTTTTATTTTTTATAAAAAGTATTAAAAATATACTTATTGCTCAACACTTACCTAGCTTCACATAATGAGCATCCTTGTTTTACCAAGATTTCATATCATAAAAACAAATCCATATCCAAAAAACATACAACTACATATATACATATATCAACTTCCCACAAAAAAACCCTTTACAAAACTTTTTCTTCACACAGAATTCCATGAAAAACTATTACTTAAATAACCACCTGAAACTCTCCACCTCTCCCATCAGTCTTCTCTCTTGATTCAGTGAAACAAGTGTGCCCAGTCCTTTTTTCTGTACTTCTCTTCCTTGTCCCAACCGATTTCAGTTTATACAGTTCCAGCTTCAGGCACTCTCTTTCAGTGAAAGCCAACTTCTTAAAAACCCAAAAGTTTCCTCCTTTCCATAAACTAGCTTTAACGCATACTAATAGAGTCCTTAATAACATTTCCTCTGGTCCCTTTGGTATGAGTCCATATTGTACCATCTCCTGTGCTAACAACAGATTTATTTTGGTGACACTCAGAAAGTGGCAGACCCTTTCTCACACTCCCAAAGCACATGTCCCACCATTTCTTCTTCCCTGCACTTCTCTCTCGAATTTCTTATGATCCTTCAGGACCTCCAGCCCTACCTTCCCTATTTTATACCTCTGCATAAAACCTTCCAACCTAATGTAATGAATCAGTGGTTGCCATGCCCATGGACTCTTCAGAGAGGTCTGATATTTTTCCCATTTTCCTCCAAATTGCAGCTTCATGAAATTGGGTGATACATGCTGCTTTTCCCTCTCCTTCCATTGCTATCTTGCATGCTGCACTTACATATTTCACACAGAAGAACAACCCCAGGTCCAGCAGTCCCCCTTCCTCCTCCCAGCTCTCTTGCTTTGAACAGTCCCGCTTTACCCGACCTTTCCTTTTTTGACGTTCCAGAAGAACATGCACTCCCACATCGGTCGGAATACAATTCCCATATACAGAATAACTGGCAGTAGCACACTCTTAACCACCACCATTTTTTCAGCAAAGGACAGTGTCCTTTCTGGGCCATAACCAAAGTATTTGCTGTATCCTTGCCATCATCTTTTTCCATGCTGTGTTACCTTTTCCCTCAGCTTCCGATGGGATCCCTAGCACACTCTCTCTCCCCCTCTCTCATCTCTCCAATTTCCTTCAGCTCCGTTATGGTGCTTTTTGATCTATTTAATTTAACCCCCCATCACTTCTCCATACTCTGTATGCTTTAGAACCCTTTCTATCGAAAGTCTGAAAGTGATCAGAGATGTCCCACATCCAAGAGAGGAAAACACACACAGTTACAGCAAACCTCGATTTAGAAAAAACACGTGACAGAGTGGAACGTGATAACATATTTGAAGTGTTACGATACAATAACCTTATCCAGCATATACATTTCTCTGGAAATCCCATTTTTCCTAACACTTCAAACATGTTATCATGATAATTCCACTCTACCCTTCCCTACTCCTGCCCAAAACTCCTTGTAAAATTCCACAGGTAGTCTGTCTGCTCCTAGTGGTTTCCCTCTCTTGAAGGTTTTTTAAGCTCTCCTCCACTTCCTTTAAGCTTATCTTTTCTTCCATCTTCTTTGCTTCCTCTTCGTCTACCTTTTCTTTGCCCTCTTCCAGTCCTCCTCCTTCTTCCTGTCCGTTTTCTTCTGTTAATATAGCTCTTCATAAAATCTTCTCATCACCACCAACACCACCTCTGTATTTTCCACCTGGGAACCAGCTTCTTGCACTGCTTTTAGCTCTGTTTTCACCATGTCCACTGTAGCAAAAAAGTATCCAGACCTCTCTTCATTTTCTCCCACCCAGGGTGCTTGTGCTAAACGTATTTTCTTTCTCATCTTTCTTTTAAACCAGCTTTCCAGCTCTTGCCTTATTTTTTTTTCTCATTCTTCTCATATCTATCTACGTCAGCAGCTTTGTTTGGCAGTTCCTGCATCTTTCTTTGCAGCGCTCTCAGCTCTTTCATTCCTTTCCCCACGGTTCTTCAGCCTTCCTTCCTGAGGAATCCTCCTGTCCTCCTCCTCACCGTCCACCACCATTCTCCGGTACTCTTAAAATATTTCCTCAGTGTTCACACCTCCAGGGCTGTCCCTGGGGGCCGGGGGACAGTGCAAATTGGGACGACTGCCCTGGGCCCCACACTTTGGGGGACCCTGTAGAGCCAGACAGAGCGGCACGGTGACTCCGCGCTGCCACTGGCTTCACATGCAGCCACTCAGCACCTCCCAACCCTTGCCCCCGCACCGAATCCATCACTGACCCTGACGCATCCAGCTGCTCGCCATCTTCCCTCCGCTGCCATATCCGCCATCAGCTTCCTTGCATACAGGGGCAGGGCCCCACGCAGGCTGATTTGCCCCAGGCTCCGCACCCTGCTCGGGTCATCTCTGCACACCTCGTACTGTCTCACGTGCACTTGATGTATCTCCGTACCTTGTAACAGTCACACATTTAGCTTCCACACTCCCCTTCAACTTTTGGGGCTCTTACAAAGACTCAGTCCCACCTTCAGAATCCAGTGATTACTAAATGCCACACTTATGGTTTCTTTCTTCCTTACCTCTATTTCTTTTAATACAAACACGAAGTCACTTCTTGACTGTTTCTTTCCACCAGGGTCAGTTCCAGTGAAAGTTTTCTCCCTGCCTTCACATCTCTCGGTGACTCTTCTTTTATATCGCTGACAATCTGTCTAAAGTTCATTTCCTCTTCCTTCTGTTCTGTCATCCGTTTCTGTTATACAGCTGAAGTCCTTGGTTTTAATCTGCAGTCTCCCTCCAACCATGAATACTGCTAGCTTTCTAAGCAGAGCTTTCCTCCCCTTTCTCTCTAGTGGTTCATATGCATTGAAAATTTCTAATTCTGTTTCTCTGACTGATGGTATCGTTTGTTGTAACCTGCCAGTGATGATGTCTTCCCATTGCTTTGCTCTTAACTTCTGATTCTTGAACAGTATTGCTACCTCTGCTGCTTTGTTTTCATTTGTCCCTCAGCTCCATGATCTTGGAGTCTCTATGGAGATCATCTGGGACCTGTATAGGCAGGGTGTATGACCAGGCAGATAGGATGGCTACTTAGGGAGTTTTGGTCAGCTGCTGTGCAGGAAGGGAGCAGAGGGGTGTGCTGACCTGGCATGCAACAGGTCACCAAAACTCTCTGTATGGCCCATGGGCCAAATAATTGCCCATCCTTGATGCAACATCACTCCAAACTAGGTCTCTGTGTACTAGTCCTGGAACTAGATGCAGCATAGCCAGATTAGAGTGACTCTTCTGCTTCAGCCTCTTTAATACAAATGGGAAACGAGGGGGCTTAGTGAGAGAAGAGCAGGTTTGTTTAAAATTGACCTCCTAAGCAAAGATCAGTCTGCACCACGCAAGTGCAGTGCTACCTCCAGTGCCACGTGATTGCAAAAATGACTTAATTGGAGGGGTAGAAGTGGGGAAAAGATGAGACCACTCAGCTAGCATGCGCTCTCTGTTTGTGGGTCAGGCATACAATACTGACCTTAAAAAAACACTGCTGTAGTGCCTTCAAAACTGATTGTCAGGTAGCAGCGGTGACAGTGAAGTCACCATTTATTACGTGGCTACTACACAAGGGAATTAAAAATAGCCTGCTCTGTAATGTTGAACTCTATATTTAAGGTCTCTTTGTCCTGCCTCCTCACCTCCAGGTGCCTCTTGATGGAACGTGATGCACTGAGACCAAATTCGCCGTTGACTGAGCGGCTTATTCGGAAGGCATCAGCTGTTCATGCAGTGGCTTGAATCTCTCTCTCATTCAGATGAAATCATGATTAGCACTGTTAATTAGTGGCTTCCCATGGAATTAAAGGAATCAAAATGGGGGGAATTACTGCCTTATAAGCCATATCAGATCTCCTGCTTGCCTGAACTTTGGAATGCTCTTGTAGGTGATTCAGCATTGATGCTTAACTTCCTGGAGCATCTCCAGTCCTAACAAGAAATTGGCTTAGTTGTGTCTGGGAAAAGGCAGCAGTACCAGGAAAAGTAGAGGTCTATCAATCCTTTGTTTAAAACCTGCTGAGCCATCACTTCCTAGAAATATGGATGGTTTCTAGACCTCTTGGGTTGTGAGATAACAGTTCTCTAGACCGGCTGTCAAATTATTTCTCGGCTTTGCTATTCTAGTCCATAAATAGGAAAGGGTGGACATTCAAACTGCTTTTCAAGAAAATAAAACATTAAATGGGATCTATTAGAGAAGTCTTGGTGGTGCCCGGGCATAGGAAGCAAGATGGCATTGGCCCACTGTTACATCTCAGCACAAAGTTATGGGCCAAACCTTGTGCTTTTTCCCCATTGCCACAAGACAAGAGGTCCTGGCCTCACAGAACTACTGCTGAAGTGGGAAGAGAAGTTGGGAGCTATATATCTGCCTCAAGTTCTGCCCCATGCGCAGAGTGGTGAGGAAACAGAAATGAGATTTGAAGCAGTGAATGATTATACTGGTGGATTCACTGATGGCCAAGGGTTCCCTCAAGTCCCTGGCTTGCAGTAAGGGCCTGCATCAGAACATGCACAGCGCTCTGCACGCAGTCTTTTGTTCTTGGCCTGCATGTTGATTCCAGAAGTTGTCTTTCAGTTCTTTAAAGACACTTTGCATTGCTGTCTATCTAAGATTATGTCTGTATGATATTCTTTGCCATGGTTCCTCTAAAGATTTCACTGCTTGTTTCTGTTATTGCATCTTTAATGGAAATTTAAAAATCAAGGTGATTTTTATACTTATAATGCTGCACACTTTTATAACAAATCTAATAAGGAGTAATGATAGTGGAGAACAATAGTTGAAATCTGCTGGCAATCCATTAAGTGTTCGTGTGATCTTTATTACAGTTGCATTTTGGTACATTTCCAACAATTGTAGGTTAAATTCATTCTTACATTTTTGTATTGCCCTTTTATTTATATAATTCTGTGGCAGGGAAATGACTACCTACATGTATGGAACTGTGAAGTTTTTGCATAAATGTTTGGCTCCAATTCAACATAAGGCTTCTTACCCTAGATCAGAGATTAGCCACCCCTGGTACCTGTGCATGGCACGTAAAGACATTTTGGCTGGCACGCCACCCCTTGGGTAACATAACAGGGGAGCTTCAAGGGGCCTCATCCTTCTGGCAGTACAGCCTCAGCCCCTCCCCACTGTCCACTGAGGCACACATGTACCTGCTCCCAGCAGTGAACTGGTCTGGGGCTCTGCTGACCCCGCTGCAGCTACTTGCAGCCTTCTGTCTGCCTGCGCCAGCTGGCCTGGGCTCTGGGAAGACCCCTGCCACCCGCCATAGAGTACGAGCTGCTCACTGCAGGTGGTGGGGAGGCTGCAAGCAGCTGCAACAGGGTCCACGGAGTCCCAGCTCAGCTCACCGCTGGCAGCGAGTACACGTGAGCCTTGGGGTGGGGAAGGGGCCAGGGCTGTGCTGCCACAAGAAGCATCAGGCCCCTTGCAGTTCCCTGCCATCTGCCTCAAGGCACATGTGCACCCTCTGCTGCCAGCAAGCCAGGCTTGTCCATGGGCTCCATGGACCCCAGTACGCCTGCTTGCAGCCTCCCTGCCCCTGCTGTGAGCAGCCTGAGCACCCGCCCTCGTGATGCCTGCAGTCTGCCACCTGCCCGGCCATACAGCAGCGTCTCGGGGCCCGAGCTGCACTGCCGCTGACTGGCTGAGCAAGGAGTGGAGTATCCACATTCTCCATGCCCCAGGAGTTAATGGACCCAGAGCCCACACCTGACAGTAGGCAGTGGGGAGAGGTAGAGTTTGGGCAGAGGCAGGGGGCAGGCAGCTGCTGTGTCTCTTGACTTTAGCCCTGACCCAGGCTCAGGGCCAGAATCAGAGCTGTAGCAGCTGCTTTCCCCCTACCCTGTACTCGACTCCAAAACAAAGAGCTTTCACCCCGTGCTGAATTGGGGAAAAGCCTCATCTTGAATATGAGTAAATATGGTAAATAGTATGAACACCGATAATCAGTTGTTTGGTCCTTTGAAAAGCCCACCCTTCATGAGCCCTTATTTTCTTTATAAATAAGTACGTGTTTTACTCATGTGACTGGGTATTACAGCCTAACTTATGAGGGACTCCTGAACAGCATCTCCTATCTAAGTAAAGAAGCAAAATAAAACCTAGAATAACAAGGCTACAGGCAAACCTCTTGAAATAAAGAAAAAAGTAGAATGAGCAGCCTGTAGAGACCACACCAGGAATACTGTGTTCTATTCCTAGCCTCTCAGGTGGGTATAAATAAACCAGTGTTGGGTGAAGAAGCTATCCAGATGCAAGGGCAGAATTTGGTCTTTTATTATCTGGGGTTTTTTAAATATGCATATGGACATAGACCTTGAACCTGAGGAATGGCAATATTAATTCACTAATAATTTGTGAGACTCCAACAAAAAAAAGAGGCCCCTAAGCCATCTGACTGAGTGCAGGGTGAAAGCTCCAGTGAAGCAAACTGCAGAGCTGTGAGCCTACTACTAGGGTGCAGGTTGCAAGGGCAGATCAGGAGGAGGAAAACAGAAAGCATGCCGATTAGGCAGGGGAAAACCTTGGGGCCCATCAGGAAGGAGCAGTAAGCTTGCCGAGTAGAGAAGGAATCCTTATGCCTCATTAGGGAAGTTGGGGGGTGATGACTGGAAAGGACAGAGCCAGGCAGGGAATTTTAACAGAACTAGGCTGAGGTGGAGGTCTGACCCAGGCCAAGGTACTCTGCCTGCATGGACTGCAAGGGAGAGTCCTACAGGTGGGTAAATTTTGGTTATTTGGTTATGGGAAGTGTTTGCTCATTTGTAAAATGAGGCATGGGGCAGCTGTAGCAGTCGGGGAGGCTGCTGAGAACCCTCTTAAAAGGGCAGCACTGTGGAGGCTGCCCAGGACAAAACACTCTGCCGGCTTTGCTGCTGCAAGCCCAAGTTCTCCATGTGGGCTTCTGAACGGCTGAAGGATGCCTCCCATCCCTCTGATCACCTGAGGACTGCCTCCCAGCTTTCTCACTGCTAACCTCAAGGTGACTTGGTGAGCAAGGTGGGAGAAGCTTTTGGGATGCTGGACAAGGGAGCAGGCTGCCAGGGACAGAAGCCTGTCCCAGGGTACCCTAAGCCTGCTGTATTATAAGTGATACTTAAGGGAATGTGATTTGTATTTCAGCATTGCTGAGCAATTGCAGCTCTCCCATTGATGCCAATGGGAAAATCACTTATAAATTAAGCCACACATTTTTTTAAAGAAGTGCTTAACATACCTTCAAGTTTTGAATGCTTGCCTTTGTCCTAATGAGAGCTGTAATCCTGGTCCTGACTTTGGAGGTTGAGGACTGGTGAATTCCCTCATGCTTAGTCCTCCTTTCTTGTAAAACCCACCTACTGTAGCCCCTTGTTTCCACCTGCCTGGAAGGTGGGAGATCAGATACTTCCTCACACTGCATTAAGGACTAGGTTCCCCACACAACAGGATGTTAAATTTAAGGTTCCTGTGTTCTGGTTTGCCAGACATAAACATGGTACTTTATTTTATCCAGACATATTAGGTATTCTTCCTTCCTCCTCCTTCATAACCATCACCTGTGGGGATGTTTTGTTCCCTGGGATTATTAGGAACAACACATTCCCATGTCTCCTGCAGATTTAGAAGCGGACTGGGCCCCCAGCCTGTGACAAAACTCCTTAAATTATACAGAAGTGTGAACTTTTTTTTTTTTTGGACACTCAACTTCATGTTACCTTTTGTGTTCAGTTGTAACTAGTTTCTAGTTGCCAGGCAAGGCAATTTGAATAGATTCTTTCTTGAATTTATGAGATTGAAAAGGTATAACAGTCGCAACTTTTCCCCCTCCAAGTAAGATTTATGAGCTAGGGTAAAATCCTTAAAAAAAGACATTTCCCGTTGGAAACACATCCAATGAAGTTCAGTAAGATGTAGGTCTTGGTATCACAGGGAGGTGTAGCAGCAAGTGAATCTGCATCACGGTAGCTACTCTACACTCTATTCGTTAACTTTTTTGAGAGTGGACACACATGAAGATTACTACAGAATACTTTACCCTGCATTTTACTCCTCAGCGAGTTTACTCCAGGGGTGGAGTAAACTCCACTTTGGCCTGTGGGCCAGATCCAGCCTGCAGAACTGTGTCATCCAGGCCAGTGGGCTCCCCAACCAGCCAGAAACTTGGTGGCAGGGAAGCAGTGACAGCATTAATTCCTGCTCCATTGCCAAATTTCCAGACCCACTGGGAGGCTAATGGGCTAAATTATATGACTGCTAGCTAGTGCCAGCGTGTGGCCAGATCTGGACATGTGGCTGTAGCTGGGGACACAAGGTTGGGCTGGCATGCACCCAAGTTCAGTTATATTCACAGATCACATACTGACCCTGCATGGGATTTGGACCATGGACTGACCTTATACCACTCATCTGGCTTTTACATCCAGAGGATTAGGTGCCACTGGTTTACTCCATAGTGGGTGCGAGTCATGTTACATGCACATGTGAACAAACTCCAGGGCTTATTGCGCCTGGAACTGCAGCGCATTGAGGTGGGTTGGAGCAGCCCCAGCTGGCAGGGGGCACAGTGGGAGTCAGCCTGCCAGCCTGGGGCTGCTCCAACATGGGCTCAACATGCTGCAGAAGGGCTGGCTGGGGCACAAGGGTGCTCCAGTGTGGGGCTAGCCAGCAGCCTGCCCTCACGCGGAAGCACCCTCATGCCCCAGGCATCCCTGTCAGCATCTCCACATGCACTGCTCATGAGTAAAAAAACAAGTAGTCTCTGGCTGCAGTTTAAATCGATGCTTGCCATGGGTGCTAATACGGTATATAACCAGTAGGTGGCAGGTTGCCACTGGGCAAAGTTACCCATGGATGATACTGACTAGGGGAACAGACATACAACCAAAACACCTCCTCGCTTTGCATAACTTTACAGGCAGTCCTCGGACTTATGACACAGTTGGTTCCTGAAAACCACGTCTTTGGTTCTGAGTTACATTTTACCTATTTTCTTATAAGAAACAAGGTTATAAACGGGGGATTGGTTCCTGAACCAAGGCCTGATACCCTATTTTCACCAAAAATACCCCAGTATTTTGTACTCAATCAATTATAGATTAGTAATATAGCTACATTAATCTATTTATATTGTAAATAGCAATCATTGATTTGGAAGGACTTCCTTTAGGTGACTTTGCTGGACTTTTTGAAGGGCTCTTGGTTGGACTTTTTGAAGGGCTCTTGGCTGCAGCCTTCTCAGGAGTCTTGGCTGCAGGTTCTTCTGCAGTCTCATCTGCTTTCTTAAAGAAAGTGTTCAAGGAAGTTTGGACAGATGTGCTCCAGGGAGATGAGCAACGCAGTGAACTTGTTCGCTGGTGTGGCGTCACATCGGATCAAGCATTGTAAGTCAAAACTGACGTCATCAAGTTGAAACAGGGTGTCAATTTATAAATATTGTAAGTGCAAAACATTGTAAGTCAAGGACTGCCTGTACTCTGCAGTGGCTTAAACAGGTAAGGCTGTGAGTTATGTGCCTGCTCCACTTTTATTGTGGAGCAAAGGCAGTTTACTCCATAGTAAATGTGCATAGTAAAATAAAGTAAATTTCACTTCATTACAAAGTGAAATAAACCATGTCCAAACAAAAGCATTCTTAAGACGTTTACTGTACAGCTGACTAATTAGCTGTACAGTAAATGCCTCGTGTGTACATGTGCACCCCTATTAGGGAGCATGAAGCTAGAACTCCACAACGGGGCAGGACCTGTGAATACAAGTACTATCCTGCTGCAGGGCTTTCATGTGTAACAGCACATATGTAGATGCTGAGCTGGTTGGCTGGAGCACAAGGGTGCCTGTTGGCTAGCCGCACACTGAAGCATCCTCCTGTTCCAGCCAGCCCCTCTGCAGCACAATGAGCCTAGCAGGAGCAGCCCTGCCTGCCAGGGGTGCTGCAATTTGGCTCAATGTGCTGCAATCCAGGAGCATGTGTAAACCGGGTGCCTTGGAGCTTCCCAGGAGCAATAAACTATGGAACAATAAGCTCTACAGTTTAGTGCTGCCCCCTAATGACACATGTAGATGTGCCCATTGAGAGTACACAGACGGCAAGTGACTACGGAGCAGCTATTGTGCTGTGAATTCACAGCATAGGCTTACTATGCAATGGCTTCTTTGCCAGTGCGGTTAAGTCTTTAAGCCCCTGAATTGAACATTTTTTGAAGAATTATTTTTGGTCAAAATGAGTATTGGGCATAACTTGTACTTTATAAATCTGTGCCATTTACAAAATGCACTCTGTTGATTACAGTAATAATATCTTCTACATGCTTCTTGGGAGTCTTCTTGGTGCTCTTTCATTTGTGCAAGCTGAACGAAAGTTGCATTCTGAACCAGCATTGGCAGAACATTTGCACCCACCCATCCCCTCCCCGTTAGCACCACAAACCTTTTGCTCTTTTTACTACTTTAACTACCTGATAGCAGGGAGGATCTCAGATTCCACATCATTGACAAAATGATATAACCAACCACACTTGTTGAGATCTAGTTTATTAGAGGCACTTTGTAATTTCAAGGCTCAGCTACAGACCACTTCTATACAAAAAGCATGTTATTTGACTTGATCTTTCATAATGAGCAGTTGACTGATGCTGGACATTGATTCAGAATACAAAAGAACAAGAGCCACAACACAATGCCAATATTACCCTGGTCATTTGCCTACTATGTTAATGGCATTTTAAGCTACATGTCTAACAACAGAAGAATATCAAGTATATACTTTATTTTTACTGTAGCAAGTTTAAGGATAATTTTGGAAATTCAATAATGAACTACAAAAGAAAAAGAATATAAAAAAGCCATCCATTGCCACTACCAAATCCAATATTTCTGATTTTAAGATTATATTGAAAAAACACTTAAATGTATAATTGCTTCAAACAGTTCTTGCAGTATGATTTGCTAGTCTTACACACTCTTTCCTCCCCCCACATCCCTCGCCCGGTGGGAACTTGCTAAACTAAACTGTTTACATTTGTATCTTCAGACTTCAAATTTGTCTAATACTCCTTCCTAGGATGTAATTTAA
>JAGPOW010001296.1:16174568-16187925 GCA_030014935.1 Caiman crocodilus | reverse complement strand
AGTTATACTTCAGAAAAAATAAAACTACTTTTCCCCCCCAAAATCTGGCAGAGTATCATAGTCTTCAGTTAGTCACATACCAAAACATTAGTAGATATGTTTCCCTCCTACTAGCTGGAGGATTTTTCTCAGTCTTGCCAAAACTATTCACTGATGTCTCAACTGAAAAGATCAGCACTTAGAAAAGTGACAGAATTGATGGAAATTTATGATCTTCGTTTCCACTGATGCCCTGAAACGAAAGCATCTTAGTCTGCAGATCAGTTAACTAAACAGGCTCAGTTGCCATTAAAACAGTTGCTCATTCCTGCGAATGCTGACATTAAACGTGGTTTACCTGAAGAAAGATCGAAACCATTTATCACTCTACCACTGTCAGCAGTAGGCAATTTTCTTAGTGTAGAATGGCCCGCACAAAACACAGCAAAGTTTAGGCAACTGAGCATATGCAAATGCACAAGTGATTGAGAACGTCATCAGAAACATTCTCTCTGTGCAAGTCACGCGACATCTCCAGCTCAACGAGAATTTACGTTTGACCTGTAGGATAGAAAACAGTATAACACAACTTTTTACTTCTGTCCTACAGCATTCCCATGTCCACACATGGAAAACGACATATACTGCAAGCAAGGTTTTCAAGTGAATTCAATGCTACCTTTCATTTTATGCTTGTAGTCGCTAGCAACTGAGAAAAAAATTCCAGCATTTGCCTTTTCCCAGATTGCCTACTGTAATGTTCTTACCCTGACCTAAAGATAAAGCTGCACAAGCCTACAGCAGACAGGTAAACAGAATTTTATCTGATTGTCTTCTATACCAACCACTACACTGACACTGCTGGTGCATGTTTAAGAAATTCCTACATTTAAAACCTAGTCTTTACACCAACTTAAAGGGAAAGTCTTAATTTTTCTAAGTTATTGTTTTAACCAATATCACTAAGAAAATTCTAGCCCATGTTCATTACATCGTAGGTACTTCAAACTGCTTAGAAATAACAGTGGAGATAATCAGAAATTGTAGATCTACAATAAAGAGCCCCTTCTATAAAGGTTTCCTACTTGAAGAACTATAATCAGTACAAACCGAAAAAAAACTATACACGTAGAAATTTGCTTATGAGCTACACTAAAGTCAGTTGTTTTCTTTGCATTTGTAGTTATTTCTAAAGCCAAGTCCTTTATATACTGACTTACTAAAGTTTGTTTAAAATTATTTCTAACCGAAGAAGAATCATAAAAATCAACAACCATGTGCCCACAACTTTGTCAATTCATGTTACCTATAATCACATTTTCTGACTAGGTGAATGTTAATGGCCTGATGAACATCCTGCTTGTTAGAAGACTAATCTTTTTCATCTAGCAAACCTCCTTCAAGTACCAAATTATTTTCAAAAATGTTTGGAGAGTGTTAATGTTAAAAATGAGACCCTTATCAGTATAACAAATAAACCAAAATAAAACCCCCTTAACAATATCAACAATTAGGTGAGATATGCAAACTGTTCCTTTCCTTATCTAAGACATAGTACATCCCTATATCTAAGATACAATACATTTTTTGTCTTCGTAATATTCTATTATATACTCTGGGTAAATCTGATGTTTCTCAAATATGACAAAAATAGAGGGATCAGACTCTTTGTCCACACAACTATCATACAAGTTGATCGTATTAGTAGATTTTGATGGGGGACGAACATAGGTTGCATTTCCTCTGATGAAATCTCCAACCAGAACCCGTGCCACAAACATCCTGTGCTTTTTGGCAGAAGAATGACTGTAAGCGTGGGAATAACTAGCATCTCTTGCAAAGTAACTTCCTAGAAATAACAAAGACAGCATAAGGATAGTGGAAATGGGCTTCATACAGAGGCACAAGAGAATGAACGCTGCTTGATAATATGTGATGGACCCAGCTCAAATTTCAGCAAAACAAAGTTCATGTCTATTCTCATTTAAGTACATGATAGTGGAAATGTCACAATGGCAGCTAAAGGTTTTTTTAATTTCAGAAGACAGGCAAGAACAGACTGGATCAGAAAGGAATGTGATAAAAAGCCAGGAAAAAAAAAAGAGATGAGGATTATGGGAAGAGTGAAAAATAAGTATAACACAAGGAATCACCAGGAAGAAGGAAATAGCATAAGGGAAAAGGTAACTCTTGTCTTCCTACAAAAGGAGTTACCATTTACTTAACCCTGCTAGAACGGAGGTCAAGAAGATGGTAGATCAGGGGTTGGCAACCTATGGCAGGCACACGGCATGGTTTTGATGGGCAGGAAGAGTCGTGCCGGATCAAACAGCCTTGCGCTGCTGCTGCTGCCCCAAGCAGAAGAGACTTGCCACCACCAGCCCCAGAACAACCTGACCATGCCAACCAGAGAGAACGCAAGAACATCCCACACTTCCTTTTCCCTGCACTATGAATACTTCCAAAAGCTGATTACCACTGTGACAATTAGCATGGCAATGATAGCTAATCAGAGTCACTTCCTACTTGCCTTTCCCATAGCTCGTTCCATGGACTCCGCAGATTCTCCAGTCAAAATTGTGAGTACATATGGATTCCAGAAAGGAACTGCTGGTTCCATGGAACAGGAGCCTCTCGTACGCATCCTTTCCTCCGTTCTTCTTCTTCATCTGCTCCTTTTGCCTGATGTGAAAAATACGTTGGTTAGAGAGACAGAATTCTCTTTGCACACACACACATGCACATGTAAGACGAATGAGGTTTTCAGCTATCATGGTTTTCATTTCATTGGCATTCAGATTAGGGCTGCTAGTCTGAAAATAAAGGGCATATGAGGTAAAAGAGAAGGAAAGAAGAAAATTAATTTGGAGACACTACCTGCATTTCCATTATCAGACCTCACGTGGATTTTCAGAAACCATTTTACTGAGCAAGAGAGCAATACTGAACCCCTCAGAAATGGCTCAGAATTAAAGGGAAAATAGAAGCACATAATCTTAAAAAAGGAATATGAAAAAAGTGCAAAAAGCAGCAGCCAAGCCTGGTTTTTGAGGTTCCTTGGTTAAAATGTCCTTTACTTGAATATGCCTTCATTTGGGTGGACTTCGTAGCTTCTAAAGGTTTAGAACAGGGCTCTCCAACTTCAGAGTTGCCTGAACCACGTGACTGTCCACACGGGCAGCCTCCACTGTGCCACGCTGTGAGCACCCCGCACCACTGCACTGTGCTAGTCCCCCCCACACAACACGGGCATTCCCTCTCATCTTCTCCGACAGCTGCATTACGCTGGCACTCCAGGACCCCCCAGACAGACTCGCTCTGGCATCACCTACCTGTTCCCAAGGGGCGGGGGCAGGCAACAAAAGCTGGAGGAGGGAGGGAAAGCCCAGGGACTCGGACAGCTGCAGCAGGAGTGTTGGGAGAAGCAACACTCAGACCAGGAGCCCAAGAGCTACAGTTTAAGCCCTTGGGGGCGACCAGTTGAAGAGCTTTGGTTTAGATTGCAGATGCAGCATAGGGAGATGTAAATTATATTTTGTTTCTGTTGTTGTTTGGGCTATACTGCAGGATCAGGTGGTGGTTATAGGGATGGAGACCACACAGCAGGGTGCTTGGGGCACTCTGTGTTTTAAGCTGTGTATAGGGTCAGGGGAAGTCAGCTGGCTACAGCTAAGAGCACCCAGGCCTGGGCCCAAGCAGAGTGCACTGCAATGGAGCCAAGGACTCAGCAGATGGGTGGGGAAAAAGAATAATAGAGACCAGAGATACAATCTGTCATCTTAAGCTGGGGGCTTGGAAGCTGGCATGTGCAGCCCAGAGCACTGTGACAGAAGCTACTGGAGAAGAGTAAGTCCTCCCCCAAAGGGCAGCCTGTATGAGATAGGTAGGAGCAAAGGTCTGGAGGGCAGCTGGTCTGGAACTGGGAGGAGGAGGAGGAGAAGGCAGCTTAGAAGGGCTGGTGCTCCAAAGGCAGGTGCAGGTGGGGCCAAGGCAGAAGGGCCAATGCTCAAACCAAGTCACCAGAATTAGAAGGGGCCACAGGGTGAAGTGCCTTGGAAACACTCTCCACTGTGAGGGGCTAAGGACTCTACAGAGCCCTGCTAGGGTCTGGTACCCAGTGGGGAGCTAGGTACTAAAGCCTTAGTACAAGGGGCCAAAACCTGGAAGATCCAGGACGTCTAGACAGGAGTGAGTGCCGCGGTCCTACTGAGGTGAGGATGAGTCAACTTGTAGCCTAATGATGAGCAGGGTGGGGCAAGGCACCAAAAGCCAAAATCTGGGTATCTGATGGCAGCCTAACAAATCTATTGGCCACTTACACTTTAACATGGCAGGTGAGAGAGGAGGAGGTCAGATAAGGGAAAATGGAGTAGAATAGTTATCAAATGGCCCATAGCAGGTACTGTAGCCATCCCTCAAGACTGAGCCCCGTTACACTGACCTTAACCATTTTGTATTATATAGCCTGGGAGGGGGGGGGGGGGAGACGGACGGGACGGGACGACAGTCTATAATTCCATGCTGTCCGACTGGAGGCCAAAGGCTTGTCAGTGCAAGGCTTTGTGGAGCTGCTAACGGAGCCACCGCAGCGCTGACACGGCTCTGGAACCCAAGACGTGAATGCTGCAGCAACTTGCTCCCCATCCCCTTGTCCACTGCCAAATTTAAGGTTTTTTGATTGCCACTGATTGTAAATCACAAACGGCAAAGGAAAGGGGAAGGGAGCAGTGGAGGTATCCCCCCCCCCCGGGTTCTACAGCCGTGCTGACGCAGTGGCTCAAAGCCGCACCGACAAGCTGCTGCCGCCGCCACTGGAGGTGGGTTGTCCAGCTTGCCAGAAGCCCGTATCTAGCCTGCAAAGCCAAATTAATTGCTCCAAGTATATTAGGTGCCTTTTTTTCCCCCCAACCACAATAACCATTAAATTGGCTGATTTTGCTGCAAATAAAGTAAAAAAACACCCCAGCTACAACACCTGAGTAATAAAAAAATAAACCAAACTGTAATAGACTGTAGCTCAATATTGAGCTAATCTTAAACAAAGAGCACTTTCAAGGAGCTAACAACATGCAACATTAACAACATGTAACCTAAACGCACCCGTTAAAGGATTTGATCTGCTCTAGCAGCTGTATTAAGGCACTAGGGATGGACACGGTCTCCTCTTGAACATATGTAGCCGGTAAAAGTTCTGCTGCAGGCTTGTCCAACATGCGGTCCGCCAAGGCATTTTCTGTGGCCTGCGGTGCTGCGACGGGAAACCAAAGTAAACGCTGCTTACTTTTGTCCCGACACCTTGTCCTCCCCCCCAGCCCCTCAGCAGCTTCCTCGTGGCTGCTGAAGGGCTGGGGAAGGGACGAGGTTCCCACATGCACTGCATCAGCTTGACATCGCTGAAGTGGTGCACGTGGGAAAAGGAGTAGCCACGTGCCTTTCAGGACAGGATGAGCCCGGCCAGAGCGGTATGGGGCTCAGCTGCACTTAGGCAGGAGGAAAATACAGCTGAGCCCCTGCCACTGGCTGGGCTCATCCTCTCCCGAGCAGCACAGGGCTCCGCTGCCACTTCTGCGGGCTGGTGCAGCCCCGGCCTGCCGCCTCCTGTCCCCAGCACCACGTGGTGATCGGCCTGACCGACCTGGCCTGACCGACTCGCCGCTCCCTGCCTGCAGGCGAGAAGCAGCCCGGCTTGGCTGCCCGGCCCTGAGTCACTGGCGGAGGCGGAGCGGCGTGGGCAAGTGCCTCCTCCTGCCAGGCTGTCGGCATTGGCCGTGCCATGCGGGGTGGCCCCGGGCTCGGGCAGAGCCTGCGCTACTGTGCCCTGACGTGCTGCCCAGCCCTGGCTCCCTCCAGCCCGGCTCGGTGATGTGGACCTGCGGAGGCGGCCGGGCCTGCCCTCATTCTCTGCCTCCGTCCCTTCCTGCCTAGCTGGGGCACCGCGGGTAGGGTCAGGCTGGGCTGGGGTCGGGGTGGGAAGATGGCGCCTCCCCTGGGGCCGGGCCAGTGCTTGTGGGCTCCCGGCGTGTGTGAGTGCGAGTGTGAGTGAGGGGGGTGGTCCCTGCCTTTCACAGGGGAGGGAGCAACTCCATGCCTTTAACTCCCCAAATCACACTACGTTCCCATGCTCTCAAGCCACGCCTGGGTCTAATATCTGAATAAACACTTACAATAGATTAACAACACAAAAATACTCAGGATTTCCTCTCCTGAGAGCAAAAGGAAATGAACATATTCAGGCTCATCAGCGACATATGGAGATCCTGTTTGCATGTACTCCGGTGAAGCAAATTTCACTAATTTTGGCACACCCCAGTCAAAGTCCCTACCCTTGGCTGTAGCCAACTCCCAGTACCTCTGAGGAAGACTTAAAAACACCCTGGCACATACAGCAGAAAGGGGAAGGGGGGCGGTGGGGGCAGCCAGCAATGCCCAGGAGCATGAGAATTACCCATAGTAGAACATAGGCATAGATATGCCTAAATCAGGGGTAGGCAAAATATGGGTTTTTGGTTGTTTTTTTTTAAGCCACATTGCCACACCCATTTCATTGTCACTTCCTGCAACTTCATTGGTGTCGAAGGTCATGTGACATCACTTCCTGATGTGATACCACTTTCTGCGAGGTCTCTGAATATGGGTCCCTGGCCCACTGGGTGATAAAAAGTTCGTGATCCAGCCCCACATTCAAAAAGGTTGGACTATCATAGATAACTTATGATATTCAATCTAACAAATACAATGTATGTAGCTTCATCCCAATTCTGTCCCATTCACACATCCTCTTACTTTTTCTGGAAATGCTTTTAAGGCTCCCTACATGGGCAGCTGGTCTGCCATACAGAAAATATCCCATTATCTAAGACAAGGCCCTACAGTAATTCACTAGGAGTTCCACTTCAACTGATAGCTCATTACTTGCCAGAAGAGATGGATGGGCTCTTCTAAAAATGCCCTGAAGTATTTGTACAGCTAAAACAAATTTTTGCATTGTATTTTGTGCAACTTCCATCAAAATTAATGTCAAACACCACTACGCAGCCACAGGAAAGCAGGCCTTGGAAGTTAAGTCCCCATCTCTATTGTAGAAACCAGCATAAAGAAATAAGTTGGATACAAACCACTGAAAGACTTGCCAAAGGGAGGGGTTCTGAATCCTCTTCATACAATGGATAACATAATCTTTCATTGTCTGTTGAAACAGCTTCGCAATTGTAGCGTATTCAGAAGAGTCTTTAGCGATCACCACAGCCTATAAAATATCAAACCACAGCCAAAGGTTATGCACGAGGCTCAACTGGCTCAAGGCACAACAGGTTAATATACTTTTAAGAAGAGCCAATGAGGACAAAGAATATTTTGAGTGAACTTAGTTCTGTTCTTGATCTGCAAACAGGTAGGACAGAGGCAGCGATTCATCCTGTTCGGCCACTGTACCTCAACTTTTTAGGGAACGTGAGTGAATTATGTATTCAAAGCGCCCAAGTATGTGAGGATAAGACAGATATTCCTTCTAAAATCTCGAAGGACAGGGTAACCAGGAACATTAACTACAGATATGACTGCTTTAGTTTAAGAAAGCAGTTTCAAATGCAAAACAATCTTTCATATGTTTTATTCTTCTTGGGTATCCAGGATATCTAGGGTATCAAAACAGGATTCAGAATAAAACAAACTACACTGCAAGAGTTAAATATCCAAACAAATGCATATTATACTATATACCTGCTCAAATAAGTGTCCATGGACATCGTGCATCTGCCTGGTTAGCAAAAATGAGTGCCAAATTTACAATAAAGAATATATTTATTGGCATGCGAGGACCAAGTTATATATTTTTAATTTTCTTAAAGAATATTTAAATGCAACAAATCTAAATTAAAATATAGATAAATCTAAATGATATAAATCAAGGTTTTTTGCTAGCTTACACTAATGAGTTTAGATCACTTTTTTTTTTTTAACACCACATTCATATATTAAATTCTAATACATAGCAAATTTTAAGGATTTGTTTTAGTTTTCCATGTATAAATCTAATGACTGGGGGTGTGGGTTGTCCTAAGTGCATGTCTGTCATACTGCTATAGTGGGGAAAGCAGCAGCAGGGCGGTGGGTGGCCCTCACTCCCTGGTCCTCGGAGCCTGCCACAGTCAGGTGCATCTCCACAACTCCTTTCCCCTTGGATATGGAGCACATGCAACTCTAGCCCACTGCGGCATCCTAGGGCTTTCTCAACTGGGGAGGGGCGGGAACTCGTCTTGAATTCAAGTATATACAGTATATCAAAGGACCTTGGCCTTTTATCTGCTCAGGTGGCTACCTGTACACTATACCTGAGACTACAATCATTTGGTAATAACATCATTTGGTAACAATTTACATTAATTGCTCCTTAAGGTACATGTGAATCAAAGACTCGGAAGTGAATGACTCAACATGCCATGCGTCATAGGTGCATCTTAAAGAGGGAAGGTGTGGATATTTCGGGAAGTAACGCGAAACCCACAGCTTTGCTTGTAATGATCAGAAATGAAGACTCGACTATAACAATGATCTTGTGGGCCAATGAAAATGATTTCGCTATGGTAACCTCATATGCTTGAAAAGAAAATTTATGTTGTAGAACTGCGTCCAATTTACTTTGACTCACCAAGTCTTTTATATAATTGTTAAAATATGCTCAGACACACCCTACAGATCAAAAAATAGCATTTAGAATAAACCAAGCTGTGTTTTCCAGGGTTAAGTCTTTAGATTTATTAAAAAGCAGTATTTAAAAAGATACAGTAAGTGTCTTTAATACAAAAATATTTGAGAGATCCACTTTACAATATAAGTCACTAGCAACACAGTACACATTCTAGATTAAAATGTACAATAGGTTGAGTTCAGCTCGCTTCATGGTACAACGTATCCACATTCTGGTACGAGGACGGCAAATTCCACCGTAGCAGGAAGTAAACTGATGCCTCGTGGCACCAATTCACTTATCCGTGAGAATAAAAATACATTCGGGCTTCTCTTATTCCACCCATTCAACAAAGATATTCCCACCCTTCCTGTAGCCTCAGCCTCATCCAATGAGTCTTATTTTCACCTTCATCCTACTAACCTTCCTGGGTGAAGTAGAATTCAGACCTTTTTGTTGGACTGGTGAGCACAGAGATGCGACTTTTTTTTGGTGAGAGACGATGAGCATTCTCTTGCTAACTGATTCAGAGGGCTTGCTGTTGCTGGTCTTGGAAGAGGAGATTTACTAATCTTTATTAGCCACATGGAACAGGACCACAAAATGGAGATGCTTGTCAATCTATCCAAGCCAGGCAGAGCATGGATGTACATGCTTTGGAAGCTCAAAAGAGAAGGATTCCCTCAGAACCAGAAATGTAGGAACATTGGAATCCCATTTCCACGTTTTTAAAGAGCCCTGGCTCATCCTTAAAAGCAAAAGCTGCACTTCTTCTATACAGTGAGCTTGAACGAAGGTAGTAACTTGCCTGCCACCCAAAGTTTGTACCAAGAATCTCCTTGCTATGTTAGTTCAATTCCAAGCCTCCTACTGATTTCTGAAACCAGTTTCCTAGAACCAAATTCTGTGGAATCTTCTTGCTGGCACAAACATAGACAGGAAAGGTAAAGATGCTGCTGCCAGAAAGTAGGAAGACATGAAGAAAAGGTTGGTCCCACAGAGAATGTTTGAGGTGAGTCCTATCTTGCCTATACATAACAAAACAATACTTTGGTTGCCACGCAGCAGAAACACTAGGTCCAGCATTTATTTCACTGAAGTAATTCAACCTCTTATAAATGACAGTTCTGATTGTTTCAGGCTAGCTAAATATCACTTTACATGAGCTACAAGCCTGTTTTTTTGTTCATTTGTTTGTTTTGTTTTGTTTTTTACTGGTATCATACTATTTTGCTCTTCATTACTTTTTTTCTCTATAGATCTTAGAAAGTGCTTAAAGAGAACTAAGCATTAGTACCTTCATAATAAAGGTAGGAATATATGAGAGAGAGAGAGGGGTAGGTTAAGCACGGTGTCAAAAGAAATAGCAGATAGCCATTAACATTGTAGTCACTTCACTTCCTTTTAGCAGAGACATTTGTTCTGCATTACAAAAATCAATCCTGCAATAGCCACACAAAAGGAGGTAAAGCCTCTGACATGGAACAGGCACAGATTCCATGTTAAGAATATCAAACACCAGCCAAAGGTGGTGTTGACAAGATCGCAGTTCATCTGTTGCTCTTTGTTTCTTTTCAGCTTCTAATTCCATTTGGTCTCCACTGAATTAATTAACAAAAATGGAAAAAATTCACAATATCTGATTTCCTAACACATAGACTATCAGTGTCTAACAACATATATATATATTTAAGCCTTTCCCTTCCATAGAAGCTTTCATGTTACAAAAAGGCTTTAGAGAATAAATACTTCACTGGCTGTTGACAAGTAAGGAAAAATAGAGGGGCTTCTTCAGTCTTTTGTGCTCCTCTTGAAATGATTGTTTCACATGTAGCAAGATTTGCAGAAAGTTTCAATATCGGAACTGCAAGAAATTCGTCAATTTTGAGGCATCAGGTGTTACGAAGGATACCACACAGTAATGCAGATTCCCAGCCAGTCACAAAATAATGGAAGTAAGATTCACTACTGTGATGAGTGTCTTTGGGAATGTTCAGGCTCAGATCAGCGATACGTCTATCTGGACTGGATTTTAAGAGTGAATAATATTTCACGTTTTAGTATCTTCAGCCTTAGTAAACTCATGAAGCACACGAGCTTCTGAAAAGGGACAAAGGTAATAAAGGCAAACTCCCTCTTACCTCCCCCACTCTTCTTTTCATATGAAATGTAATTGGTTTAAAAGCAAAAAAAAAAAAGTATTCTTCCTGAGTGGTCAACCCTGGCAACTGAGGTGAGGTTCTGAGAACAAAACGGGGTGTAACATACGTCCTGTATTGCTGCCATCCCTTGTCCATAACCTGGTCAGATACTGCTTCCAAATAAACCTGTTGCACTTGTGAAAGTGTACCCAACTGGAATTTTGGCTATAATTTGAAAAGGAGAGAGGTAAGCACCCAAATTCCCACTGAATTTTAAAATGAGCTGGGTGCTTAACTCTCTAACAATCCTTTGAAAATACCAGCCTCAGTTAACTCTTCCAGTTTACCACTTAGCCATGATGGTCAGGCATAAATGCAGCAAGGCCCAAATCTTCAGCTATTTAGGTACTTCACACTTATTTACCATGTCATTATCATTACTGAAATCAAAGAGTTTTGGGTACCTTTGAGGACTGGGACCTAAATACTTATCTTTGTTATGAAGTCCCCTGATAGGACATGGATATGCAAAAGATTTCTTGAGTCTGTGGTGTTGCTTTTACATATTTAACTTTCCAACACAGAACAACTTAGAATTTTAAGTACTTAACAAATGGCTTTAGTGCTGGGTAAAAGGGGAAGGGGCTTCACTGCACACGAGGTGCACTCAGGGATGAAATGGAAGGTTAACACAGGACAGCTTGGCCTAGTGGAAGAGAGGTATGTCACTGCAATCTAGTTTCCACGCAAAAGGATGTTCCCAGACAGTAACCACTGAGCAGACAAGATGCAGTAAAACCCTGTCCCCTTCTATCCTGTGTACGTCTGAACTCAAAGGAATTTCTCCCCCAAGCTAGCGTCAGATTCTGAGATGCATATTTGTGTTGTGCTCCTTTTGCCAATAGTAATTCATGGTAAAAGGAACTATTCAAGACGAGTGCGAGTATCAGAATCCGTCTGTAGAACCTAAAAGACAGCTAAAAAACAACTAGACTAGCTCTCTTCTAGTTGCTTCTCACTGTAGCCCCAGCCTGACACGAATAGCTGGAGAACTTCACTGTCCAACTGACGGAAGTCAACAGCAAATCCCAAAATTCTTGTCACCATAGATAAAGCTACTGTAAAACCAACCTGAGAATCAGGCTCTAATGCCCACGGCTGCTTCTCTACCCATCAGGAAGTATATGCCCATGCGATTTGGCCAGTGCCAGACAGAACTGGCAACATATCCCAAGGTGCTGAACTCTGTCCCGTTCCTTTAACCGCAAAATCTCTGTCAACCTAACAGCGCAGAGGTTCTCAAGGCGCCCTTTTTAGACTTGGGCACCGCTCGGAACATGCTCTTAGCTTGTCGCCGTTTTACTGCAGTTTTCTCATTTTTTGCAATTCTTCTCTTGCAAACAGCACTGAAAGACCACAGCAGGTCAGAATGTTTTTGACGCATTGTATCTGAGTTTCTATGTGAAATCTCCGGGTTTCTCTTGTGAATCATCTGTAGGTGTTTGCACACCAAACGATAATATTTCATGGCACCCCATGGCACCCTTAAAAGGACCTCACAGTGTCCCAGGATGCCATGGTAGCCTTGGTTGAGAACCACTCCAATAGAAAGATTCTTTGCAATCCATCTGTAGGACAAAATAATCAGACACCACTGAAACTGCTAGCAAAAATGTCTAGCTATCCAATGGCTCTGCGTTTATTTCCTAGTTTTATTTCCTTGCGTATATATTTAATGTTAATCTTGCGTTTTTTTAAAGGTATGAAGAGAGAGAGATCTGACAAACTATGGGGAAGACAGTAAAGGTGCAAGTTTAGATGTAAATGGATTTAAATGTGTTTTTATAATCAACATCTCTTACTTTCTCCTATCATAAGAGACTGTTCTATGCGCGCATCTAAAAATGTGGTCCATTTAATGGTACTAAATGTCTTGGGATAGAAGTGAGAAATCTCCATATCCCATTACCTAAGTCATGGATCAAAACCTAATCCAGTAAAGACCGTGGTGGCATTATCTCTTAGTTCTTTTGTTTGATCTATATGACAACAGCTGGTAATCTCAGTTCAGTTCGTAATAAACAGAAGTGCATTTCACGAAACCTACCGACTCGGTTGGCACCCATAGTTTTAAATACATGGTCCAGATTTTTACAAACCTATTTAAGTACTTTAAAAATTCAAATGAAATCAATGGAAGTGAGGCCCATAGCAGTATCTTCAGAAGCCTATGGGCATTGCTTAAATTACTAAGTGACTGAGTATTGTTAACAGTATGTCACTTAGGAACTACACGCCCAGGTTGTGAATGCTTCATCAGATGTGGTAATTAAGCCATGTCCTTTAAATTACTGTGTACTTCCATCACAAAAATCAGGATGCAAACAGCCTAATCTCATTTAAGGCAAAAGAAGAAAGCAAATACCTTGTACCCAGTGTCAGGCAGTGCAGATTTGTCCCAGTCTTTGGGATAGTTTGGATTTAAAGGAGGAGTCTCCACTTGGCTGTTTGCAAAATGAAAAGAAACCCAGAGATGAGTCTTTGTTATGTC
>JAGPOW010001296.1:16104829-16153266 GCA_030014935.1 Caiman crocodilus | reverse complement strand
TAATTCTTTCATTTATTTGTATTAGTAGAAGATGGAAGGGACTGATTCCTACCACCTCCAGTCCCCAGAATGATCCACATTAAAAATCTTTAAGTGCTTTTTATTTTTAATTTGGAAAGTTTTGAGCATTGTTTTCCTTCATAAAGAAAACCTAGATAAAAAGATTGCAGCCCAATCCTAACGTGCCTGGGAAGGGGTGTAGGAAACAGGTAGTGTTCAATAAAATATTTAAGTAAAGCGTTAAAGAAAAGAATTAAGCTTTTTCAAGATAAGAAAAAAACATAGGGTTCCCTGTCTGGATTCTGAACCAAATATGCATACAGATAACATGGCAAGAGATTGACCAAACCCAAATGTGTCTTTTAAAGGGAGAAAATGTTATCAACATTGTGATTTACAGAAAACTTATATATGTGAATAAGGTTTTAAAAAGTTCAAAGCAATAAGGCACTCCCTCCTATAGAACAGCAGGTTCTGTACTGGTCCTTGCTTCTTAGCTATGATACTGTAGTATTAGAGGGGTTTGAAAGAGTCCTGCATACAGAAATCCCCATACGGTAATTTCCCTTATAGTCTGCATAAAGAAATCCCTCATAAGGTAAAAGGAATGGGATTACTTATATTAGAAATCAGAGGAACAGGAATATACAAAATAATGAAATTAGGTACAGAGCACTCCACTCCCCGTCTCGCAGCAGAACTGAACTCTCAATCAAGCCGAAAAAATGGCAAATCAAAACCTGATCAAAAGAAGTTGCTTCTTTCCACATCACTTATAATTACGCTGCAGAACTCTGCTACAGGATGTAGATGAAGCCAAAACCTCAGCAGGAGCCAGAGGACTGGACTTTGTTTTGGAGAGAAACACCCAGAAATCAGTTACTCAGTTGTTGTTGTTGCTATTGTAATGATACAAAAATGGGAAATAGAAGAGTCTCATCATGCAACTATAAAGCTGATCTAGCCACCAGAGTTGAGAACGAGCCCTAGGGTGGGGGCAGACTATGTGGCGTTGGCCTCCTGCCGGCTTCCGGTGCTTCCTCTCAGCTTCCACTTCTGGGTAGAGCTGAGAGACGAGCTCTTGGCCTAGAAGGCCTAGGCCAGCGGTTCTCAACCTCTTTTGTACCAGGATCCATCTGTACACATGGATGGCCAGTCCCAGGCCAGTCTAGCCCCTCACTCCCAGCTGGCTGCCCCAGGCCCACCCCCTGCAGTGGTCACGAGGAGACCAGAGCTCTGCCGGCCTGCAAGCGAAAAGCACAGCGTTTCCCACGTTTTTCTCCTTTAAAGATGGGTTCTCCTTGAAAAGTTTGCTCGTGACCCTTTCATATATTCTTGCATCCTACTTTTGGGTTGCGACCCACGGGTTGAGAAATGCTGGCCTAGAGTCTGATCCAGGAGAACGCTTCCCACCTCTTCCCTCACAGGCACCGCTATGATCCTCCGCGCCTGGGGCACAAGCTGGCCTCCGGCAGAACAGCTCGGGGGGTTTCACCCCATGGACGGGGGGTGGTCAGATGTTTGGCCCCAGAACATCCGTGTCAGTGACCACAAGGCGCTGGGCGGTGACCCCACTTCAAGGCTGGACAAGGGAAGGGCGTGCAGCGCTGGAAAGCCCACCTTGGTCCCCGAAAAGGTGTGACCCCCCGGCCGCACTCACCGCACGCGGCACCTGCCCATGAGGTGCAGCTTGCAGAGGTGCAGGCGCTCGCAGCCCTGGCATTCCTTGCGCACGCAGAGGCGCAGCGGGGTCACGGCCAGCACCCGGCAGGTCCCGCCGGCCTGCTGCAGCAGGAACCGGCCCGGCCCCGCGTCCCGCAGGATCCGGCCCAGCTGCGACTCGGGGAGCTCCACGTGCTGGGGCAGCTCCCGCAGGTCCAGGCTGCCGCCGTGGGCGCACAGGGTCTTCGTGAGGAAGGGCCACACGTCGCGGTCCGACATGCTGGCGGCGCCCCGCTCGGCTGTGTGGCGGGAGCCGCGCCCGGGCCCGGCTCCTCCTCCCGCCGCCGGGAATCGAAACTGAAGACGGCGGCGGCGGCTCGCGCGGGGCGGGGCGGGGCGGGGCGGGGGGGAGGCGGCTGCGCTCTGCCTCGCGGCGCGGGGTCCCTCGGCAGCGCCCGCCCGCCCGCGGCGGCAGTGCCCGCTTGGAAGGGGTCGGTGGCCTCCCGTGGCGCTCTTGTTATGGAGCCGTGACCTGCACTCCTGTCCCCTTGGCGTTAGTTTGTCCCAGGGGATCAATTGTCACCTTTCGCGTGGCCGGCCCCCTGAAGGCAAGTTCCTTGGTGGGTCTTGGCTCGCAACACTCAAGGTGAGGAAGAGGCCAGTGCGCACTGCTGGGTGTCCCCCGTCGTGCCCTGCTTTTGGACCTTTGCCCTGCTCTTTGGACCCTGCTTCGGCTTTTGTCACGCACGCGCTCGGTGAACGTGCTTGACCCCCCTTGCTCGGTGCGTGCAAGGCCTGCGTCCCCCATACGTGTCAAATGGGCAAGGCGCAAAATGGAAGAAGCTTTACCACTCCACCCAGGAAGAGCCCAGACCGTCTGCGGACGCTTCCTCAGCCTGGTGACGGGTGCTTGTGCCCAAAACCTTGCAAGGAAGAACTTTTCCAACTAGTTGATTTGGTCTGATAACAGATACCAAGTTCGCCCAAAGCACCTTGTCTGCCTCTGTCCTTTTCAAAAGCAGGTTTTTTTCCCCAAGGGTGTTTTCTTATTCAAGAGAGTGGTCTGGCGCGAGGGTCTCCCAGAATGCCCCCCGGGGTGGGGGGGTGCCTGCGTGTAACGCCAGTCGAAACGTTTTGAAATTTTCAGAACATTTTGAATTTCAAAGCTCGAGCTGGGCTTGCCTGCAGGGAAACGGAAACCGAAGTAAGGGGTGGGAGGGGGGAGGCGGGGGAAGGAGCGCTCCCATTATTGACTGTGTAGCTGGCCTGTGACTGTCATCCTTCTCTGAGGTCCCTTCCCAGTGCTGGGGGGTGGAAAAACTGCATTAAAGGACGTATTGTTTGATCTATCCTGCTTTCTGCTTTGCTGTCAGCTGAGTGAGGGTATATCTTAACACACTCACACAATACACCTCATCCAATGCACCAAATGCCCTGACGGAGGAGACGCAGGAGAGACCACACAACAACTGCGCACCAGACTGAACGCACACCGGAAATCCATCAGTTCCCGGTGGGGGCACATTTCTCACGGGAGGGCCACTCGCTCCCTATCTCTCAGTCCTGATCCTCAAGGGAAACTTACCCAGCACTTCCCAGAGACGAGCCTATGAGCTCCATTTCATCAACCTGCTGGGTACCAGAGATCAGGACCAGAGATCAGGGATACCAGATCATAGGTTGGTCTAATAAAAGATATGGAACTTTGTCTGGACTAAACATAGACATTGGATTTTTGATACGTTATAATGTGCCTGGCAACTGACTGCCCAGCCCAGCCCAGCCCCTGGCTGCTTTACTTTTCATCCCATCCAGGAAGAGCACACACCGACTGCTGAAACTTCCTTAGCCTGACGAAGGGTTTTTGAACCGGAAAGCTTGCTTAATAACTATTCTCCAACCATTTGGGTTGGTCTAATAAAAGATATCAAATTCACCCAAAGAACCTTGTCACACACACAGTGTCATCCACCCGTGTCATGGGTTTTGCCTGTCAGCAGCTAGAGGTGCAGGGCCCCAGACCCCAGATTCCCCCTGCACCCATCTCCGTGACAGCAGCAGGGCCAAGCATGCCTGCAGCTTTCACCCTGCTGCGCCTTAACACACGCAGCGTCACCCATGCCACGAGGTTTCCTTGTCAGCAGACTGAGGCGCAGTTTCCCTGAAATCCCTGCGCCGATCTCCTCGGCAGCTGGCAGGCTTTGTGGCCTCAGCAGGGGCTACCATCCCTGCAGCTTTCACCCTGCTGCACCTTAACACACGCAGTGTCACCCATGTCATGAGTTTTGCTTGTCCGCAGCTGGAGGTGCAGTTTCCCCCAAACCCTGCACCTATCCCCTTGACACTTGGCAGGCTTTGTGGCCTCAGCAAGAGCTACCACCCCTGCAGTTTTGATCCCACTGTGGTTTAACACATACACGTGACATGAGTTTTTTGCTCTCAAGACTCTGAAGTGCAGTTTCCCTGAAACCCCTGCACCTATCTCTTTGAAACTTGGCAGACTTCATGCCCTTGGAAGGGGCAAGTTTCATCCAAATCAGGTCAGAAATGCCGAAGTTAAAGGCTGTTTTGAGCTTCTTCCCCATTACAGCCTATGGGTGAAACGTCGAAACAGCAAGCCTATGAGTAAAATGTCAAAGCAACAAAACTGTGTTGATGAAATGAAATGGAACAGTGGTTTTGAATTGAAACAAAATCGGAAATGAAATGCTATTCCGTCGAAATGTTGAAATGCTGGTCAAAACAGAACGGTGCTGTTTTGCACAGCCCTGCCAGCTAGTCCTTCGTCTCTTGTGGTAATTACTTCTTGGCTGGGTCACATTTTTATTGTGTGAATTGCATAGCATACGTAACATGTAGCAGAGGAACATCCCTCTGAAGGAAAGGAGAGAGAGAGAGAGAGAGAGGTCCCAGTAATGGAAAGGGTGAGGGCAGGGGAAGGGAGAGAAAGGACTGTCCCTGTGAAGAAAGGGTGTTTGTGTGAGAAACTCCTGATGAGATCAGTGGCCATTCAAGAGGTCTACACTTGACCATTAAAATCTGGGGGCCATGTTCCTCTAGCCAGCACTCCCTTCCTGCCTCCCCTCCAGCCTCCACACAGCTATGCCCAGATGAGCAAGACTACTCAAGGCACAAATGTGGAGTTCAAATGGGTTAGAGGAAGCAGCAAGAAGAGGAACAAGGCACAGAGGAAAAGGAGATGATGATTCATGTGGGGCCAGATTAGACATTTCAACTAAATTCACAGGGGAAAGGAGAAAAATGCAGTGTGAAAAGATTAAGCAAAGTAATGATAAGCCAAACACTGCTCAGGCACTGAGGAGCTTTGCTTTTATTTAATTGCCTATATTATTTTCAGGCTTTAGAGTTCATCTCAACAAGCTGTGTTAGCAGCAGAGTGTTCATTCGTATGATCTCATATAAACTGCTTGATCTACCTCCATGATCTGAAACGATGCAGCTGCTCTTTCCTGTTTGTCTTTCAAACGTTACAAGGCAAATCACAGACACTGAACAGCCCCAGCAAAAGATGTTAGCTCTCCTCTGACTTTGTTTTTCCTTGTTACAAATCAAAGTTGCACAAAGACTTCTGTCTCCCTGATCTTGCCTCCCTGATGCAGTCTAATGTAAAAAGAGTCATTTAAACCTGGCAATGGGTTGTGGGAGGTTAGGAGGAGGACTGTTTGTTTCATTGATTCTGCTAAGAGCACATGGTTCAAGGGCAGGTTGCATTCCAAAAATGCCTGTATGCCTTCTCCGGGTGTCTAAGACGGTATTATTCACTACTGATGCAGTAGCAGAGGCACGAATCAAGGCAAAGGGGTACCCGAGTCATACTGAGTTCCAAGTGGGGTATCCGAATCCCAAGCCCTTCCGGCTTGGGCCTGCATATAGGATGCCTGCCAGTGGATTTGGGAGTTTCTGAAGTCCCAGGGCAAGAACCTGGGGTGGAGGATGCTCGCTGTACAGCCAGACATGGTGTTAAGAATGGTTGAACTCTGCTTGTTCAATCAATATGGTTTTTTGAAACGATTGAGTTCTGCTCAGTCAATATGATGTGGCTGATTTGACCTGGGACACGAAAGATATTACTAAAAAAAAAGTACTGGCAACTCCAAATGCTAAAACCATCATGATTGGGCCATCAGAAAGGGTTACTTTTATTTGTCTTCTGTCTTTTCAGCTTTTATGGTTCCTAGCAACAAGCCTTTCTCCACAAACAAGAGCTTTAAAATAAATAAATAAAAAGTGAGATTCTCGCATAATCAGAAGCACACACAAAGCGTGAGCTATTTTGCAGTTTTGCCAACTTTTGCAATATTTTCCTGATAAAATCTGATGATATTCCTTAACATTTTTATATAACCTACCCCATCCCGCCCCCCCCCCCACAGGTAATATCCTCATAATTACCGGGAAATAAAAACTTTGCAAAATACACCTCAAAGTGCTTTTGAAAGATTAAAAACACAGAAGAAACAAAGGAAAATAAGTCAATGTATCTCTCTACATATAGCTAGAGAGACTGGATTACAAATAAAAGACTTTATCACATAAAGCTGAGCTCCTGACATTTGAATGCTTGGACTTGAGTGCTATCTGTGACAACAATCACTAGGATTTGAAATATTATCATTCTGCCACGCTCTGACAAGTAGGCAAAATGCCTGTTTCTAAGCGGAGTCCTCTCCACACTTGTGTTCTTGTCACTAGTCAAAAATTTCGGGTTAATATGTTCCCACTGCAACCCCAGGCTGTATTTTCACCGGACTTTCTGTTCAAATTCCCTGTTATTGCACTCCTAACATTGAAGCTCAGTTAATGGCAAGGATGTTTTAGCTGAGCAGATGACACCAGCAGGGATTTTCAGAGGGGAAAAGGAGAGAGTCAAGCACCAAAATTCGACTCCCTTTTAACGGGGTTTGTATTTCAAGCTCCTTTAGGCTCCTTTGAAAATGACCGTTGCCATTTCATTTGTTTAGGTAAGTTTTTGAAGGTGTGTTGTCGAATCCCGGTCCCTGGAGGTTTTAAACTTCTGTCGTAACTTCGCTGAGTATTCCCGATCCTCCCTCAGAGCAGAGGGATGGACTAAAGGGGGGCCCCTTTTGGTCTTAGACATCTGTGGTAAACTATATAAATGTTGTCAGTCAGAGCATTAATGGAGCCCAGCAAGGCACATGGGATCATCGTGAGTCCAGGTACTAGTGAACTAGCCATGGCATATCCCAATCCCTTGGTGTATTCCAAACACTTGGTAGTATGCACAATAAGTACATAGACAGTTACTTCAGAGGCTATTCCCAGCAGGCACTTCAAACACTGGGCACAATGCCAGACCTGGAAAGCTTCCTTCTCAATCCTCTCTCACACAGACCAAACAGGGCAGAGACTTTTGCCTGGGCTGGCAAACCCAATGTGGGAGAGGAACTACCTAGTAATTTAGATTTTATTTAGAAGATGGACTGTTTTCAAGAGTGAAAAAACAAACCTTCCGAGTCTGCCCCGAGCATCCAGAATCAGTTGCTACCTGTAAAAGCTAAATGAGCCTCCAGGGAAACAAAGCTAACAAGTTTAGACAAAGACAAGATCTCAAAATGGCTAGCATGCTATTGTGGTTTGAGCAAGCTTTGAGACAGACTATGGTTTTGTTGTAGTCTTTCTGATTTAGGTGTGTAAATATTATAATAATGTGAGAGCCAAGAATTTTTGTGACATACCTTTCACTGAACAAACTGCCTGGTTGGGAATGTGATGCATTCTTCTCCGGGTCATAATGTTATAATAATGTTTGCCTTGATTTCCCTGATTAGCTTGTAAGCAGGAAAAGAAGGGTTAACTTTTCAGGAGACAGACCTGCGGGGAAGCTGGGGGGGGGGGGGGGCTCTATTAGTGGGGAATGGTCCATCAAGGGAACAAGGGACTTATTTCCATATGAAGACACAGCGTGGCTCCAAGTAGACTCTAGGCTCAGCTGTTGTGATTCCCTGCTGGTTCTTTTGTCAAAAATAGGCTTGATGCAAAGGCTGTTTGGGAAAACAAGCTTGGTAGCATGCAAGGAGATATGCACCTTATGGACTAACTAAATAAGATATATACAGAGAACAAGCTTTTGTCAACTTGAATTCACTTCATCAGATGTTTGAGTTTGCCCTGACTCTTGGGAGAGGGTAGGAGATACAGGCAGAGAACAACAGCGAAAGGGAACATGCTATTTTTCAGACAGACTGCTAGCAAGAGAAATGGGGACTTTTAAAGCCTGGTGGGTTCTGCTAGGAAATACCATGGTCACTTAGGTAGTTTTCCTGTGGGCAGGGGAAAACCACTTTCTTGGCTGGGGATAGTGGCTTGACTGAGGTAAGGTATAGTTAGCCTCCCATGTTCACTCCCAAGGGGAAGATTTTGGTTATACGCCAACTTTATGGAAATTGGAAGCTTGGGCGTGCACGTAGAACTTACTCACCAAAGGATTTGTAAGTATGAACCCCTAGGCAAGGGTGGAGGATGTTTGCTGGTCCACACACATTGCTTGAATGACTACAGATTTGGAATTGATTTGTCTGATTTGTCTTGAGACATGAAAAGTTTTCTTTAACAAAAAAAAATCTGCCTATTACATTGTGGTTGTTCAGTAATAGTTATGCTGGCTAAGAAGAGCTGCCTGCTTTGTTGCACGTGACTTTGGAAGTACTCCATCCCCTCAGAGGTAAAGTCCTTCCTCAGGAGCTAGGCTAGCAGGGATAAACAGGGGTGTCAGGTCCCATTGGCCTGGCCTTGGAATCCAAGGAACCATGGGCTCCCCCATTCTTGGAGCTTTGCATAAGCTGGCTTCAGAGGTTACCCCAGGAAATATGCAAAGCTGGTAGATCCTAAATTAGAGCTCCTTTGGTAAAACCAGACAGTGTTTGTGGTTGTAACTGCTGCCATTCCAGTAAAGGGATATTTTAACACCTTTAGGGTATAATAGTCGTCTCCAAAACAACGCAAGTACTGTCTAACGGTAAGCCTCATGCCCTGCAGCTTGATTAGCTGGTTCAGTCCAATCTAATGAACTAGGTAGGACCAGCTGAGGCCTAGCCCTTCCTGCTGATTGGTTCTGGGTCTGATTTTAAGAAACTCCTTCAGCATCTGAACCTTGCTGCATAGCTTACTGATCTCTAGTCCCTGAGCAACTCCTGTCCTGGTAATGTTTCTGACTTCTGCCCTGGCATCGCAGATTGTGTGTCTAAGGCTTCTGAATTTTAGTTTGACTTAGTTTGCTTCTTGGCCCTGCTTCTGGTTGGTCCTCTGGTTTGGTGTTTGGTTCTTGACCCTTAGCTTCTTATTTCCCCTCTCTTGGCTTGGAACATAGATCTGCCCTCGGTTGCTCCCACACATGGCTCATCTCTGTATTCTCTGGTCCTGCTCCTGGTTGTATCTACTAGGCTGGACTCCCTTGTGGACTGTGACTGGGACATACCTGGACCCAGAAAAAGGGTATTTCAGGTGGTGGCTGAAGGATGTGGTGCTATTTGCAAGAAAGCTGTCTGTTGGTGTCTGACTCCTCCTGTGGTCTGAGAAGCAGGACTTTACAATGGTTGTCAGTGAAACATGCTGCATGAAAGTCTCTATCTCCTAATTGAAAGCAATCTGACAAAAACCTGAAACCTTGCCACTTTTATCAAAAGGAATATGCACATCCAGGGTTCTCACCTAGTTTTTCTGCTTTTAGAAGGCAATAGAGATTTTAGCCACATTTTAAGCTGGTTCTCTAAAAGTAGGAATCCTAAATTCCTATTTAGGAGCTGTGAATGCTCGGCACCATTGCAAAATCAGACTTCTTTATTTGAGTGGCTAATGAACAACTACATTTGAAAATTTTGGTCTCTGATCAGAGGCATTTGAGATCAGTTTCACCCATCTTGGGCACCTATACACACGATGGACCACTGCTCCAACACCTGCTAATTAGTACACATCAGAACAGACTTGATTAATTGAGTCTGCTGGAGTGTGCTGAATAGCATGCACTAGCAACCATCCAGTTCACTCAATTCATGTGATTTAGGGAGGGGTGCCTTGAGCCTAGTCAGGGATGTTTTACGTCCAAAACAGTTGCGAACTACTGCTCTAGGGAAACAACTGAGCCCTGAAGTTAAAAGGCTATGTCTTCACTGAAGGAAGAAATGTCATTTTTCCTTTGCAGCTGTTTACTTCCAACCCTCTATCTCTCTCAACATGGAATGGTTTGGCCTTGATCTTACAGCTCCCCTTACAGTACTTCAGAAGGCATTCACTCAGCATACTAGATCAACACCACCAGATGCATAGCTGTTTAATATTGTGCCCTGGGCAGTACTGCATCCCATTCCCTTCCCTTCCCCTCCAGCCCCGCACCTGTTGGCTACAAATGACCACCTCCAAGGATCCTTAAAATTCTAGTTTATTAGACAGAATGTGCAAAATTTATAGAGTCAAAAACCATAAATCAAACCTTCAAATTATAAGGGCTATTGTCTCTCAAATACCCCAGGTTATTCAAGGAGCTGGCAAGCATCATAACTCAGCCCCTGGCACGGATCTTTGAGAATTTCTGGCGCTCTGGTGTAGTGCCCGAAACTGGAAGAAGGTCAATGTGGTGCCTATCTTCAAGAAAAGGAAGAAAGTGGATCCGGCAAACTTACAGGCCCACCAGCCTGACCTCTACCCCAGGGAAGGTCTTAGAAAAGAGAGGCCATTCTTAATGGACTGTCTGATGCCAACATCCTGAGGGATAGCCAGCGTGGGTTTGTTGTGGGTAGGCCTTGCTTAACCCATCTCATTTCCTTTTATGATCAGGTGACCTATCACCCAGACAAGGGAGAAGAGATTGATGTCATATATCTTGACTTCAAAAAAGCCTTCGATTTGGTATCCCATAATCCATCTCTTGGCAAAACTGGCCAATTGTGGCCTTGGGTCTACCATGATCTGCTGGTTGGGAAATTGGCTCCATGGTTGGACACAGAGGGTGGTAATTGATGGAAGTCAATCGTCGTGGTGCCCTGTGACCAGTGGAGTCCCTCAGGGCTCTGTCCTTGGCCCAGTATTGTTCAACGTCTTTATTAATGATGTGGACATCGAAGTCAGAAGCGGATTGGCCAAGTTCTCCGATGACACCAAACTTTGGGGCAAAGCATCCACACCTGAAGACAGGAGGGCAATCCAGGCTGACCTGGACAGGCTCAGCAAGTGGGCGGACGAGAACCTGATGGTGTTTAACATTGGAAAATGCAAGGTTCTCCACCTTGGGAGGAAAAACCCACAGCAGCTTTATAGGCTGAGCAGTGCTATGCTGGCTAGCATTACAGATGAAAGGGACCTGGGGGTCATGATTGACCACAAAATGAACATAAGCCTTCAGTGTGATGCTGTGGCTAGTAAAATGACCAAAACGCTGGCTTGCATCCATAGATGTTTCTCAAGCAGATCCCAGGATGCCATTCTTCCATTGTACTCAGCCTTGGTGAGGCCACAGCTGGAGTACTGCATCTAGTTTTGGGTCCCACATTCAAAAAGGATGTAGAGAAGCTTGAGAGAGCCCAGAGAAGAGCCACGCACATGATCAGAGGTCAGGAATGTCTCGGCCGGCCAACTGGTCAGACCTGGCCGAGGAAGTGGTGTTAACTAAACAGACGTCAGGCGGGCTGGCGGATGGAGAGGCGGAACAGTGTATTGGATTCAAAATAGGTTTTACTTACATCACTGGTGGCTGTGATGCAGGCTGTACGCTCACTTGAGTAGTTACGGTTCGGGTTACCGCATCGAGTGTACAGATGGAAGCGCGCAGGGAAGAGTACGTTGGGAGGTCGCTGACAGGGAGTTGTTGGTGGGTGATCAGTCCGCCAAAGTCACCCTGCCACGTGCTCAGAGCTCTGTGAGGTCTTTCCTGCAATGTGGTCAGGGTGTGCTCCGCTCCAACTTGGGCGGAAATTGCACAGACTTTTATACCTTTAGAGTAGCCAATGAAAATTTGCCAAGTAGGAATACTTAATTAGGCGGAACATGCTAAATTTAGAACAATGCCAATCATATGGAGGGGTGGTTTCAATGCCAATCATATAGAGGGGTAGTCTGTTGTGTCAGGGACACTCACTTGATTTGGGTTGTGACAAGGAAAACAGAACTTACGATGACAGGCTGAGATCTTTGGGGATCTTTAGCCTGGAAAAGCACAGGCTCAGGGGTGATCTGATGGCCACCTATAAGTTTATCAGGGGTGACCACCAGGATCTGGGGGAATGTTTGTTCACCAGAGCGCCCCAAGGGATGATGAGGTTGAACAGTTATAAACTACTGCAAGACCATTTCAGGATGGACATAAGGAAGAATTTCTTTACTGTCCAAGCCCTCAAGGTCTGGAATAGCCTGCCATCAGAAGTGGTTCAAGCACCTAAGTTGAACACCTTCAAGAGAAAATTGGATGCTTATCTTGCTGGGATCCTATGACCCCAGCTGACTTCCTGCCCTTCGGGCAGGGGGCTGGACTCGATGATCCCCTAATGTCTATGAAATCTATGAAATACCTCCCCTCCACCCACATGCACACATGTAGCAGTTGCAATAGAGCGCTAGTGTCAGGTATACCTATCCTAAGTGTTGGAGTCCGCTGTTGATGGCTAGTTGAGATTTCCTCCAAGCCCCTTGGCCTCTGGAAAGTGTTCTTTCCAGAAGGGGGTCACTGGCTGGTCCTTCTGCCTGGGCAGGTAGGGTGCTGGTCAGGTCAAGAGAGTGACCAAGGGTCACTCTTCACTGCCTCTTATCCTCCTTTGGCAGACATCCGTCCTCCACCCGGTTTTCAGATGTGCCCCATCCAGGGGTCCCTGACCCTCATGGGACATCCCCTGGGTGGCTGCCAAGGGACAGCTGTCAGCCCTGTGGGGTCATGTCCATTAGTACGTGCAAGTCTAAGTATCCATTGGTGATTTTGATTAATTTAGTTTTTTGGCATTGTCTGGGCTCTGAAAGCGGCAGATCAGGAGGTATTATTCAGTTCCAATAGCCAGTCTCTAGCGTTGATTAACTCAAACGCTCTTCTGTTCCTTTAACAAAGAAGTTTCAAGGGGTTCCCAGCTCTTGATCCTTTCCTTTTATTAGTCTGCGGCTTAGTAGGTGTTAATCCTGGCTCCTTAACTCATTATTGTAACTAGCTACTCTCCTTACACAATCACTCACGCACTCCCATTTGTACAGAGATCAGCCCAATACATAGAGAAGGATGTTGATTCCACCCTTGCTACTATTGTTACAAGGTAGAACTTCTAAAAAAAAATAAAAAAAGCATTTGTTACAAGGTTGAAAGCATAAAATATAAAAGGTGAAATGTGCTCCATTTTGGCATGCCCTGCTTGCCCAACCATGCTACTGAACACCACAGTTTAAAGCAAGGTTGGGCAAAATGGCAGAGCAGCACAGAGGGCTGCTCCCGAGCCACTGGGAACTTGGGATGGGGGCCGCTTGCTCCAGAGCCAGGGCAGAGCCACGATCTGTAGCCTGCATACCCAAGGCAGGGGTGCGCAAGCAGTGCATCGCAGCTCTGCCCCAGCTCCTTGTAGTGGAGAGCCACGATCTACAACTGCAACCCTGTTTAGATGGGACAAGCTGTTACATCTTTGTATCAAACAATGAGGATTTCCTTTCCTCAATGGATGAGCCCTTTATCAGGTAAGGAAACTCCACAGACCATTAGGTTTAGTGTGGCAGTGCACCTGTGGGTGCTTGCCACTTTAAGGGCCTGAGCAGGCAGTGAGGCAGCCTGCAGGTGACTGCAGAACCAATCAGGCGGTCACACAACAGCCAGGAGGCCCCCTGATTGGAGCAGAGCTGCACAGCCTCAGTATAAGAGGCAGGCCCTCAGGAGCAAAGCAGGGATGCAGCCAAGGTAATAGCACCAGCTGGAGATTTGCTGCTCCCGGGAACATCAGGAGGTTCAGGGTAGGAACTATGGCAATGGGGGTGGGAGGGTGTTCCTAGAGACCCAGGGGGGCCCACGGCCTAAGGAAGAGTGAGGCCAGCCTTGCAAAAGGGGCGTAAGAGTTGTGGGCCTCCACAGAGGCTAGGCAACCCCATGATTAGAACGGTCAGAGTTGAGCCCAGGGGCTCAGGGGAGCCCAGCTAAGTGAAGGGTGGCCTCATACAAGATCTCTGGGGCTCTAGACAATCCTGGGAGAGCTGACGGATTTATGGTGGGGCCCAGAGGGGACCCCTGTGGAGCAGAGGGGTCACCTGCTATCAGACTGACTCTCTGAACCCTTGACTGGTCAATGCAAGAGGGCCAAAAGGCTGAAAGGAAGTTGAGCCCACCACGAGGGGCAGGCCAGGGCTGCAGAGAGCTACTGGCACCCCGACTGGCCTGGCGGGGGGCCAGAGCCTAGATGACCCCAATGATCCGCTTGGGGGGGTGACATCACAGCCAAAAGAGGGTAGGGGTCAGCCAACATGCAGGTTACTGAAGCTCAGCCTCTGGATGGAAAGCATCTTATAGGGGGTCTGAGCGAGTTGGGCCAGGGACTAAGGACACGTGATATGGAGGAGGATGTAACAGAGGTCCCAAGGATGAGCTGCCCAGATGGAGGAATATTAGGAAGCTGAGTGAGGGGAAGAAGGACCAGGGCAGGTAGGCCTGCTGTTGGTCCTGGGGAATGACTTACAGGGGAGGATGGTGTGGAGGGACTGCTTGTGGCCGGGCAATCCTCAGGAAATGCCACACCAGTGCCTCCCTAGTGTATGGAGGCAAGTATGGGGTGCTGGAAAGCCTCAGACCCTGCTGCCTTGCAGGTGACCCTGTGGAGGGGAAAGGCTAAGTGAGAACACCCTAACAGAAATGCAGCTGGCTTGGCCAACAACATAGAGACCCGGAGGGCCTAAGGCCCAAGGCCGGAGAGCGAGGCTTGGGTGACAGTGCAGTGGCCAGAGAGGCCCAAGGCCTAAATGAGAATGGGGCCTAGTGGGAGGCCCGAAGGAGAGTGAGGTCTAGGTATGTCGGCAGATGCCTGGGGCTTGAGTGGGCGATAGGCTGAGAGGGAGGTCCAAGCACTTTGACAGACACTTGAGGCCTAAGGGGCATAAGACCCTGTAGCCCCAGAGAGGGGGCAGAGTAGTTACCCCAGTGAAGAGCCCGAGTGTGATGGGCTGGAAGCCTAATGAGAAGCAAGGAGCCCAGCGGGCATGTGAGAGTTGAGGCCCCAATGAGGGGGCATGAATTGAGGCCGAACTGTGGGGCATGTGGCCAAGGTAAGTCTCTGGACGCTTGAGGCCAAATTTGGGCCAGAGGCTGAGTGCGGCCCAACACTGGGGCCAGAGGGAGTTGGAAGCCATGATGGATGTCATCTGCAAGGCATGGGACACAGTAAAAGGAAATATGGAGCTGTGTATGATGCCCTTGACATCAGGGCATTCAACGGGCAGCCTCACTCATGTTCCCATCTGGTATTGTTACATCAAGGCGTGGCAGAACAATCAGGGCAGACCGGCAGGCAGGCCAATACTGTGACCAGCCCCAGGATAGCCCCTGTCACACTTAGCATACGTGCTAAGTTTATTACCCTTTCAGAACTAAAACAAATATAAAGCAATATGGTTACCTTTTACTGCAATATGATCAGATTAACGTACATATTCTCCACCCTAAGACGTAACAAACATGACATCAGCACTTGATAAGTTTGTGAGGTCTTGTCCAGGGACTCCCAACTTACTGCACAGGGTAGACTCTTGGTCCGAGGATCACTGTTGAGGGTTTTCAGAGCAAGCTACCCATGAATCAATGCTGGATTCCCAATTTTATCCCCATCTTCTTTACATAACTCCATTTCTCATCTTAACACACACATTTTTCTGTGGTTGTTTATTTATGTTACACACTTCTATAGCAACATTATATTTTACTTGACAGCTATTTCTTGTGTGGTTTGCTTTACCTTATCTGCCCAAGACTACATTGTTGCTTTTCTGTTCTTAACCAATTTCTTAGTATTCTTAATTTATCCTGATTTAGCAAAAACTGCATTTCACATACACAACTCCCATTGCTGGATGAGAGTCTACCTACTTATATCAAGAGGCCTTTATTTTAGGCTAGCAAAGTGAGAGGGGAGGAAGAAGAAGAAAACATCAGCTTTGTTTCAAAGCCTCTATCAGGGGCATGAAAAACTCCTGATGAAGGACTGTTTGTTCTTTCTGTCTCCTTGATACCCAAGGAGGCCAGTAAAGGATATGTGATTAGCCTAAATCCCTTTTTAAATTATTCACAAAGGCCAGTCAGAAAGGTCTAGGAGAGATCTCCAGAGGTCCATGCCCAGATCCTAAAGAAACTAAAACATCACATGCAAAAAAGCCCAAGGCAGGCAGGTCTGAGCTTTCACTTCTGCATGAGAATGCTTTCCCACTGTCCAGCTTGCATGCAACAGAGCCTTATCTCTGTGCATGGGAAGAACTGTTGCCCCACACTCTGTGCAGCCTGGAGAATGAAGGGTAGACTGCGAGGGTGATGGTGTTGAGATGGCAGCAAAAAGTGATGGAGGCTGTGAAACAGTAGGTGCACAACAAGTATGAGACCTTCTACAATGCAAGGATGCATGCTCTTGTTCACTGGTGGAAAATGGCCATTGACAGAGAAGGAGAGGGTTGAAAAAAACCCTGTCTCTTCAGTGTTAATGAACACAATTTCTGTGCTGATATAATATTTGGCTGAGGAAAAAAGATAGGAGATGCTATTTCTGACTGACCCTTGTAGAAAATTCTTGGATACAACCGTAGCACTGTAATTGGTGGTATCCAAGGGAGTGAGAGCATGGCTTGATGCACAGTTTGAAGCAGAAGGATTTTAGAGCGCGAGGGAGAGCTGCATGCTGAAGGTCAATGGGTCGCACGAGCCTAGCAGTCCATTGGGCTAATATGGTCATGGCATACCAGTTTCTGTAACTAAAGGCATATGAGGAAGAAGTGATGCAGGCAGCATCTTTGGTTCCCAGCCTAATTTGGCTGTCCAGGTATAGCTGGAGTTTTCTTCAGCATTATTTCAGAATGAGACATCAACTCCTGTCTCTGGAGCTGTCATGAAACATCTTAACTGTTCTGACACTGCAACCTGACAAGCTGACAAAAGGAGGAAACAATACCTTTTCCTTTAATGCTTTATACATCAGTGGTTGGGGTTCTTACATAACCCTTTTCCATAAAGAAGTCCTATGACTAGAATGCAGTCTGTGATCGCCATTGCTCATGTTAGGGGGTGAAGATGAAGAATGTATGCATGTAGCGACAAAGTTCCTAGTCACAGGTCCTAAGCACCCTTCTAAGTTTCCAAAAATGGCATTTCTTCCTTCCCCATATGGAACTGATCCATTCCAACCCTTCCTGTTTTAAAACTGAGACGTGAGAATAGGTCAGGCCCACTTATATCCCCCCTCCATTTGATCACTTTTTTCCCTCAGCTGGTATAAGGAAGTTTTATTATGAAGATAAGACAATGAGCTACCTTTTTACCAGACAGTCCTGGCTTTCATATTGTTGCAACTTCTAGGGACACCTCCACTGCTGCAATTTTGCTGGTGAGTGAAAGACACTAGAAATCAGCTAGTCTTTAGTCACTGTCCATCCCAACTGACACTGGAAATATGACAGGCTGCACACAAATCCCAAGCTCTCCACAAAATGCACATATTTATATATATAACCACTCAATTGCTAGCGAATGCATGGATGCACACAGTTAGCCTTGCTCTTGTCTATGAGTACATTACCATTCCAATCCACCTTCCATATTCCTTGACTGTCTGTCTGACTTTCAAACCATTCAGGAGGCTGCACCTTGATTGAGAGCCACTTGACTCTATGGCATCTCAAAGTCCTTCCAGGATATTTACTGTATCTTTTGTTGCGTTCCTGGGATGAGTGTGATTATCAAACAATCTTGAGACAACCAATGTATATCACTAATTCCTATGAGCAACATCTCCCATTGCTCTGACTCTGAGCATGTGTGATGATATGGGGGGGTATATACTTTTCATATATATTTATGTACAGATTCTCTTTGATACTAAGAATGCTGTGTGTGTAAGACTACAGACATCCTTTTGAAAATGAAGCTCATTTGCCTTCTTGACTGTTGAGAGAGACCACAAGCCATAACAAGATAAATTCATATTTGGCAGAGGGCAAACAAAAGTATGATTATCTCTTCAAATGGAGCACCTTTCAAAGAAGGGATATTTATGTACAGAGCAAGTCAGTTTTTCTAGTTTGATATCCAGAGGGAGGTACATAAGCAATGGTTGGAGGCTGCAAAAGTGAGGTTGTTCGGCGGTTATAAGAGAAGGGATCTGTCACTAGCCATTTTTAAGAGAGAATATGGAAGGAAATTGCAGAGGGAAATGTGCTTGTGTGTGTGCAAGCACTCTCGCTGTCACACTTTCCCTCTCTCTCTCTCTCTACCACATATCTATGTGTAGATAGGCTGCTAGTAAGGGCTGGGGAGGATCTGGGGGTTGTAGTCCATCTGGGTACCAACTATATGGGTAAGGGTAGTAGAGAGGTCCTGGAAACTAAATTTAGGCTGCTAGGTAGGAGGTTGAAGTCCAGGCCCTCTGTGGTACCATTCTCTGAGATGCATCCAGTGCCACGCCTAGGGCCAGGTAGAGTAGACAGACAGGGCTCCAGAGTCTCCATATGTGGCTGAGATGATGGTGCAGGGAGGAAGAGCTTAAGTTTATTAAGAACTGGGGGACCTTCTGGGATGGGGAGCCTGTGCAGGAACGATGGTCTGCACCTGAACCAAAATGGTACCAAACTGCTGGCATGTAACATTAAAAAGGTGATAGAGCTTTTAAACTAAAAATGGGAGGGAAAGCTGGCAGGTGCAGAATAGCACGTAGTTCTGTTTGACACACCCTATAGAAGTGAAACCATAAAAAAATGGGGGTAAGAAACAAGACAAGAGTAAGTAAATACTTCCACTGATTAAAAGGTCACATGAGTAACCAACCAGGCACCAATACAGAGTATGTATGTCAAAGGTGGAAGAACTCAAATGTTAGCAGTAAAGAATTATATTGACATAATAGGTGTCTCAGAAATATGGTGGAATGAGGAAAATCAATTGGATGCTGTACTACCAGGTTACAAATTATACAGGAATGATAAAGTATGTCGTACTGGTGGGGGAGTGGCCCTTTACATCAAGGACTCCATTACGTCAAATAGAGTACATTTTTCAATTGATAGATAGATACTATAAAATCTCTGTGGATAGAAATTCTGGGTTTCAGTAGAAAGAAAGTACTTCTAGGCATATATTATCAACCCTCCAGACAAGGAAGGCAGCAGTGAGCTAGAAATGCTCAGGGAGATAAGAGAGGCTGCAACAGCAGAAAACATAGTAATAGTGGGTAGCTTCAATTATCCATAACTAGATTGGCTCATTTAACATCAGGCCAAATTTCTTTGTTATAAACATTTGCTTCCTGGAGCAGGTGGTCCTGGAATCTATAAGATGAAAGACTCTTTTTGACATAGTCCTAAGTAGTACACAGGATTTGGTGCAAAGGGTAATGGTTACCACTCTGCAAAAGTGACCACAGTGCAATTGGGTTTGACATCCATATAGGAGGGGAGACAAGAAGAAAATCTACCACAGTCGTGTTTAACTTTAGAAAGGGAGACTACACCAAAATTAAGAGTCTAGTTAGATGGCGTTAAAAGGGGCCTCTAAGGAGGTGAAGAATGCAGGCAGTCCTTGGACATACAACACAATTGGTTCCTGAAAACTACGTCTTCAGTTGAAACATCATACCTCAAAACCAATTTTCCCATGGGAAACAATGTTATAAATGGGGACTTGGTTTCTGAACCAAGGCCCAATACCCTATTTTCACTAAAAATAACCCAGAATTTTGTACTTAGTTAATTATAAACAAGTAACATAGTTACATTAATGTATTTATATTGTAAATAGCAATCATATTGATTTGGAAGGACTTCTTTGAGGTGACTTTGCTGGACTTTCTGAAGGGTTCTTGGCTGGAGGCTTTTCAGTAGTCCTGGCTGCAAGATTTTCCTAGAGTCTTGTCTGCTTTTTAAAGAAAGGGTCCAAAGAAGTTTGGACAGGCGTTCTCCAGGGAGATGGGCAATGCAGCAAACCTGTTCACTGGCATGGCGTGGCATCAGATCAAGCGTTGTGAAGTAGAAACATGTCAGAAAGTTGAAACGGCATCAATTTACAAACAGTGTGAAACACTGCAACTCAAAACTTGGCAAGTTGAGGACTGCCTGTGTACAAACAGCATAGGAACTGCTTAAGAACACCATATTGGAGGAACAGATCATATGTATACTGCAAATAAAAAAAATAGAAAGCAGACCTAAAGAAGGTCAGCATGGTTTAATGTTTGGGTTGCTGAGGCAATAGATAAGAAAAAGCCTTTCTTTCAAAAAGTGAAAGTCTGGTCCTAATGAGGAAAAGAAAAAGCATAAGCTCTGGCAAATCGAATGTAGAACTGTAATAAGGCAAGCTAAGAAAGAATGAGGAGAAACTTGCTAGAGGCACAGAAGATAACAACAAAAACTGAAGACCTGCCAGGCATTCTTTGCACTTTGGGTCGGCTCCATTGACTTGTCCCTAAAGAGGAGTGGAGAATTTACCTAATGTTTTCCACAACGAAGACAGATGCAAAGAATGCAATAGGTTTCTTGGCTGTGTCATGCTTTAGTGCTCCTTTTGCACCCTGACCATCCAAAGGCCCTACAGATTCCCTGGCAGGTCTTCAGTTTTTGTTGTTATCTTCTGTTTGTTTTCCTTCTACTACCTACATACCTAAAGGAGGACTTCTTATTGTCCTTGACTCCCGTGGCTAACCTAAACTCAGTCACGGCTTTGGTTTTCCTGATCATTTTCCTGCAAGTGCTGGCCACTATTGTATAGTCCTCCTTGAGGACCATCCCTAGCTTCCACTGTGTGTAGACCTCTTTTTTCTTTTTTAAGAGGACTGCAATGTCCCTATTAAGCCAGCCCCTCTGGTACCTTTCCTTTTTGCAGGAACGGTTTTCTTTTGTGCTTCAGTTTCCTTTTGAATTTCATCTGTCTTCGTTGTGGAAAACATTAGGTAGATTCTCCACTCCTCTTTAGGGACAAGTCAATGGAGCCAACCCAAAGTGCAGTTTCAATAGAGGCAAAGTGGTAAAGACTGCGAGGAACTTTAGAAGGATCTGGCACAATTGAGCAGATGGGCAACTACAGTAAATGGCAGATGACATTGCACTTGCAGGAAAATGATCGGGAAAGCCAAAGCCGTGACTGAGTTTAGGTTAGTCATGGGAGTCAAGGACAATAAGAAGTCCTCCTTTAGGTATGTAGGTAGTAGAAGGAAAACAAACAGAAATGTGGGACGCCTGCTTAACACCATGGGACCGCTGGTAACCAACATTCAGGAAAAAAACTGTGCCCATCTTCAAGAAGGGGAAGAGGGAGGACCTGGGCAACTATAGGCCAATCAGCCTAACCTCCATCCCAGGGAATACTCATTAAGGAATCTATGCATGATACGCTCGCGGAAGGTAAGATTCTGAATGACAGCCAGCATGGCTGTGTCGCGGGTAGATCTTGTCTTACCAATCTCATCTCCTTCTACGACCAGGTCTCTCGTCACCTGGACATGGGAGACAAGGTAGATGGTATATACCTAGACTTCCCAAAGGCTTTTGATCTAGTGTCCCACAATATCCTTGTGGGAAAACTGGAAGCTTGTGGGTTCAGCTGCTTGATGGTTCAGTGGGTGGGAAACTGGCTACAAGGTAGGACCCAGAGAGTTCTCATGAATGGATCTGTGTCATCCTGGAGCAAAATGACCAGTGCTACTCCTCAGGGGTCTGTGCTTGCTGGTGATTTTCAGCATCTTTATCAATGATTTGGAGGGGGGAGTGAAAAGCTCACTGGCCAAGTTCATGGACAACACTAAGTTATGGGGCAGTGTGGCCACACCAGAAGATAAGTTGCAGACACAGGCAGACCTGGATAGGCACAAGAGTTGGGCAGACTAGAACCAGATGAAATTCAACACTTCCAAGTGTTAGGTGCTCTGTCTGGGGACAAACAACCTTCAACATACATACAGGCTCGGTGGTGACAGCTTGACTTGCATCACAGCTGAAAGGAACTTCGGGGTAATGATTGACCATCGCATGAATGTGAGCTGCCAGTGTAAAGCGGTGGTCAGCAGGGCAAATAACATGCTGGCATGCACCACCAGTGCATCTAATATAAAAACTAAGGCAGTGATACTCCCGCTGTACTCAGTACTGGTGAAACCCCAGTTGGAGTACTGCGTCCAGTTCTGGGCACTGTACTTCAATAAGGACATGGAAAAAAACTTGAGAGGGTCTAGAAGAGAGCCACCCATATGATCAGGGACTTGCAACACAAGCCATATGAGGAAAGGCCTAAAGAGAAGAAGGTTGAGAGGGGACTGGATAGCAAGTTACTGCTATATCTGAGGAGTGCATCAGGAGCTTGGTGAGCAACTGTTCACTAGGGCACCCCTGCGGAAGACCAAGACCAATGGATACAAACTCCTGGAAGGCTGCTTCAGGCTTAATACCAGGAAAAACTCCTTCACAGTTAGGGCATCCAGACTGTGGAATAAACTCCTTCCAGAGGTGGTGCAGTCACCTACCGTGGAGGTTTTCAAGAGGAGACTGGACAGTCACTTCACTGGGGTCACTTATCCCTAGTTGTCTTCCTGCCTAAAGCTGTGGGGACTGGACCTGATGATCTGCAAGGTCCCTTCCAGCCCCTGACGATTTATGAATCTATGAAATTCAGTGTAGATAAGTGTAAAGAGATGCATATGGGCAAAATGGCCCCAACCGTACCTACAGTATAATGGGCTCTACGTTAGTTATTACAAGAAAGAGAGCTGGGAGTCATTGTAGACAGTTCTCTAAAAACATCAACTTTTGGATGGTGCTTGGTAGCCATTAAAAAATCAAACAAAATGTTAAAGATTATTAGGAAGGGACTTGTAAATAACTGAAAGAAACATTATACCCTTTTATAGATCCATAGTGCATCCACACCTTGAATACTGTGCCCAGTTCTGGTTCCCACTCCTCCAAACAGATATAGAAGTACTAGAGAAGATACGGAGATGGGCAGCAAAGCTGATTACTAGTATGGAGGTACTTTCATATGAGAGAGATTAAAGAGACTAAGCCTATTCAGTTTTGAAAAGAGACACTTGAAAGGGAACATGATAAGGGTTTACAAAGTACTAAATGGTAGAGAGAAAATAGAGATAACATTATTTACTCTTTCACAATACAAAAAACTTGGGGTCACAAAATGAAACTAGTAGGCAGTAACTTTAAAACTAACAAATGGAAGGTATTTTAAACACAGTGTGTAATTAAAGTGTGGCACTCACTCCTACCGGATGTCGTGGAAACTGAGTTTAGCCAGATTCAAAAAGGGATTGGATAACTTCTTGGAGGAAAGGGGCATCAGTAGTTATTGAGCACAAGAGGTAGGGATACAGCCTCTGAATAGCACTTCCTAGACCTGAAATGCTGGAGGCTGCAGGCGAGAGAGGAACAGTGGAAAAGTCCCTGGTCATACCCACTTCACTCTCTCTTTCAATATCCGCTCTCTATCATTGTGTGATGCAGGTTATTGGGCAAGACGGATCTATGGTCTGACCCAGTAAATGGCAATCCTTTTGTTCTTACGCACATTGCTTGCCCTCATAAGACTCCCAGCAATTATAAAGCCATCCTTCTGAAGCAGCAATTCATAAACTGTAGGTTGGTGTTTCTCAACATTTTTAGACTTGATGCATCCCTCAGTAGGCTCAAGGCACCCCTCAGAAAATGCCGCTCTTAGTTTTCACTCATGTATTTGACCACAGAAAGATAATAGAGTAATTATTCTGTTGTAAAGAACTTAGAAAGACCACAGCAGGTCAGAAATGTTTTTAAACCTATGGATTCCCATTTGAAATCTCCAGGTTCATTTTGTGAATCATTTTGGTAGCACCTAAGAGTGCTAACAGTGCGTGCCACTCCGTGGCACACTTGAGAGGATCTCAAGGCACCCCAGGGTGGCATGGCACTCTAGTTGAGAATCACAGCTGTAGATAGCTTGCTGGTCCTGTGCAAGATGGGTTGGTCCCATGGTGCTGCTGCTTTTCCATTACAGAGGTTAAATCACAATTAGAAGAGCAATACTCTGTATGAAGCCCCCAAACCAAAAGTGACTCTTCATCTTGTCACTTTATAAAAAACATGTTAAAGTTAGGACTTCTTTCCTCTGAATGCATCAGGTGTGTCTCTTAATAGGAGATATCAATTTAAGCATCTTGTAGATTTTGACATCCAATACAACTGCTTTTGCCCCATCAATCATGTACTGCTGTTGCTCTCTTAATACAGGTGAGCCAATAATCAAACCTAGCAAACAAGTCTGTTTTTCCCCAAATGGCTGTCTCTAGTCCTCACCCACCCTTAAAATTAATTTACTCAGATACAGTGACTGAAGTCTCCAGCTTTGTCTGTATTTCACTGCATTAGGACCCCAGCTTTGTTACCAGTTTTCTTTTCTTCTTCAGACAAGATGCATAGAAATGCCACAGGTCCAGGTCCGCTTTAAACAACCAAGGTTACTAACCATATACAAATATTCATAGCCTGACTAAGTGCATGCTGCTGCTTTGGCCGACTACTAGCATTGCCCTGAAGATAGCGCTGGAAGGTTTTGCGCTGGTCAGCACTACAGAGGTATTGCTATTATAGATGTGCCAAGAGCACTCCAAAGTGAAGTCAGCTTTTATCAGCAGGAGTTCTTCTGCCAGTTCACTCAAACAACATCTGAATACCACAAACATTACTAGTTCCAAGAAGCAAAGGATTTTTATGGGTGGTATATCTGTTATTGGACCAACTGGATGGTTGGGATAGACTTAGGTAAGCTTTTGAAGCGTTCCTCATCAGGTGATCTTATTCCTTACTACTTTCATAATTCCTGGATCATCATGGCTATAATGTCATTCTGATACTGCCTACCTCCAAGGTTTCTTCTGGTGGCATTAGTTATATCTACATGAGGAAGGATGTTTGCTGCTACAGTTAATAGGAGTAGGTTCTTAACACTTCCTCCCCAAAAATAACTTCTAGCCATGCTGTGTGTCAGCAGCACATTGAGCTGTAGACTTGGCTCCAGGTGATTGGCTGATGTACTCTTGAACCCCTATTTATTGCAGAGGCAGAGAGAGGTGAGGTAGGGCAAGGAAGACAAAGTCCACCTGTTGGAAGATGTTAAACTTCCATCGCTTTCAGTCCCTACCACTGCTGTATTGCCCTAACTTTCACAAAGTCCTTCTGTGACTTGCCTTTTCATAGGCTTTTTACAGCTCCTCTCTTGGCTTCCTGACATTTGAACTCTCTGGACAGGGGCTCTTCCACATCTACCCCAGACCACACGGTATCGTGGTGTGCTCTCTGCTTCTCAGACTCAGAAGGACAGTCTGCTCTATACATGATCTACCAGTTGCATCTCAATTCCCTCTTGGTCATGTGATGAAGGACAGCAAATCCTGTCCAGGGGACTGCATTTTGTAGAATCCCATTGGGTGACAAGGGCCATGCCACAGTCTACTGTAACATGCTATTAAACCACATGGTATACCCTGCCATAGTTACTGACCAAACATCTCTGCGTTAGCAGCCCTTATCAGCTTTTCCAAATACTGACCAGCTGTTGATGTTTGTTCACAATAGACTGGAGTTAAAAGTGCAGTGAAACATGCTTAGCCCCTATGGCAAGAAGCACCTTAATCTCTCTTCAACAATCCTACCCTGCTGAAAGATAGTGGGATACTGAAGCCTTTTTTGACCTAGAAGGAACAGTGCCATGATTTGGAGCCTGAGAAAAATGCTAACAATAGTGAAAGAGACAAGAATTTGAAAGAAAAGAGAAAGGGAGACTACTTTCAATGCATAAAATGTGTATGTAATGGCATTGCTTATGGGCAAGGCTCTAATAAGTGATGGGAGCTGACTGGGGGAAACGCAGAAATGACAACAGGGAACAGAATTATTCTCATCATAAAATTCACCAAGTCTGCCTACGTTGCAACTACGGTTTGGATCCAGCCCTTTATAAGCACATAGCGAGGGACAGTCTCTGACCCAAGCAGCTTACAGCTGTAGTCTGTACTTGTAGGTGATGAAGGGGAGTTCATGGTTGAAGCTGTATCTTGTACTGTAATGCCTAAGGACTTATATAGAAAAGGAGGCTTGTATGAGTATGCCAGAAACCTAAGGCTAGTTTAAGTAAATGACAGGCCAGTGACCAAAGGGGTATTACTCAAGAATATAAGTAAAGCTCCCTAGAACAGTGCCGGGGGGAAAGGGGAGAGAATCTCCGAACCGAGTTGGTGATCATTTATTAATCCATAAAGCATCAACCTGCCTCATACTCTAGGTCTCTCTAACCAGTAGATGGATTATACAAATGATACGAATGCTGGTTCTGGCTCTGTTCAGCCTCTCTGTGCTTTCAGTAATAAAGGGGTGCAGTCTCACTTGGTGTCTCAGAGAGCTCCATCCAATGACAATCTTTGAAGTATTCAGTTTGGAGAGTAAACTTTGCTAGGTCACTGCATGCAAAATTTGAGTCAAACAAATGGTATGAAAGTGCTAACTTTAGATTATTTTACACCGGTGGTGCTCAACCTTTTTCCCCAGCAGGCTGGATAGGCAGTGCCCAATCTGTCCATGAGCCAGATCTGCCTGGTAGTCCCACTCTGGTGCCTGGAGCAGGCATGGCGGGCACCATCCAACCATGTGGCATGGGGCAGACCAGCTCCACAGAGGACAGGATCTTGACCTGGCCCCACAGGGAGGGGAGGGGGGACAGGGTTTGGCCTGGTCCTGGTCCAGAAATGGGAAGGAGGGGTCAAAGCCTGACTCCAGCTGGCCATGCAGGGTTTGGACATTGGGGATTTGATGGGGGGAGGGTGGCCGTATTACAGCCGCTGATCTCCCACCACCAAATTTCTGGATCTGCGGTGGGTAGCACTGCAGGCCAAATATGATGGCTCTGTGAGCCACATTTGGCTTGCAGGCCAAAGGTTGAGCACCTCTGTTTTACACAGTCTAAACTGGAAAGGATAGACAAACAGAAAGAGAATGATAACTTAATAGAAACACAGAAATCAGTGGTGTACTTGGGATAGAAGCCAGGAATCCTAAATAATAGGTCAATGTGTGATCCACTGGACACATCACCTCTCCATCTTAAAAAGCATGGTCATCTTAACCCATGAGAACTCTAGCAGGACCGAAGAGTGGCTACTTGTCTATAGTATGGACTTGAAATATAAGCAAATAACCACAAAAAGAGAAAGGCAAGAAAATTACAACTATTGGAAATCTAAAACACTATCCGATATTTTGATGGTGATCCATCCAATAAAGTTGAATGTCAGAGGTGCACTACTTCTTGGTCAGGCCTCTGTTTTAGCTTGTTTTAGGAATGAATCTGTTTAATTTATGACCACTAGATGGAAGCAAAAGGCTTTCCATTGCCTCTTAAGTCTGAAGTGGAAAGAAAATACTGATTCCAACTATAATGTTGCCTTCAGCAGATTCATGCAATGTCTGCTCTCAGTACAGGGTAGTAGTATGGCCTGCACAAAAGCATAGGATAACTCGAAAATGTGTGTTAATCAGCCAGTCTTCTATGCAGTCTATATATACTTGGGGATCTTCTAAATGACTATGTGCCAAAGAGATTAAGGATATCCTGTAGTCCAGTATTGTTGGACTCAGATGACCGGCTATTGGGTATTTATAAATCATGGGTATGTGAAGACTAGAAAGTATCACTAATCTAAAGAAAGTATCACTTATCTAAAGAAAAGACCTTGGGACATATTCTGCCTCAGATTCACTGTATGACCTGGTCCAGGCCACTTAACCTCTGCATACTTCCACTTCCCCATCAGCAAAACATGTCTTAGCAGCACCTCTATCAAAGGGGTACAACTTTAAGCCCCAACTATTAAAATGCTACTAAAATGATTTGATGAGCCATATACTCCACCGGAGGACACGTATATAATGTTGTACCAAGCAATCGCCTGGAAATTCTGACTCTTGCTCTGCTTTGCTTCCTGACCTCTCAGAATTTAATGGGAGCTGAAGTAGCAGCATAAGCACGCCTAGCAGCACAAAATTTCCACTAACTGCAGCCCCAATACATTTGAATTGTTATCAAGTGATTATTTCTATGGCAGCAGAAGCTGAAGGGCCCAATCGGGATCAGGGCTCCATTGTGTTTGTAAGAGATCATTTCACCCTCAAATTTCATACATTTTTTGTAGGAGAAACCATATAATATAGGGGTAGAGACTAGGAGCGCCCTGCTATTATTACACAATCAAACCTTCACTGTACATATGGGGAAATGAGACAACAGAGGAACAGATCTTTGGATAGCATCTATTATTATGGCTCTACTAATGTCACTGAAGGTCTGATATTTTCTATCTGCTGATGATCTGTTCAGCATTGAGATGGGTCTAGATCCACAGCAGGACTTAGCTGTGACACTGAGCATTGTTGTGCCTAAATTGTAGGAACCTGATGTTGGGAGCAGAATTCACAGCCATGAGCTAGGTGTGCGAGTTCCTTATGCAGTAAATGGGGAGAATCAGGGATGGAAATAGGATTCACAATGCTCAGTGTACTGACTTGGAAAACACATTTAAGCTAATCTAGGGATTACAACCTGCAGGCTGGATCTGGCGTGTGGAGCCATGTAGTGTTGCCTGCAAGGCTTGTAGGAGGGCTGGGAATTTGGGGGTGATGCCTGCTGCCAAATTTTCCCAGGTGACGCCAGTGGCAGGGGCAAGTAATGGCTATGTTAAGCCTTGCAGCCACCACTCACCTCACTTGTCACCACTGCCATATCCATTTCCATCCTGCAAGGAGCCCCACCCTCTGGATTTATCCCAGGGGATGGGATGGGTTTGACACCTCTGAGCTAATCTTCGGAAACATCACAAAGAGCGATGTGCTTGAGTCCTACCTCTCTCTTGGATATAGGTACCTGGTTTCCGAGCTCTGAATTCGGCACCAAAAAGAGACACAGATTCACAGCTAGGAGCTGCTTCATGGCCTTAGCAACCCAGGTGTCTTTGAATATGGATAAATGACTCCCGTTGCAGTGCAGACTGGAGAGTGTTTCATTATTCCTTACTTCTGGGCTTTGCTGATTACTACGTGGGACTAGGAAGGATTTTTTTTCCCCCTCTGGTTATCAGAAGGTGTTAAGATTTGTTTATTTTTCCCCCTCCCTTCCTCAGAAGCATTGAATGTTGGCTGCCGCAAAGGTTGTGGAGTTTGACTGGGACCTCTTGATATTCCTGCTGGGACCTAAAAATCCCAGTCCCTAGCTAAAGGGTCTTGTTTCTCCGCTCAGGGTCAGACCAGTCACTACATTTGAGATCAGGAAGGAATTTTAGGAATTCCTGCAGTTACGCTGGCCCAGACTGGGTTTTTTGCTTGTTTCCCGTAGTGGGGGGCATGATCCTATTTCCTAGATGTCTGGAGCATAGTTTAACAAATATTCCTATCCTTGCAATGACAGGACACTGACATTGCTCTCATCCTCCTGCTTTACCTGTGGGAAGTCAGGGTATTTCTGACATTTTGGGCATCATGCCTGGTATCTGTGAAAAAGAGGTATTTGTTAAGGCTTTAAAAATAGGTTAGAAAAACACTTGTTTAATCAGGGATGATCCTGCCTTGAGCAGGGAGCTGAACTATATGACTCCCTAAAGTCCCTTCTAGCCCTACTTTCATGTGATTTTAGAATGTGGCTACTAGGGCTGTGTGAAATTTTGCTGGCCGTTTCATTTCAACACTCTGTTGACTAATTTCAAGGTCAAAACTTTAAAATGGGAACAAAACAAAGGCCGTCAAAATAGCCTTGAAACAAAATGAGGCTGGTCGAAATGTTTCAAAGGTCAAAACGTTTCGACCATAGATGGGATGGGAAGTCAGTCCAGCTCGGCTGACTTTCCATCCCCAGTGCAAGATCTGATAAGGGTGGCGAGGCAGCCTAGCTGGGCTGCTTTCTCACCCCCGCCCCGTGCTAGATCATGCCAGGGGTGGACGGCAGCCCAGCTGGGCTGCTTTCCTGTCCCCTGTGGTGCTAGATCACACCAGGAATGGGAGGCAGCTCAGATGGATGGGGACCAGGGCTCTCATAAAACTGGGTTTCTAGTATGGGGGACCAGGTAGCAGCACAGCTGGGCTGCCTCAGCACCCCCGACACAATCTAGCATGCCGGATGGGGAAACAGGCCAGCTGGGCTGCCTCCTGTCCGCAGCGTGATCTAGCAGGGAAGGGAAAGCAGCCAAGCTGGGCTGCCTTTGGCCCCTGGCCCGATCTAGTGCCGGTGGGCTGACTTCCCATCCCCAGCGAAACAATGTTGAAACAGCCTTTCTTTCTTGATGGAATGGAACGAAACAGCTATTTCGACTCAAAATGAAATTCAATACGAAATGCTTTTCCAACGAACCATTGAAACTGAGGGAGAAACAGAACGGTGCTGCTTCACACAGCCCTAGTGGCTACTACCACATGTCTTCTAGGCAATGGCTTTATTGATTAAGTTTGCAGTCAGCAGACTTTATTCAACAGCTCATTAGTGGAAATTGCATATGCAGCCCCTAAGGAAGGGATCAAAACCCAGAACCCACTTGTCCTATGTGAGACCCTTTATCACTGGCTAGAGTGGTGCTCCATCTTCCTTACACTGTCTCTCTGCCTTGGGCCCAGGAAATCTTGTGCTTTTTTCTACGCAGAGGTCATCTTCAACAGGAAGGACAGAGAGTGAGAGCACCTTGCCCCCCAGACCTTTAGGAAGTAAAGGATTTAAGTTTGAACCCCTTCTGGCTGGAAGAAAGCACTGAACTATATCACACCTTTCACGCACTGTTTCTGGGAAAACACTCAAACTAGTAGGTTATTCTGTAAAAACTGGGTGGCACCATCACCATCCATGTTTTTGAATGAAAGTGGCCATGGCTACTATGCTTGATGCAGGACTTTGTGGGCATGTGCACCAGACTGAACCTTAGGCGAAGGCATGCCTAATTTGCAAATTGCAAACTTGGGTTAGACAGGTGATGACGCACTGAATTTGGCCAAAATGGCTATCATCTCTGGCCATGCTCAGTAGCAGAACTTCAGGCTCTCAAATAACTTTACTGGCAAAAACTTCAATAGCTAGTCTCCTAGGCACCCAATCAATTATTCAGCTTTTCTGTGGATCACTCACATGGGTTCAGGTACCTAAAGTCAACAAAAATTGTACCTTAAGTACCATGGAGTTATTATGGATCTGTCCTGTAGTGACTTACTCAGGGTCACACACTGACTGTGGGAGAGTGGGACACTAAAGCCAGATTTCTAGAGCATTAATCCAACATCCTAATCATTTTATTTTTTAATGGGCCTGCTTCTGGGCAGTCAAAGGTAACAGTCATAAACCATTTTCCTATATCTTCTGAGAGTGTACTCTAGAACTCCTTTTAGCTAGACAAGATTACATACTAGTGACTAGTGTTCACTTAGCTAGTTTTTCATATAGTGACCTGGGGAAAGACCAGCTGAGAACAGACAAAGAAGAAAAGCTAGGAGGTCATGATTTGACAGTGGTGCTTTATGGATCTAAAGCAGAACTGTCTATATTGCAGAATGATTGATTCCATGCAACAGTTAATGACCCAATGCTGTTTGCCTTTGCTTGCTGAATACAGTGCACTGTGCAATGTACATTATTACTGTCTGCCTTTTGTCAGATCATTGATTTAGTTATTAATTGAGGAAATTGCTCATGATGAATTAGAAGCCTTTCAGAAGTCATTAAAGATTATTTCCCCCCCTCCATCTGGATAGATATAATATTGTAACTATATTAATAGCAATCACATGGTGTGGAGGGATATGAAAATATTTAATTGCTTAAGACCCACAGGAGGCAGAAGCTGCCAAAATATTGATTGATATCCACTTTTCCTTCCAAACAAAAAATACTTGTAAGTGGTAACTAATATGAACAACTCTTATGAAGTATATTGCTTTTCTCTTGCATATATGTATTTCAATGACTTATAATAGGGGTGTTAAACTCATCTGGTCCCATTGGCCAAATGAGATGTGCAGGGCAGGCCCAAGGGCCAGATAAGTGGTGGGGCCTGGACCTGCGGACCCCCTTGCATACCAGATCCAGTGCGTGCTGTGCTCATTCTGGCTGGTCTAGGACTGTGTCACACACAGAACTTGCGTAGGGCCAGTCCAGGATTCACCTTGCATGTGACACTTATTCTGGCTGGTATGGGACCTACACTGCATGTAGCTGTCGCTCTGGAGTGGCCAGATCCTAGACCTCCTGGACTTGCACATCAGATGCAGCGTGGGTCCCAGGCCAGACACATCCAAGTCCTGCACATGGGGATAGCTTGGCCCATGCTGTATGTAGCATGTGTGTCAATACTGGAGGCCAGATAATGGGAGTCTGCAAACCAGATCTCTGATGTTCCTGATTTAGAAGCAAAAAGGGTCCTCAGTCATACTAAAAAAGTTACATTGCTGAAATATAGCAGTGCAACGATCCAACACTGGTGTAAGGTCAAATTGCTTGAAACTATGGATAAATTTAGCTTGAAACTTAGAAGATTTTTAACTTGACATTTTGGAATGATCTTCTGGGAAAGTGGTAAGGGCAAGGAACCTGCACCACTTTTAAGACTGAACTGGACAAGTTTATACAAGGAATAGAAGAATAGGACAGGGAGCTCTGGCTCAACAACTGTGTGCATTATGTGAAGTCACATGTTTCCTGTCCCCAGACTGGAGTATAAAGGTAGCACACATGTGTGGGATATGTGAATGTGTTGAATCTGCACATGCAAATCTAAAGTTACTTTCTGTTGAATCTGCTAATGGCGATGAATATGTAGTTTTACTTTATGTTTACAATGTAGTCCATGCTTGCCAGCCTGGCAACACTTTATCCCACACTTGTGGCTGGAGTAATTTACTTATGAATGTCCTGGACAAATATAATAGTATGGTGTGGAAGGTGCCAAGTAATCCTATTCCTCATGGCTTTTTCTGGTTGCCTGTTGGTTTTAAAGAAATTTAAAAATTCAAAACATTTTTACCTTTCATGAATGATGTTGGTTTTTAGGAGGTTTTTTCATTTGCCTCTCAGGTATTGTGAAGCTGACCACAGCAAACACTGAGAGGCTTTGACAAGGGTGCACTGATGCTTCTGCTGGTCCTTAGAAAAATTAGAGGTTCCTGACAAAAGTTCTTCTTCTTCTATTTGGGGCTAAACCACTTTCCAGATTTGGAGTCAGAAAGGATTCTCTCCTCCCTTCCCCTAGGTCAGATTGGCAATGACCATGGGTTTCTGACTCTCATCTGTAGCAAGGTGCATGTTCCTCTTCCTAGGATCATCTGAGCATGTATTAACCAACTACTTCCTTGTTGCAGTGGCAGGATGTGACTAGTGACCTTATCTCTCCTATGGCAAGGCATTAGGGGTGCTTGGTGTGTTGGGTACTGTGCCTCAAAGTCATGCGCTAAGGTTCAAAGTTGTGATTTTGGCAATTTTTTGGGTTAACAATTGCCTGAATGCAAGTGACTGGACTCAATGGGCCAGGAGGCCTCCTTTGAGAACTATGTTCCTATTACATTATCCTTCCCTCAGTGGTAACTATCATCTGATATTTCAGAAGAAAAACAGCCCCTACAAAATGTGTCTAACCAGTCATGCAGCCTTAAGGAGAAAAGGAATTGCTTCCAGACCTCACTGCTAATAAACGTATAGCTGAATCCTGTGGGTTAATAGAACGACATAAGGTAGTGACTTAAAGTTAATAGAATTTGGTGTCTGTTCCTCCAACAGAGTAAGTTGTGTTTTAATAAGAATAATGGAGATTCTTATTGCTAAATGTATTGGGTCAATAGAAGACTTTCAATCCCCTTCAGTACATTTTGGATCAGACAGATGAGTATTATCCATAGATGAAAAATACTTTCAAAGGAGAGTTGTTATTATTTCTATTTTACAAATAGGAGAATGCATGGACAGGGACTTAGTGCCACATAGCCAGATCTCCTTCTACCTAATCCACAGCCCACATTCACTTTTTCTCCTGTTGTTCAAGTTCTCAGAACTAAACAGGCCTATTTATTTTACATTGCCAGTGGACCACAACCCCCTCCTCACCTCAATGGCTGGAAGGAGGTCACAGCTACTTCTGCCAGTGAAAGGATGATGAATTATGAACAGAAGTGCAGGTCAGAGGTTAATAACTAGGATACCAAAGGAGGACACTTTCAGAGCTGAACAGGGAACTCTACTTTGTTCTGTTTGGAGCCAGGCCTGCATTAGTCCTCAAGGAGGCCCTGTCACACCATTACCAATACTACTAAGTAGTTAGCAGAGGGAACTCAGTGCTGTAGCAATGAAGTTCAGCACCTGGGCAAAGCCTGCAGTGCAGATCCTTGCCCTGTGCACAGATCTGGGGGGGGTACATGCCCCTCATGCTTCCCCAGGAGTGCATGCAGCAACAGGAGCCACCCTTCCCCTATTTCTACGCCCCCCCCGAAATGAGCCACTAGCGGCTCCCAGCTCCATCCCATGCCCTGCCCTGGCTGGGCAGTGCTTGTTGGTGCCCCTTCGCTTTGGCACCCAGGGCAGTCACCCTGCTCGCTCCACCTTGCTATGGCACTGAGGGAACCCCTGACCCCTTCAGCCCTCTCTTCATGTGCATTACGCTGGCTGTCTTTCGTTATGTTCTTCCTCAATCCAGCTCTCAGTCTGAATCTCACACACAACCATGACTGATGTTTAATTATCAAATCCCTGTGGTTTCTGCTGGAGCTGGTCTCTTGACTAGGGTCTGGATTCTCGTTTGAGACAGGCAGGCATGACTGGCTCAGCTTATTCTGAGAAGCAAATCTATATTGTATTGGGTAAAATGCAGCACTGATTTGAGAGTACATCTACACTTGAAAGCTAACCTGGAATAAATCAGAGTATGAATCCTACATGTTGACCCTCTTATTTTAGGGTAAGCATATCTTTTTTTGGCTTAATCCACTTTTTAAGTATTGTAGAATAATTCCATGATTTAGAGCAGCCTTTACAGTCTACGTGGCTTTATCTGATTTGAATGACTTCTGTGAAGAGACTCCAAGTGGCTTGCTAGCCCAGGCACCAGCTCAGCTCCCCAAAGGAGGGAGAAGGACCTGGCCAGGAGGCAGCCTTACAGAGCCAGAAGAGTCCCTATTCCCCGGATGAGAAGTAGCAAAAGTTGTCTTGTACCTGGATGCCAGCGGTGGGAGGGAGGTGAGGGTGGGATTGGCAGGAACACTGTTCTTGAGGGGGTTTAGGTAGGAAGTCAGTGTTTGGGGGAAAACTGGAGCTCTCAAGTTGTAGGGTGGTGTTTGGGAAATCTTGTCTGTGCAACACTTGTTTATTGTAAGTCACTCTGAGCCTTTTGAATAGGGTAGGATATAAATCTAAAAATAAAGAAATGATTGGAAATTATAAAAAATAAAGAAATGATTAGGAAGCCATTAGGCAAATATCAAACCCTTAAAAAATCCCTCCTTTCTATTACCAGGTGTTTCAGTCAAAACAAGAATAATCTAAATGGTAATTAAATAAGACAATAGAGCAGTTGTTCTCAACCTTTTTAAAGACATGGCACCCTTCCCCAGACTTGAGGCACCCCTCTGTAACTTTTGTGAATTGAGCGGCACCCCATTTCAAAACCTAATATATTTGTTGCAGAGCTTACAGAGAAGGCAGGCAGTGAGGGCAGGGCAGCAGCTAGGCAGGGAGAACCTGAGCCTGCCCTCATCTGATTACTTCTTCACACCTCACTTATCTCCTTACACTTCCTGTGACATCTTTCAAAGGAGCTTCTGGCACCCCAGGGTGCCCCAGTACCCTGGCTGGGAATTACTACAGTAGAATACCAAAGTATTAGAAAGAAGTGTATTTCACTGACAGCACAGGGACCACTTAAACGCATTCACAGGAGACATACTCAAAACGGGAGCAAAGGTGCCAAAGAAAAGTTATCTGGAAATAGTGATCCAGGGTCCAAGCATTGCCTGTTACCAGACAATTAATAACAAAAGCACGATTCAGGTATCAGGGCAAGAAATTTGTTTGTGTATGATAGAAACTGCTGGTGTCATCTGAGGCATTAAAACCACATCTGGGGAAAGATCTAGTGAAAAGCAAAGATGTCTTTACCAAAAAAATATTTATCAAAATTCTGTGGTTAGGGAAGCCGGATAGTAGCGGATATTGAGATAGCAATTTTATGAAAAAACACTTCTACTTCCCTTGCCACTACCTTTCACTTCCAACTGTCACAAGTTCCCTAGGTCATTTCATCAGTCATTCAAGGGATTTAGAGGCCAAAAGATTCCTATGCATTTAACTCCAACAGTTAAGAGACCTATTTGTAAGCATATTGTCATTGCTTATATACTGACAGCACCTAGAAGGTCTGTTCCGAAGGATGTGCTCAGTCACAAAACCTGTACACACACAAAAGGATTGTCCTTGCCTGTTGATGGACGTAGCACCCCTGCCCAATACCTTCCCCCCACCCATTTCCCATCTCAGCAGAGTAGCATCTCCCTACTCATACCCTCAAGGACACAACATGGCCTTTCACCCCTACCCTAACCAGGACAGTTTGTTTTTTCCAACAGGGCAGAAAAGCTCTTAAATCCACAATACAAAGGTCATCTGTTCAACCACGCATGGTCCTTAAAAATCTGCTAATTATCACCTCTACCCTCGCTTAGTCTCAAATCCGGGAAAAGTTGTCAGGCTTTCTACCAGGGAGAGGGCTTTTCTGTACCCTGGTACAGATAGCAGGCAGGTCCAATTTTTAACACTCCCTCCTTTACTCCAGACTGTAAGGAAGCCCTTTTACTAGTCAGCTATCTCTCAGGGCAAACCCTTTTTCCCCCCTTGACTTCTTTAGGCAGAAGAGCGCTTTTTTTTCGCTTAGCCATTTCATTAAAAAAGCCCAAAGGTAAGTCCTTCTGCCCCACACCTTGTTTAAGCTCCAACTAGAAAAATGTCCCCTTCAAAAACCACCTGTACATACCTAGCTGGCTCCTTTATTGTTCCCTCTTCCATCACTTATTAGTCTCAGGGGCCACCTGACCCTCTGAATTCGGGTCAGCTGGGCTACACCTGCCTTGTCTGAAGGAACTGAACTCATTTTTAAAGGACACAGCAAGCCTCTGAGATAGTCCTGAGAAGTTGAAAATCTATTTAAACAAGGAGACAGATGAGTCTGACAAACAATGCTCCTTTTAATACCATTAAGGGGAAAAAAGACTGGTATGAAAGACTTGCTGATTCTTGTGCTTGTGATGCTTGTTTTTGTTAAAGCCTCAGCCCCTGGAGACTCAAGATTTTTCTTTTCTTAAGGTCTAAATAGGTCCTGGGTATAACCATAAACTGCATCCAGCTGGAGGGCTTGACAGCAATGTGGTGGGGCTATTCATGGCAGGATAGTGTCTGTAAAATACCATCATGTTGCAACCTCCGGAGTAAGGCGAGCATAGGGTGCCCTAGCCCCCACTGCTTTGTGGGCACTCCTTTGTTGGAGTAAGACTAAACATGCCCTCACTGAGATCTTAAGCAGTCAGCAGTAGCCTTAATCTGTTGTTCTTTGGCAGAAGCTACGACCATCAAGGCAACGAACATCTGGACTCAGTCTAACGAGGGGATGGTAGGTCTAGAGCAGTGGTTTTCAACCTAACGAGTCCATGAAAGATGGCAATCATTAAAAAGTATGTGAATACCCACACTTTCAATTCAAAAGGGTCCACATCTCTATTAAAAAATTTTAGGAGTCCACAGAAAGGTTGAAAACCACTGGTCTAGGGCAGCCTCTACTCGTCCATACTCTTGCCTAGGTATAAACACTGAAGATCTTGCTGTGATGGTTGCACAGACCTCCTGCGAGCACACCATGACTCAGAGGATCAACAATTGCCATGAAATTCTAATGGCGGTGGTTTAAAGCTTGAAATGTGAATCTTAAAGGCTCAGTAAAAACTAGAAAGAAAAGAAAGTCGTGACTATATTACCCTTTATACCTTACAACTTATAGCAAGACCTCCTAATTTTTTGAAGGGGAGCTAAATTCTTGGTTTTGTGGTTAGCAGTACTATGGACCCAATAATGACATTGTTGTTACTTAAAAATACTATTCCAAAGGGTGAAAGAGCTAATTTGTAGTTGTTGTATATATATATATATGCAGACACACACACACACACAAATAAAATTTGGTTTTGCTGAGAGGTTTTAAAAAGCCTATAAATACATTGTGTCTCTTTCTTCCATCAGAATCAATGTTGAATTTGAACTGGAGCTCAGATGCCAGTTTGTTCACAGTGAGCGTCTATACATAAGCAGCAAGGCTGTTTTGACGTGCTATAATTACAGAGCATTGGAACAGTCTTGATTAATTGAGTCTGCTGGAGCATAGTAATTACTGCGCTCCAGCAGACTCCAGAATCTCATGTATCAGCATCGCCACGCTTAAAAAAGGTGGTGGGGACACTTTAGAACTTGTTGAAAAAGCTTTAGTTGAAGTGACCTTTTTTAAGAACGAGGAGACTGATACATGAGATGCTCCAGGTGCTTCAGTTAGAGCTTTAGGACGGGTGCATGCTTTTTAAGTGACACTAATGTTCAGCAACTCTAATTAAATCACTCTCCACAACTCCTGGAGCATGTGTATAAACCCCCAGTGAGGGTAGCTAACTACTGAAACAGCTTAGCAAATGAAAAATTCATCATCATCTCAATATTTTAAATTGAGAATGGGCTTATTTATTATAGAGCCTGGAGTGTCAATCCATCATAGGCTGGTAGGCTAGATGCAGGGATTGCTGGGTGGCCTGGCTTGTGTTATACAGGAGGGCAAGCTAAATGATCAGAATGGTCCCTTCTGGCCCTAAAATGTATGAATTAATGAAGTCAGTGGACTTGCTCCAGATTTGTGCTGTTATAACTGGGCACATATACATTTTTATTAATGTGCCATAATTACGGTGCATTGAGTTCAGTACCCATAATGACAGGTACTAGCTTAATGTGCTGTAATCAGTGTTACTGTAGATTAGCACCAGTGCACACTTTTTAAGTGATGCTAATGTTCAGTAGACTAATATTACTGCTCATTAGCACTTTTTTTTTGTTCCATACTTATGTCCAGTAGAATTACTCTACTGCACCATTAGCATCTTATGTAGACATACCACTGGAAGTGTTCTTGGGTCTTCCAGACTTAGCCCACCAGCTTCAGTACACACCAATGGCTTTTTCTTGGTCTAAATTGTACCTAACCCCTTGTTTAAGAATGGAGAGCTTTGTATTTCCTTGAAATCTCAAGAAATCAGAATGAACAAATGGTTTTGTAACTAGGAGTCGCCGTGTGTCTCTATGTATGCATGATAGATCAATGGGGTGATATTACTGTTTTAAAATTTATAGCAATGCCTCAATTGATAACTGTCTCCAACACTGTTGTATGGAAACTCCAGACAATTTCATAAATATCAGAAGAAACACTTTCCCTTTCTTGTATTAAGTAAGAAAAATTCTTAGCAGATTGAAATTAACCAAATCATACGATGGTAAAAGCAAAGAAGAGCTAAAGCTGTTCAATTTAAAACTAAATCAACTGCCTTGTAATGTGACATGGATAAATTCTTTACAATTACTGGGTGCAACATCGGTGCCCCTAGGGAATTATGGAACAATGTATTTCTAATTTCCAGGCATTCAGGAGACTCTTTATTTAAATTGCATAGGTATTTGCACTTGACTAATATTGTTATAAACCATACATGACAAATGTGGGATAAAATGCATCATACAAAAAACCCTAGACTGTAGAAAAGTCTCAGGGATATTCGTAGAGATGTTTTTTGTAATAGAAGTTTAATGAGTACATAATATTTGTTTGGTAACAGCTAGATTTAGAAAGGAATTTTTATAATGGTGTCAGACTTGTTTAGCAAGTGGAGCCTAATTTCACCTGCAAGGTCCCCATACAGACACGATCACCTTTTAAACCATTTGAGCAGATTGTATTATATTCAAGGTAGGTGGGAGGCTTGATTGACAAGTGCTAAACTATGTCTATGCCAGGTTAAAAGGGGTTAACATAGTGGATCTCAAAGTACTTTACAACGAAGTTCACTACCATAATGCCTATTTTACAAATGGGGAAACGGAGACAAATGGAGGTGAAATGACTTTCCCAAGGTTACTCAGCAGACTATCAGCAAAGATAGGTACAGAACCTAATGCAAAGTTCTTTGTTTTTTACTGAACCAAGAACAGGCTCTGATATGTACTTATACAGCCCCAAACAAGTGAACCTAGGCATTATAGAAGCCTTCAGGCACTATTTTAACACTAATAATAATAATAATAAAGAGAGAAGTTTGCATTGGGTTTCCTAAGGTATGATAAACTAATTTGTGGATGAGTCTAAGTTCCTGATGGACAAATAGGATGATGAAGTGTAGGGCATAGTGTTAATATCTCATCTGATTTAAATCAATATAGCTCTGTTGACTTACTAGCTAAGTATAGAGGTTGAAAACCCTGAAGCAAAATCAATTCAATCTTCACAGGTTTTTCTAAGCTGCCTAGTTTGAACTGGTAACAAACTGAACTAACATTCAGTATGTGGGTGGCTAAAACAGGCGGGAGCCTGAGCTCTGAGATCATCTCAGCCTTGCTCCTTGCCTAGCCGTCAGACAGCTGAGAAGGGGGCTGGGTTGAGACCATCCCAACCCAGCTCTGAACTGCGGGGAAATGAAAAGCTCCCATGTGGGTGCTTTCCACCCACACTTGGCTGGGAGAGCTGGTGTCAGGCCAGCAGAGTTCATTTCCTCCGCCCTAGCCTCCCTCCCAGAGGCAATGGCTGACGAAGGGACAGGGCTGGGAAATCCCAGCTGGGCTTCAGCTGAGATGGAGGAGGTGAAAAGCCCCCCTCCCCACCCACCAGTTGCATGCTTTCTCCTCTGTACCAGTCCAAAGTCAGCTGGGGGGGAGGTTGCTGGGGGGGGTCCCACCACCTGCTCCTCACCTTCTCTCAGAGGCAGAGGGCTGGGGAAGGGGCAGGTAAGCTGCATGGGTAGGAGGGGCAGGAAAAAGCTCCTGGTTGGAGGTGTCCCCCCCCAAAACCCAGCTGGGGGAGCAAGTGGGGAGGAGTGCATTGTCCTCTCTGGAAGGTGGGAGATGGGGAGAGGGCAGGGCTGAGTTAGTCCCTGCCCAGCTGGCTGAGCTACAAGTGGGGGGGCAAAAAGCCCTCACTACAGGGGCTTTTCCTTGCTGTGTCGTACAGCCTGAGGCTAAGTGGGACTGAGCATCCATTCCCCTGCCCCCCGCCCTGCTGGGCTGACAGGCCAGGGCAGGAAGCACTTGAAGGAATTATCCTTCTTTTGGCAAAGTTCAGAGAAATCTACTTATTCTCTGCTCCATTCTGCTTCCAAACTATGAGTTCTAAGAAGTGGCCAAACTATGACTTCTTAGAAATTCTGGATACCCTTTATTTATAACTGAAATTAAGGAAGTGATAGGAGATGTTCAGGGTCAGTCTTTATTCTCCCATGCTTCTGCCTGGTCGCAGCGTGAAGGGGAAAGTCCACATACTTTACAGGAGTGTGCCTATATTTTATGAGAACCAAGTAAAGAAGTTTTTAAATGGGAAATGAAACTTTAAAAGAACTGAGACCCTGTGGTGGAACTAAAGGTAAAAGGAAAGTCCGGGGATACATTAACGTACAGTACTTGGAATATAAAAAAATACCCACTTCTTTCTTGGGCAGGTCTGTTTTCCCCCTTCTCCCTTAGGCCTCTTCTAAGCAGGAGTTGAAGAAATCCACTTGTCAGTGGTTCTAGGCGCTGAGACCTAGAAATAGAAAGAATGCACTACAGGACTACAGTGTCATTAATCAGTTATCAGTATTATTATCAGTTATTAATGAGGCACCTTTTATCAAGGAATAATAGACACATCACTATCTGACCCTACGGTATTGGCCAATGCATCTGGCCAGCAGTTAATCAACTAGACGTTTTCATTATCATAAAGTTTTCAAAATTAACACCCCACTGAAATGTCTGAGAAGCAGTTTCTATGTGGAGCCGTATTAAAGGTAGGCTTTATCCTGCTGCATGGCCACATTTGCATCAGTATGTCCTGGAACACTCGCACAGCCATTTTCTACTGCCTCAGCTGCTGGTATCCGGGTCAAAGATTTCAGATTTTCATATAGCTCAACACACTTACAGATGCCCTTGTGCACATGGACACGTTCCAGCATGACCAGTGCTGGAACACAGAATACCCGCGTGATTAGGAGATAATTCTTAACCAGCAAAAGTGTGGAATCAGATCATGTATACGATACATCACTTTGAAAACTACTGAGGAAGTCACTCAAGGCCTACATTTACGGTAGGAATGACTATGTGGTCTTATTGAAGGACACAGTAAAAACATTGTTCGATGCTGTTCAGAGTGGAAATCTTCATGTTTTAAATCTAATTGGCAGCTCTGTAACTAAGTTTGCCAATGTGCCTGTTACTATAAGGTAGATCTGTGATAATCTTTTGGAGAGACTAGAAGGTGGAGTTATATGTCAGTCTATTTATGGGGTTAGACACAGTCAGGGATCAGTGGTTGACATTTGGAAGATGTTTTTCACAAACAAAAGATCCAAACATTCAAGTAAAAAAAAATAAATTCTGTTGAAACAGAAATGCAATTGAAATTCTGTGAGCCCTGCCCCACTTATTCAACATCCATTACAAGGCAGCTGATTAGTAGTGTGTTTCTTGGCGGTTTACGTTCTGTGAACCAGTTCTTAGGCCAGAAATCATCATGAACCATTCCCCATCCCATCACTGCTGTGCTTTCTACACACTACTTCCATGAATCAGCAGGGAAAACTCCATGGATCATTTATAATTCAAGGACCACATTTGAGAACCACTGACATAGAATATGAATTAGCTGAGTGGTTCTCAGCCATTTTTACACTCAAGACACCCCTCAGTAGGCTCTAAGCACCCTTTGGAAAATGCTCTTAATTCATTTTTTGACTACAGAAAAATAGTAGACCAATTCTTTAGTTGCAAAAACCTCAGGAAGACCACAACAGGTCAGAATCATTTTAATTCTATGGATTCCTATTTGAAATCTCTGGGTTTATCTTATGAATCATGTTTGCAAGAGCTAATGGTGCCAATATTGTGTGGCACCCTGCAGCATTCTTATAAAGATCTCAAGGCACCTTAGGGTTCCTCAGCACCTTGGTTAGGAATTGCTAATCTAGTTGATCAATGCACTTGGTATTAATTGCTAAGGAATTTAGGAAGGCACAGTCAGCCCCTAGACAAAAACCCACAACATGATCATTCCCAATTTAGGAGCAAGCATGCATTGGCCTCATCCAGGGACAGTGCAGAATGATCATTCAGGGAGATTTCTCCTCCTAAATTAACAGCAATTCAAGCTTATTATGTACAAACATACTCATACATATGAGCATTATGTATGTATGTTATGCACTCCTGTCAGTAGTGTTTATCTCCCCTTACTATCTGCTGTTATGCTTGAAAAGCATTGAGTTAAGCCCTTGTATTGGTACAATTATAATGACTGCCCTGTTGCTCCCTTTCTGATTTTTCTGAGACAAACAAAGCCCTGCATTATACTAAAAAGAAATTCTCCAAGTAATTACTTATTACAGTAATGCTAACACACTGTACCTTATGCAGAGAAAAGAATCAGATGACTATTAAAATTGCTTTAATAAGGGACATAGAGCAACTTAGACTCAGTCACATATATGATAGATATAAAAATACCCGACAAGATGAGCTATTAAAACTTTCCCCTTCTAGAAACTAATATAAGATTATATATAACATTTTTCATAGTCCTCTCCATTTTTCAAAGTTTAATTCACAGTATCCATACTGCATACTGAATTTCCTCGCAGCATCCCCTGAGAGGATCTTCATAAATTGATTTAAGTGAGGGAACTATCCTTTCACTGGTCAGTCAAGTAAGCAGTTATCATGAGAAAGAGGACTAAAACAAAATTTTAAATAAAAAATATACCAAACTAAGGAGTAAGAGTGAGTTTGGAATTGGAATTTCTATATTGAACCACAAACTGCAGTCGACTCAGTTATACCTAAAGGATATACGTGAGACGTGTGACACTAGTGCTCTGTAGTTTGGCACACACGGATTCTGGGAGAAATTCAAGGGTTTGATTTTGATTTGAGCTGGTGATAATTTCTCTGGCAAAAATGGTTTGTCAAAGCCCCTGTTTCAAAGAATGCAAACATGATCACTTCAAATGTTCATATCGTTTGACATTGTTTTTAAATGAAAGTGAATGACTTGTGTGTTGCTTTGCTTTTACTCAAAAGAATGTTCTGGGGTTTGTGGTTACCGTTGGCGCTTTTTGTGCATTTTTTTTTTAACTCCCACCATTGCTAGGAAAAGGATGGCAAGGAAAAGCAGGGGGGAGGGGAATTTAATCAAACCAAAACACCTATTTTTTTCACTTCAACTCGAACCAAAACTAAATGTTTCAGTAATTTCAAAAAAGTAAATATTTCCAAAAAAGTGCTATTTTTTTTCTTTCAACATCTTTTGCAGAAAAACACTGTGATGTGTGGCAGGCCTTGAGCAGCACTGCCTTTAGGGCTTGAGCAGGCTACAGAGCAGTCTGCAGGGGGAGCAAATCCAATCAAACAGTCACATGGCAGTTAGGAAGCTGCCTGATTGGAGGAGGGTTGGGTAGCCAGGGTATAAGACCAGATCCAGGGACCAGGGCTGCCAGTTGCAACTGGGGAGCTGAAGGGTGAACATCTCTCAGGCGGAGTTGCTGCTCCCAGAACACCTGGAGGTCAAGGGTAGGCACTATGGGAATGGAGAAGATTCCTGGTCCTGGGGATTGATTTAAAACTACACCCAACTGGGGCTGTATGGTGTGGTGGGGCTGCCTGTGGCAGGGCAGTCTCCAGGAAATGCCAGACCTGTGCCTCCCTGGTGAAAGGCGAGTATGGGGCACCTGAAAGCCCCAGCACCCACTGCATTGTGGGTATCTTGTGGAGGAGAAAGGCTAGGGGAGCACACCTCGACAGAAAACACAGGGCCCAAGACCATTGAGTTGGGCCTGAGGTGGGGTTCAGGCACATTGACAGACACCAGAGGCCTGAATGGGCTGTAGACTGTGGTAGGGGTTCAAACACATCTATGGACACCTGAGGCCCGAGGAGCATAACACCCTGAATGAGGGGGTGGAGTAGTGGCCCAATGAGGGGGGAAGTGGCTGCCAGAAGCCACGTAGAGTGGGGCCCGAGGGGGTCTGAAGGATTATCTATAGAGCTGGAGTATGTATACAGCTGGAGCAGAGGCCCCAGTGAGGGGGCATGCAGCCCAGGCACATCTAAGGACAACTGAGGCCAAGTTTGGGCCCAAGGCCAAGTGCAGCCCAACACTGGGGCCAGCTCGAGTTGGAAGCCATGATGGATGTCATCTGCAAGGCATGGGGCACAGTAAAAGGGAGGTTGGAGCCGTGTATTATGCCCTTGGTATCAGGGCATTCAATGGGCAGCCTCCCTTATTTTTCCATCTGGTATTATTACATCAAGGTGTGGCAGAACAATGAGGGCAGACTGTCCAAGACTGGTGGGCAGGCCAATACTGTGACCAACTCCAGGATGGCCCCCTGTCATACTTAGCATACAGGCTAAATTTATTAGCGTTTCAGAACTAAAACAGATATAAAGCAATATGGATACCTTTTACTGCAATATGATCAGCTTAATGTATATATTCACCACCCTAAGACATAACGAACATGACATCGGCCCCCAAGGCTGCTGCCACACTCATTCCACCCCCTCGCCCCCCACTGCTGGGTCATGCCTGTTTCAGAGATTGCCTCTCTCCCTGAGAGAGTAGGGCCCAGCTGCAGTCAAAGTGTTTGCACTCTGCTTTAAACAGAAAGAGCTTGTGACTAGACTCATGGAGTCACTTTCCTTCTTCACAGATGGGATGACTTTGAAATTGCATTACAGATCTTGTTCACTTTCCCCAGCAATGGAAATTAAGCCTAAACAAGGAATTCAAGATCTAGCCTTCAGGTTTGGAACCCTGAAAGACCAAAGATGCTATGCAACATGTTATTCCTATTATTAGGGTATTACTAACTCCTGTCTTCATAGTGAGGTTTCTTTCTTTAGTTCTATAATATTGGAGTGGGCACCTATTAAGAAATTTCAGACATTGTGGGGTGGTGGTTGGGACGTCATGCCCTCCTTATCCTTGCTACATGTGGTGGGTACAATGGTGGGTACCTCTAGTTCTGCTGAGTATAGGTTCTGTCATTTATTAGCAAGTCTGTTGGTTCTTTACTGTAAATAGTTCTTTACATAAATTACTGTAAATAAAGTGTATTTCTATATCACAAGCTGCATCAAGGTACTACCAGCATCTTACTTGCTGCTTCAGGCACAAATTACAGTGCTCAGATAATGGTTGTGACTGTGACAGGGCTAACACAGGACTCTGCCATCTTGGCAGTCATCTTGGCAGTGGCATGGCATGCATGGTATTTCCAGGCTTGTTTCTTTTCCAGCAAAGAAAATAGCTTCTCTGCTTAAAACACACACCCAAATTTGGAAAGGTGTATGTTGTCCATGAGAAAATATGGTAATCTCCATCAATTGTTAAATCTAATATACCTATTACAGCAAAGGTACAGGAGACAGGACAGTGGAACAATAAAGAGCAGCACAGTCAGTTTGCTTCTGATTCTGTTGACAGTTTTGATAAAGAACTTGAACTCTGGCTGGCAGATCAGTTTGTGATTTTCTTAATGCTAAGACCTATCTCAGAAACAGTCTTTTCCCTATTACAGGGGTTAGCAAACTTCTTTGGCTGTAGGCTGGAATGACGCATTCCAGGTCAGACATGAGTACGAAGGGAGGCACTAGGACCCTGCTGCCACCACCATTGGTATCCTTCCACCACAGGGAAGGTGCCCACAACTGGTCCTTCCTGCAACACACGGAGAGGATTCACAAAAGTTTTCCTCAATTGCCAGTGGGGCCATCCTTGGGGGTGGGAGGTGAATCGGGGTGACTGCCCCAGGCCCCACACTTTGGGGGGCTCCATGGAGCTGGGTGGAGTAGCCGCAGTGACTCCATGCCACCACCGTTGGCATCAGGTCCAGCCGCTCGCTATATCCCCCCACTGCCAATGCCACCACTGCTGATGACGATGGCAGCTTCTTTGGGTCTGGGGCACATGGGATTGGAGTGGGGGTGGGGACTCACATGTACTGATTTGCCCTGGGCCCCGCACCCTGCTTAGGTTGGCTCTGGTTGCCAGGGACACCCCACATCCGGAGGCTGGATCAAGAGATCCTGCAAGACATAGGTTGCCTCAACAATATTTGTGTCTTGCAGAAATGCATGAGTTTTTAGGGCTGTACAAAGCTTTTGGTAGTCGATTAGATTTGGAGGAGATTTGGCCTGATTCAGCAGCTGAATCTTTGAATCCGAATTGAATCGGGAGACCCATTAAAAGGTCCAAATCACATCAGAAACCTCCAAGTCAATTCAGAGAGATGCAGGGAGATTCAGAAGATTGCAACAAACAGAAACTGAGAAGAGGGAGCAGGATGGGGTGATCTTCCACATATGGAAAAGGCTGAGAGGGAAGAAAGACTGCTTTGATATTGATATCTGTAGCTGGCCAGTGACTGTGATCTTTCCCTGAGTTCCCTTCCCATCACAGTGCTCGGGGGGAGGGACACAGAAACAACATATCAAGATGTGTCTAATGTGATCTGTGCCTTTTGTGAGCTGTGTCTCTCTTGGAGCAGCAGCATCTGAAAGTCTCTGGCTTGCTAGCTAGTCTCTCTTTTTGTAAGTTGTATCCAATACTTTCCTATGTACCCTTGCCTACAATCCCTATTGTTATCCCTATCCATTTCTTTCAACTTATTCTTCCCTAAAAATCCTCTTATTTATTCTTGTTAGTCTGTTTTGACTTTTTCCTCTCACAAAAAGAAATCTGTGTTTTCCCTGATAGTGTGTCATCACTGTGCGGGAAAGCACAATATATATTATGCACACATTTTGCAGCACACCAAACATTATGAAGTGTACAGGAAAGGCAGGTGCTGAGTCTTCTGGCAAGAAGAGAGGCAGAGAGAGAGCCGCAAGTTCCCCTCACTCCAAACATAGACAAACCCTCTTTCCTTACAGCAATGAGTCTTCTGCTGCTCGTGAGAGCAAGGATGCGGTAGCAGTGCCTGCACCAGCACCAGCCTTCTATGACCAGGTGACCAAATCCATGGACGCAGGCGTCCCTGTTGACGTAGTCTTTTTAGACTTCAGGAAGGCGTTTGACACAGTCTCTCACCCCATCCTCATTAAAAAGTTGGGGAGCTGTGGCATTGATCCCTACACGGTTGAATGGGTCAGAAACTGGCTGATGGGGCACTCCCAGAGAGTGGTGGTGGATGGGTCGTACTCGACCTGGAGAGATGTGAGCAGCGGGGTCCCCCAGGGCTCG
>JAGPOW010001296.1:16078524-16098425 GCA_030014935.1 Caiman crocodilus | reverse complement strand
TGAGGGCAGTTACCCCAGATTAGCTGATATATAGCAGATCCCTTTGCCCCACCCTCTGCCTTTTGCCTCCCTAGGTAACTAATTTATGTGCCCATACTCTGACCTGGAAACAACACTATCAGGCAGTTTCATGGGCTTCATGTCTGTACTATATGAGAGCACCTCACAAGTATTGATGAGTCCATCCCGACCACTCTTCTGCAAGGTAGATTAGACATATTATCACCCATATAATACTTGCAGCACTGGGGCTATGGTACTGGTGGTGTATTTGTGCTGTGAACATCTGCTCACCAGAAGCTGTCCTAAGACCACCAGCTGATTTTACAACGAACACTGAGCACTGAAGGATGAAGTGAGTTGCTCAAGGTCACAGCAGAAGTGGGCAGAAGAGCAAGGGTCTTCCATGTCCCCATTTAGTGCTTTGCCCCATTGATCTCCCCAAAAGAGAAATAGCTTCTTTTGCAAGGAGGCAAAAGGAAACCTGGTAGCAGTTGCCTGTGCTGCACTAATGAGGAATTTCACGATTGAGAATGTATCCTTCACCAGTACTCAATTCATCTATAAAAAAACAAGCAGTCAAAGCAGTTATTGTGTGCAGCAGTCTAGGTGGGACTTAATCACTGTCTGCATCTTACTAAGTGCACAGAAAGGCAGCATTTATCTTATCCTGGATATAGATGAGGTATATATTGGAGTTCAAGTCACTCCTGCTGAACTAGCTCTGCAGTATTGAAGTTAGCCAGAGGGTGACAGCACTGTACAACCAGAATAGTGGTTCTCAACCTTTTTTCCATTTGCAGACCCCTAAACATTTTGAATGGAGGTGCAGACCCTTTTGAATTGTAAGTGTGGACATTCGCATACTTTTGATTGACCATAGTCACATTTTTGGACCTCTTAGACATAGTCTGCACATCCCCAGGGGTCCATGGACCACAAGATGAAAACCACTGAACTTGAGCAAACCAGTCCCCAGAGAAGGGGAACGAGCAGGATGTAGTGAGAATGTAATGCTCATTTAGTCACTGGAGGAAGAGAAAGGAAACATGCTAATGTCTGAAAAGCCAGTGGAGATTTTAATTTCTTCTCACCTGATATTACTAAAAACATGCTTCAGAAGGGGCCTCTCAATGTTTCTGTGCTTCTCACTAATTCATTCAGGTACTTTTTCACCCTTGCTCCCCTTTTATTTACAGTAGTTGGAGGGTATTTCGCTGCCTAAGCCAACAGAGAGCAAAGACCACTGGGGATTTTTTGGAGCGTGAGGAGGTAATATTTTTACAACAAAGGCTAAACGACCTACAGCTGGCTTGAAACCGGGAGTGCAGGGGTCAGGGGACACATGAACGATTGTTTTCTTTGAGGTGGGGGGAGGAGTTAGTAGTAACCATGAAATGTGGCACCTCCCAGACGAGAATTTCAAAGCATTTTATGAACCTGAATAAAATTAGGCTTGTGAAATCACTGTGAAGTACAGAAGTGGGTGAGGGGTGAAGTGACTTGCCCATGGACATGCAACAAAATTGGTGGCCAAGCCAGCATATGTTTGCATGCATCTTAGCCTGTAGTTTAAGGCACGAGCGCTCCAAGCCTCCAACTCCCGCTGGTCATGTTAGTTGGCATTGTGTATGTTTCTATGAAAATAGTTTTTGGCTTCTCACAGCAATCCTCTTTACTACTTTTTTTTCCCATGCCACTTAGGACTGCATATCCAGGACTCCTTTATTCAAATTTTAGGTTGCATTTATAGGAATAGTTTTTGTTGGATTTCTTTGCTCATCTGCTGGGTAATATAGGACAAGCCGCTTTGCCTCCTTGTGCCTCAGTTTTCTCACGTACAAAATGAAGGTAATGACGTTTGCCACCATGGGTAGACCACATTGATACATCACAAATGCGAAGTGCTCTACAAAGCTGTGGTACGTGATTCTTGCCATCAGCCAAGAAATGGGAGGTTCTGTGTTCAACTTAATAACATTTCTCTATTTGCCTCTATTGTAATAACTTCTGAATACCACACCTCTCCTTATTCTTCCCTCTGGCATTTTCTCTTTCCCCTTGCTCCTCCTCTTTTCTACTCCTCCTTTGCTGCAAGCATTTCAAAAACCTTACCACCCTTTAAGAAATCCTTTGACCTATTTTCCTTCCCTTTTATTTTGTTCTGGTTTGTCAGGCCTGCTCCCTTCATAATTACTCGTGTCAATAATTATTGCATCATTAATGTCTTTCCTGAATCTTTCCACTTCACTCCTTAAAAATTCTCCCTCAGCTTATGGCTTTTTCTTGGCAAAGTGTCAGAGTGATTTCTAACATTTTTTTCTTGTGAAAAAGCACCTGAGACACCATCTTTGTTTCATCTCTTATCATGCAGCCTGCTATGCATAGTGGCTTTAGGACCAGAGTGGGAGCTAGGAGGTCCTCAGTTCTGCCGTGACCTCTGCCATTGGTTTTCTACATCGCTTGGGGCAAACCATGTCTCAGTGTTTCACCTTTTTTAATTGGGAATACTAATTATACACTTACTTCATTGGGGTGTTGCAAAAATTCAACTACAGCTTGTATGATACTATTTAAGAGTGAAATATTGTTTTCTGATCTCTCATTCTTAAGTTCAGAGTTAACCTCTGGCCACAGCACACCAAATTGTCTTCTCCATATAGTTGGTGTCTGTCTTCTTTCTACCTGGGAAAGTTGCTTCTTCATGCTTATATGCCTTCATCACAGGGAGTGATGTTGTAAATTGTTCTTTCCTCCAGGATGAGATACATGTGGGTATTCTTAATTTCTTTTTATCAAATTTTAATTTCTACCTATTAGATGCTCTTCCTGCCTCTATATTTATTGGAAAGGCCTCCTGTGAACCAAGACCCCTCTTTTGTACAGTTCCTACAGCTTCATTTCTTGATCTGTCTCCTCTCTTTACATCTACTTCTTCCCTCTCAAGCCTTCCAGCTCTGCCTTTCACTTCTGCTCCCTTCTTTATGCCGACAGTACTTTCATTATTCTTCTTGAAGGATGTATGTTGATTTCCCTTAGCTAACTGCCATGGGCGGACCTAGGCTTTTGAAAAGGGACGTACAGATGGTGTGGTGCATCACCACATATGTAACACAACACACATTTTTCTCCAGTTTAAAAGAAACTAGAAGCTTCACTAATAAGTAGGGGCCTAGAGCTATATCATCCAAGACAAGACTGAAGCAAAAAAACCCACCTATTATTGGAATATCCATTCATATGTTATGTCATATATCTATTATATATATAAAGCACAGCAAGCTAGGCAAAAATAATCCAAAGATGTTTTATTAGTACCGGAGTCACTATAGTCAAATATATTTCTTTTTTTCAGATTCATAAAACAAAAGCAAACCTTCCTGAGCATCCTGAAGGACAGTGCCTTTAGTGCTTCAGTGAAATTGATTTCCGCACTTGAACTGATGTTCACCTGAGTTAATACTTCCACACTTAAGTTAATGTTTTTAGCTACAGTTAAAAACAGTCTTCAGGACTGTGAAATGGGAGCTTCGTAACTAGGAGCAGCTAACAGACAGCAGCATTGCAGAAGTAAGGGTAGGGTAGCAGGAGTAGTGGAACAATTATAGACCATTTCAAAAACAAGGAACCATTAACACCTGTGGAATGAAGAGCTTAGAAGGAATCAAACAAATTAGGATGAGCCATTAAGGCAACTGACTCCCTCACTGCTGTCATTACTAGGCAGTCGGCTTTAAACTCTGGATGGATCAGGAATCAAAAGGGGATGCATGTGCACCAATGCACACCCACCCTGGTGTCATCTATCCGTGGTAACTGCTATGAAGATCTGGCTGGTTCAGCTGAAGGTTCTCACTTGAGGGGTTATGAACAGGTGCTATCACCTAATTGTCCCAGCTACATGGGAGAGGGTCCCGGTATGGGAAAAGTTGAGATTCTGCTAGATAGACATCTAAGGGAACTTATCCACTTAAGTGAGATCCTATTCCACCATGCTCAAGTCCCTGAAAAACCATTAACATGCCTAATTTTGTAGCATGCAGTCATCTGAGCTTCAAGACTAAGTCTCATAATAAAGCCGCAAGTATGGGGAGGACCCATCCAACCACCTTTTACATTAAGAAGTTTTCAGGGACACAAGCAGGGTGGAACAGGATAACATCTTTGGTTAAGATGAGCCTTGACAGCATAGGTGACGTGTAGGTGAGACATGTGGGAGGCACATGCCCCTTGTGAGATTGGCCGCCGCTGGGTTCTGTGGGCGGTTGCCACTTACCACCCCACCGCCAACACCACTGATGCTGCCACCTACAGATTGTGCCCCACAGTCTCGGGAGGCACTAGTCATTCATGCTTGACCACTGGCAACGCATAGGGGGTGGATTCATAGACGTTAGGGTCGGAAGGGACCTCAATAGATCATCGAGTCCGACCCCCATCTGGGTACACACAGGTACACACATGCACTCCCTGAGATTCGCCATGCACCACATGGAAGTGCCAGCCGCAAAACTGGAAGTGCACTTCTTGTTTCGCCCCAGCTCGATCAGCTGCTGGAGGACCCCCTTCCACCCCCAGTCGGTGACTGGCTGTGGGAGGACTCCCCCCACCAGCAATCGGGTACCCCCCCAGACTTGGAAGGCACCAGTCACCTATGTGCTTGATTGTATTAAATGTCTACCTCAGAGATATATAAGATGTTGCCAGTCAACAGAACAACATGCACTGCTGCATTTTGTACTCTTGCTAGCCCATGGAAAAGTTCCTGTTGACTTTAGTGTTGACAGATCAGGCCCAGAACCTCCTACTAAAGTCAAAGGGGGAATAAAAGACTCGCAGTATTATCATGGAGAACACAGCAAGGACCACAATTGTCATTGAAATTAGTGGGAGTCAGGCTGTGTCCTTAAGCTATCCCAGAGGTGTAACAAGCAATTTTTGTTCCCTGGGGAGCAGTGGCGGCTGCCAACTTTGTGTCCCCACTAAGCTGGTACCTGGAGCTGGTGCCCTGCCCACCCACCTCTAATCATACTACTGAGCTATCCATTAGGGTATAGCACCCATACCCATCCAGTTCTGAGCTTGTTTGAAATCACTGGCTATTTACAAATTACTGGCCATGACATCACTGTCCACCATAAGTTGAGGCCCACTTCAGTTGCCATTTATAGTTCTGCTGCTGCTGTCCACAATGAAAATTATCCATCTCTAGAGAGGTTTACAGCTTTATGCCTTCCAAACTAGCCAGCACATTTTATTTCAGGGAGTTGTAAGTACATATAAACTGAAAGGGGCTGTACTTAGCCATCACCAAGGCAGAAAAGGCCCCAGAAATGTTAGACAAAACTGCATTTCAGAGCAAGGCATAACTCAAAAGCAGTCAACAAGTTTTCCCCCTCATACTTTGCAGAAATCTGGAAGTTTTTTGAGGCCAAAATCATGAAAGTTGGGAAGATAATAATTTTTTAAAGTACAAGTTATTGGTCAATTTACCTGCTTTCCACTTGGCAAAGAAGCCACTACTTAACCATAATGCACACACACACACACCATACCATATCCATAAATGCCATGTATGATTCAATAAGCTATAAAATCCTATATCATGATGCCAAGGGAACTTCTGAAAATAAGTTGGTAAATCACATTTCTGCCCTAAATGCTGGTATTCACCTGGAGCATGATCCTGCAGGGCACTCAGCACTCACAGCCTCTATTGAAACTAATAAGCCTGAGTCCCTCCCTTCCCTCCACTGTTTTCACAGCCTTGTGCTGAAAACCAGTGCAGTCTCACTGGTGCAAAGCAGTCTAAGAGAATGGAGAATCAGACCCACTGGGATCAGGGCACTTTGCGGCATTGTCATAAATATGAGGCAACCACTGCAAGTCTGTTGTCAGTGTGACTATCACATTACCCCGCACATTGGACTCTGTACATTAAGCCATGTCTACAATGACCATGTCTACACGAGACATTTTACTATGCAGTAGACTAATCTACTGCACAGTAAAGCATCGCTGTCTATATGTGCAGGCACTTATTGCATAGTAAATTAATTTACTGGGTAGTAAATGTATTGTACAGTAAAGCCAACTAGCAATAATTGCATGTGTAAAAGTGCCCAATGTGTTGCTCCTTTCTTGCTGGCAAGAAGCAGGGTTACAATGAGGTCTTTTCTGGATGAGAGAGTATGGATACTGGGTTGCAATCTAAACACACAGAAAGCAATTGAAGGGAAAAACCCCACCTTATCTGTAAAATTACAGAATATGGAAACACAAATGAGGAGGGACCTCATTTGTCATCAACTCTGTAGATTCAGTATCTAATGGCAGCAATTAGATAATTTAGCAGGGGGGAATCACCAGCCAAATCTTATGTTTTACTTATTTATTTTCATTTAGATTAAAATGCATTCATGGAACATAGTGTTCCTGCCTCTCACTGTTTTACTGTGAGCTTCGTGACATTGCATGTTGCCACTTCGTGTCCCAGATCTTGGAGTCATGTGATGACATATAAATCTCAGTTCTCTTCCTTTGTTTCGAGGGGACAATATGCTGAGTCAAGGGGGTACACCTGCTCCTTGCATTGTGATGCCACCACCTGCTCAGGGCACGGCGGTGGGTTCAGCGAGCTTTGCCTGTGCGGGCCAACCCCTGATGTACTGAGGGCCCCCGCAGGCGTCCCTGCTGGCAGAATTGTATATATGTATATACGTCCTTATTCCTTTTGTCTCTTGTGTTTTGGTTTTTTCGTTCAGAGTGTGCACGCAGACCTTGCAGACCACGAGCCCAGGCCTTGTCCTTGAAGCCCAGACCTTCGGGCCAACTTGTATATGGTCTTTACTATGCACACTTGTCACCCACCCTCTAAACGTTTCTTAAAAGTCAAAAAAGTCTGTCTGTCTGTCTTTCTTTCTTTTAAAAATAATTTTCTGATTATCATAGCTTCAAAGAAATGTTTGCACCCCAGAACAAAAGACTCCTCTCCAACTCTCTCGTATTTAGGGTGCCTCATCATTTTGAATTCCTGGAGCTGCAGTACTGAAATATTCATAAATAAATTGGATTATATTAAAACCAGACATCATATGGAGTATAGGTGCATATATATGAGGTTTATAATAGTATCCAAGGGACCTGGATATCCAGTTCCTATTAAAACTAAATGGGGAGTAAACACACAAATTACAGAAGTACCTTTGATAATCACAACTTTATGTCCTCTGCAGAGCCCTGTCTCATTCAGAGACTGAGCTCAAGCTCAGTGAAATCTCCCTTTGGCCTCAGTGGACTCGGGCTTAGTTCCTCAGCAAACGCTCTGATAGCTCATCACAAACCTGCCTCATTCCTGACACATCTGGATTACCTGCAGAGAACTGTGGATCAGGTCTCCAAGTGATTCAAACTTGCACCTGCATGCACACACTAGGCAAAGTAGGCCAGAGGGGAGGCTTACAGTGATTGGTTTACCAGCTTTCCCAGATCCTGTCCCTACTTCTCCCATTGCAGAGTGCCATCAGCTCCACATGGCAGGTCTCCCACGCCCCATCTTCTGTAGCTACAATTAAGGCTGGAGCAAAGGGCTTAGCTTCTCCCCTTTTAGGAACCTTCATGTTCCTTTTTTCCCATATCGCATACATGGTGCTTTTTGTGCTCTGCTGTGATTAGGGTTCTGGTGAGCGGACCACACACTCCCGCTGCTGCTACTTAGACTGAAAAAAGTTCTTTAGAATAGAGAAGATTAAGCAACCTTAAATATTGGTGTTATTCTGTGCTTTCCTGATTGCACGTAGAAGTCCAAAGCCTTCTGAAATTCATTAGCTATCCCAGCAAAGGTAGTTCCCTTTTAGTCACGGTTGCGCTTTGCTGACTCAAGGAATCAGAACTCATGGTAGAGGTGATATCTTTTATTAGACCAACTAGAGATTTGGAAAAAAATATATTAATTTGCAAACTTTCGGGCACACATCCTTCCTCAGGCATAGGAAAATGCCAAGATCGAAAATTTCTAGATGGAAATGCAAATTCATATTTCACAGGAGAGCGGAAGGTCTTTACTGGTTGGAAAAGTTCATTGTGTGCAAATTCGGCTCAGATAAAAGTTACAGCAGTCTATATAAAAGTTAGAGCAGTCTTTGCTGACTCAGTATTTCGTTCTCCTCTTTGTTAACTGCACCCAGGGCAATGTGTGCATTTTAATTTTTTTATTTTTTTATAATTGTCATCACTAAAGTGGAGCATCAGATAACATCTGCTTGGTCTTGCCCAGGTCAGATAATGCCAGGGTTCCCCTCCCTTTAATCATCAGCTCTTTCATATTTATCACTTACTACACATACAATGCAGTGTGTTCAGAGCTCTGAGATGAGGAAGGAACAGAGAGGGAAAGAATCCGTAGTTTTTTGATGACTAGTGGTTGAATTTGAAGGGAAGTGGGTGATTAGGATGAATTGGAATGAAAGCCATATGAGGAGAGGCTGAGAGAGCAATGTACAGTAGTTTAGTCTGGACCAGAGATTCTCAGCCAGGGTATTATGAAGACCTTTTAAGAGTGCTACAGTATTAGCTCTCTTAAGTATGCAAATACCTATGCATGATTCACAAAATAAACCCAGAGATTTCAAATAAGAATCCAAAGGGTCAAAAAATGTTGTCCTGTTGGGGTCTTTCTGAGATGTTTGCACAACATAATTGTTGTAGTATTTTTTTGTAGTCAAAAAATAAGGGGAAGCTAAGGGGTGTCTTGGGTCTAATGAAGGATGCTTTGAGTCTAAAGAGGTTGAGAAACACTAGCCTGGAGATTGAAGAGGGATGTGACAAAATTTTCCAGTATTTGAAACGGTAGAGATCCAATATTTGGAGGGGATCTGGGACAGGAGTTCAATAAACCAATTTAATCTAACTCCGTTAAGTCTGATAGTACATCCAGATTTATCTTAAACCAGTTCTGGCCATCGTGAAAGCATTTTATGTGAGCTGAACTTTTGTTGAAGTTTTGAACTTCAACAGAATTTGAACAGATTTGAACCAGTTTCTGATCACTTATACTGGTTTATATGTAATTTCTGTCCCTACCTTGAAGTCCTTTCCAACTTGAGGAGATTCTAACCAAGGCAAGGAACCATGGAAAAACTTGGTGAAGGCCTGAAAATAGTGCTACACTTCTACTCACCACAGCAGGGTCAAAATTCACAGTACAATGGCACAGTGAAGAACTATACCTAAACCTGCTTGACCTTGTCCAAGCGTGTCAAACTCATCTTGCTCCGTGGGCCAGATGAGCTGGGTAGGTGGCAAAGGGCCAGTCCAGGGCAGATGAATAGTACAGGGCCAGACTTGCAGGCCCACTGGGGTGACCACCTTTTTAAAATGTAAAGGTGGGACACATGCCCAGCTCGCCCACCGCTTCCGCTGGCAGCACAGCTGCAGCAGAACTGAGCAGGGCAGGGGCCGGCTGCCAGCTGTGGACGCCTGGCTCCCTGCCCTGGTGTGTTTCCTCCTAGAGCCCTATGCTGGCCACACGTCCCCCGCCTGCCTGGAAGCAGCAGGGAACACAATTCTGCACCACTGCCAACCCCATAGCTGCTGGGCAGGCAGGGGGCACACGGCTGGCACAGGGCTTCTGAGGAAAAGGCAGCAGGGCAGGAAGCCCCGAGCCCGAAGCCCACAGCAGATCCAGTGCCCATGGCACCCACTCCAACCAGTTTGGATCATATGCCATGGTAAGTACTGCACATAATGTGTCCCACACATGGGCCAGAGCAGGCACTGTGTGTCCTAAGTCCTGCACACACTACTGGTCTGGCATGTGCTACGTAAGTCAACTCTGGTAGAACTAAGGGGGCAGATGATGGGTCTGGATCTGGCCTGTGGGCTGGATATTTGACACCCCTCATATCACTTTAGCTACACAGGTGCTCTGGATGGTAATGGCCTTGTGGTGACAATAAGCTGGTTGCTGCTGAAATACTAAGCACTGTGTCATGAAGACAGGTATTACTGAAGGGGGATACAACGGTCAGAAGTGCCTTGGTCATGTCTGTACCCGGTCTGTGCAGCACCCCCAAGTGCTGCTGTGAAGCCGATCACCCCGATCACTTGCTCCAAATCCAGGTGGGCCGATGCTAGAAATGCGGCCAGGGAGCTGTTTTAAGCAGCCTTGCCTATGTGCTCATCACTTCTCTCAAGCTTTTTTGTCAGGGTCCCGGCTTAGTGGCATGTACTGCATAAGGAGGCTATATTACCTAATTTCTGGGACCTGGCAAATACAGAATGGGAGTGAGTATTGGGAGTATTTTCTTCCCAGCAGTGTTCCTGGGCACAGCACGGAGAGGCCCTATGCCCTAAGTGACTTAGGATTCTGAAGCCCAGTTAAAAAAATTACTAAGACCTAGAGGCACAAAAACATTAGGAGTCAAATTCTTATGTATGGGCCTAACACTAATTGATTTTAATGGTGAGTTAAAAACCTACGTACCTTTGTGGATCTGGTCTTAAGCCCTGAACTAACTGCCAAAGGTAGACCAAAAAATGGGCACTTTGTACTGGAAAACTTGTCCAACTTCTCTCTCAACTGTACAATTGGTCCAATAAAATAGATCAAGATAAAAGATATAAAATACGAAATCCTTGCCTCCCTCACCTGCCAATGTCATAATGCTTCACCTATCCAGGTACAGTGAAAGCAGTAAATTCACAGTGTGGGTATGCTCTTATATTTGAACAAAGCCAGTTTTCTGTCCAAATGGTAGAAAGTTCTTTATGTAAGTGTGCCTGAATTTACACTATAGAGGTTGCACTTGTACAACTGAGTAAAATGTCACATCCAATAAGTATCTGGGTACAAAACCAGCAGGTACGCTAGACCTCAGACATTTGAAGGTCAAGGTCATATTGGCTTTCAATGTGAATTGGGTTCAAGTCAGGTGAAGAATTAAAACGACTATGAGTGTGAGATGCAATCTGTAGACTGCAGCAGTCCTTACCTTATTCAGGCAGTGTAAGAACTGCTTACTTTGTCCTGACTCAGACAGCAAGAAATTCGTAAATGGAAGCATCATGAATCAGGAAACAGAGATTCTTAGCACCAGAGCTATCCTGGATAAATCCTTTTCCAAGAGAGAGTTGCAAGTGAGTGACCTATGAAGGTAACAGGTAATCTTTATGCTAGCGACTATGAGGAATCTCATTATGGCACAGTGAGTTCACAGGGGAGTTAGGAGCAGGTTAGTAAATTCAGGAAAGTAACCCAAGGAGAATCTAGATGCTGAGTCTGCAATTGGACATACAAAGGCAGACCTGTGCCCCAATGCAGAGCCTCGTCTTACTGTTTTACCTCAGGAGCTGGCACCTGTTGCTCCTTAACTACAGGTTATGCTTCTGTTATTACATTTCTATTACACACCGTTTAATAAGACCCTGAATCTGTCAGTTAATTGTTGTGAGTGGCTCCTTGGAGAACATAATGGACGTCAATGGGCCCAGGTTGCAGGATCAGGGTCCTTCTGAGCAGAATGCAATAGGTAAAAGTATTAAACCTGCCAGTGAAGATGACAGAACTGACATTTCTTTAAAAACATACTACAAGCCCCCAGGAATCATTCAGGAACAGAAAACCACAACTGTTTACCTTTTTATGAGCGACTGCTCAAAGTTCTGAGGGCAAAAAATAACTTGTAATGGAAATGGAGCGAGGAAGAAGGAACTAAAAATGAGTCAGTTAAGTTGTGCTGGGTAAAGATAAAGGGAGGGGAAAGATAAGGACAGCTAAAGTTAATGATAACTACGGGGCGTAGAGTAATGGCAAGAGTGCTGGTAAATATAGAAGAGGAAAAAGAAACAGTGGAGAAAATGTAGGTTCATATATGAGAAAGAAGTGAAATCAATGTTTATTAATAAATGGCTGAGCTTCTGGACTACCTTGCCATGACATGGAAAAATACAGAAAGAAGATGTGGACAGCTTCAGAAGAAATTAAGGTCTTGACTGGATAGATGTTCCAGGTACCCAAGGCATTTTCAAAAATGAGACTTAGGTTCCTAATCGCTCAGTTCTTTAGAAAATGTCATTCCTTGTTAGTATAGAAAAGCAGGTAAGACAACACTGGGACACGTGGGTCTGTACAAGAGGTCTGGATGACAAAGCCAATGTGCACTTATCTGCAGACTCATGTAAAGCCACAAAAGGAAAATTAAAAATCACTCTATATTTCTGTCAAGGCTTCCTTTCAGAACCAGAACAAATCAGCAGCCAAAGCATTTCTGGCTGCATCAAGGAGGGGAGAGAACAGACTCATCCTTTTCACCAGCTTTTCTATTCCTTCTAACTCCACCGAGGTCAGCTATGAAAGAGGTTAAGATCACCTTGCCGGCTGGAGCACCTTTACACCTTGGCTGGGGCAGACTGTTCCCTCCACCGCTGAGGATTTGGGAGCACCGGGTATATGTAAAGCACCTTTGTGGAACTGTAGCCCACTCTGTGAATTTGAGCGACTTTCCTTGGGAATAGAGCATGGGTTAAGGAATGGCCCGTAGACGGGGAGAACAGGACATGCCCATTGAAACCAGCTTAGAATCTGTTGAAGGGTTATTATGCTTTAGACATTTCTTTTCTGGTTGACCATCTCCATTTAAGAGGCCTGCGAGGAGAGCTATCATTAAGGGAGGCCTAGCATCACATTTGCAGAGGAGACGTGCCCTGTAGGCAGGTGGAGAGACCCAGAGATGCTTCTCTGAAATCTGTGGCGTTTCCACTCCCTTCTTCAGGCTTTTCCACACAGGGGAAAAACTAAGGACCTACATCTGAGCACCTTCAGAGGGCTAGCCAGCAACTTAACTGAACCATTGGAGATGATGTCTGAATGGCCAAGAAAAGGCCGGAAGAGGGAAGGAGCGAGGGAGCGTGCGGCACAATGTACTGCTGAACTTTACAACAGGGGAAAGGTGTGATCCTACTAATTGCTCTCCATTAAAGCTACGAAAGCAATGACACAAAACTCCCATGGAAAAGATGTCTAGAAAATACTGGACCCAGGGCAAGAAAATAGCTTACTGAAGTAGGCCTCGGTCTTCACTGAGCACAGGCCGAGGCCCTCTGCAGTCAGTCAGCTGGGGAGAGTCACAAATAGCAATAAGAACAGAGAGGAAAATGGGTTTAGAGAGGGCAGAAATGAGGAGCAAATATTAGATATGAGATTCAGATTTGACAGTTGCGAGCCAATGGATGTTGAAACACACACGGGGCAGAGGGGCAGAGCAGCTAAGGTGTCACACGGCAGGTCCAAGGACACGAGTTTGACTTTGCTCTAAACTAATCCCAAAGGCTGTCTCTGGTTGACCTTGCTGTGTGTGGGTACCTGGCCAGTCAGGCATCACGGGGGACCAGGTATGATGCTGGCCACATCATTCCTTTGAGTGCCACTAGCTAGAGAAACTGTTACATCTTCATTATGCCACCCTGTGGGCTGCTGGGCCTGAGTGGACTTTTACCTAACAGATGTGGAGAAATATAGATTAAAATTTAATTGTAGGAGATGACTGAAAGTTAGCAGTGCCAAAAACAAGTCAAGGGCTTTAGGGGTCAACAAACCTTTGATGAGCTTGCTATTCAATGAGAAGACATTGTGATTTTTGGATGTGTTTGCAAAGGCATGACATCACAAACCAGGAAGAGACAAGTCTGTGCCTAATGCTGTGTCCATCTCTGGGCACTGCTAGACTGGGAAGATATCAACAAATTGGAAAGGGCTCAGGAAGGAACAAGAAAAATGACTAAGTGTCTGTGGGGATTGATTAATGGAAGAAGAGAAGATGAACTACATACAATGACTGAGAAAGTCATTGGTGTGGTAGCTGGGTACAGGTATTTGGAAGATACAAACATCCAGAAGGGAAATTTTTTTTCAGGGGAGTAGGAGTACAATGGATGGCTATTTCTAGGAGTAATTGGGTGAAACCAACCAAATGAAAATATAAGCCAAATATCTTTCTGGCCAGTAGACCTGTTAGACCGTGAAATAGTCTCCAATGGGAAGAGGTAGAACCCCATTACCCGAGTCATTTAAAACTAAACTGAACAAAGCAATCAGGCATGCATTGTAAATCCTGCCCTGACGGGAATGGAGAAGATGACCTAATGAGTGTTTTCCATCTCTAATTTCAATGCTTAATGAGGAATCGCAAAATACCCTGTCATGATAGATAGAATAATGAGTCAGCACTTGGGTAGTGCTTACAATCACGATGAAGGTAGAAAGAGAAAATGTCAAACAGATTAAGTAGGTAGAATAATAGGGGAGAGAGCTGTATTGTGAAAGCAGCAAGCATGCAAGGACTCTACTTTTTGACTATTTATCCTGAGGGGAGAACAGAAAGAGCCACTAACAGAAGGGAAAAGGGAATGTGAACCCATTCTGACTGATGTGGCCCTAGATTAAGGAAGTCAGCCATTCTTAAACCAAGAGGGACTTTCACTCTCCCACTGGTTCATTTAATAGGGTCGGGGTCTTTCAAAGCTGAGACTGACCCTTGTGAAACACAGACGCTCTGAAGCTTGTCCCATCATACGGATTGCAACATGGCCTACCAGTGGTGGAGGGAGCCCCTGGGCATGGGAAGGGAAGGGATACCAATAAACTCTCTCTGTCAACACTGCATTGCTTGTGGGGAAGCACTGCATTGCATGCAGAGACGTGACTGCCAGGCCAGGTGCGCATATTAAAACCAAGACTAATCCAGCCTCTAATGGCAGGATTTGCTTCCACTCCATGCATTTCATTGCACCCCATCAGTTAACTGGCACACAGTGGATTCAGACCTACGGTGCCTTAATCAAATGCTCACATGGGAACTTTTGCCTTCCAGTAGCATGGAGATACACACAACCTTATTTTTTGGCAAGAAATACAGTGGTACCTTGGTACTCGACTGCCTTGAAACTCGTCGAATTTAGAACTCGACGCATTTTGACGCGAAAATTTTGTCCCGGGACTCGTCGTTTGCTTGGTACTCGATACGCAAGCAAGAACTTGTCGGTGGTCGCTTGCCTTGTGACTCGCTACCCTTTCCAGCGGAAACAAAGGGTTTGTTTGGTACTCGTCGCGCCTCCCGGAGCCAATTAACGACGAGTACCGAGGTACCACTGTAACCCATGCACGTGCACACACACGCACATACGTAGGCACACATGTCCACACATGCACGTGCCTGCACATATACATACACCTGCACACAAACATGGGTCCGCACATGCCCACACGTGCAATATTACTTGTCCCAAGCACTAAACAAAGGGAGCTCCCAAGCCTTCCTAAATGCTAGGACCGTTCCCAAGCATCATGAGCTACCAAAACCAAACAAACCAAGCAAAGGTTGGGCTCTTTATCTCGGCTTTAGGAGCTTGTTTGATCTCCAAGGCACACACGGGCCTCTGACGTTTCCCTTTCCAGCTGCTCAGGTCAGGGTTTCTGTCAGGGTGCGGGAGAGAGGACGGCTCACAGACTCGCAGCCTTCCTGGGGGGCTTGTAAGAAGGGAGTCTCTGGGGCTGGCAGCAGTGCCTGGCTCGTCCTCCCCAGACCTTGCTGCCTCTTCTGGCAGCTACACAAGCCCCTCCGAGGTTGGCAGGCGGGTGCAGGATGACCCGGCGGCCTAAACAAGCCTGCAGAGCACTAAGCACAGCCCCTGTGGTTGCCCCCGGCTGGGGCTGTGCTCGCCCCGCCTGGAGGCAGCAGAACAAAGGCTGCCCCCGGCCTCGCGGAGCCGCCCGTGCCCGCCGGCCAGGAGGGGAGCTCCCCCGCCCCAAGCAGAAGACCAGCCCCGAGGGGGAGCACTTCCAAGCGTGCCCTTCCCGGATGCCGGTGTTGCTGTTTTGCACCCTCGCCCTCCTGCCCCCAGCAGCCCGGTGTGGCTAGCAGGGATGCTGCGGGCTTGGGCTGGGGGCTCTCCGGAGGCCCCTTCCAGCCCCGCCGGACCTCCAGGGATCTGCTCGTTTTGCCTGCGTGCCCTGCTCGAGCACCAACACTGAAATCCCCCCGTCTCACCATCGATGTGGGCATGCTTTTGTGTCAGCAGATCCCCCTCCCCTCCCCTCCCCTCCCCTCTCTTCTCCCTCCTCCTCCTCCTCCTCCTCTTCCCCTTCCCGTCCCCGCCGCGTCCTGCCGCATTTGTTTCCCCGCCGCCCGGCTGTAACACGAGCTTGCGTTTCCTGGTGCCGGGGCTCCTTTAAGAGGCAGAGCTCGGTGCTGGGAATTCACGTCAGTTTCAGCCCTGAAACTCTCCAGATCAATGAGCAAAGAGCTCTCTCACTTCTGCCTTTCAGTTTCTCTCTTCCAGGAAGGAAAACATTCAGCGGGAGCGGGAGCGAGGGCAGCCGCCGCCGCCGCCTCACCCTCCCGGGCTGGGAGCAGACCCCCCTGGCAGCCCCTTCCTCCCCAGCCAGCAGCACCCCCACCAAACTATGCGGGCCGCCGCTCCCAGGGGCACATCTGCCGGCACCTGGAGCTCTGTGGGGAAGATGGTCCGAGTAACTTCTCCTTGAATGGTTGCGCCTGGCTCGGAAGGATTTCTGGGTTGGGGAGAGGAGAGGAAAGTGGGAAAACCCCCCTAAGAACTTCCTGATCGCTCTCGTTCGCTCCCTCTGCCCTCTCCTTTTTTTTTTATTTCCCCCCCTCTGTGAGACATGTCTGAGGCTCCTGCTCAGTGTTGCATCAAGGTAAAAACCCTATTCCCCCCTTATTTTGAAACCTGCCTAAGATTTGGCTTTGCTGGGGGGGGAAGATTGCAATGTTATATTTCTATTTTTAGGTGTGTGTAGGGGGGAGGGGGCAGGGACGGTGCTTATTTTTTTTTATTTTGCTGTTCCATGTTACCCTTTAGTTTAACCTTGCTATTCTTTTTTCTTCTTCTGTAAAGAGAGACCGAGAAGCCTTGTCAGAGGCAGGCGAAGCTCAGCTTGTTTTGTGTTTCTTTGCTTTGTTTCCTAGTTTTGGCAGTCAACACTCGGGGATTACTCTTTTTAAACCTGATCTCTGTGTCCAGGAGCACGTAGAATGAATAGGAACTTTCTGTGCTTTTTGGGAGAGGAAGAGGGGTGGGGGGGGGAACTGGGAGAAGTTCTTTTCCAGGAGAAGACTGAATAGAAACATTTCTTTTACAAAAAAGGATGATTTGGTACAATGGGGAAAGACTTCTTTTCTGCAACGAGAATAACTTGCTATAAATTTAAATACGTTGCGCCTGCATTAGCGCTTGATATGCAGATGTTCTACATATGATCTCTCCATTGGGTGCAAAGTGTGTGTGTGTGTGTACATGTACAACATCTATATTTTATTCTCAGAAGTAATCAACAAGGATTTTTTTTTTTTTAAGTGTGAGGCATCCTGACAACTGAAAAACAAGTGAGAGACTCTTGATTAACACAAAGAGGAATTACCTGTGCAGTTTGGCATTTAAGAATGCTTGTGTTTGTCAGTAGAGTTGGGGGGAAAAAACCCACTGATGTAGAAAGGGCTCAGAATTGGAGGCACATTTTTTTTCTTTGCTGGAGATAGTATGTTGGATATGTTAAATTAACACTTAGTCTGGTCCTTTACAGTCTAGTAGCATTGGAGATTTCGTCCCCTGCTGTAAAGTTTGTGGAAAGTCTGCTACTGTAAAAGAGGGGTAGTCCATTTGAGGGCTTTTTTGTAATCAAGGTGTTTAGTTGTGTCACTTATCTGTGAAGGTGTCATGCAATATTGTGGGAGTAGAGTGCTCCTCTTTGCCTTAGGAGGGGCCTGATTAGTGTCCTCCTTTGTGGCTTGGCCTATTGAACATGTTACACTGTGAAGTTTTCCATTTTAAGTGGAGGCAGTGTAAAGCTGAGACAACGGTGGGGGGGAGACCAAATTCCATGTTTGGGTTTTTTGGCCAGACTGAGCCTTCCTATCAAGCTATTCCATTGAGATAGTGGTTTCCTTTTTATTTTTCTCCCTGATTTTTATTTTTTTTAATTATTTTTTCCCTTAGGGGTAATTTTTGCTTCTTTTGCAACCTGGCTTAGTCCTATTCAAACAAGTAAACACTGTATGGTTGTTTGTCCATGCCTACAAGAAAAAAAGCTGCTTTCCATTGCATTGTAAGGAGGGGCAGCTTGCAATAAAAAGTTGTTATCCCGCCTGAAAACAATGGAGCTCTGATGGGTAACCTGAATTCAGTGGTATGTCCTGTGAGATCTCGCGACTTACAGAAATCAGACTAGATTCTCTAATTGGGACAGACAGATTATTTACTGTAGTAGGTGTTATGTGTTGGTTAACAGGATGTCCACAATTGCTAGTATGGGGAAAATCTGCATTATGAACAAGGAAAATAAAATAGCTATTCGGTTTTTTTGTGGGTGTTTTTTTGTGGGGTGGAAGGGGTTTCCTAACTAATCCTACAAAAACACAATATGTGTTCTCTGAGTAGGAGAATGCTGACTATTAAATAAGAACCAGTAGTTTTGCTAAGTGGTTCTTTACCTTGTGTTAGAAATGCATCATTTTTACAAATAAATGATGCTTACTCCTACTCAAGTCAGTGGAAACTCCCATTGACAGTAGTACTGGTCCCTCACAGTCTCTGTTATGATACATTATGGAGTCATATTATAAGGAATTAACTGCATATGACTTTTCCCATATATTACTACTACATCATTTTAATAGTGTAAACATGCAGATATTTCATTACACATAAGGGACATCATTAACCCTCCCCTCCCCCTGCTTTTTTTAACGTAACTAATGGTATTAAACATGGTTTGAATTTAAAAAAGTCCTTAATGATGTTGTGAGTATTTTCTGTTCTCGTGAGATGAGTCTTACTTTATCAAGAGAGAAAGTGGCTTCTGTGTAGGGGAAGAAGCAGTATGTCCGAAGTGCTGTCAAATGCACAGAATACACAAAAATGAAGAAATAGGGAAGGTAGTTCAATGTCATAGTCACTTTGGTTGCATGGATGATGCAAACCATTCGGCCAGAACTTGGAATTTTAAGTCAAAGATCCGTCCCCCTCCGCCTTTAGAAGTCACACCATTGTGGGTAACTTTTTCTCTTCATTTGGTTTTGAACGGTCGTTGTCTTTAAACTTTTATTCCATTCAGAACAGATTCAAAGTTGGCAGTTGGTCAGAAGTTGGAGTAAAAAAATCTTTAAGTGATGTGTGTGTGTGTGTGTGTGTGTGTAACTCGATAAGGCTGATCTACTATTTCACAGTATTACCATCTCAGCTTGCTGTGTTTGCTAGGAGTCTGTACAGACAAGCATTGTGCTGTGTTACAAATCTGCTACTTTAAACTGATGTTGCTGATCAAGGCAGCAATTGGTTCAATGTTATTGTAGGAACAGCAAAACCATTTCACTGGGAGCTCTGAAGTGGAAGTTGTGTTGTTTGTAAATGTATTCTGTTAAGGTGTTTTCCTCCACCAGCAAGGAACAAGTTTGCTGTGGAATTTATTGCACACTACTAGTGGGATGAACCATGGAAAGCTAGGATGGAGGCAGTGAGGGAAAGTGTGAGGTTATCGTTGTAGAATCTTTCTATCACTGGAAAACACTACAGGGGAGATTTAGGAGGCACTTCTGAGGATGACGTGGTGGCATTATAGTGTGTGTTTAAGTTTGTTCTCATCCAGTATAAATTCATGATAACCGCTCTCTGTCAAATGCTAATCAGCATGGCACTTAATTTTCAATATGCACAATTTTGCATATATATAAAAGGGTTTGCTACAAAGACACGCATGCATTTATAAAGATTTGTTCTCTGTGAGGGGGACAAAAATTATGCTAATGCCCTGATCTTGTAAATACTCATTTCTTTTACTTTACCTAACCCATCCTTTCCTATACTAGGGTGCACAATACTCTTTTTTT
>JAGPOW010001296.1:16050893-16065533 GCA_030014935.1 Caiman crocodilus | reverse complement strand
ATATCCATAATTTTTCATTTACCACGCAAGCCTTTACTGTGGCTGACGGGGATTGTGTGTGATGAGTATAGGGGAGGAAGAGGTGAATCTTTGTGGCTATGCATAAGAACACCTTGGGACAATCTTTCTCTTTAGATGTGGTCCCTATTACGGGGGAAAAGGTGGCAAACTTCTACTTCTACTTTGGATTCCACAACCGTGGCAGTTCCTGCCCTGACTTGCACAGACGTGTGGAAGTCAATGGATTCTACAGAGTAGGGTGGTTTTCAATGCTCGTCTCCTTAAAACTGTCCATTAGGGTATAATTTTTATTTCTATCTTAAAAAAAAAAGACTGGGGGGGGCCTTGGGAAGGAATGGTTCCAGCTATTTGGAAAGGGGGTAAGGAGTGAAGCTTTATGTCTTTTGTCTGGTTTTGTTCTGTTTTGTGTCTTGTAAAATCTGAAAAGCAGGCCAGGGCCAGAGATAACCAGAGAACAAAGTATATTTTTGTGAGAAATAGCAGCTTGGAAAGCTACCGATGTTATTCAGGTATCTTGTTCTTGTCCATCCCTTTTTCCTCAATAAGGGAGACCTGACAGTCTAAGACTGAGAAGAAAGAGATTTTTCAGAAGCCTTTTGGCCTTTTGAATGACCTTTATTGCAATGATTCAGAAAGTGCTTAGGGATTTTCCTGTTCTTGACTCTACTTCTGGACTGTGACCTAGTTTATTGTGGTAAAGAGCTTTGATCTCTTCTGTTCCTAATAACTAGTCTCTCTCCAGGTTTTTTCCCAGGTCTGGCTGACAAAGAGCATGAAAAATAATCAGACCCTTAAATAACTCAAGGGCCATATGCAGTCTCAGCCACACCTCTCCTGTTAGTTGATAAGAGACTTCAGAATACAGCTCTGTGACACGGTGAATTCACCCATACTTGATGGAACAGATAGAGGAATAAATTTGCTGGCATGACCGCTTAGCCTTAACCATGTCTCCCCCTTTGCCCCTCTGGCCCTCTCAACCCTTCCCCTCAATATAGAGTCACAAACCTGTATGTTAAATAACACAGACATTCAAAGGTGAATATGATTTTCTCACATCAGTGGGACAAGATGAAGTCCACAGGTTACTAATTAAACCTTAGAAAGCATAAGAGGATGTAGACCAGAGAATACATCATGTACCAGAACGGTGAGACTTAACAACCTTAGTCACGTTTTAGGTCTGGGTTGCAAATAGTAGCATCTGCCAGGATAGGCAATGGCTGACTCTGCAGCGCTGAACATGAGGCTTTTATCTTGCAAGGTGTCAAGTACCTCTGCTCTCTATTGGCTTGGGTAAAAGCTGAGGTGCCCTATACCTTACAGCAGGCTTGTCCAATATATGGCCTGTGGGCCACCACCAACCACTCCAAGCCATTTTCTGAGGCCCAAGGTGCTGCAACGGGAAGCAAAAGTAAACACTGTACTTTCGTTTCAGGGGGGTGATGTGATGCTGTTTCCTGTGAGGTCTTCGAGCATGGCTCACCGGACGATTAAAAAGTTCATGATCTGGCCCCACATTCAAAAAGGTTGGACACCCCTGCCTTACAGGGTGTAATTCAAGTCATCCAAACATTTATGCTGTTTGCTGAATAGGAAAACAAATATTTCGTGGTGGAAAAAGGGCGATCATATAATGCAAGAGGCTGATACCGTGTCTCTTTCTAGCCACATTATGGTTGGTGTATGTATGTCCAGGCAGGTTAACAGTAGAGACTGCATGTTATTGGCATGTAAGGTCGATTCTACCTTAAATGAAATCCATTGTTCTGTCTCTTGGTAGACGTGTCCATAAAAGTCAGCAGTGCTGGCAGTGACCCTGTACTTTTGCTCTTCAGTCCTGTCTGAGATGCTATAGACCAAAGCTTCTCATCCAGGGTGCTGCGGTACTCCGGGGTGCCTTGAGATCCTTGCGTGGCATCCTTTAGCAGCCGTGAAATGTTAGCACTGTGAGGCGTGCAAACACAATTCACAAGGTAAACCCAGAGATTCCAAAAAGCAATCCATAGTGTTAAAATCATTCCGATTTGGTTTATGATCTTTGAGAGTTTTACAACAGAAGAATTGTCCTATTTTATTTGTTTGTTTTATAGTAAAAAAGAGAAGTGTAAACTCAGAGCTGGAATTTTCTGAGGAGTGCCTCGATTCTAAAAAAAACAATAGCGAATCACTGCCATAGACTGACTGGGTGATGAAAGGCTCGCCAAGACGTCCGTCCTCACAGTGATCCTTCAAGACTAGAGTTAAGCTCCTTTGGGGTGGGCAGCGTGCTCTACTGTTTTCTGTGCTGTAGCTCTTTGTTGTGTTCAATTCAGGACTGTCAAGCCCTTGGAAAAATGGCAGTATTTAGCCGTCTGACTTTAAAAAAAAAAAAAAAAAAAAAAAAAATCTCTTCTTGTTCATTTTGGGACATAGGCACTAGACTGTTGCAGGTGTGATCACTTTCTGCTAGCGATCTATGATGGGGCTGAGGTGTAATGCCAGAATATAAGGTAAGGGCAGCTGGGATAGAAAAATGAGTTAATTTGGAAGGGGGAGAATGCTTCATTGGGAATGACATGGTGAATGACTGTCTCACCCTCTGCAGAAGCAATAGGTATGCAACTGGGAAGGAAGGATGAAGATACAAAGGAAAGTCTTAGCTTGTCAGTCCTTTACTTCCAGAGGCCTTTCCATTCTCGTGTTCCACATAATGCAAAGCTGTAGCCGGGGAGATTCAGTAAGAAGGTATAGGATGCTGAACGGCTTACCATGTCTGTCCCTGTTCACATGCCTCCCAAAGCTGTCCCCCAGACTGTGCTGGCTTCAGTTTTTTTCAGGAAAGTAGTTTGAATTATTTCCTAAAAATACAACACACAGTTGTTGTTTTTAATTACTCAATAAACAGGGTGTAAGCTTTCATTTAAAAAAAAAACAAAAAACTTACTCTAAAGCTTTGGGAAGTATTATAACATTCTTTAGTTACACAATCTTTTTTATTTCTTATACTGGAATTTTCTTCATTTCCAACCCACTCTGTCACTAACTTTTAACAAACATAAATCGATAACATTTAGTCCTAACTGCTTTAAGTCACATGGCCGTCATTGTTAAACAAAGGGCAAGAAAAGTGTTAATGGTGACAAACATGTTCCGTTCAAAAAGTTGTATCATATGAGTTGCATGTGTCCTATTACTTGTGACTGCAGGAAAGACATGCCCAGTCCAGATAGCAAAATCCCCTCATTTTCTGCAATGAACTGCAGGTAGTAGTGTGACGAGCCACTTGTGGCTCACAAGCTGAGGCCTGCGTATTGGTGGTCTAACATCAGGCTTGGGGCCTGGGATTCAGGTTTTTGGCAAATTTGGCTTATTCTGTCCTGCCACAACATTGGGTGTTATTATCCTAGGCACCAAAATCTTAAAGATGCTGGTGACTAACCTAGAGGGAGAGTCCAGGCTTGGCAGATGCAAAGTCCTCTTGTCTTATTTTCTTGAATTGAGAGTTAGCTATATGCTGGGTTTTAAAAGGAAAAAAGGATTTTATTTGTTATCTGATTCTCCCCCCTTTTCCAAATGAAGGAGAAATTTAGGAATGCCCAGACATGGCAACGTTCTGCAGTCGTGTGATGGTATACTGGTAAGGTTTTGGACCAGTAATGGGAAATACATTGATCTGAATTTTTTAATAGCCTTGCACATCGGCAGAAAGGATCACTTCAGCTGTGCTGCGTCAAGTTTGTGTAGCAGCTTCACCTGGGCAAACCAGCGCCCCAGTGTCCCTACAGACGAGGAGCAGGCTGTTCATGTGTCCAGGCCATTAACTTCCCTCCATTTCTTGAAATTTTGTCCCACTGTTGTCCACTGCTTGCTTATTATGCAGGCCTGGGGATCCTTAGGGAGCCCTGAAATCCAAGCATTTTTCCAGAGGGAAATCCTTTGCATTCAAGTCACTGTTTTTCTGCTATTTACTAAGTGTCTTGTTTTCTGTTTCCGTGCTAGTGAAACTCTCCTACCATTTTCCTCCTTGTCATTTAGTTTGTGCTATGGGCAAAACCAGACTCCCTCTTTGCAAAACAGATGCAGAAAGTGGCTTACTGTGTTCCCAAGCTGTCCCCAAATCATTGTGACACCAATTAGGGCCTTTGTCTATTGCGGCAATATGTAATCTACCAGAGCTGTATTTCTAGTGGTGAATGAGGTGCATATGTACTTTGCTGCACTCTAATGGCATGATACCAAGGAGAATGCCGTTTGAGAAGTAAATCAAGGCATTAATTATGACATTGTTTTGTGATGTGTATTGGCAGTATGACCATCTCAAGCATTCACTTCCTGTGTGACCTTCCTGTGTACTGTCACTTCCCCTTCCTGGCCTCAGTTTACTACCATGTAAAAGAAGACTCCTACCACCTACTTAATAGACTCAAGGAGCTAATTTCTTTTTACAACAGGTTTTGGAGTTCATTAGAGGCCCTATAAGTTGTTGTTACACTTGCAGATCAGCCCAAAGCTTAATTCTGGTGGCTGGAATTCAAATGAATACAATGTTTGAAGCTTCCTTTCCATTATTTTTTCCTTAGTTTAGGTAAAAGTAGAAACTTAGTTTCTACTCTCAAGGATAGCCCTGTTTGCCAGGAAACTCTCCTTCCCTTCCTCTCTATCAACAACTGCCAATCTTTTCATAATAACAAGCTTAAATTAAGATGTATGGTCAAGCAAACATAGCATCTACAGAGACTCTGTTAGGTTGAGGCTTTACCACTGTGACTCCATTCCTAATGTACTTGAGATTGCTTTGCATTTCTACACCTAGATTGTGCCATTGAAGTTTTAATTGTTGAACGATATTGCCTTCATTTAAAAAAATTGAGACCTTTGTGCATCGTGAGCCATCGGAGAGAGACTGAGAGCTCTGCAGGCTCCAACTCTGACTGCGAATTTTATGCTGCTCTGTACTGCTATGGCTCACAGACAGTCTGGGCCTGTTTAACCATGCATCAAAGCGTGAAGCCTCCCTGGGTCAGGGGAGGAAGTTTGCCCCACGTGCCTAGTCTAGAGGTCATTTCAGAGTTTCAATTATCTATTAAAATTGTGTCCCTGAAACATGACTGGAAATGATACTTTCAGTTCATAAATTTTAGCTCATGAGCCACATTCACCACAGCTTTCATGGGAACTTGATATATACCCTCTGTAGACTCTGGGGAGGAAGATGTCTGTGCCATCTTTTTTCTTTCTTTAGATAACTGGGCCTGTAGGCCGATTTTTTTTTTTTCTATTTCCTTCTACATCTTCTACACCAGCTTTTCAATACCATCATAAACATATACCAGCCCAAGCATTGAACCTGTTTGCTCCAGACGGAAAGGATGGTCTTGCCATAAAGGAGAACTTGGCTTAAATCCCAACTGCCATAGTCTTTCTGTATGATGTTAGGCAAATCATTTAATTCCTAATTGCCCACCTCTAGAATGGGGTTAACCATATTTGTTTGCTGTTGTGGCAAGGGCTTCCTTACAAATCCCTAGCGAACTGGGATCTTGGTCCTGGCTGGGACACTTACGTGCCACCACAATATAAATAATAAATAGCTGTCTTTCACCAGCCCTTTAGCAGGATGATTGGTAAGGGGTGGGGGACACCCAGAGAGGTTTTGTTGTGCCCCCCGACATGGAGATGCCCATATCCTATTTTGCCTGAGTGAGCACATGGCCATATTCTTCCATTGTCCGTTCTCCTACAAGCCGGAATGACTTTTGCCGTCTATTTTGAGAAGGATTATCTTTCACATTGCAGGAATGCTACTGAAGATATTTTTAATATGGGAAACAGTTTTCAGTCAGCCAGGCAAGGAAGATTTTTAAGCAATTTCTGGTAGTTTAAATTAGGCAGACAGTACAACCCAACAGGCATGTGGTTTGTGGGTTACGATGTAATGCTCCATATAAATTCTGCCTCAATCTCAAATTCCCTACGATTTGAGCATAGCCAGGTATTTCTGCTAAAAGGCTGACACCTCAATTGTCATTGTTAGGATCTGGAGTTCTCACTGTGAGATGAATCAGTTCATATCTCTTCCTGCTTGAAGACTACAAAAGGTATCATTAAACTGATTCTTATGTGGAAGGGTATTTTCACAACTAGACGAACTGTGGACTTAAGTTTCCAATAAAATTATACTTAAGTTCTATCAAATATCTGGGTTAATGTTTAGTCACTGACTTAGCCTGAAACACGTTGGGCGTATAAGATTTTAAATGCCCTTCCCTTCTTTACGTTACAATTAAAGTGAAAACTGAAAGTGACTTCTGCAGCTGAGGAAGGAGGGGAGCCCAGTCTCCAGTCTCAGCTGTTGAGCACAGGTGATCAGATAATGGTGTTCACTGGGACTGATCCGGTGTTCACTAGAAAGGCTCCATTGGCTTCAGGAAGCTTTAGATTAAGTTTGTTTTGATCGTTTGACATGTGACACTTAAGTCACGAAAGGCAATTATTCGTGATCAGGAATTAAGAATTTTCTCTTATAGGAAGTATCAACATTTGGAAATTTATTTTCCAAAAGTGAAATTACCAAAAAATTGAATGGAATAAAGAAAACTCTGAATGTTTTAGAATCTGAAATGTGAAAAGCAAGCATATTTTTTTACTTAAAATGAGACAATTTGATATTTTGAAATGATATTTAAAATTTTTGACTGGGGAAAATAACGTTGAAAACTGAGATTTCCCCACAGAAAATGTTGACATTGAAACTACATTTTCCTATGGGAAAACTTGTGTTTGAAGGGGTTTTTTTTTTTAGTAGGTTTACCCAGCATAATGCCACCCACCAGCAATGAAGATAGGAAGAGGTTATATTTGATACATGAAGCAGTGATTACAGGGGAGAGGCAGCATAGAGTGGTAGGGCTGGAAGGGACCTCTGAAGGTCATCCAGTCCAGCCCAGTGCCTGAGGCAGGATCAGACCATCCCATATGACCTGTAATCTAAATTCTACATAAGACTACCATCAACCCTGACACAACACGGGCCTAACACCTTAACTTGCCACAGATAAAGCAGCAAAGCCATGTCCTGCTTCTATAAAATATTGTCAATATATGCTCAAGAGATCCTGGGTGAAAGGCTATGTTCTCCACTACAGAAGAAGGCAAAACCCCACACAGTCTTTACACCGTAGTCAGATTGATATAATTCGATCCTGACCCCAGATATGGTAATTGGGAAGACCCTCAAGCCAGGAACCTCTGGCTTTGGTCCCAGCAGGAGCACTGGTACACTCCAGTCCAAGTCCTCCCAGCCTGAATACCTCTGAAAAGGCTTAAAAATACTGACACGTGTAGCAGAAAGCCGGGGGGGGGGGCGGGGGGCATGCTTTTCTTCTTTATGTCAACCCTTCAAATATTTGAAGACGGGTATCATGTCCCCTCATAAGCAACTTTTCCACAAGCTGGAAATAGCTGTGGAATAGCTCATTCAGCCTCTCCTCATATGACTTGCCTTCCAAGCCCTTTATCATCTTTGTTGCCTACCTCTGGATCCTTTCTGATATCTCCAGGTCCTCTTTAAAACGTGGAGCTCAGAAGTGCCCACACTATTCCAGATGAGGCCTAACCAGTGCTAAGTAGAGGTGCTATCATCACTCATCTCTTACATTTAATGCTGCTGTAAATGCATCTCAAAACAGCATTTGCCATTTGTGCGGCTGCATCTGCAGGCTTGCATTGAGTCGTCTGTAGTCTACAAAGACTCCCAAGTGCTCTTCCATAGTGCTGTTGTCTAGTCAGGTGTTTCGCGCACATTTGGGGGGGTTTTGTTATTATTCCTTCCAAGGTGTAGCACCATGCATTTTTTTTCTGATTGATGATTCTTCTCAGTACTAGTAACAGTCCCTTTTGCCTTGAAATCTATTCATCTGTGAGTCTGTCATTTTGTGAGGGCAGGTGACAAACACCTCTGAATTTATAGGTTGTAGTGAACAATCCTTGTATTGCATCCAGCCTTAAGTAATTCAGGTGCCTGTTTGAGACTTTATATACATGGTACCACTCATTGTCTTGGATAGTATCTCCATCTAGCAATCAGACACCTCCCTACAAGGTATAACTTGCTGATGTATCTTGCCCTCAAACATCAGGATAGCAACCCTTTGCCTGACCCATCTGTTTCAATGTCATAGTACAGGAGGAGGTTACTTGCCCCTCTCTATCACAAACTCTTGATCTGGCCCAGAAGTTGCAAGATGGTTTTTGCCCTAAAGAATCTGTTCTTTTTTTGGACTGGGGGGTGCAATCGTATGAGTTGTAAGTATTCTGCCTGTTTATAAGACTGCCTTCCCTTGCTCTGTCTTAGTAGATATTCTTTACCACGCAGATCCCATATCACCAAATCTATTGAAAACTAATTGGGGAACCTCAAATATTGTAGATGTCTTTTTCTTTCTTTCTTTCTTTCTTTCTTTCTTTCTTTCTTTCTTTCTGCAAAACGAATCATGCCAACCATTCTCAAGGCCTCTACCATATCGGCACCACCTCTGTGCCATGCCTGGGAGGGTACCTGTGAAACACTCCTTGCTCCCACTCTGCATCTACCAAATCCCCCAATTGTGGCACTATAGCAACAGATTCACAGAAGTTTAGGAACCTTGTGAGATAACTGGGTCCGGCCCCCCCTGCTCTAGGCAGGAAAGACTGGGGTCAAATAACGCCAGCACGGTGTGCATCCAGTCTCTTTTTGAAGATAATGTAGCCCTAGGCACATGTCCAGAACCGCTCTTGGGGTGAAGCTATACGCTATACTTAGACCATATTACATCTGTGGAATGTTAAGCAGTGTTAAAGTTGGAATGAGCTGAGTGGGTGCCCTGCATATGCCTTAACACTAGAGAACTGGTGAACAGGAGTATGGCTAGAAGCCAAGACAGCGGGGCTTCATCCCTGCTCTGGGGGAGTGGGGGAGGTGCTAGGAGCAGTGCATCCTGGGATGCTGGAAGACTGCAAATTGCTTGTTTTATCTCCATGGAACAGACTGAAGTTACCTTAACACAAGCTAAGTAGCATAACCCAGAGTTAACCCTTGCATTAAGGATTAACTTTGAAATGCCTATAGGGCACTTAGTGTGAGTTAATAAGCTTTAACATATGGATTCTCATGTTTTAATTGCCTTTAGTGTGGTCTAAGTGTAACATGCAAGTTCACCCTTAGGTTGAGCATGGTTATTGGCACATGCTTAGTGCTGCTCCAGACTGGCTATACAGTCCTGGAAATAAAGCAGTATATTCTCAGAGAGGGAGCAAGTGAGTGGGCTGTGCTTTGTGGCAGGACTCTGAAGTGTAGCATGAAGGCTCTGTAGAAGATGCTGTCAGTGCATGACATCTTTGTCCCATAAATGGCTGTCCACCTGTTTTCCTGCGTTTTCCATCTATTTATAACAGTTCTTATTTTATTTTATTTTATTTTTCCATTTATTTCCAGTTTTCTGATACTGTTTTCTCCTTTTGCTCATATGTCAGAGGCCTGATTTTTTTTTTTTCCCCTTTTCCCCCCCCCACATTGTTTTGCACCCTTCATAGGTATTTATGTGTAGGTGTTAAATGGTTGCAGAAGGCTAGCACACTACACCCACTCTGTGCAGGGCTTAATGGATGCACGGTTGTAAAGCAGAGGTGAATAAGACTCCAGTTGTCTGAACAAAAGCTGGCTTCAGGTACGTGAATTTTGGCCAAATTAGGGTTTCAGTGAACTGTAAATGTAACCTTCACAAGAAGTGGAGGTAACACTACAGAATCTTTTTCATTTTTATTTTACAACCCTTGCCTAATGTTAATGCCACAAGGCACCTGTTAATTTTTAAACAATTTTTCCTTAGACTCTTATTGCTATCAAAAACAAAGTTCAAATATCTGAAAGTGAGAAATTTTCTAAAGGAAGCGAGTCAATGCAAGGAAATCCTTAGATTTCCAACCCCGGCCTCTCTCTCAGTTCTACCAGTCCCCTCTGGCATGTCGTACAATAGCTGCTACTCCATCAGCACTGAAGCTTCAGTGCTGCCTAGCACAGCAAATCTGTTTTATGCCCACTGTGGATGACTCCATCATTCTTCCTTTCCATGGCTGAGACCGTCCATTTTGTCAGCTTCTCTGGGGAATATGCAGGCATTTTCCAAGCTGAGGCCACTCTTGCTGGAGAATCCTCCTCCATCTGGGGTCAGGCTGAATAATGCCTTAGCTGATCCTGACTGCCTGGTTTACGTTATTCCTTTGTACCATTTTATTGGCCTCTTCTTTGATTAGGAAGTGTTCAGATCATTCTATTATAGGATTTGCATATAGATCCTTTACATGGAGAAGAACAATGAGAAAGGGGGTCTTTTTGACCTCAGAAAAGGTTTTCTGCATAGAGCCTATTTCATGGCTTCTGGGGGGTGGGACATTTCCCTCCTCCTCCTCCCCCAGCCCATGTGCATTTTGCTGGCAAGCTGAGGATTTTTAAGAACTGAGATGCAAGTATAAGCCTCTCAACAGAAGCTTTGTGAAGTAGGCCAGAGTTTTCCCTTTGAATACTTTTCATGGCTAGCTGGGGGAGTAGTGTCCTGAAGAACTGCTTGTTCTAAAGGGCCCTGAGGAGGCGAGGGAGGGACAGGTTGTTTGAAGCATTTTAATGCCATTACGATGGAGTTAAAGGAGGGGTCTGAAGAATTTCCTCAGCACCTGTAGCCATTACATGAAGTTTACCAGTATTAATCCATTCAGGGCTCATGGAACAGAGGCCCTTTAGCACTTGCCTCTGCTGTTCGTGGGCTGTTTCTGCCTGTTGGAGTCCTTAAGCTATTGTGGTCACCTGTAATTTGGAGTTGCAAGGCATTATGCATGCATGTGAGGGGGGGAAACTGCAGATTAGAAAATGAGGGGCTAGAAGACATTTATGGAAATGTGGGAGTACTGGCAAAGTGCTGCTAGTGTGGGCATAGCTGTGTGATATAGTTGTTCTGGTCCTGGGATAGGAAAACCCCTATTTCCTCCCTCTACTCCCTCCCCTCAACAACAGTTCAAGAGACCCAGAGAGAGAAGTAACTTGCCCAAGTCACCGAGCAGGCACATGAGAAGGGAACATGGGTCTCTTGAACGTCAGTCGGGTGCTCTGGCCACTAGGTCACACAGCTGTGGTCACAGAAACTGCCATTTATCAAAGCGCTTTCCAAAGTGTGGTCCCTAAAGTCAGCTGAGAGCCAAGCTTGCTTGATCAAAATGTGTAGGAGGTCGTTCCAGCCAGTTGCTCCTCTGCTCTGGAACGCCTTCACTCTTGAGGATTGCCCGAACCCGGGCATGGACATCTTTCAGAAGCACTGTAAGACATTCCTATTTGGGCAGGAGTTTAGTAAATGGAACTAGTCTAAGAGGTGGTTGTGGGGGGGAGGGGGAGGAGGCCTGTATTATTATAGTTCCTTTTTAAGTTGGTTTGTTTTTTCTAGCATCCCTGCTATATAGGTTATTCTGTCCTCTTGTAAGCTGCCCTGAGCCTTTCTTGGGAAGTGGGACATATACATTGCATAAAGAAACACATAATATACTTGACTTAAAGCCGGGCTTCATGATCTCAGCTGTGTGCCAAGTCGCAACTGCAGGGCCAAGGACACCTGGGCAGACCTGTAGATAGAAATGGGATTGCACAGCTGTCACTGAGGACAGAACTGGGTTGTGCAGGGATATAGGAGGGCAGCATTTGGCTTGCAGAATCGGTATTACTAGCAAGGATGCCTGATATGGAAATGAACTCAGCCTTACTGTCAGAGTCTATGTTAAACAGAGCGGAAAAGGAAATCTAGATTTCTGAGTGAATTTTGGAAGATACAGGAGTGTGAGTACACATGCATTCTCTCTCTCTCACAGTAATACACACAGGTCACCTACTAAAACCACTCGTACAGGAGCACTATGATTCTATTAGTTATGCCAAGAACATGCCTTGAATATATAAAGGACATATACTGCCTTTCTTTAAAAAAAATAATTGCGGCTTCACTACCTTTTTAGAAGAGAGCTTCAGGATTTGGAGTTGCTCTGGATAAAATGTTCCATGATCAGGTGGAGAGGTAGACTGTAGGTCACCAAAGGAAGCTGTCTTGAGGAATCCAGAGGTTGGACAGTCAGCCTACACTTTGCAACGGTAATAGAGACAACAAAATGAAACCTTCCAGGGATTTCAAATCCTGGGCTGTTTGTGGGATGAGGAGAGAGAGATACAAGTTCACTTTCTACTTGAGTTCAAGTTGGCAACAGATTCCTCCTTTCTCAACAGCACCACATTTCAGTGGTCCACACTGTGATCTCAATCAAGTTCAATGGGGGCTTTGTTACCAACTTCAAAAGAACTGTTCCAAAATATTCACTGGTAGGGGATCTTACTAAAGTGGGGCTGCCTACGAGTAGATGACTTTTTGAGGTCTGATCCCTGGAGGTTATTTATTTTCCTTCCCTGCTGATAGATTCATGATTTTGTGAACAATGAGCTCCTCCTCAAAATTGGGTCTCGCTCCTTTTCCTTTTGTAATCAGTGAGAGTTTTGCCACTGATCTCAGAGAAGAACTATATCCTTTGAGATGAGAGTTAAAAAGGATTTGCTGTTATGTGCAAACATATTTGTTTGAAAAGTAATGTCTTTTCTAAAATTTAAGGAGTAAGGCCTGGTTGCGGGAGGATAAGATCTGAAGCAGGATTCGTAAGTCTTATTACCAGGTCTGCCCCAGACTCGCTCTGTGTTAAGTTAGTCACCCTCTCTTTGCCTGAGCTGCAGTGAAAACGATTGAAATACGCCGTATGGGAAAGTTTTTTTATAAAATTTGAATTAATGTTAATATCCGCAAAATATTTAGTAATCATCAGGTATAAAGTGTTATGTACTAGAATTGTGAAAGATTAGCAATAACAAAATTATGTAGTATGTGATGTTTGGAAAATAGGGATCATTTGGTTTCTGAAGAAGGAGAAAGATTTAGAAACAGTTGAATGGTATGTGGAAAGTCCTGAGACAAGAAAAGGGTGAATAGATAGGAGACAGTTAAGATCAGAGCGACACAAGAAAAAGGCCACAGCCATATGGGTTTGTGAACTACCGAACTGGGAAGTGGCAAGCTAATACTGAGGCCCTTTTATAAATAAGTGTCAATTTGTAGAAAATTAAACCATGGCGATGTTGGAAATTTTCATTTTGAGGAGGGGAAAAATGTTTATTTTAGGGTGGTTAGGGATGAAAATGTATTATCTGAAAGGAGTTGCTCATACTTGAAGTGTATCAAGAGAGCTAATTTACCACCTAGCAGAACAGAGTTGAAGAAAGGAAAAGAAACGCACATTCCTGCTGAAGTAACATAAAATTGGCATTGCGAACTGAGGAGAGCCAGGTAGTTCAAGTTTGAAACTGACACTCTGTCCTTAACTTCCCCCTAGGTAATTGTTGCTTTCCGTGCGGTTCGCATCGCAGTGCTCAGCCACGCTTTCGTAACCAAATCAGTAGAATTGTGCAGAACTTGCAGCTAAGATGACTGGCTGCAGTTCAGGCCTGGTTCATGTAAAATTGCCAGGTTGGGGGTTTTTTTATGAATTTGTACCCAGCTTTGACCAAATATCACCGTGGGAATGAAGTAATTTAAAACTGCGTTATTTGTCAATGAGGGCTATATTTGACTTTGACAAAAGTTAAGATCTTAACACCCCTAAATTTGAAGGTTTGAAATCCATGTCTGGTTAGAATTGTTAAATTGAAAAGCTAAACTCTCCTCTTGTTGCAGTTTTATTTACTGAAAAAAATTGCCAATGGTTTTCTGTTAACTACCAAATACACTCTTCTGACAAAGATAGAGCATTGGATATTCCTTCAGAAAATGAAATAGTTGGGAAGGTTAGGAGTGAAACTTGAAATACCCGGGTTCTCCATTTGCATCACCAAACATCCCGTTTAGGGATCACTGATAGAGATTTTTTGGGGCCAATACTGATGGCTGATTTTTAACGAGCCATATCGGCCAATACCAATCTGATTCAAGTATGCAGCCCTGCAACGTGGAGAGTAGCATCTGGCTGATAAGTCTGTTGTGGGGGGAGGGAAGGGACGTTGAGGGGGCAGATCGAGGCCCTCATGGTAAGGGAGGGAGTGGGGCTGGGGCAGGGGCAGGCGCAGCCTGGGTGAGTTGGGGATGAGATGGAGCTGAGGCCCATCTGGGGAATGCAGGAGGGCAGCGGTTTCCACCACTGCACATACCCCAGGGGGGGCAAGTATCCTTGGCTCTGCTTGTGGGGTGAGGCAGGCTGTCACCTGTGGGTTGGGTTCAGGGTGGCACTGGAATCTTCTTGGTGGAGGGCTGGGCCAGGCTGTACTCAGGGCAGGCGGTGCTGACCCTGAGAGTGGGACTACAGTGACTTTTGGGGTAACTGCAGCCCCCCCGCAACCCCTGCTCCAAGCACCACCACTGCCTGCCCTGAGCGCAGCCCAGCCTAGCCCTCCATCCACAGCTGGGAAGAGCCTGGTGCAGCCCTGGCCCCAGCCCACAGAGGCAGTGTGCCCTTGCCCCACACACAGATAAAGGGGTACACCTCCCTATGCCCTCCTAGGGTATTTGTAGCAGCAGGAGCTGCCCCCCC
>JAGPOW010001296.1:16029402-16042855 GCA_030014935.1 Caiman crocodilus | reverse complement strand
GAATCAAATAAAGGGCCTTGGCTGCAGGATTTCAAGGTTATTGTGTCATGTCCAAGTGAAAGCTCTCACAATCTTGATTAATAGGAGAAATTTTCAAAAACCTTTCAGCTTTGGTTCCTGATCAACACGCTTAAGGCAAATGCTTAGTACAATAAATAATCAGTGTCATGAGGTTTGTAATTTGGTGCATATATGTGCTTGGGGGAATGTGCATATACATATAGATCTTAAGATAACATATTTTAAACCTGTCACTGACACATCTTGGTCCTTAGAACAGCGTATTTTTACTGGGGAGGTGAGAGGGGGTAGAATTCCACTTTTTGCGTGGTGGAAAAAAAGAAACCTTGGAAAAACTTAAACTGCATTCATCACACACCACTGACCAACTCACCTGCCTGCTGCCTACTAATTCATCTTCAGTGGGGCAGATCTGAACAGGGAATAACCTCTCAGAAGCTTCAGGCAGCTTTATCACATGGATATCCTACTGCATTTGTGGCAAGCACGTAATTCTTTCTGATTCATCCTGAAAAGTCTTATTACTACTTGTGCCAAGAAGCTCCATTGCCCTCAATGGAATGAATGTCTGCATATTGCCTAGGGCAGAAGCAGCACTAAAGCCATGCAGAAGACCCCTGCATATGTTGGGTGAGGGGGGGGGGGGGCTGACCCTATGCAATTAGGGCAGGAGTGGGCAATTATTTTGAGCAGAGGGCTGCTTACTGAGTTTTGGCAAGCCATTGAGGGCTGCATGACAGGCAGCTCAGAGCAGATTAGTTTTCTAAATTTTTTTTTTAGAGGCCCCGCAGACCGGATAGAATGGCCTGATGGGCCGCATCCAGCCTCTGGGCTGCATTTTGCCCACCTCTGAATTAGGGTCTGATTGTGTATTCCTTATTCACTACTGGTGAGCACTTAATTATGTGAATATTATTGAATCCACAGGGTTACCTGAGGGAGTAACTATTTACCTGTGTGAGCAAAAGGTTCACACTAGCATGTCTAAGCACTCCTATAAACCCTTGTTTCTCTGGGTAATTTGAAGCCTTTGAGTTGGTCCCATTATTTATTGCATGCAAATGGCTGTGGTCATGTATTTGTGTGTAAGGATTGGAATATGGGTTGTAAATCACTTGTAAATTATTTGTAAAACACTTGAAAATTTTACTGACTGATGGATGCTTTCTGAACATTATCTGCCTCAGCAGAGAAGGCTGATGATAAAGGCCGAATCTTTGGGAAAGAAAACTATTGCCAAAGAAGCAGGTGTGTCACATCAAAGTAGCTCATGAGGAGCAGCTGTAAAGCTTGAACTTTGTCCATTTACTCAAGGTTTTATCTGATTCTCTGTTGAACAGCCCAGTGAAAATGAGTATTTACCATGCAGCTCCTGCATAGCTGAATAAGCAGATTGCTCCCTGAAACAGGGCCCTGTCACACATTAAATTTAGGACCTATTTAGATCTTAGTGAGCATTACTATGAGTTAGAAAGTTTTCTGAGCAGCCTCACAGTAATGCTTTCTGCAGTCTAAATAAAAATCAGCATAAGCACTGGAACCATTGAAAACTGGTGGGCCATGAGGACTAGGATCAACAAATAACTAGTTCTTGAAAAATCTTAATTTTGCTATGATATGATGGCACATAGCATGCAGCACCTGTTTTGCTGCTTGAGTGCTTGGACACTAGCGTTTTAAGTGCAAGTTAACACCTGCTAAGTGTCATGTTTGACGAGACTCTTGGACTATTTTGGGGGGCCCCAGAAGTAAAAGAATTGAGTGATAGCCTGAGTTTTGAGACTATTATGTTAGAGTTTTCATGGATACCTTCCTTCATGGGGAGGCCAGGATGGCCTGGAGTATGGGGAGGAAGAGTGATAATCAAGAGACCTATGTTCTTTTCCACGTATCGCCACTGTGACCTTGAGTAAGTCACTTTGTCCCTTGTGCCTCAGTTTCCCCTTCTCTCCATTTGTCTGTTTTGTTTACTTAGATTGCTAGCAATTTGAGGCAGGGGCTATCCTTTGCTATAGGCTTGCACAATGCAGATATAGTCCTGGTTGGAGCCTTTACATCAGTGGTTCTTAACCTTTTTGGATGTGAGGCACCCCTCTGTAACTTTTGTGAATAGAGTGGCATCCAAGTTCAAAAACTAACTTATATTTCACAGTGCTTACTTCCTTGCAGAGAGGTCTGGCAGTGGGGGTGGTGGATTGGCCAAGCAGGGACAAGCTTGTGCCAGCCCTTATCTGCTTATCTTCTCACACCCCGCTTATCTGCACACACTTTGCATCACCCTTCAAAGGATCTGCCAGTAACTTGGTTGAGAATCAGCCTCTAGAATACTGCCATAATAAACATTATTAACTAACATAGTCAGTATGCTTATCTACTTTTAATTATTATTGGATGATATTTAAAAACAGTTGGGGAGGTTCTAGTTAGTTTTTACTTTGGGCAATATTCCCCCAGTCCTTTGGAACTGCAGAACTCATATTTCTTATTTGCTTTCTATTATCCTGCCTTCTGAAGGAGCATGTGAAAAGAGAGCAGCATGAAAATCATGCAACCGGTTTGGTGAGTCCTGTATAAACAGGAAAAATGCCAGGAAGACTCATGTGCCTTTATTGCCAGCTTAAAAAATCCAGCTAGTATGCACACAGCTCCAGACAACTCTGTGCGAGCAGTTAACACATAGCAAGGCATGAGTCGTAAGAAATAATGTATTGCCTCCTAGAGTTGAAATTGTCCCTGAGAACTGGAAATGTTCCTGTGGTTACTGGGACAAGCCCTGAACCTGTTCGTTATAGGGAAAAATGACTTTATCTTGACTTTTTTTTTTTTATAAAGGAGGCTTTATTTTACTCTCTTGAGAAAGTGTAACAGTCTGGCTCGCGTGCTAAACAGGCCCTGCTTGATTACAGTAGCCTGGGATGATTAATACCCAGCACTGTCTGTGCTAGGAGAACTGGCTTCTGAAGTAGTTTGTAAAAGAAAACTGCCTTCGTAGCTGGATCATTGCAGTCACGTAACTTTGGGAAAGGCTGTAATGCCTCTGTCCTGTTTCCTACAGCAGGGGAGGGACAAGGTTAAAAAATATGCAGCACTCCTTACAACTCCCCTTATTATGCAGGCCTGTTATCTGGAAATGCTTTGAGTCAGTGCTTTTTATTTCCTAATGTGCCCACTGCCAAAGTGCTGGGGGGGGTGCAGTAGATAATAAGAAATATGATTTAAAATACATATACAAATACAAAGCAAAATACCACCTTCTGTGAGCTTAATGCAGTGTATACGTGTCATCCCTCCTGATTAATTTTATTTGTGAAATTCATCTTTTCCCTCCTCTTCCTTCCATTTCAACAACAGCAGTGGTGACCCAGCTTTCACGTGTGGTAACCTGGGCAGGAGGAGGAAACCTGTCTTTGTGACTGAAGTGTTGAACTGGGATCTAGTCAGTCTGTGTGCCCTGGGGCAATTTACTTCTGTTTTTGTCCCCTAAGTAAAATGGGAATATGGACAATTATTTCTTCCTCCCCACCTGTGCGTGTCCTGTCTGCTTATATTGTACTGTCTTTAGTCCAAGGAGCAGCTTTATCTGTTCATGTAGTGCTTTGATGCAACGGACGTCTCTGTACTTCCACAGCAGCTGGATTTCATGACGGTGGAGGTGGACACCGCTGGCGCGTTCACACCTACTAATGTGCTTCAGAATCAGAAACTGCCTGAGGAGGCTGCTCTGGGCTTAACACCGTGGGTCACTCCCTGGTTTGCTGGAGACTGAGAATTTGACATCTTGTGTTGGGGGGGAGCCCGTAGTAGCCTTACTTCCTGATATGAAATATGCCCACGGACTTGCGTGGACCAGATGTGCTCAGCACTACGCTCCCTGGCAGGGGCGACGCATAGGGGGTGCATGCGGGTGCATGTTCACCGCCCTGCACATGGCAGTGCACCCCTGCAAAAAGGCACCTGTGGGTGGTTACTGCTCACCACCCCACTGCCAGCACCACCGGCGGTATCTGCAGGTGGTCCATGATTGCCCCTAGCCATTGCTGCTGCTGGCGGTGCCCAAGGGTGGCCGCCAACCCATGGTCGGCACTTACCCCCCCTTTCCCCAACAGTGCTGGGGGCATCTAAGGGAGCTCCCTGCTCACCACCGCCACACTCCCACCACCGCAGCCATGCCCCCCCAGCCGCCGGAGGCATGTCCTGTTCATGCTCCCCGGGATGCGCTGTTGAATAGACAGGTCTTTGAATGGGGCCTTGAGATTCTAGCACTATAAGGCTAGGGACAGAAGTTGCACATAACCTGGTTTAAGTGATCAGAAATGGGTTTAAACCTGTAACAGAACACAAGTTCAGTGCACATAAACCAGTTTCAAAATTGCGAAGACTGGTTTAAGATAAACCTGGTTGTATGTAATATCAGATTTAACTGACATAGGTCAAACTGGTTTATGAAACTTCTGTCCCAGACCCCTTCCTAGTTTAAGTTAAATCTGTGTCCTCCAGCTTCCTAGCATGCCTTGCAGCCCTGGGCTGGGCTGGGCTGGGCTGTGCTGTCCTGTCTGTTTCAGAGAGCAGGGCTGGCCCTGCCCTTCTGCTCCATAGACTGGCTCAGCGGCTTCGCTGGCTGCCTCACTTCCCCTCCCACCCCCCGGCAAACCCCAGCTGGGGTTTGGTGTCAGGGAGGTGGGTTAAACACAGCTTCCTCCGAGTACAGAGCTGTCCTGCCCTGCTAAAACTTAGTGCTGGCTGTAACTGCGGACTACAAATCCCAGAGGCACCTGGATGCAGGAAGTGATGAGCAACCCTGAGAGTCCTGCTACTGCGATTGTGGACTACAAATCCTAGAAACCTCAGAGGCAGCAGGAAGAGTAAATGAACACACAGCTCATGCTGCATTTATAGTTCTTCAGTTTATAGCTTTTCAGAGAGAGAAATATTTTAGCTCAAGCTTTTATGAATTCAAAGCCACGACCTTCCCCTCACCCTGCTCCCTGTCCAGCGGGAGCACGGGGTGGGGCCTGGCCATGCCACCTCCGTCCCAGCAGAGAGGGGGAAAAAGTCTTAGAGGGCTCGCTTCCCTTTGGCAGTGGCTGGCAGGCATGTTCTAGCGCCCCCCAGCTTCTGGCTTGAGCCACTGCAGGCATGTGGCCACATTTCCTGAATCAAAAGTGAATGTGTGTTCATTGGTTTATTGATTTTAATCGCTGTATTTTATACTAATCAGCAAAGACTAAATCAATTCAACCTCAGGCTTTTGATTGTCTGTACTTAGCCTAAATGTTAGGTAATAATGAGGCTGGGGTCTTGGTAGGGATTCTAGGTGGTAACTGATTTATTTTGTTACTTTTAGTATCCTGAATAGGGCTCAGCAGGCTTTTGTTCAAGTCTGCTGCATCACAGGCTTCCTATCTGATCCTGGGCAAGTTCCCTAATCTTATTATGGGATTAGATTGGGAAGTGTTCAGATGCTGAGATGGTGACAGGATCATGTCCAGACCTACACAGTGAGTCACGCTAGGTTTGAAGGTAACATCCTAGCAATACTGTTTTTCACCCTTTAAAGAAGTCTTTATAATTTACCCAACACTTTGATCAACTCAGTTCCTAAGCTTACTGTTGTCCTTTGTAGAGTAAGGCCATTTACAAGGCAGTATTTTGATTCAGCAGGAAGACTCATCGTCAGGGTCCTGTGGATTTAGCTGAACTATGAATCGTGAATGCTTGATTGCAGAAATGAGCAGAGGATACCCAGAGTATCGGCACTTCTCTTTTGCCAGGAGCAGGATCAGAACACGCATCTAGAAAAGTACAAAAAGAACAAAACAACAATAACATGAGGAAGGAAAGCAAATGTGATGCAAAGATTGAAAGGGGGAGAGGAGAGATTCAAGAAACAAAATGTGTGTACAAGAATGGCTGGCGCAGAATGAGACTATTTTAAATGTGTTTAGCCTTGAACAAATGTCTAAGCTTTCTATTGTCCTTTCACCTGGGGGAATCAAAGTACGGGTGAGTGAAGTGACTTGGTAAGTCAGTGGGAGAACTGGAAATAGAGCCTAGGTCTCCCGATGCTTGCTTTAGCTCTTTCACCCTAACACCACCTTTCCTTTCCTTCTCCTACTCAGCCCTTTTCTGCTGGGCTGCTTTTCCTTGTGCAGTCTGTGTCCGACAGGTTCTGCTCTGCTCCCTGGGTCAGACCTGCACTGCTACATGGCAGGAGATGATCCATTTTTTCATTCTCCCACTTTTGAGTGCTGGGAGCGCCCATGGAATTTCCAAAGTGAATGAATAAAGACTGCGTGGGATGTACCAGGTCACATGGATGGGTAATACCTGGAAGGCATCTCTCATTTACAGAGCAGTTGGGAAACAATTGCTAATATCACTCCTTACACAACAAAATATTCATCCTGCTCAGTTCATTACTTATTAGCTTCAGGCAGGGACACTGCAGATTTGTTAATGGTAATGGCCAAATCATTAGAGTGTGCAGCATTAATGGGGGAGAAAGCATCTAATAGTCTCATCATCCGACCCCATTGCTGCCCCCGGAACACAGAGCATATTTCTAAATTCGGGCTTATTGCCCATCTCTTTTAAAAGGGTTGGCTGAATAGGAAGCAGCAAACTTTTTTTTTACAAAGACAGATGAAAGATAAAGTTTCTGGTATTCTATGCCATGCGTGACAGTCTGCGTACACTTATGTGCAAAGTTCCCATGTTAATGTTCTGCCAAGACCCACAGTTTTGAGCTGGGAGAACCCCACATGATGGGAAATAAAGATTTTACCTTGTCTCAGGCTCTCTTCCAAGATGGTTTAAGTCACTCAGAAGGAAGTGAACAATTAAACCATGCTAGTATATTCATTGGTAAATGTTTCATTTCCTTCTCGGTTGCTTTCTCTTTGGATTTGACTAGTGGTTGAGAACGGTAGATAGGGATAGAAGGGCTCTCTGGCCGACCAAGGGCACTGAGAACAAATTAACTCTGTCATGCCCTCCTACATACCTTGTTTCAGCAATAGTTTTTGATATACCTCAGCTTCACTTGGCCCTTGTGTCTTATGATTCAGGCACTTTCCTGTATCTCATCTAAGCTTGCCCTTCTTGAAACACATTTTATATCTTTCTCCTTCTTTATTGTCGTTTCCTATTGAGGATTTGAATAGATCTGTCATCTCTCCCCTTGTTTCTGTAGTTTCTTTTTTCTTTCTATGTAAGCTGGACCTTCTGACTCAGAATACTTGTTCTTCATTGCTTTATTTCTATTTTCAGAATTGTGTGGTGCATGGTATTCTACGTGAAACTTTTCCAATTGTCTTGATTTACTCTTTTTTTTCTTCGAGTCACTATTTCTTGGCTTTGTAGACCTCATCTGTTTTATGAAGGCTGGGAAGGATCCTAGAGAAAGAGACTTGTAACTATGAGGAGAAGGTTATGAGTTGATGTTCTCCAATTATACAGATTCTGCGTAATAGAGACGGTCAGTGCAAAGAAAGGTATTTTTCACAGCTCTTTCTGATATGTCCTCAGAGGAAACAATTAGTTTTATGTCTCTAGACTTAGCTTATCAAAGTTTAAGAGACAGTGGCAGCAATTTTCTTCGAATTGATCAGAGGAATTGTTATTGAAGAACGTATCGCACACTTCCTATCATGTCTAATGATATTAAATTCTCAGTGTTTCCACCTTGGGGTAAGAGATGATTAGCAAGGAGCCCAGGCCAGGCTGGGTTAGCGACAGCGGGAGCTACGCAGACTGGGCTACGAGAGCCCCGCAGGTGGGAAGAGTGGAGCAAGGGGCGAATGCTCCCCCCTCCCCATTTGGGTCACCCCCTGAGGTTGAGCGCCACTGATGTAGAGCACTGATTCTCAACCAAGTTACTGGCAGATCCTTTGAAGGGTGATGCAAAGTGTGTGCAGATAAGCGGGGTGTGAGAAAATAAGGGCTGGCTCAAGCTTGTCCCTGCCTGGCCAATCCACCACCCCCATTGCCAGACCTGTCTGCAAGGAAGTAAGCACTGTGAAATATAAATTAGTTTTTGAACTTGGGTGCCACTCTATTCACAAAAGTTACAGAGGCGTGCCTCGCATCCAAAAAGGTTAAGAACCACTGATGTAAAGGCTCCAACCAGGACTATATCTTCATTGTGCAAGTCTATGGCTAACCTTTTGCCTCAAATTTTGCTAGCAGTTTAAGTAGACAAAACAGACAAGGACAGAAGGGAAAACTGAGGCGCAAAAGACCAAGTGACTTGCCCAAGGTCACAGTGACAATACCAGGAAAAGAACGCAGGTAGAACACGGGTCTCTCAATTATCAGCCTTGCTCCCCGTAATTTAAAACTTGTTGTGAATTTCACAGGATGTTCAGTTTTGGTTTGATTGTCCTGAAAACTATGATTGAAGCCTTAAGCATCATGAAATGCTGCGAGGAACTGAGACATATCGTCACCATTCTTTTCTTCCTGGCGGACAGATTTCTAAAGACATCGATCCTATTGGGATAAAACTTAGATGCATAGAGTGGACAACTTCACTATTTATAGTTTATTTTATCAACGGAAGTGCAGCAGTGGTAGTCCTAGGACAAGTTCCTGATTTTAAAAGTTCTTTTTAAATACCATCTCCTGAAGCTCTGGATGATCAGTATTTTTTATTGTCTTTCGCAATTGACAGATGTGCTTTGTGGAGCGGTATTCTTTTCAAGTTGTGTGGGCGTGAGGTGTGTGTAATTAAATATAAACAAGTTTTCATTGTTTCTTTAAAACTGGTATCTTGGATTTGGGGGGTGTCACAGTTTGCACATGATATCAGACAAAAGATAATTGCTGCATTCCATGATGCAGGTTGTTTTCAAGTAGATATACTTATATCCACTCTTCACTTTAAGGCCTAGAGTAATAGATTTTGTGGGGTGGAGAGCAAATCCGGGTGTTTCTGCTGAGAAAAATAGTCTCTGGGCCATATTCTGAATTTCTGCTGGAGCGAGTCTCGAGCTCTGACTCAGAATATAAAGTTACTTTTCATTTTACACGGGTAACTGAGATCAGAATCAGGCTATGTAATATTATTGCAAAGTGGCCAGTATGCCACAAGTGACAGTCTGTGAAAATATTTGACAACTGCTGCTCTAGAACAATTGGCAGTGTAATTTAACTTTTTCATAGAAGTGATTAGCTTAAGAAAAACAAAACAACTCCAGTACTTCCAGAGGGGTAATTATGATGACAAACCTGTGGATATTTTCAGTACACAGTAAGACTGCAGGGCTTTATTGGAGTAAGGACCGTGAAGTGCAGCAAAGTGAAAAACTGTGTTGCCATTTCGGCACGATGCTGGGGTAACAGGGTGCTTCTGCCTCTTTAGCATCTGATATGGGCACCTTCCCTTTGCTTAGCTGTAAACCCGTCCCTTCAGTAGTTTCATGGCCTCCAGAAATTTTGCAGTGAAACCAGGTATACACAACTCTCGTTAGCATTAATGGGCGTTCAGGGTGTGAATTCCCATGCACACAGGTGATATTGTGTAACTGCCATATGGCAAGAGTCATAGGTTTGTTCACCTATGCTCCCCTTTGCAGAGAGAAGAGGAAAAATATACTAAGAAACAACTAATATACAATTTTGCATACCTGGATAGTTGCATTGTGCCCTCATATCTACAGAGAGCACTGTCTTTGCTATCATCCAAGGCATTCATTTGCAGTAACTTTAAAATACTTCTGGTTTTTGAGTGGCTTTTTTCCTCCCATGATGGTAGAGTGTGTGTTTAGGCCTTTCTTAATGCTTTGAGTTAAAGGCACCACTGGAACTGGATATTAAGAAACAAAGAGACTGTTTTGATCAGGACGGTAGACCTTTCTTTCAGAATCCCACCCCTGATAGTTGCCAGTAGCACACACTTCAAGGGAACATGCAAGAAAACCCCTATACGGGAAATTTTGAAATCACATGCCAATGGAACAGAGCCAGGGGGAAGAGGCTGTTTCTTCATAGCATCAGGCAGATGATTCAGAGTTCACTTCTGCCTTGGAACTTGAGGGGCACCAGGACCTATTCACAGCTCACCTTCCCCTTGTGCTATTATCAGTGCAAAGTGGGTACAATGTTCTCCCATTTTGAGTCGATGGCGTTTTACGCCCCTTCTGCATTAGGGCATTGAACTGCAGAAGGATCAGGTACAAGGTGCTGGCTAGTAGTGAGCTGGGACCTGGCTTTCCTCATATAAAATTTATGTATGCTGGCTAGGATTCCTATGAATAAGCAGATAGCTATCCATATAAATGACTAGTCCTTTTTTGAATCCTCTTAAACTCTTTGCCTCAATATTATATTGTAGTTTCCCCTTGTATTAGCTCCTTAGAGACATTCTCCTTCCCCCCCCCCGATATTAGCAATATGTGTGTGAAGTTCCTCTAGTGAGATTTTTAGTTTGTATTTGCTAATTTTGAGACATTTCTGCAGGACTCAGACAATAATGCAATCCTATCACGGCATTTTCCACAATGGCATTGACCTCTGCAGGCTAGCTTTTCACAACACTTGAATGTGTTAATATTTTCGTCCATAGCCTTTGAATTTAATTAGAACAGTGGCTGTAATAACCTTAGGAAAAGCATTCATTCCCTTCCCCTTCTGTGATGAACTGGAGCATCTCTGCTGTATTCATTTACCCAAGCATTCGCTCTAGCAGGGAATGAGACGTTAGGGCATATCTCTCCTGCCCTAGTGTTCGGAGATTCAGTCCAAAGGAAGGAGGCAGGGAGGAACTGAACTCCATGAAATCACTAAGGTCGCTAAAACAATCTCTGCTCTCTGTGTTCAGGAAATGAGATGTTAATCTTTTCCCAGTGCTGCTTTGCATAAGGTCCATTCCAGAGATCTGTGTTTGTTTTAATTTCTCTAGTTTCTGATAGTGTGCTGATTATGCTTCTATAGATTTGATATGAATTGCTATATTAATGAGATCAAAACTGAGTAGAAGTCTGCTATAGAAATTAACAAGGAGACACTGAAGGGGACTTAATCTGTATTTCCAAGTTGCAAAGCTCCTGCTTCTCTTTTCTGTGCCCCAGGTCTCTTCGTACCTCCCTCTCACCATCCCCGTCTCCCTTGCTGGCATGCACAGGCTATGGGCCTGACCCAAAACCCAGTGGTGCTTGCCAGATCAGAATCTACTCCTCTCCCAAAACCTGCCCCCATTTGCCCAGACTCTCTCTAGTCTAATGTGCCCTGCTCCTTGAACCCAAAGACCCTGGTCTCCCGCTGGCTGGATTCTGCATTTCTCTCTATATTATCCCCCTTGCTAACCCTTTCCCAGTTTGCCAAGGTAGCGTTGTGGAAGAACCTACACATCAGTGCCTTCTGTACCCCCTGCCCCAGGTCAGGGCACCCTTCTCTCCTTTCCCTAGGGCCTCAGCTTCTCCAGCAATGGCATCCACCTTTCCTCAACTTGTCTCTTTGACATTTCCCTTCTTACAGCTACTAACAGAGCTGGCAATGCTTTGTCTGTGCAGTCAGGCAAAGGGCACTGTGTTTGTGTTTGGAGCATTTACTTTTACAGCCAAGAGAGCTAAAAATGTACTTCTTTAGAAACTGATGGCTCCCGTACCCAGCACAAAGTTTTGCTCAAGGGGATTTTCCAATCCCACAGCAGGGAAGCGGTGTTTCCCCACAACTGTAGCTCTGGGTGAGGGTTTGCAGTGGTGATTTGGGGGTTTTCTTCAGGTAATGATTGTCTGCTGTTGCCTAGGAGGTCTCTTTCAAACCTGTGCTACTAACTAAAGAGCGTGGCCAGAATGCCAGTGTCATCTCTGGGCCCAGCATTTCACGTGCATGAGGTGGTCATGATACCATGGTAGGTGATGGTGATAGGAGGTTGGTGGTGATGGTATGGATGATGCTGGAAGCTTTACTGGCAGCTAGTGTTGCTTATAACTAGAGGGCAGCAGTGTCACCTCACCCAGATGGGACCCTCTGTAAGACTAAAAGGGGGATGGTGCAGCTCATCTTCTATTTTCCCTTAGTCATTGGCCCTGCATATTGAGGTTACTGGGGTTTTTTTGGTTTTTTTTTTTTTTAAACCCACATTACTGTGTCTCCACCTAGTAGTGAGATGCTCAGTGGGTGGGTAGGACTGATACTTGACCCTTTTGAAAGGCTGGGTCAGTAATTCCTAAAGGGTGTGCTGCAAGAATGATGCTAGTGTGACATGAGATCCTCCTCCCTGTGAAGAGGTGAACGCTGCCCTCCCCAGTCTGGTATCATGTGCCTGCTCCAGTGACACCTGTGGCTCTTCCTCTGAGGAGTGCCGCCTCGCTGTTGCCTTCCCTTGTGTGCTCTGCTGTTAGAGGGCGAGCAGGTAGATCCATGCTTTGCAGCCTGGCTCGACCCCTCCATCCCTCCCATGCACCCGGGGCCAAAAGTGAGGGCCACAAGGGTGGTTGCTGACGTGAGACTCTGCAGGAGCAGCCTCGGCAGAAGGGGATGCCCTTGCCCTAACTGAGGAACAGACCAGGGGGTGGGATGGGGAGACGGTGGAAAGACCAGGGCCTAGGAGGGTGACGTCCTGCCCTAACCACCTTTTAAGTGGCACCAGCTAGATCAGTTCTCAGGTTTATTAGCCTCAAGGCCACCACCCCCGTATCTTACCTGAATTTAAATCTAGCTCAGTGGTTTTTCAGCTAGGGTGCTTTGAAATTCAGGGAGGTTACGGAAGGGGGCCTTGAGGCTATAAAGGTTGAGAACCAGTGGTCTAGAAACTAATCCTTTGCTTAGAGAAAGATGTATTTGGTGTCATTTTTTTAAAAGTGTATCTTAACACTGGTATGATTTCCTCTTGCAGGGAAATGGAATATGTTGCATGTGTTTTTTGGGGGGGATATATATATATTGGTGCACGCTTCCCTCTTATGTCTCTCTAGATAGGTAGATATATTTAGATAGATGGATAAAAAAAGTCTATAAATATAAAAATACAAGTGTGTGTACATGTATATATTCCTGCTTACCTAGGCCAGAGTTTCCCAAATCTTGATACCTGGGGCATACTTTTTTCTAGGTTAAAATTGGCACATGCTTCACTCTTAGACAGAATGAGCTTTGTGGGCCTATCTACCCACATTGTATGTATATGGAATACATGTATATAAAATGGACGGGCAGATGGATGGCTTTAGTTTTTGGGCCCAAGAGTGATGCATGTGCTAATTTTAATCTAGAAAAAAAAGTGTGCCCCAGGTGTCAAGATTTGGGAAACTCTGGGCTAGGTAAACAGGAAACACTGAGTCAGGGACAGAGGGTAACAAGTCAGCAGACTGTGTAGCAAGCAGAAATAAACTTTCACTCTTGTCTAGCTAGCCTGAACGCTGTAATACCATTGCATGTAGTATACATGTAGAAGTGGCATACAATACCATGTAGAAGTGGCATTGACTTC
>JAGPOW010001296.1:16013733-16029302 GCA_030014935.1 Caiman crocodilus | reverse complement strand
AGACTTGAGGAGAGGCCTTTTAATATACACATTTAGGGCTGCTCCACCACAGCAGCCATCCTGACCGCCTGAATGCTGTTGCATGGTTTACATGCACCTCCTGGGTACCAAAGTATTCAGTTGCAATATACTAATTTTTCCATCTGCTTCACAGTGTCATGTTATTGGGATTACTTATTGTAACGTATTTTCTTCAGCAGTTGTTTCACTTCTGCAAAAAATGTGTATTTTCTTTGTGCATGCAGTTTGTGAGGACTCGGTGTGGGAACAGAAATAGGACTTTCAGCTTGCAGGCCAGCGAGCACTCCAGGAGAGGCCCGCAGGTTCAAAGGGCCTTGTACTAGTAGCGGTGAAAAGCTGTTTTTGCTTGTTTTCACCTGACTTCCCCGCCTCGCAAGTTTTGGATTTTTTTTTTCATAAAAACACAAACTATACTAGAATTTTGCACAAAAAAAACCAATCCAGCAATGTAAAGGCAAAATATTTTGCCGCCTCCTTTCTGGATTGTCCCTTGGTTATTCACTTCGCATTGCTAACCTGAATTTTTTACCAAAATAGATTCTGTCCACAAAGGATCTATCCCAGTTTTTCAGGGTGAACGCAATGCATGCTGTAACATGACTTTGGGAATTTAGTTAATTGGATATGAATACTCATGCTGGGTAGGCTTCATGGATGAAGATTGTGTGTTAACTCACTTTTAAGACTCTGCCTTTTGATTTAAGGACTTTTCAGTAACATCTCACTCTGACAGAAAGGGAGCAAAATTGAATGTGAAGACTAGGTCCTGTATTAGGCTTTGATTCAGGGAAGTTCCTGTGGCCATGCTTAAATCCATTCCTACCCAGCAGAGCACTTAAGTGTTGATTAAATCCCAGTAAAGTTAAACACTTGCACATGTTCAAGTGGTCTCCTGAAAATGTTCCCAAAGCATTTAGCGAGCCTGATATCCAGCTGGTTAACCAGATAATACTGCTGGAGGACCTGGCTAGGAAGCAGACATGCAGAAGGAGTCTCCCAGTCCATTTTTTTGAAGTGGTTTTAATCCGAGTAAGGTTCCCCTGGAAACTTTTCTGGCTTAGTGAGAGCCGAAGGGATGTCTTCCAAAAGCTCTCAAGACAGTAGGAATCATGCCAACCTGTGCATCCTTCTTTGCACTTGCAGCCACAGGCAAAATATTACAACTTGCTATTTTGAAGTTATTTGTAGATTGCAATTATTCAGAGCTGATCTTTTATTTTTGTACTTTTAATATTCAATGAATAATTCCTTGCCTTTTTATAGCATGCTTCACCAACCATCTCAAAATACCTCTCACATGTTTCTTAACAAAGGTGGTTTTACCAGTGGGTGAACTTAGCTGCGGAAAGACTATGTAGTTTGCCCAAATTTGTGCAGCGAGTCAGTGGCAGAGTTAGAAACGGAACCTCCTCATCTGATTGTGACAATGCAAAGGAAAATACTGAATTAATTTGACTGAACTGTTCCATTTCCACTAATTATGGCATTTGCCTCTTTTAGACTTCCGCAGCTAGTATAAATCCACATAGGTGTGTTGACTTAAGAGGAACTCGGTTTATACCATCTGTGAACCTAGCTGACTAGCCTTCAGTAGCTAGATGTGACCTTATGCCAGGGGCGGGCAATTATTTTGGGCAGAGGGCCGCTTACTGAGTTTTGGCAAGCCATCAAGGGCTGCATGATAGGCAGCCCAGGGCAGGTAAATATTAATTTTCTAAATTTTTTAGGGGCCCCGTGGGCCAGCTAGAATGGCCTGGTGGGGGCCGCATTTTGCCCACCCCTGCCTTATACATTCACTTGTACATTTAGGCAGTGTTTTATGGTGACAGTTCAGTGCCCACTACGAACTTGGTCAAGTCACTTATGATCTGCGTTTGTCTCAGTGGTCAGCACCATTGGGAATCTGGTCAGTCATAACTATCCAGATGAAAAGGCTGTCCCAGGGTTACCTCAGCTATTGTTTTTCAAGGCATCTTAACTCTGCAGTTGCGCTCAGTGTGTTCTGTGGGACACGGTAAGTCATCTGGGGTTCTGCAACAAGACGGGGGCAATGGAGGAGCAGGCTGGGAGACAGTGTGCTGCTACGGCTGAGCCAGGGCACCCGGCTCCACCTCAGTCTTTAGGTTAGGGGTAGCGGGTCCATGGCAGAAGTAGTGATGTGAAAGTATGAAAGGGTTCCATGACTCTAGGAAGTCTGGAAACCACTGGCTTAGCTCATGTGTACTGTGCTCTTTCTGTTAAGTCAGGTTCCCCTCTGTAAAAATGGGCTCTCATTAATTCCTGTAAAGTGTTTGATCACTGCATTATAGGCACTGAAGAAATGCAGAGTATTAATAAGACCGAAAATTTTCAAAACCACAGAACAATATTTTGGTCAGCCAACTCGCGTCTTGGCCTTTGAGACTGTCTCCTACAACCTGTGGCTGATTCACACCCTACGATTGTATTCTGTGGCATAATGGAAATGTCAGCTGCGACAAAAGCCACAGTTCCTGCAATGTTGACAACAACAATTTTTGTTACATTTTCCTACCTACCTTTGAATTTGTGAATGGTGGAAAACGATGGATCGAGTGCATTTACTTTTTTAAAAGTCTGTGGGAAACTGCATCTTTTGGTTACAAATACTGTTTAAAATGCTGTGGGCTGTGCTTCACCTTAGTGGTAAAGCTGTGTAGACAGAAAGCGGGTGGTGGCTTGAGGCACTGTGTCTTCATATACGATGCAACACCTCCTGGGTGTTGGTGGAAATGCTGTTAGCGGGGCTTTGCTGTAGATGCTACTAGCACTGCTGTCCGGTGGGAAGGCCCTTCTCAGGCTGCTAGTGCTCTTCTGTGAAGCCCTGATTTCAACATGTGCAAGGCTGCCAGCAGAGCTCACGGCAGTGGTCTGTCTCCTGCTTTTCAGGTGAAAGGGGCTGCTTCTTTCCCCTTTTCCTTCTAGTGCATCTGTCAGAGGCAGGTATCCATTGGCTTTATTTCGATAGGGTTCCCCCTTTAAAAAAAAAACAAAAAAAACATATTAAATAAGCAACGTCGGCAGCTGTAATGCGGTTCAGATATCTGAACTGAGGATCACAGCAGGAAGTGCGAGGAAGTGGTTGGTCTCGTTTTTTATCAGCTCCCCATTTGTTACGCATAAGCTGACTTTCAGAAGATGTAAAATGCCAGCGAAAGCGCAGCACTTCCCCTGGGTACAGTGGCATGGACCGTATTGGAACACGAAGCTCGGTGTCAGCCATATTTGGCTGGAGGACAAGTTGCACGAGTTCAGGGCATAGCCGTCAACTTCTACGTGTAGATTTTTCTATCCATTTCCTCGCCGGCTGAATATCCCCAGCTAAAGAACGTCCCAGCTCTTGAGCCAGTAATCCCCTGTAAACTTAGCCATGGTAAAAGATGCTGAAGTGAAGGCCCTCATTGCTCCACAAAAGGAGAGAGGCCAGGGTCTTGACGGTGGAGGGTTTCCCATATGCCCTGCTAGGGTGCCTAAGAGCTTTTCTTACAACAGAAGCATAGTGAGACCTTTTTACTTGGGCAGTGTTTGACAGGCAGAGGTCAAATTATGGAATAATGATTAGGGGAGTTGTTTTGTGTTATACTGTTTACTTGAACCTTTTCTTTCCTGTTTTTTATAATTAATCGTATTATAAACTGCCCACAGCCTTTTTGGAGGGAAGATGGCATATGAGTCAAAGAAATAACCCCAGAACAAGAAGCACATTGCAAGTAGGGATTATTCATTCTCTGTACACATTCAGTCTTTGATGCCTCTGCTGCAAGTACTGGCAGTGTTGCCAGTTACTGTAATTGTAGTTGTTAGAAGGATTTTTGTTGATGGGCATCTGGGCTGAAACTAAATTGCTCCTTTCATGTGCATGTGCATGACTGAGCAGCTAAAGGCAGTATGGGCCAGATCCTGTTCTACCTATGAGGCATTTAAGTGGATTTGGGCATTATTTAAATGTGATCTTCTAGTTTGCTCAAAGCCCTGCAAGACCATTAACACTTCTCCATTTGTAACATACCACCATTGTGAAAAGTCATAAAAAGCAGCAGTGAAGAGTACCACTCACCTTTTTGCATTAATTGTTATTCAGGGACACTTATGTGCCTGGAGTAGGATATGGCCTATGGGTCAGACTGACCTCAACTTGGTTTGAAACCGTGGCTGAAGGGTACAAAGCTGAATAGTTCCAGTTCTCTGTTATTGTCAAGTCCCCCCGTGGAATGTTCTGCTTTTACATTTTTAATTACCATTTGATTCCTGGTGTCAGGAATAAGGAGGACTCTCTTGTCCCTTGTGTGCATGGGGCAGAGTGCCAGAAAGCCACGACACGGTCATTCTAGTTCCACATCACACTTTGGTGGCAACACTATTGTTTGTAATGGACCTTACTTTTTCCTGTTGTTTTGCCAGTAAGTTTGCTCTTTTTTGTTTGCCACATTCTGTGGTGAGAAAGGGGAATGTATGTGGTGGCGTTCATTTTTAAAGTGTTCGTACTGCAGCTTTGATGCGAACGTAGCTTCTTCTGTGCACTCCCAGCTAGCTGCAGCGCTGTCGTGAAACGTTAGCAGCACAGCTTTGGGACTGCTCACATAATCATCAGGGAGCATATGATAATGATTTCTATGCTCCTGCAAAATTGTGGCTATGTTTATTTACAAAGGGTATAATTGTAATGTGATTACAGCACATGTTTAGAATATGGAGGAATTTTTCCATCAGATCAGATGAAATTTCAGTCCTAGATTTCTTGACAGACATTTTAAGAAATAAAACCAAGAACATATGATTGTGGAACTAGCATGGCATTTGCAAGTTGCCTCTAAACTCTGTTTGAATGTGTTGTTATCTACTTTCTTTTTGCTGACTGATATTTGTTGTTGTTGCAAGTTAAATTTACTTTACTTTAAAAAGTTGCAGATAACTTTGGGGGGGAAAATCCTGCAGCATTCTGCAGCAAGTACATTAGGGTCAAGTAATATAATGCTTTAATAGCATTTATTACAGTAAAGCAACTAATTACTTAATGTGCGCAAAATGCTCTGAAAATATAAAGTGCTAAATATTTAATGTTAATGCCCAGAGCATTGCAGTTATGCTGTTATATGATGTAGTCATTTGAGCAATTTCTGTAGAACAGTTATGCCTAATGTGTGCGTGCACGCGTACGCACACATACCAAATTGCCATGAGGTTTACGGTGACTTAAAACCTCCCAGTCCACACACACACACACACACACACACACACACACACACACGCACACACACACCCATCAGATTTACAGTGACTTAAAACAAGTCTCCAAGTCTCCCCACTTCTATGTCACTTCCCTTTCCTCCTCCAGCAAATTTCTGACAAAATCCATGGAAACTTATTGGACCTTTTTGAGATGAAAAGAATCATCTTAAAAGCTCTCTATTCCCTGGCTGGAACTTCCAGGGATTTGATTTTTCCCCTCTGCAGAGCTATACAGCAAGTGGACAAATTAGATACTCTGTGTGGTTCCCTGGCCAGTTTGGTGCATAGTAAGTGCTATTCGCCCCCACCACACATGCACACTTCCTTCCTTCCACCCACTTCCCCTCCCCTGTCTTAGTTTCACACCTCTATTCCAAAGTTCACATTGTCCTCTCTCTCTCTCTCTCTCTTTCTCTCTCTCCTTCTCTCTCTCTCCCTCCTTTTTAACAGCAGGAAAGAATTTCATACACGCCTCCAGCGAGCCCGGTACCAAACTACACTTCATCGTCACCACTACATGTCCCAGTGCCTCGAGCAATCAGGATGGAGGAAGATGCGATCAGACTGCCTGCACACTTGCGTGAGTACCAATGGGGTGGCTAAGCTGGTGGGGTGAAGGGTGTGCATGTTCTGCAGGTTGGCGTGAAAGGGGCATCTTTTAAACAAGCTCTAATTGTTGAGTGTTTATCACTTATTTAATTGGGGGAATTGCTGAGAAACAGTGAAAGCTTGTTTTCTGCCTTGTCCTATGTGCTTGGGTTATTTCTTGTGGCAAGTGAGGAATAAAAAAGCAGGGGATCAGATCCAATCAGAAGTATTTTACTTCAGCAGAGTTGAACCAAGGATAATTTTGGCCCATTGATTCAACCAACTGCCCCTCTTGCTTGGTTAAGTCTGTCAGGATTGGGCTGCTTGCTGTGTTGTGGCTTCTGTTTTAGCACATCTTCAAGTGTGACCAGCCGAAAGAGACTTCTTTGGTGGTGGTAACAGAGTGGTTACTAGCCACGTGGCACAGCCACTATCTCCTGCAGTTCCCAGTGCAGAGCCCAGGGCAACTGTGAATGCATGTAAAGGCCAATGGAAAGGGGAGAAGTGATCCCCAGGGCACCATTCCCTCCATCCGTGGGGAGAAAGGAGTGGTACGTAGTCGACACCAGGACCAGGGCTGGAGCTGATTGTGAGGCCAGACCAGGTGCTTCCCTGCTGAGATGATGTAGCTGTTGGGGAATAGGTTGGGGCAGTGGCTATGAAGGTTTGGGGTGTGAGGAGTGAAATGGGGGGGAAAGGAGACACTAGAATTTTCCTTTTGGGGAGGGAAACTAATCCAACTTTGACACTTATGTACAGTCATTTGTTCATCAATCACCAGGTCTCTCAGTGCTACTGTTATTCAAGGAGCAATCACTGTCTGGTGGCAAATAGTGCCATGTAGTGTGGGATGGGATTTTGGAAGAGCACTAGTCCGTAAGACACTGTCTTTTTAAAACATACCCATGGTATTATAAAGCATGAGAACCCCTATCCTAAATTTTCCTTTAGCATCCCTCAGCCAGACCCCTGCCTTTCTGTTAGTACATCTAGAAATCCTGTTCTTCCTTTCTTTCTGTCCCAAGAATTAGTGTCCTGAACTTACCTGTGATAGCCACCTATTTTTGCTCATTTGTTCCTCTTGCTTTCTCCTTCCTGTGCAGCCATTCACTCAGGTTATCCTATCTGATTAGCTTTCTGTCCAGAGAGCTAGAATTGTCTGTTTTGGCACCACCTATCTGGTACTAGCCCTCAGTTTCCCCTTTATACCGTCTCTCAGTACCTACTGCGTGTAAGTAGCTGCTTGCCTGTGTGTAAGGCTACTGGCCAGTTTCCCCATTTCAGGAAAGCCTCACAGAAATCAAAGTTTCTAACAGGGAACAGGTTTATTTTTCCTCACTGCATGTGGGCAACATATCAAAGCAAAGAGCAGTTTCTCTGCTCACTGTGGCCGGCCTACAAGTTCGTGAGGGTCTTCCCCTTGCCTTGATCAGCACTTGTGTCCTTTCCTTCAATTCTGCTGCTTCAGAGGCTACTATAGGAGCCAGTCTTCTAGTCTGCTGTCTTCTTTCTCTTCAACCAAGTCTCTTGCTGGCTTTTATACTCACTTGCTGCTTTTCCAGCTGGATCTGGTCACTAAACTAAGTTGGCAGGCTCCAGGTCTCTGGCCACAGAAGAAGCGGGATGGGCTATCCTGTTATTCCATCACTCTAATCACTTCTTTGTAGCCACCGCTGTAGACCAAGCGTGAACCTCCGATGGAGAACTTTTGACCCAAAAGATTTTTTTTATTTGATTTCGACCGACTTGGATAGTTACATAAGTTGAAATTTTCAGGAAGGTATGGGGGATATTAATTCATAGATTTCTAAGGCTAAAAAAGATTATTATGATACTCTTGGTTGACCTCCACTATAACTCTAGCCTCACCTAGTGATTCCTGCACAAAACCTAGGATTTCCGTTTAACCCATAACATGTCTCCCAGGAAAGATTTCTTGTTTTGATTTGAAGACTTCAGGTGATAAAGATTCCACCACCTCATTAGATGTGTTCCAACAAGTATTACCCTCATAGTTATAAATCTATGCCCCACTTTGTAGTCTGAATGTATTGAGCTTTACCGTCCAAATATTGGCTCTTGTTATGGCCTTTCCTCCTAGATGCTATCAAAAATCACTTTCCCATATAGGAATTTTGAAGTTGTGATTGAGTCACCTCTAGACCTTTCCTTGGATAAACTGAATGAGAGTGTGGGATTATGAAATGTTATGTATAGCACAATTTCCAGAATTCATATCATTCTGGTATGTTTATTGAGCCCTTTTCCATTTGTAACATCTGGTTTAAAAGTGGGGGTTCCAGAGCAGAACACACTTTTCCAGTAATGCTCTCACCAGTGCTTCGTACAGAGATAACAAAGCACCTTTTCCACCCTGAGTTACAGAATTTAAGTGATCTGTGTGGGGAATTTTTTAAAATAAAATTTCTGCTGGATCATTTTCTATTAGAGATGTAGGTAAGACACGATATCTGAATCTGTCTGAACTTTTTCAAACTCAAGGCAGGGCACTTCACATCAAGGAAATTAGTTCATGCCATTACAGAAATGAGGGATAGCTATAAATACCCGGTCCAAATCAACAAAGTTTTTTAGTGTGTTCAGATCTAGGGTATGGTGTGGGTCCCCCTTTGCTTTTAATTCTTTCAAACTGGCTGACACTTGATAACTATTGATCTTCCCTCAACCCTCTCCCTCTTCATTATTTCTGAAGACTATCAGGAGATGTGATACTGTGCTCAAGTCACAGCCACTGTACAGGGCTTCTCCCAGAGTCATATGACATTAACCACATGCAGTTAAGATTCCTACCTACCCTCTTCTCTTGTGTATTTTATTAGGTGCTGAATCGCAGAAAAAGCAGCTTTTTATTTATTTAACCTGAAAAAAATAAAACAGTACTGTATTTGCCTTCTTTTCCACAACCTCTACTGCATAACAACTGTAATGGGATGTTCCAAATGGGCCAGGCAGGCATTCGCATCACACCTTTTTGAATACAAAGATGTTACTGCATGAGGCATAGAAATACTGAAGCTAGAGAAGAAAAAGACCTGGGATGCCTTCCAGCTCCTACAGGTTCTTGCAGTTTGAATAGGTTTTCCTGGCTCCACAGGGTAATAGGTCACACTGGGTGCATCTACACATGCAATTAATGTGAAGCAATAAACTCCGGAACAGTTTGAGCTGGAGTAAACTGCTCCCCCAGCTTGTTAGGCTGACCCGGGGTGCAGTTTACGCATCTGGTCAGCATCTACATGTGCATTTCAGTGCAGTAAATTACTCTTTTGTAAGACAGTACTATCCCTGTTGGCAAGATAGGAGCAGGAGGATGGGGAGCAAGCCGGCTCATTGCCACCTGGAAGCAAAAAGGCCAATTCCAGGTCATATTAAAATCCTGGAAGCTCAACCACTCGCTCCAGGATTTGTCCCACAGTCATTAATTTAATATCTACCTTTAACAGTTGTATCGTATGACAGAGTTAATTAGTTTACTGCGTCCTAATACTGGCACATGTGTAGACAGTGACGCTTTACTGTAGAGCTAATTAGTCTACCCTGCAGTAAAGTGCACGTGTGGGTGCACTCACTGTCAAGAAACTCCTTCAGATGTTTCCACGTTCTTTAAGCAGTTCTTTTCTTGATCACACTTTGGAGTCAGTGAGGCAAATTGCATGTGTTAACTCTTTTTATAATTATGAATCAATCATTTGTGACCTCTTTAAAAAAACCATTTTGTTGTTGCTTTTATACGAACTCCCAACAATCTATCTGCTATTGAGACGTTCAGAACTGAATGCAGTATTCCAGGTGCTGTTGCACCAGCTTTATGATATGGAGAGGAATGTTTGAATCAATGCTCTGTAATGCAAAGTATTATCTCTTGGGGGCTGTGAAGAGAAGAGTGAATTAAATTAGTTAGGGCTTATTCATGAGACAGGTTGAGTACCTGCAGCTCCCAGTTTCTTCAAAAGCCAGGTGCAGGTGTTTGTCATTTTTCAGGGTCTAGCCCTTGATGTAGTCTAGCCTGTGATTGGCTTCATTGCTTTCTAACAGTAGCTGTATTGTAAGACTTCCCAGATGTGTTCATATTCTTCCAGTCAGGTCTCCTGTTCATCTAAACATGTTGGTGTCACCGTAATACTGCAGCAGGCAGCAGTAATAATAGTGTTCCATTGCCCCTAGTGATAGGGGAAATGGGTACTTAATTTAATTTTCTACAGCAGAGATGTACATGAGACGTGCTAAATAACAGTGAGTGTTTTATATGCACCTGACGGCATCTCTCTCTCTCTGCATGAGTAGTTTGGATTCTTGTCTCAGGCAAGATTCTTGCCCAGTCCTGCACTTGGTCTCAGCCCTGCTCATGTGACACATGGCTGTCTGAAAAGAACCTCTGCCTGATTTGTGTGTTAACGAAGCCCTAATGCAGCTCTTAGTAGTATGGGAGGCAGTCAAAGGGCCATTGGGTTGGGAAGACACGAAAGCAAAATAGGCATTTGCCAGACCTGAAAGCAGTTTATCGTGCCTTACTCCCAACTACATATTATTGCTCTTATGCATCATTTGTTTTTTAAGTGCAACTGTTTTTATTTTTCAAAGGAATGCAGGAAACAATTAGGGGGAGGAGGAGATGCAACAACACTGTCACAATGGCCTGTGATCTACTTTTCTGTGTAGGATCTATTAATCGTGTTACCACTTTTATTAATCCTTTGGCACCTGTTTTTTAGTTTTGGCTAGCAGCAGGAAAAGCTGCTTCCAGGCATTAGACATATTGTTGTTTTGTTGCTAGAATATTCAATGCATTGGACTTCAAGTGCATAGAGGAGGAGGAAGGAAAAAAAAGCCCTTTACACTAAGCTACATTTAGAGCAGTGAGCAATAAAAATATTTGCTTTGGAAGGATCCTTGTGGAACGAAACTAACTGACGCACATTCAGGGAAATAAAAATAAAAGCTACATAAGACAAAGGGAGTGAGAGAGATGCCCAGAATGTTAAATTAATGGCTGTGGGACGAATCCTGGAGCGAGTGATTGAGCTTCCATGATTTTAATATGACCTGGATTTGGCCTTTTTGCTTTCAGATGCCAATGAGTTGGCTTGCTCCACATCCTCCTGCTCCTACCCTGCCAACATCTTCACCTCAGCACTCCAAGCCTGCCCCTCTTACCCTCCACTACATGCTCATACATTTCCCCTCATCCTCTTCTTTTAAACAATAATTTTTTTCTTTACTTTTATCTAATCCCTCCTTGCTAAATCCAAAGGAACCCAATCCAAGGAAGGGCAAAGTTGTAGCTGTTCTGCTGTCGACCACCATGCTGTTTGCTCTACTGGTGTATTTGACCAGACTCTGGTCTATTTGGATTGTAAGCTCTCCAATGCAGAAACTGGTAACTCCTCTGCGTTTGTACAGTAACCAGTACAACGTGGCTCTGAACTTTGTTGGTCCCTACTTTACTGTAATAATTTATTTATCGTTTTTATCAAAGAAAGACTGCATCTAGCGCGGTGCTTTTTCGGGTACTACGAGATTCTGTTAAGGGTGCCATCAGGTACACCTACTATTACCACATTTAAATGTGAAAAGACTTATTATTTTTCTGTAGTCAAAAAGTGAGTGAAAAGTTAGAGCTGGCATTTTCTGAGGGGTGTCTGGAGTCTTACAAAGTTGAGAACCACTTATCTAGTGGTTAGAGCAAGGGTCTAGGCTTGAAGAGACTAAAAGGGGGACATTTAATTTAAGACTACTTTAGCAGGAAAGCTCTTGGCATGGACAGAATAATCTCTTAATGCTGGCCCAACTGGAAGGGCTGTGCCCTGTGGGCCAAGAAAAGCCTGGTTTGGATTTCACCTGGGGCATAACACGCAGGCACATGCATATGCAGGGCGTTAAAGCCATGCTGCCAGCAGGGACTCCATCAGGAATCTAGTTCATTGTCCGTGTGTCACTACCAGAGGTGACTGGTGGGGGATGAACGGGAGTGCACGCGTCCCCCCCGATGGGGCCAGTGCTCCCTGACAACTGGACACAAAGTGTGGAACAGCATCCCACGTTGCTGAAATCACCTCTGCCTTTTGGCCTCTTTGGCAGATGCACTGAGACTGACAAGTAGCAGAACCGGGCATTTGAATGCAGTGCTGCATGCCTGCTTCTGCTGCTCGGGAAAGTAGGTGTGCAAGTCCACTGCACTATTTCCATACTTGTCACCTGCCCAGGCTGCGTTAATGCAGTGGCCTGCCTGCCTGCAGTGAAAATGCTTGGAGGGATAAACCCCATCTTGGTCCCCATTGTTCTCACAAAACAAGATGGAAAGGATGAAGGGGATGTCCATACTCCTCCTATGACACCCTGGAGAGCACCACAGAGAAGCAGAGCTCCACCTACCTGTTCTTGCTCTGCACACAGCATCCCCAGAGACAAGGTAGTAAAGCTGCCTTGGGGTGCCTCTCCCAAGCACCTTGACAGAGAGAGCGTGCAGGTGACATCCTCGGAGTAGCTTCTACCTCATCTGTGGGCTTGGCATGTGCGGAGTGGTAGGCAGGGATGTGTGTCTCAGTGGTGCACCCCTAGAAGCCCAGGTTCCCAGGCATAAGGTGCTGACAGGACAGTAGTAATGCTCCGTTAATCAGCTGCATGCATGAAAGGCCTCAAAGCTGGATTTTAAATCCTAAACACACGTCGCTCTCAAGTGCCAGAGGAAAGGGAGCTGTATCCCTTTAATTGGGATTCAAGCCGAACCTGCCTGGAATTCCCCTGGAAAGTGTGGGGAAGAATCGAGAGTAAAAGCAGCAGGACATTTATGGTATTGCTGGGTCTGAAGCATTTTTAGCCTTGTTTTAAAGGGATGACATCAAGATCAGCGAACCTAAAATTAACTTGCTCTTCCCTCTCCGCCCCCACATGTCTCTGTATAATTTTTACATTTGTGTTTTACCAAACAAATGTATCAGTGTTCATTTCTTTTCCTAAGGAAAAAAGTGTCAAAAACACAACACTCCCAAATAACCCTGTAATTAATGCACGCAAAAAGAAAGAAAGGAAAGAAAAGAAACTGTGCAAGTCCTGGCTAAGAAACTCTATCATAACAAGTTGTTGTGTGGGGAGCATCCTAGAAAAACCCACCAGCGTGGCAATCAGTCCTGCAAAACTGCCTCTAGAACAACAGATAACTAGCGCTTCCAACAGGCTTACTATATCAAAAGATTGGTGCGCTGCCCAGTACTTTTTGACTGCTGTTTAATAGAAAACCGAGACAAAGGAGGAAACAGACTTCGATTTCAGCATTGTGAGGGTTCATATTAATAAGTGAGCTTAAAAAAATATATTTAAATGTGTTATGTCTTTTTTTTTTAATGGCACTATTATCCCCATTTTATAGATAGAAAGCAGACTATCAGAAAAACTCAGTGACTTATCCAGGGTCACCTGAAGACCCCATGCCAGAGCAAAACTCATATTTCCTTATGCACTGTCATTGCCTTTACAAGTTGGACAGCCCTGAATTAAGTGGCTGGAGGGCTGTGTGTACAGTGGACCATACCCCCTCTTCTGCACTGTTTAGGCTTCTGCTGCCTTTAAAACACCTGGAATCCGTGTTTAAAAAAGTCAGATCTTATGAGTTATTTATCTTATGAAATAGGCCTGTAGTTTTCGTTGGTAGCAGGTTAATCAATAGCCACTAATAATGAGGTTTTCCAGAGTCTGGATCTATTACAGAGTGGTGCTTGGCATTACTTGGGCCGGGCTGGTGAATCTTGCAAACAATCCTGCAAAATGAATAGCCCAAACAGGTTGGTTTGGTGTATTGCCTGTGCCTGACTCAATGCAATCTCCATATGCTCATCCCACTAGTATGTACCTGTTTTGCATTCATGACAGGATCAGGCAGCCTTGTCATGAGCAAACAGACAAGAAAAGAGAAGCGCTGAATTAAGAATCGTTAAAAAGAAATGAAACGTATCCACGCTGATGCGGGTCCCAGCACAGAAAAGAGCTGTTTCCTGCTTAAAGCTGCAGTGCTGTTGGCTATGGCCAGAGGGCTGGACAGCAGAGGAGAATAGCTGATGGTCTCTTCCCCTCAAACTATGGCAAAATGGTTCCCAGCCACTACTGAAAGCATTGCATCCCACACAGCTACTTCCTCCTTATACTGCAGTTTGGCCAGTTGGTTTTTGGAGCTGTAGATCCGCTAACTCATTCATCGTTACTATGTGTAATACCCGGGAATGTGAGGCGTTCCAGCAGCATGGAAGAAGGTGTGAATCTTTCTCCGGCAAGTGCGCAGTCATTCATCAATCCATCCTTCGGATGGCTGCATCCCAGCTTTGAAGCATGCAGATAATGTGGAATAAGGTGCAGGATTTTGGTATCTTTCAGTTCCCACTCAGTGGAACAGCACTGATTGAACTGCCTTTTGAACTGTGTGTTGCCGATGTGTTGGGGCAGGGAGGAGAGACAAGCAGACAAAAGCACCAGTAAATTTGGGGCGAGTATTTAATCACGCTTGATACAGTTTATATAGTTCTGTACAGAGTTTGTCCTGGTTTGCACTAACTGGGCGAGGCCACCAACATGCAAGTTCACGTGACTCTTACTATAGCAATTAGTTGTGGCAACATTTTCCAGTGAAGATAAGCCTTATACGCCTGTGGTTTTTTGGTAAGGAGAAGTTGTGGCATTAAGGGATGGTGCTGGAATTGTACCATCTAAATATACTGAAAGGGCGGGGAGGGGGAGGGATCACTTATTAATGCATTCTTGGCACTTTCCCCTCTTTGAGTTCCTTGTAAGTATTGTGTCTTAAAGGCTTCTAGTTTTCAGCATCCTGATGGGGCTGTGACCTGGTCAGAAGCACTGGCTCTTTATTTTAAACCCACCAGTAACAAAAATGCACGGTATATTTTTGAAGGGAAATTTCCTTTTTGGGTTTTTGTGTCTCTGAAAGAATTTCCGATGTAGGCAGACAGTAATTCCCAGCTACATGCTTCCTGATAAGGAAGCAGCCTCAATAAATGCAGCTATAAATAGATACCTTTTTATTTTAAAAAAACATAGACTTGTTTACCCTTTCTTTCAGTTGGCTGAAAGAAAGAATGGCTTAGGGTCAGGTTTTGTCACTTGTAGGCTCCTCAGATCACAATTTCATGTTCTAATTGCACAGACTGAAGTTTCTAATCTTTTCAAGGAAGATAAACTAAGTTGCATGAAAGTTAGAGACAGACAGAGGGGAGGTACGGAGAGAGTGGGGGAGTGTGTGTTTATTTGTCCTTCTCACAAGATCTTAAGAACAAATATCCAGACATGTTGGCATTGTGGACATTAACGACCTCGTGGCATCTTTCACACATGCAAAGGTTTGTCCTGAGCAAAATTCACCCTGCCTTTACCGCGTGCTGACTTATACTCCAGATTGCACATTTAGCACTGCTACGTTCATGCACTTTTGTTTTAAAGTGGTCTTCTGGTCTTGCAAATGAATACCGCTAGAGCAGTGCTTCCCAACCTCTTCCTCAGCATTGCCCCTTGCTCCCACAGTCCTGCTGGTGCCCTACCCTTGCAACCCATGGCCCTGTGCCTTTCTCCCCCCACCCCCAGCCTTGCTGGCAGGGTCACCAGCTGCCTGAGCTACAGGGCCGGGGCGTGCAGCGCCCGTGGGAGGCGGCAGCTGCTGTGGCCAGCGCAGAGCGTGGAGCCTGGCTACCGCT
>JAGPOW010001296.1:15989899-16005564 GCA_030014935.1 Caiman crocodilus | reverse complement strand
TCAAGACCACAACGAGTAAGCATGTTTTTAGCACTCTGGATTCCTATTTGAAATCTCTGAGTTCATCTTGCAAATTATGTTTGCACACCTAACAGTGCAAGCATTGGGTGACACGCTGCAGCATGCTGGAAAGGATCTCAAGGCACCCTAGGGTGCTGTGGCACACTGGTTGAGAATCGTAGTCCTGGAGGCTTCTATAAGGTAAAGAAAAAAAAAGACCCTAAAAATAGTATTAAAAACATTTCAAACATATTAAAAAGTAGTATTAAATTCCCCCTCACAATGATTCATTATGAACAGTGCACGTTGATAAATCCGGACGTGTGAGAAATAGAGGAGAATCTTTAATTTATCTCTATCTCTGACGGTCATATCCAATTTTCATTGAGGCATATCTCACAGATGCGGTGTGGTGAGAAATGATTTATAGCGGCAAGGACAGTACATGCTGGTCCTCAAAACAGGGCAGAGCAGGGTATATCCCGAGAACTTCAGGCTGAGATGCACTAACCTCAGTGTGAAAGCGTAAAGGTTTACTAGGAGGAACAGGTAGAAGCAGATAGCATTGCCAGGTTCAAAAAGGGACTGGATCCATTTATTTTGCCACTGTCAGAGACTGACTGCTGGGCTAGAGGGACCATTATGACCTAGTATGACACTTACGTTGTAACAGGGCACTAAACCCCCTTATTCACTTGACACCGAGTATCACTGGACCAGTGAGAATAGAGAATAAAATGGTTCAAAAGAGAAAAGCCCATTTCCCTCCTTGTAATGATGAACAGTGTGTGGTGTCCCACGTAGCAAAATAGGACATAGCTAGGACTGGAGCCACATCTATGCTCGTTTTGGAAGGGGGGTAGCTTCTGGGACTGGTGCATCATGGAAAGCGCTCAGCACCCAGAGCTGGTATTGGAACTACCTGGGGAGGGGATGTTTAAGCTACATTGTAAGCCATCTCCATTTGTGGATAAAGGTTATACATGCAAGGTTTTTGAGGAGGAGGAAAACAACAGGAAGATTGTTAGAGGCTCTAGGAGGGCTGAAGAAGGATGCTTTCCACCCCTCCACCCTCCAAATCTCTTGTTTATAAACATGGAGTTAGAGCATTAGTTCCAAAATCTGAGCTTTACTGCATATTTTATACCCTCCTTTGGAATGAGCATGGACTTTGGGGGTAGAAATGTCATCCGTCTGTCCTCACCCTGGAATGATTCACTTCAAGATAGATCCTAGTGTTTTGTCCTGTTTGATGGTGTTTCTGTGACTTCCCTGGGGAGGTCATTAGCTATAGATCATGCCACAAGGACTTTGTATTTAGCCTTAATTTTGCTCAACTCACTCTCTCCTTGTTCTCAATTACTCTCACTTGGGACCATCCTAAATGATCTTTCTCTTTTCTTAATGTTTACACCAAATATTTCTTCTTTTTTTTTCCCTGTATCCTGGGCATTACATTTTCCTACAGTGCAATAAAGCAGATGCTGCGTTTCTGAAAGCACAGCAGATTTTGCATCAAAATAAACTGGATTGTGTTTGTGGAAGGAACGCAGCAGCGTTTTCAAGTAGTCCTTGTCAGGCTCTGACTTCCAGGCTGTGCTGAGAGTGACTGGTATTTTATCTTCTTGTCTCTGACCCTCATCACTTGAAAAGCTTCCTGTTTCACCTCCGTGTAAATTACAATCACGGATTCATTGCAGAAAGAAACCCTAGCAGGAAAGAAAAGTAAATACTCTGTCTTTGACTTCTTCTAAATAGCTGTGTGCTCGTACTAGAGGAGTAACTCAATTAAATATACAATACAAACTTTTGGTGAGTCCTGGGAGCACCTAACTTTAAGTTCATCTGATCTCTTGGGGATCCAGGGAGTGAAAAGCTTATCTCTAGATCAATGCAGGTTTGTATGTTGCCTGAGCTATCACTATGACAACATTTCAACATGGCGCCAGGGACAGTTCCACATCAGCTGGTTTCGGTTCCCATGAGAAAGTGGATTCTCAGAGAAAAGCCAGAGCTTAAAGGGAAAAATAGGGATGAGAGTTACTTCACTTGCACAATCCCTGTGATGGCATTTCTGCTCCTAGGGCTAGTTCACATGCTCGCTCGCTCGCTCTGTCTCATAAATAAATATAATATAATATTGATATCTAGATATAGAGAGAGACAGAAAGAGATGAACCTTGCTGGAAGTAAGAAGCTTTGTTTGATCATCTCTCTGTCTGAGGACGAACCTTCTTTTAAGGTTGCTGTTCGGTCACAAGCGTTAGGCCAGCATGAATTTGTGCTCATAAGGCTCCTGCATAATTTGGCACCCAGGAATGCCCAACATGAGGATAGCAGCAGGGGCTGTTGGGTTCCCATTGAAGAATATTGCCAAAACGGCGGAGGGGCAGAGAATGGGAATAGCAAGAACACTGTACCTATTGCACACCATGGCTTTCCTTATGCCTCCTAAACACAGTACAAATTCAACTCTGTTTAGTTAGGAGACATAGTGACATGATAGCCCAGTGGTCCTCAGCAGGGTGCTGCAAGACCCTTTCAGGGATGCCACAGCCAGTTGACAGTGTCCCTCAGGCATGGGACCCCTAATGCCGACAGAAGTGCCCATTCTTGCCACAGTCCTTTCTTGCCCAGTCGTGCACTCTCGTCCTGGAAACAAACGTGTGGGGCACTTCCACCTGGTGGTGGCTGCAGTGTGGCAGCTTGGGGTACCGCGGAAAACACACAGATACGTTTTTCGGGCTGCTGTGCTGCTGCTGCTGCTAGCTGGGACTGCCCTGCACTCCTCTGCTTCAAGGAGGACCCTGCAGGGTCAGACAGCTTACAGGTTTATCAGGCCAACCTCATGGAGACCAGAGCAGCCGCGTCCCGATCCGGTTCTGCCCAAGACTTGCAGGGAAATGCCATCCGGCAGTAGCAGTGGCAGCAGGATGCCGCTACGTTCAGAAAACTTCCGGGGTGCCTTGAATCTAAAAACGATGACAAGCAATTCAGTAGACCCCTAGCTGCCCGTTTTCATGCTTTTGATGAGTTTTCCAGAGGAAGCAGGGAAGAGGTGGTCTCTCTTCCTCTACTCTGAGTTTGGCTGCCTGTACCCAAGAAGGACTGTTGACAATGCAGAGTGGTGCTTTTATTTGGAGGGAAATTTCCTTTCTGAGGAAGTTTAGTCATAGAAATTATTAATAATAATAGTTCTTTTTAAATCTAGTGTGGGTAGAGGGAGTGTCCTTATTGCACATTTCCTGGAAAAGGCAGCTGTTGACATAGCAGTGACTAATAAAAACCTGCCTGTTAAAGGTGGTCCCTTTCAAGTGGACTGCCTTAAAGGACCAGGTCTCAGATGTTTTCTGGTCCCACCCTCGGACCATTGTCGACGAGAATACTTGTGTCCCTCGCAGTAGAACATTAAATATCTTGAGAAGGGCTTGAAAGTTTGTCCAACATCCCTCCCAACTATAAAGATGGTCCAATAAAAGACATCCCAAAAAAAGACTTTGCCCAAAGTAAATTTCAAAGCTTACTCATCCTGTTGCAGTGCTAAGCCTCTGGAGCACGGCAGCTTAAGGAGGAGACCAGAAAAAAAGAAGAGAAACAAAGGAGCCACAAAGAAGCTCATGGGTGGTTCATCCGGATTTTTGCCGGAAAGCAGGATGAGCCTGAGAAGGCGGCAACGCTGGGTGATTCTGCAAGCCTGGATCTAGTCGAGGTTAGATATGGGAATTCTGCTGTACTTCCACGTTTGAAGTGCTGCTGACATACTATCGCAGTGCTTGCTTGCAAATTCTCAGTTTGGGTTAACTAAGACGCTTCTAAGGACTAGCCCAGCTTTTATGATGAGCATTGTGGGAACTCCAGTGCCCCTAAGAGCATGGATTGTGCCTGCAATTCAGTTCAACCCTGAAATGACCTCAGTGCTTTATGGGAAGCTAAGTAAAAGCAAACAACCTCTCCTCTATTTCTACAGAAAGAGTTATTTTCTGTTTTCAAATTGTCATACATTTCCCCCTCCCACAATATCAACATAACTAAATTATGCAAACAGGGACATTTCCACGGGCTGAATTGCACAACTGGGAGAAAGAATCTGAGCTGTTAAATAAATGCAGGAGTCCGAGGACTTAGCTGTAATTGCGCATGATAACTGTACCTTCCTCCCTGCTCACTGACTAAGCACACAGGTGACCACGAATAGCATTTGTATCAATGTACATGTCCTGTCAAACCAGTAGGGTTGTTCTACAGCCTAATGCATGTGATGCACCATGCAGCCAAAGGGTAGGTATTAGTACTGCCACTACTGTGAATGGCAAATCTGTGTAGTGACTCTGAGGCATTCACAAATAGATGACATGCTTCTCCACTTGGTCCCACTATGCTTGTAATTAACCCTGCGTGTGACAGCCGTTTCTATTACACTTCACTGACATTGATTAGTGTTGTGATACAGGCACCAACCTTGATCTACATCACTGTCTTAACTTCCAGTTATCAGTCCGGACAGTTACCCAAGGTAATGCCATATTCTCACCTGTGAACTTTGAACATGCCCCAATTGGAAAGTGTGATTCAGACATACTCCTATGAACAGCTTGAACTAGAAAATGCAACATTTTGCATACTATCCTCCCTGTAGCAAATACACATGAGTTTCTGCTCTTGCCTACTACATCAATATGAATTTAATGCCGTCTTCATCATCCTTGTATTGTATCTTTAATTATTCTGAGACACTTAGCTGCTAAAGCAATGAGCCTCATGGAAGCTAAGGTAGTTAAATAAATAACATATACCACCGTCTAGCCACACATTTGAGTAAAACAGCGCAATGAATAGCCATGAATAAATTTTGGCTGGAAATTAAAGTAAGTTTTGTAACTGTCAGAATAGTGAAATTCTAGGAGGGCTTTCTGGTAGGAGTAGTAATGGCAGAAAAATTTAACTGGTTTAAAGATGGAGCAAAATACATTTATGAATGGGATTCCATGTCATGGTTACCTGTAATAGTACCCCCTCCCTCATACACACGTACCTCCATTACCTGTGGAATAGACTTGATGATTCAGGAAGTCCTGCCCAGTCCTATGACAATGTTTCCACTGTTTTAGGCCAATCCTAAAAGATTGTTCCCTGCAAAGATATGTTTTTTCATGCTGGACCACATCTTTTGACTTCCATGTACTTCCAAATACTTGTAGCATACAAATTATGGGGTCAGGGGCAGGATGAGGGCTGCCTCCCAGAAGGTGAGAGAGAAACAAAGAAAGGAAAGACTGACTTGTGGATTTAGAAAAATAGCAGGTAGTTATTTCCTGTGTGAGTGGCTGCAGTGCCCCAAGTCAAGTCTGAGGTCAAAGGAGAGAAGGATGCCTGGGAAGAAGTTATCCCCAGAGGGCCCCGAATGACTATAAAGTAGCCTCTGCATCATTCGGTGCCAGAACATAAGCAGTGAAGGACGCTTGTAAATTCTGCAGGGAAAGGAATTGATTTTCTGAAGCTCTGGCAATGAGTACAAAAGAAACAAATTAATCATGAATTTTTCCTGTTGATAATCAACCGATGGGTAACATTGGCAGGGTGAATGATTTCTTTATCTCGCTCTCAGACTGCGAGTTTACATGTGATTTTTCTAGTTACGCAAGTTTTCCCTAAATTATCATTGTTTGTTACATTTCCTTGTCATGTTAATAATCCAGTATGGTTTCTTTCCTTTCGTACGTCCTTTTGACAAGGTATTGAGCAGAATTCATAGATTTTGTTGGAACCTGGCAGGCCAGACCATGAGCATTTCTATGATGGCCTCAAAGTTGTGATGTCTGGGCTGTCAACCAGCCAGTGATCCAGTGTGGTGTAGGGTTTATAGCGTAGTGGTCAAGCCTCTTGCATTCTGCCCCTGGCTGTGCCACTCTTACCACTTACTTTTGTTGTCCGTAAAAAAGGGATGGTGTGATGATAGATGTATGACTGCTGGTCACACATTTTGAGATCTTCTGAAGAAAGGTGCGGTGCACACCTACATCTAAAGTTAGTAGCATTAATTCTGTTTGGGGAGGAGGAGAAGAGAATGGGAAAACAAGATGACATCAACAAGTTAAGGCTGGTTACAGATGATAAAACAAAGCAAAACAAAAATGGCACTTTAAACTGGGCCCAGCGCATGCCCAGAAGAGGCACTGTGTCAGTTGGACCCAGCTCCCCCAATATTTGTATAGATTGGGTGTTTTAGTGGGACTTTTTTGGTGCTTTTATTGAATAGCTGATTGAATCAGTTTTAGATGAAAGCACCAAAAAGCTTTGCAGAAGCTTCCAGTCTATACATACGCTGCAGAACCAGGTTGAACTAACGTGCCGCTTCTTCCAGTAAAGCGTTTAAGTTTTATATAATGAAAGGTCCTGCAAGTGGTCAGCCTCTCGCACAGAAGAAACGCAGCTGAAATCGCTAGAAGGACAGCTGCATATCTGTGTAAGCAAAGATCATGTGAAAATACTAACACGCAACAATTTAGTGAAGCAAAGAGTGGACAGAAGCTGCTGCAGTGTTGCGAGGGGGACAGGATAGGATGGGGGTGGACATACATGTTCCCCATTGCCTTCCCTTCCTGAGGGTATCAAGGCTGCAATTTTGATTTTCATGTTCTCGTAGCTTCATTGTTGCTGGTTGTCTAATTCTTTCTAAGAGTCTTTCTCCCAGATTAGCCATCAGGATCCATTTAAACTAATGGGGCAATGGTTACTTTTCGGAAATGTTTGGACTCTAACTGTTACGATAACTGGTTGGTTTTTTTGGTGATGGTGACAGTAATGACATGGACAAAGTTACAGTGGTGGGAACTCGAGAGGAAGAAGCTAATGTTTCCTGTGTGCTATTTAGCTGTAGGTTTCTCTTCAGACCCTTAAAAAAATCAAATTTCATATTTTCCGGGGGGGGGGGTATTATAAAAGGAATTATGATAATTTTGCATTCATTCTAAAGTTCACTGCCTGACTCTGATGGAAAACCGTGAAGCCTGATTCTGCATTCACTGGCATGAGTGCAAACTGTAGTTCTGCTAAACACAATAGAGCCATAGCAGTTTACACCTTACGTAAGGCCAAGGAGGGTTTGCTTCAGATGCTTTAGCCTGTCATTTATACAGCATCTGTATTTATCTTATTTACCATCTTCTTTGAGAAGCCTTAGCATCTATTGCATTTAATTGTTTCCCTCTTGTGGGTTTAAATCTAGAGAAGCTTCAAAACCTGGGTGGCTATAATTGCCTTCCCCTGTGTAAAGGTGTGGCTATTAAATGAAGGCTGCTTTTCTTTAAAACTGGATGATATTGGCAGTACAACAGAGCACTCTTTCCAGTTTAAACTAAACCTAAGTTAAGAGTGACTCTTCTCTCCTGAGAGCTGGCTGGTGGTCAAAGTGTAGCGTTCTTAGTACCGAAACTCCAAAATAAAAAAGGCAAGTAGCCTCTTTCATGCCCCGTATATCTCAAAAAGCTTTTGAAATATAACAAATCAAGACACTGCTGCAATGAGTACATGAGAGGGGGTGGAGAGGAATCTTGTTCTTTTATCACATCTCAGGCTTACTGTAAGACAGTCATTGTATAGACACTGGAATTTCCTTTGCAGACTTTATAAGACAAATAGGTGGAAAATTACCCGTTGCATTGAAGGAATTGTGCCAATGAGCTGATCCATGTCATGTAATGTTGTTCCTCTCATGTAGCCATTGTCAACTGACACTGATGAACTTTGGCTTAATAAGCACCAGGGGCACAGGCTGAAGCTGCCTCCCTGCAGCGCTGTCTGACTCGTCACATTTCCCCCCGAATGTTAAACTTGTGGTAGAATCGAGACTCCTTATACCTTAGTTCTGTGACTCAGTCCCTTTCCTTTCTGGTTTTGATCCCTGTTATTTTCATAAAGCCCATTCTTGCAATACCTTGCCAATCCAATTTCTCAGGACGGCCTAGCAGCTGGAATATAAAACTTGTGGAACTTGCTCCAGACAACGACTTTATTCCAGTCACAGATCAAACTGGGAGGAGGGGGGAAGAAGCCAGCTGAGGGGATTGTTCAAAGAATTTGGTGCAAGTCCAATTCATGGTAGCAGTGCCCATAAGTAAACATCTGATGGGGACTCAGTGGCTTCTGTTCCGTGAATTGACAGCCTCAGTTCAGTCCTTAGTGAATAGGTATGGCTGTCACCAAGCCCACCAGCACTTTGTCCTTAATTGTCACCCCCTTTGGCAGTCGCAGCAGGACTGAATGGCTGCGGAGGATGAAACAGCCTCCTATCCCTAGGAGCCTTATCCCCTGGATGTGAAATGAAGCACACTGTCGAAAGAACCAGGAAAAATTAATTCTTCTAGTCATTGGCTTATTATTTCATATTGACACTTCAGACCTTCCCACAACACTCATTTCCCTATCAGTGTGAGAACGTGAAGGAAAACTGTAGACAAAGCCAAGCTGCAAGGTGTGGGGTTGAGAAGCATGGGGACTAGCCAAGAAGAACCCACTTTTCTGCCTGACAAATTAAAACATTACTCACACATTCAGCCTCTTGCACTTACTCCTTAGTCCTCCCCCATGAGGACTTTAATTGCCAGTAAAACCATAACAAGAAAATATTCAGAGGAAGTCCATTCATTGTTTATCATATAATTCTCTCCAACACAGCAAGATGCTCTTCAGCAACTAACCATTAAGAGATTAAGCCTCTTCTATGAATAAATTGTTTGGTGCACCTACAGCAATTTTTTCGACATTATTTTCACAGAATTAAGGAATCACGGACCCTGACAGCACATTAATTGTCCGTACCTGGCACGCTGGCAACATTCATGCTTTGGTGCTGCTCTGAACTGTTGACAAAATAACATTCAAAGGCAATCATTTGAGAATTGGGAATCTAGTCTTTAGATTGGTTAATACTAGAAATAGTTTCAAGTCTGCGCTACATTTGGACAAAGATGACCAGACACTTTACATACTTCTATTTTGCCAATCCTCCCTGAGTCAATCAAGCACATAGTGCTATTATTATTGTTACTTCATGGGTTGGGAGGGAACTGAGGTACGAAGAAGTTAAGTGATTTATCTAAGATGGTTCATAATCAGTGGCCTGTGGGTTGAATCCAGCCTGCCGAGCGATTGAGTCTAGTCCGTGGAGCTGCCATGATGGCAGCGACTCGGCAGCAGGGGGCACTGCAGGGGAGGGTAGAGGTGGGAGCAGGAGGCAGTGGCAGTGGCAGTGGCAGTGGTGGCAGCAGTAGCTGGATCGAATGTGACAGCCTTCAGGCCATAGCTCCATTACAGCAGCCCGCTACTCCTAAAAGGTTGCCAATTGGTTTAAAAGTATGTCCACACTGCAGTCACTGCTGTGCACTGCAGCTTGTGCCAACACACCCAAGCTAGCTTAAAACTATGTAGGCAGAAGGCAGGATAGAGTTGCAGTTTGTAGGCTGACTCAGAGATGCATAAGCTTTTGGTGAGCAAGAGCTATTTAGTCTACAAGGTGCAACTCTACCTTGTCTACACAGCTAACCACCTCTCTTTAAACCAGCGAGTCTGGTTACTGCTACCGGTATACCCATGACAATACAGGGCTCAGCACAGGCTAGCGCCCAAGTTTTATCCAGCTTTTCGGGAGACTTTTGAAGCCAGCTGTGTGCTTCATACTCCTCCTGTAGCACTAGCAGTGTCTGAGATAGTTAGTTTAACTATAGCATAGATATATCTACATGAGCTCTATCATATCAATGACTGTATGGTAGATATGCCCTCAGTTCATATGGTGAGTCAGTGGTACTGCCATGTAGGAACCCAGGAGTCCCCATCCGCAGCCTCTCTAAGTGGTGGTGATGATACTCATTAGCGTGGTATGAGACAGAGAGCCCTATTCTAAAAGCTGTTCCCAGGAGATTCAACTAATAAGTACCCATTAACATGCTCACTCTCTCCCCCAGGAGCTCTCTTCTCTCTTCTCCTTCATCATCCAACCTCTTTCCTTTCATGAAGGCTGATCAGGCTTGCTTTCCACCCTTGAAAGGATGTGTGGGGTAAAGAGGCAGGACGGGGGTAAGGGAGACTCTCTAGCTTGTCCCTGTGTTAGAGCTTCTCAGCACTTCTTTGCTTAGACTCCAGTCAAGATAACAGATGCCTGAATATAGGTAACCCAGGCTGCATTCCCTTTGTTGTCTTGAGGGACCTGGTTTTGAATTCTGTCTGTTCTTGAAAGCACAAGAAAAGAAAAACAAATGCGAAGGAATAATGCTGTATCAAATCGCATATGGGATTTGAGTCTCTGCAGCTTCTCCCCTCCCCTTCTCTTTCCAAAAGATTTTTAATCTAAAAATCATGAAAGCTGAGATCATCCCAAGGAAAGTTAGAATAAACACAACCAGAAAAGGCCTGCTCAGAAAAATGTCTCAGTCTCCTGCTGCTGTGCGATTGTAAATCCTTCCACCCGGCTTCAGCAGCTGGATAGGTATCAGTAAACCAAGCTGCTCAGCAGAACGAGACCATTGCACTTCCTTAGAAGCGTGTTGAGGGATCACGAGAAGTCAAATGGCAATAATGTCTTGCCGTGTGAGCAATCTGGGCAGCCTGTGTTCTTTTCATCTAACACAGAAAAAATACTGGGGTGCTTAATTGAGTTAAGGTCCTTGGTTACAAGGTGCAGGGCAAATGGGGAGGCATCCACTTTTGTGGTGTATGTATAAATAGTATTTGTGGGGGTGTTTGTGTGCATGCTCCATCAGCTCAAAAAGCACCAAACTCTACCACTTAAACTAAGAGTAATTCCATTAGCAAGTCATGATGGGAGGCTCTTACCATTTGTGAACACCCACTGCTAAGAGAGGACGCAATGCACTGAAGCAGCATGTTTCCAGTCCTAGTCCACTTATCTAGAAAAGCTCATCCCAAGATTTGGGGGTTCACAGGAGTACAGATCCCGCTGTGGCCCAACGTTCTTAATAAGCCTCTGAAAAGCAAAGGCCTCAGCTGTTTAAGCTAAAGCTGTATTTCTTTTAGCCAGGCATCTAGCCCCAGATTCTTGGTGTTGAAGGTTCTGGACTTCTTCTTCAGCACACTGATGACTTCTGTAGATACCCCTGACTTACCATCATCCTGGTTAACATTGTTTCATTATTACGTTGCTGATCTATTAGAGAACATACTTGTTTAAAGTTGCACGATGTTCGGTTATAACGTCGTTTGGCTACCACCTGCTAATAGGTCACTACTGTGACGTAATTGGATTTGCTTAACGTTGCATTTTTTAAGAACATAACTGTGACGTTAAGTGAGGAGTAACTGTACGTGTCCATGGAGGGGGTGGTTGTGCTTTGCACAGTGTGTGTGTGTGCTACCAGAAGGGAGTGACTGGTGGGTGCACCCATCCTCTAGTTGGGAAGATGCATGTGTCAGTTTTTAGAAGCTCTGAATAATGGGTCGGGATGAGAAATAGGATTTGAATTACACAGGGAAGCTTATTTCTGTTGCCCCTTCCCCCATGACATAATCCTAACTCTGCTGTGCAACTTTTGCATGAGGAAAGCTGGGCCACAGTGGAAAGAAAAGGACTTGGAGGATGTGTGTTTTTCTCCCTGAGGCCATTTGAAACTGGATTATACCTGCACAACAAGCCCTCTGCACTGTAGGATTTTCCTGTTGTGAAGGGTCCAAGGAGAGCTATGGAGAGAAGAGGGTCGCAGAGCAGGAGCCAGACAGGTCAAGAGGCTCCAGAGTCCACAGGACTTGTGTTCATATGATCTTGGTTCCTTGTGGATCCTTTTGAAGCTGGAGAGATGCAGATAGTTTGTTCAGTACCGGTGGCCATGAGAGAATGCTTTCAAGAACGTGCTGTGTAGGAAGCTCAAGGGATGGTCATGGCATCGGAGCTGCTTCCTGGTGGTTCTCTCTGTGGGAGGGAACATGATGAAGCACAGAGGCTACAATCTTCCAGATTACTGGCACTGACTCTGAGGTTGCTTCCCGCTATGAAACCAATCCTCTGCACCTACCAAACACATCTCAGCTTTTGGTCTTTCTCTCAATTCAGAAGACTGGCCTTAAAATTATGCTGGATGTTGATAATTGCTTAGACTCCAAGTGCTTCTCCTGCTATAAACTAGAACCACTGGCAGCAATTTTGGAAAAAAGGGAATGGGTTTACACACAGGCACACAACACGCATATTAGGATTCTCAGCTTATGGTTTAGCTCCCGTGGCCTGCTATTTGTGCGTTTGCTCGTCAGCACTTTGTAGTCAGAAGGGGAAGGTTGTTATTGCCTATGGTAGTTCCCAAAAGATGGATTTTAATCACCTATTATGTCATCATCCTGTGTATGTGATAAGTAGCATCTATAATGTCTGCTATACCATATGCCCACTTAAAAAATTGATGTCTCTTGCTCTCAGTATTTTTTGTAGGTGGGTGTGTTTTGAATATGTATTTAAAAATCAGTGCCTTATGCCTCACTGTCTGAGAATGGGAGAGGAAGATAGAGAGCTGCCAGTGAGGAAATAGTGTCTGAAAGCTAGAAGAATGGAAACAGTGAGAAGCCAGGCACATTTTAGAGAGGTGTAATGAGGAAAACAAAATCCTGTTGAAAATTCAGAAGGACTTGAGAATTTTGGAACAGAGCATGGAAAGTAACCCCTGTACTTCAGTACGTAGAAATTATTTTTGTACTCCGTTTCAAATTCTCTATGGATCATGCAGTACCCATAGTAGATTATTACCCTTGAGCATTTTGAACAACTTTTACTGGATGGGGTGTAACACTGGCACTTTCAACATACCAAGTGGTCTGGTTCAGAGATCAAAATATTCCAGGAAATGGTGTAACTGCATATTTAAAGAATAATAAAGGCTCAATGAATCTTTCAGTAGCATTATTAGAGGTCCAGAGCAGTAAGTAAATACCCACTGCAACCAAAACTGCTCAGTGATTTAAATGGGTTACACCAGAGATGATCATGACTTCTTGCAGCTAAGTTAACTATTGCAGAACACTGTAAGTCCCTTTATTACCTCAGTGGTTTGCAAAGATCTGGCTTGAAGACAGTCACTTTGCTATAGAATAAAAACGTGTTATTCTTTGTGTATGGAATTCATTTACTTTGTAGACTAAAGAGAAAGCTTATGCTGTTTGAACCCTCTTCATCTGATGTGAAGTGTGGTATGAGGAGGCGACATTTTATTGGTAGCACACGGAAACCTATTGTTTGACCTTACTCAAGCTCTCAGATATGTGCATATTGAAAAACCTTGAGAAAAGTTTATAACAGGGAATGTCGGCATGCTTTGTACTATTTGATGGCTCTCCTTCCTTTGCTGTGCAAATAAAATAAAACAAAAAATGGTGGCAAATGCTGGAGACTAAATGGGATTTTAGTTCTGGAACTAAGTTTCATAACAGTTATGGAATTCCAGGCATCCAGCAACATACTTTGAAGGCTAGATTATAAAATATTGTCTGCTCTCTTCATTCTCCTAATTCATTTCAGTTTACTTGTAAGGTACTGTTTGTATGATGCAGACAGTGAACGCTAACTCTTCTGCTACCATTTAAGAAAAATGGGATGAACAGCTTCTGATTACAGCTTTAAAGGGCCGTGGCCAGATATACAGAGGCATTTAAATGCCTAAAGCAGTGGGTCTCAATCATTTTAGATCCCCAGCACCCCTTGTTAGACTCAGGAGACCCCTTGGAAAACGCCAGCTCTTAGCTTTCGCTCTGTTTTTTCCTAGGAAATGTAATAAAGCAATTCTTCTCTTACAAAGATGTCAGAAAGACCAAAACAGGTCAGAATGTTTTTAACACTATGGATTCCTATTTGAAATAACTTAATTTATCTTGTGAATAGTGTATATACCTAACAGTGCTGTGACACTCTGGTTGAGAATCATTGGCCTAAAAATGCTGAGAGATACCCGCTGGGTTTCTCAAGTAATTGGATGTTTTACCTTCTTAGGCACTTCTAAGGATACCTATCCGTGGACAGATCTCAAATTTTGAAAAGGAGGGTGCAGATGGTGAGGTGCAGCATTACATATAAAACAACACATATTTTTCTCCAGTTAAAGATAAACATGAAGCATAATAATATGCTTGGCACCTTAGGCTGTATTATTCAGTTTAAGATTGAAGCAAAAACAAATATAACTTAATTGGAATGAGTTAAAAACAATCTTTAGGGATGTGCTATAGGAGCCCCATTATCAGGGGAAGCTAACAGACACCAGAATGGCAGAAAAAGGGATAGCTTTGTTGGTGGAACATCAAGACCATTAAGAAGAGCAGAGGGTCTTTAACACCTGTGGAATGAAGATTTTACATGGTATTGGGTAGATTATAATGAGCCATGAAGTCAGTTGACTTCCTTAGCACACTGCCTGATGCGAAAAGTCGCTGTTGCTGCAAGGCATTTTAAACTCAACTTTGGGTGGAGCGGGAATCAAAGGGGGCTGCAAGTGCACCAGTGTACCTCCCCCTGCTCCATCTCCATCTGCACCCTTGTATAACTTCAGGTACTTAAATACCTCTGAAAATCTGGCACTTTACCTAGCTTTTTAATTAGCTTGAACTCCAGGAAAATTTGAGACTGAAATCTGTTCTTTTACTGAAACATTTTTATCTTAATTGTAATTCTTGGGTTTTCTGATGACAGCAGGGATACAGCTAGTATTAGTACAACAAAAATAGTTTTGATGTATTTTTTCTTGAGTTGGATGGCTCCTTCTGCTTTTATGACAGTCTATATTAGGTATAATTTTATTGACATTACTAATCAGTTTAGACTGAGGTACACTGATGCCAGATCAGAACTGGGAACATAAATGATTACGCAGACTTTCCTAACAGATGTAAAAATTCAGATGGATTTGGACAAAGACTGTCATGTTTCTAGGAAACTGTGTCTCTAAGACATGCAAGGAAGTATGAGGGCTCTTGGAAAAGGTATGAAGTGTATAGATCATACATCTTTTATTTCTGAATAATGCTTAAGATATAAGGCCTTAAAAGTTAGCTCCTCGGCTATTTATTTTCCTTTGAGACAGCCACTAATTTGGTTATGCTCGCTGTCCATAACTGCTGTTACTGAGGCAGTGTTTGCTTTTGCTCTGTCCGTTTCTTATTGTTCTGACTTAAGAACAGATATTTGCCAAAATAAATGTATGCGAGTGATAAAAGCCAAGAGGAATGTCTGTTTGACCACAGGAAATTTCCTGTGCAGGAAGAGATCTTGGGAACTTCCTTTGAAGGGGTGCATTCTGGGACTGTTGGCAGGATTCCCTTTACCACAGCTGCAATTAACCAGAAAAGGTTAGAAAACAGTCAGCATCAAACTTTTGCAGTCACCAAGCTCAAGAAAGGAGTCTGAACAATGTACTTTTTAGAAAGAACTGCACAAACAAACATAAATCAAGGTTGTGGCTTTGCAGACAAATACACACACAAGCAGGAATTGAGCAAGTGAAAAAGGTGCATCGTTATTGCCGGGAAAGTAGAAGGCGGCCCTGCAGGTCTCAGATCTCCCTCCGGCTGTGCTCCTGTAGTTTTGCTTTACTCCTGCCAAATAAGGGACTGGATCCCAGCTAGAATGGCTCTGGTTGAAAAGACTGGTTCTGGGATGTGATCATATGGGAAAAAGATCC
>JAGPOW010001296.1:15904267-15989486 GCA_030014935.1 Caiman crocodilus | reverse complement strand
ATTCCCCTGAAACCACATATGCTCCTATATCCTGGTACTCCCCTATAGGCCAGTCAGCTTTGACAAAATGGGTATTTTTCCCTTCTAGTGTTGAAACTAGAGAGCTATCAGCTTACATATTGAAGTGTTCCTTGTTGATACTATTTCTTCCCCACCACGTGGCTTCCTACAGCGAACTTTCATCTCAAGAGCCCATGTGCCATATCCTGTGATATATCGTCTGATTTCATTAAGGTCAGAGTGAGTCTGACATGGAGCATCTTCTGCATTTCCACCACCTTGCTGATGGGCATGATTCTTCTCAACTCTGTGGTGTGACAGCATCCTGGGAGACAAAATGGAAGATAGCATCTGGGAAATTCAGTGATTGGAGATGGAGAGTTTAGCTGGACTAAGGGACTGAGATCAAACATGGTGCAAAAGCGTAAGTGATTGTAGCCTAGTGAGAAGGGTAGAAGGTAGTTTACAAGAGAGAGGGAAGGAACAGCCACAGGCCGACGGGAGACAAGGGCAGACAAGGGAGGCATGGGAATGACTCTACTGGAGAGCATAAGAACCAGTCTGGTTTTCATAATAGCATGCACAGGGCAGAATCAGATCCTAAGTGAGATAAATGAGACCATAGTTCAGTGGTCTCCAACCTTTTTAAGTAGGAGATCACCTTTGGCATTTAAAAGCAACCCAAGATCTACCGTGCACCACTGCCACCTCCCACACCCTTAGCAGGTAAGTCTGTGGGGAGGGAGGGGTGTGGCAGATCGAGGCAAAGGGAGAAAAAAACAATTGTTTGGGGGCACGCGTCCCCAGCAGGTAAGTCCTACCCAGCCAGGGCCTCACTCGGCTTACCCTTGCTCCTGCCTCTGCAGCACTGTCCCTCATTGTGGGGGCCTCGATCTAGCTACTGTCCCTTCCCTCCCCCATGGACTGAGCTATGGGCTGGGGCACGCACATGCATGCACGCAGGCCCCAGCCTCAGATGGACTCCAAGAGGCTCCGAGATTTACCGGTGGGTTAAGATCCACTGGTTGTGACCACCGACATAGATGGATATGGAGGCTGAGACAAAAACACCTACAGCAGCGTGCTAACTCGCACCCATTGAAAATGTAACCTAGAATATACTTAGCATGTGATTTTCAAAGGAGCCAAAGGGAAATTTTGAGGTGCTCAAATTTCTTATCACAGGATGGCACAAGACGTAGCAGTGCAAACTTGACAAGGAGCACCATGTCAATATGTCCCATCCCTGACTGCATCTCCAGTGGGAAGACAGTAGACTCTTCTTGATGCTTCCTCAATTTTTGGCCTTACTAGGGGAAGTGCCAGAAGGGATAGTTAGGGCTTCTTTGTGCTGTGTTCACCTATGTATTAGAAATTGGACTAAAGCAATCAGCTCTTTTCAGAGAGAGACGCTTCAGATTATAGCAGTTTTTGACTGCTGTAGAAGGAAAGGTTTTTAACTACAGTCGCCAGCTTTCCGAGGCGCACGGCACCTGGAACCATTGTACAGAGACGTTCTTTAAGCAGAGTTCTGATCCTCCGAGCTTAAATGTTTGCCGGAGCTGCTGCAGCTTCTCTCTCTTTCTCTCGCTCTTTTTTCTTTTTTTGTACCAAGGACTCTTTGTTTGCTTAGTAAGAGCTTCCCCACAGGAAATTTCCTGTGATGGAAAACTCTGGGGAAACTTCCTGTCAGACAAGATGCTGCCGGGGGCAGATAACAGAGTCGCTCAAGCCCACAAACCACAGCCGCTGAAGAGGCGTTGTCACCTGGTGCTTTCTTTAAGCGTAGGATGGAAGGCAGGAAGAGCAACCACCTTCCTGCATGCTCTGAGTGTCCGGATAGTGGAGTTGCTTGCTGGAAGCTGGTGACTGCAGCTAGCACCACAGGTTAACTGTGCTGCCTGCGAATTTTTTTGAAAAACATGCCATCATTTGAGTTGCAGTGGGTACTCCTTGTAGGTTTACCTAAGTCAGCCTTTCTTCACCCCTAAGGTGAAGCATTTGGCTGCACCCAAGGCTGAGAAGCGAAGAAGGTTCTTGGGCTCAAAGTGAGCAAGGGGAGTCTAAGTTGTTGTTTGCTGCATTCCCCCCCCTGGAAAAAATTGCACGTTATTGGAACTTTGCCTATCCCTGGAGCTGTAGCATAAGACCCCTTCTCTTACTAAGAAGGACCTTCCTGGAGATGAAAAGGTGGGAGAGGAAGGGCTGCATGTGGTTAAGACAATGTACTGGAATGCACGAGATCGACATTCAGTTCTTTGCTTGGACATAAGTGTCCCTGGTGACCTTGGGGAAGTTACATCTGAGACCATTCCTCTTCTCTAAAATGAGGGTGATAATATTTCTTTTCTCCCACCCTCTGTCTCCCTGCCTTGTCTACCTAGATCAAGAGCAAGCAAAATACGGCCCACAGGTCAAGTGAGGCCCTCCAGGCCATTCTCTCTGGCCCGTGGGACCCTTCTAAAATTTAGACAATTATTACCTGCCGGTGGCTGCCTGTTTGAAAACCAACAAGGAGCCAGTAGCATGAGCCACCAGCTCAGCAGCAAGCGACTTGGGCTCTGGTTGTGATGCAACCAAGCCAGTGCCAACCTGACCCACTCTGCCCCCCTCAGAGCCAGCCAGCCCAGCCCGACCCCTCCCGGCAGCATGCAGTTTCCCACTGCATGGCTGGGACCCACACGGCGTGGCACAGAGCGGACAGGGTGGGCTGGACCGGGCTGGCGCCCTGCTGTGCCTTATGGATCCTGACCAGGCAGTGAGGAGCCATGTGCTGCCAGGAGGGGGTGGGACAGGCCTGGCTGGCTCTATGCTGCACCGTATGAGTCCCAGCCTTGCAGCCAAGAATTGCACACTGCAGCTGGAATGGGACAGGCAGGACTGGCTCACCACCTCCCACCATACGTGCGACACATACCCACACCCTCCCACAGCCCCCACACAAGCTCCCACCCACCCACCATAACCTGGCACCCCCACACACTCCCATAGCCCCATACACACTCCCACCCCCCCACCTACAATGCCCATCCTCCCACACCCCCCACCCCAACCACATACTCTACACCCTTCACCCTCCTCCACACTCCCCACCCACCTTTCCCACACACATACCCACCATACCCTAACACCCAATCCCCAAGCACACAGCCCCCACATACACCCCCTTATCCTCCCACACACTGTATATAAGAGTAAGAGTGTATTTTGAGCTATTATGCAATCGTCTCTAGATACATTATGCAAACACACACAAGTCAAGACAGTTTTTTAAAAATTAAATTAAATTAAGTTATAGTAGACATTGCATTTTTTTAGTAGTATATGATTTGGGTTTTTTCCAGTTTCAAGATGATACCTCTCCACCCCCCTTCCCAGGAGTACTTCTGGGGCAAGGGAAGGGACTTCTGATGGCAAAGGTCAGGGGTTAGGGTCAGGATTTCTGGTCCCAAGATGGTGACCAGGGGTGGGTCACCTGTCAAGGGGCAGGACTACCCTTTTGGCCCTCGACAGCTCACCAAAACTCGTTAAGCAGCCCTCCAGCTGAAATAATTGCCCACCCCTGACCTAGATTGAAAGCTAGTTACATCAGGGACTGGTGCGTACCCTGCGTACATATATGTGTATTATATAGGGCAGTTAACATCAACTATTATTAAGGCTTCCCACGATGTTATCCCCCTCCCATGATAAGATCTTTTAGTTGTTTGCATCTTTGCCAATCTTTATGTGTTTGTGCTTGCATTATGTATGGACATGCATTTGCCTCAGGATCATAATGATGATTGTTATATTAATCATGGTGTTATTTTTATTGTTGTTGCTATTGCTATTATTTAATATCAGACAAAATAGTGAAGCTGTTTCTGAGAACAAGCTTAGAGAAAAATACATTTCTTTACCCATGTTAAAAAAAGTTAACATCATTTTCTTTTAAAACTTTTATTGCCCAAAAGCTCTGAAACAGGGACTTGAACATTTGGAAGGGCTGTGGCCTTTGTGTCACAAATGTACCTTTTACCATTATCATGAAAATCCATTCAAGGCTGGTTGAAACCTCATCATTTGCACATGCTCAGTGGAGACTTTGGGGCATTTGGCAGTCAAATTCCCCAAGTCGTCCATCAGCATGGGACATTTTCCAGCTCAGGGCTGACTAAGAAGTTCCCTGCAGTTCAGCTAGATTTGTGCTGGGCCAGCAGAATAGAAAACACACCTATACTCATGGCTCCATTTGGCAAGTGTGCCTCTCCTTTCTGTTGTGAGGAAAACAGCAGCTCTCTGGCCAACAGAAGGTTTTTGCCTCCCAGCAACTGTTAGAAAACTTGTGTAGACTCACTTACTCCATAACATAGCTAGGGAGGGGTAAGAGGGGCAACAGCCCTGGGTGGCAACTATGAAGGGGCACCAGATTGCCCTCCTGAGAATCTTTGCTATGGCACAGGCAGCCCTGTGCTACCCAGCCATAGGCGCTGGCCAGGGGCAGACCTGAACTCAACATTATGTCTGAAGGACAGAGGGCCAGTGGGATGAGCAGAATGGGGCTCCCCACATAAGGCATCTTTGCCACAGGAGACCAAGCCCTGTACCCGGTAGCATATCTCTAGGGGGAGCTGGGAACAGTGCACCAGGGGCAGCCCATTAATGAGTCTGCACCATGGGACTGCTGTCCATGGGCGGATCTAGGATTTTGAAATGGAGGGTGCAGATGGTGGGGTGCATCATCACATATAATGCAACACACATATTTCTCCAGTTGAAAGAAACCTCGAAGCTTTACTGAAAGCTAAAATTTAAGCTAAAACAAATATAACTTTTTTGGACTGCATATTAATTTGTTTTACCATCTATTGTGTATAAAAACACAAGAAACTAGGCAAAAATATTCTAAATATATTGTCTCATTAGTCCTTGTAGTCATTAGTATGATTAATTGAGACCATTAAAGAAGAGAGAGGGTCATTAACACCTATGGAATGAAGGGTTTTGAAGGGATCAGGTGGATTATAATGAGTCACAACGTCAAGTGACTCCCTCATTGCTGCCTGGATAGAAATGCTGCTGCCACTGCCAGGCAGTTGGTTTTAAACTTTGCATGGAGCAGAAGTCAAAGGAAGGGTGCAGCTGCCCCACTAGATCTGCCCCAGCTGCTGCTGTGTAGAGATTGTACGTTGTGCCTTGCTAGCACAGCTCATAAAGTGGTGCTATCCCTCTGACAGCAGCCTGGTGTTGACAAGGCCTAGGCCTATAAGTAGGGCACTGCCTGTCTTGCATTTTATGATCCCCCTGATGAGCCTGGATAGTTGAAAGAGGAACTTGCCTGATTCAAATGCATAGAGGACAAAAGCTGGTGGTATACGGGACATTACCTGTAGGGTTAATGGGAGCAGATTGAGTCAAGGAATCTCAGGGGGGACTGGGGCTGGAGGCTGGCAAGGTGGGAAAGGAAGGAAAGTGGTCACTGTAGGGTGGAGACTCGGCAAAGAGGTTAGGATGATAACAGAGCAAGGAAGACAGTTCTGATGAACCAGGCTGTGGGGAAGGAAAGAAAGTGGGACTGGCTGAGTAAAAGAAACTAGGACAAGGAGATGCTGGGGATGGGAAGTGAGGTTGAATGGAGGTCAGTGAGGAAGGAAGAGAGATCAAGTGAGGAGGCAAAGGAAAAAGTAACTGGGACTACCTGGGCAAGGAGCCAGGGCCTGGAATAAGAGGCCAGAAGAATGATGTCTGGATCTGTCTAGGTGAGAGAACTAGGGTTAGGAAGGAGACCTGATGGGGGGATAGAATGGCAGGAGAGGTTGTATTGGAGAGTACATGCAGGCTGGAGAATGCTCTCCTCCAGAACCTGGGACTGAATCCACAGTTCCTCTCGCTCTTCCATCATTGTCCGCAAATATCCGTAAAACCCACTTGCAAACTGTCCCATCCTGTATGAGTGCTGGACCATGTAGAGGATGGCACCATTCTCTTGTTATTGGCTGCTCCAGTAGCTCAAGTGGCAGAGGTCTGTGGGTTGGATCTGAATGTTTCAACTTTGATGATGATCCAATATTGGTTTCAGCATAATGTCTTATGATAAAATGTCTGCTTTCCATTAAAAAAAAAACCATAGGAAATTACGCAAAAAACCTTCTGTTTACAAATTAGTCCAGGTTACAACATGTACTGATAGTTAGGAAGTACCAGAATTAATGTTGTCTGTCTACATGGATTATGATATTAACTGCACGCTCACAGACTCTCGTTAGCATGGAACTTCTGCATATATACACACAAAGCCTAGCAAAATGGGGACATGTGTGGATACACAGATACAATTACTAACTACTAATAAAGGGGAAAAGAGAGAAATATATAGAGTCAATTGAGGGGATTGATACACAAGGAAATTCCGATCTAATCTATAAGGATCCTTGGCATTTTTATTGATATCCACACCAAAGATGTTCTTTCAGCTCAAGAATCAGGAAGCATCTGAAGCAGAGGAAGTGTCCATGTTAATATTCGTTTTAATACGTCCGAGGTGTCACAATTTACACAAGTCCATCCAGCATTTTCAGGATTGTTAAAAAGGCTTGAATTCATCTGTGGCTCCAGGACATTAGTAAGTCCAAATCTAAATTTCCACAGCACGACACTTTTACTTCACATATTGCTGTAGTGTTACAATGTGAATATCTGATATAGCAGACTTGATCCAGCTCACCCTGAAATCTTTTGAATCTAATGAGAACTGGATTGGACCCAAGGTGAAACAATGATGCTATTATTTTGACCTTCCTGAAGAGTTAGGCATACTATTTTATAAGTTTAGTTAAGCAGGGGATTTAAATGCCTTTAACAACCCTTTGTTCATTCTGGGAGAGGGAAAAATTATATTAAAACCTTTTTGCAGGCGGGTAAATCTGCTGAGAGAAATGACCTTACCAGGATCAAAGAACATGTCAGGGGCATGGTCTGGAACTAAATCCAAGCCTTCTCTTACCCAGTCTCTTACTGTAATCGCTGGTCTGCCTTGCTCATCTAGAGTGGCAGTCTGATAAACAGATGTGCTTGCCAAATGGGTAGCTAGTCATCAGGGCTGGGGTTTCAAAAGCAGCCAGACACGATACCACACCTGCCACAAGCTGCTGGGCTTAGGTGGACCATTGTCCTCTCTCATAGTTTGAAAGGCTGGAGTTTGGAATCGGGTCTTGGAGTTCCAGGCCAGTTTCCCAGCAGCGAGACAGACCTTGTCTTTGAAGTAACTTAGGCACACTTTCCATTGTTTACATGAGAAAGTCATATTTGGAAAGTATTTACTGTATTTTTAGCTGTCTGCAATGTAATTCAGCAGATGGAAAAACAAGGAGAAGAGCCAGCTTGCTTGAGACCACCAATAAGTTCCCAGCATGCCAGAGCTTGAGAACTGGTCAACTAAGCTATAATAGAGGCAAATAGAAAAGGCTTATTAACATCTGCACTTGCCAGCAAATTGAAAATGCATATTATAGATATTTGCCCACTCCTCATTTGCATTCTTTAAGGACCTGATCCAAACTTTGCTTAAGCAAAGGAGCTTTTCTGTGAGCCCCTAAGAATATAGGACTGGAGGGGCCCCCTAAATCATCCAGTTGTATGACATCATCACGCCCCTGGGAAACAGGCATCACACCATAAAATCCCTTACATAAACATACCAAGATCCATTTGAACAATTAGGGGTTTTTGCTATCCCTACTAACTCTATTGAGAGGCTGTTTCAGATGCTCGTTGTCCTGATAGTTGGAAACCTTCTCATATCTAGCCTAGATTTACTCATGACCCATTTATACCCCTTGGTTCTTGTGCCAGTGTGGGCTTTGGGTTGGAACTTCAGTATATTGTAAGATTTTCAAGGAAAAGACTTGCCTATATTTGTGTGCAAAGTTCGGGTAATGCTATCTAAATAATCCATGTGCTATTAATGCATAACAATAAATGCTAGTGCGTATTGCCCTGGAGTTTATTACTCCCGGGCATGCCATTTGAATATGTGCTTGGGACCACAGCATGTTGAGCCAGGTCGGAGCAGCCCTGCCTGGCAGGGGGCCTGAGGTGGTCAACCTACCAGCCTGGGGCTGCTCCAACTTGGCTTAGTGCACTGTGAAGGAGCTTGCTGGGGCACAACGGTGCTCCAGTGTGGGGCTGGCCGGCAAGCGGTCCCCACACCGAAGCACCTCCTGCCCCAGTCTGCCAGGTGGGGCCAACGCATGCACTGTTGTATACAAAACACTCTGCATCAGGTTAGTATTAGAGAAGGTTAGTAGATTGCAGAAAACAAACTCCAGAGCAGGTTAGTACTTGTTAGTAAATACTAACCTGCTCTGGAGTTTGTTCTCTGCAATCTAATAGGGCTGCATGTGTAGACATAGAGACATTTACTGTGGAGCGAATTAGGCAGCTCCACAGTAAATGTCTTGTGTAGACCCACCCACTGTAACCTAGAGAACATCACACAAATATGCTGAAAAGAAATCCAGGATACATGTTATCATTTATTTTGAAAAATGTTATTTGGTTTTAATTATTTATAGTAACACTTCATTATGCACTATTAAGTGTCCTGTGGTATAGTGTGTAAATGTAATGAAGACTTGGGAAGATTAGAGTTCACTACAGCATTAGCTATTAAGTATTTTCAGATGAGGAAGATGAGACTGCCAGGGGCAGTAAGAATTATCACATTGGAAGATGAATGATGTGAAAATTAGCACTGATAAACTGTAAATAAAAATGTTCACATTCAGTGCTGAAGTCGGCTTGGTAGCAAAATGTGATGGATTTTTTTCAATTGTTTTTTTTTAAAACCCCAAACCAGCCATTTCTGAAGATGAAACATTTTGTAAAAACATTGTCAATCCCGTAGAAATCTTCCAATTTGTTTAAAGAATTTTCTGACATTAAAAGCGTTTGCTTTCACCATTTTTGTTGAAAGTATTCCCAATGGGGTTTGAAACAATGTTCACTCCTCCTCTGCTGCCCCGCCCCACAAAAAAGAAACAGGCTCTTATTGCCAGCATTTTAAAAATTTTCATTAACATATTCAATAAAAATGTTGGGGTTAAAATAATGAAAACCTGTTCCATGTGAATATGTTAAATTGAAAACACTATAGAAATGTTGCTATTTTTTTGTACAGCTGGATTTGTATTTTTAGCCTAGCTCTTTTTGGTAGTCTTTTCTCTCTTCTGAATCTCCTGGCCTCTTTCTCACTAACCTACATTCTAAAAATAAGGAGCCTTCCTTTCCTGAATAAGATCCATGACGTTTCCAAACCAGCTAGTTCAATGTATTTTGTCACTTCTGGAAGTATAGTTTCATGGGTTAGGAATTGTCCTGCATTAGGTCCCTGAGTACTACAGCAATCTAATTGTTTAAGAATAATAATAATACTAGGATAGAGATATTAAAGATTATGTGGATGAAGATGATTTCTGTAGGGGTGGCACCTTGTGGGCTTTTATTGCTGTGTTAACCATTGTATCCAGAAAAAAACTGTGTTCTGTCCATCTCTGAAAACAAGTCAAGAATCCCACTTGTATAGACATTTTCCACTTTTAACCTGGTAGAAACTTTGGATGAGGGATTTGTATTTTAGGGTTAGATGTATCATAATCTCAGCGTAATCAGCTCCAGAACAAAACATCTAGGCTTGAAGAGACACATCTAGGTTAAAAAATGTGTATTTAAAAATTCCCAACAACAGAAGGATACTGTGTTCATGTATTTTTGTTTGTGGGTATTTACCCTCCTGTGGAGCTCAGCTAAAATTAATGAAGTGTAGGTACCCTAGCTGGGCTGTTGACTCGATAAGTGGTGCAAGGTTAATCTGTGGGCCAGATATGTGTGCTAGATTAGGCCCCTGGTCCTGGCCCTGGTCCTGCATGCCAGATTGAGTTCCCAGCTTTGCCTGCTAGATCACACTAGATCAGGTCAACCATGCCAGCCCCAGGCCCAGCCCCAGCCCTGTACATACTGGATCAGGCCCACTGGTCCATCCCTGGCCCCATGTGCACCAGATTGGGCACACTGACCCAACCCTGTGTGTGACCCCATGTGGTGTACAAGGCTGTTATCTGGCCATTGGGCTTGGAAATTTGACAGCCTCTAGAATGGTGGTAGTGTTAATTGCCACTGTACCCAATTTCCTGACCTGTAGAGAGCTTCACAGGCCAGATGACATGCCTCTGCCGGCCAGCACTGCTCTACCTGATAATGTCAAACTATTAACATTGAGGAATTTAAAAGTTCTAACAGCCATCTACTCTTAGATATATTTTGCATTTTGTGGTTTTATCCACTTGACAATGGAAACAGGAGTGTCGCTTTCACTTTACATTACCGGTTTTTTTCTCCAAACCTTCCTCAGAGGCATTGGATGTTGGCTACAGCCAAACCTGGGGATTTTGACTGGGGCATGCCAGTGCTCCTGCTCAAGGTTCCTGGCTAGAGGGTCTTGCCCCTCCACTCAAAGTCAGACCAATCGTCAAATTTGGGGTTAGGAAGGAGTTTTACCCCATGGTTATGTTGGTACTGTTTCTGTGTGGGGGAAGGGTTTCCTTCCTCTGTATGACCCGCTACCTGGGATTTCTTGAGCATATATTAACAACATTTTACAGAAGCGGGATGTTGGCTGCTGTGGTGCCCCGCTGTTACCTGTGGTAGGTGAGGGTATTGTATCTTGTGTTAAGGTTGATGGTAATTTTACTAGGAGGTTAAACTATAGATTTGTGTGGGAAGGGTTGGATAGGGATGATCCTGCGTCAGGCGAGGGATTAGACTAGATGGCCTCTGGAGTCTAGTCCTACCTCCCAGAACAACCACATCTTCTCCACTTTAGGATGGGCAGACTTTAACAAGGATTCCTAAGGGCCCAAGACAAGACCATTTTTGACCCTATTAAAATGGTTCTATTAATAGTTAGTTTTCCTAAACTCACTTGAAAAAAGCAAGAAACAAAGATTTTTCTTAGTACTCACTGGACTGGTTTCTTAATGAATAATCGGGTTACCTCTTGGCTCTTTCCTGAAAGGTGAATGAACATGTAAGTGATTGAGTGGACACTGGGATTAGTTGCAGATAAAGTTTTTTTCCTGGGCTTCTTTATGGGCACGGAAAAATATATGGGCTGTGATGAATGGGAGAGAGAGAAGAAAGGAATCTAGCTGGGGAAAATGTATGCAAAGCCACTTGGGTAGAGTTATGTAAATGACCTTATCAGTATAACCAAAAGGTTTCTGTGTTGTGCCTGCCAATTGGGAAAGAGTGATTAGGTTCATCCTCCTCTTCTTGGGCTCACTGGCATGACACAGGCGTGTAGCCTGTGATGTTGGCAACCAAACCGTGAAAGCAGATTAAAAATCATCTTCTCTTTTGTGGCCTGTTAAGAGGTTGGCTGCAGCGTTAAATGAATCCTGAATAGGCTGAACACCCTGAAGGTCCTCCCACTACATGGTGCTGGCCTTAGCTCCCCTGAGCCAAGGGAACATCGGTGCTTTTAATTAGTTGGTATCTGAAAAAGAAGAAGATAAAAGGTCTCATTGTGTATTGGCTATTTACCTGCTCCGTAGTTTGGCATTTTTGTTTCAGGCAAATTCCAAAAGGCAAGGTAAAGCCCATTCCAATTAAACCATTGAGTGTAGGGTGGCTTTTAACTCCAGACCAAAGCAGACCTAGGTTTCCCTGAAAAGGCTTCCAATCTCTCTATGCACGTATCACTACTTTTCTGGTTTCCATCTTCATTGCTATCAGTATTTTCATGGAGATAGGATCTTCTTTTTTTATAAACCACAGCCACTGGTCAGGGGAGGGAGGGGGATAAATCTGAAATGTTCTGGTATTAAACACTTTCTTTTCGCTCCTTGTTTTTTTTCCCCCATCAAAGCTGATTACATCAAGGTATTTATGGGCAGACAAAAGACTTCTCTTGCCGAATCAGCCGCCTCCTCCTCCTCCTACTTGATTCCGTCAGCAGATTTGCAAAAGCATGACTCTGACAGCACGAAATGAATAAGGGTTAGGCTGATCATACAAAAGACATGTCCTCTTTACACAGTGCGTGCACACACACCTCAGTGCTTGTGGGGGAAGGGGAGGGAAATTCAGAAAAACCTTCCAAGTGAGGCAGCAACAAAACAATGGGTTGTTTGAAGATGGTCACGGTGGCATTCTTGAGAGTTAACGTGCTCCTACTCTGACAAATAAAGTCCCATTTTTTAGCATATGAGTTGACATGCTGAATCAGACATGGTACTGTGCTGTCTCCCTTACAGAGCCCAGTACTAGCTGCTTCACAGGGGAATGCAAGAAACCCTTGTGTAGATACTTATGGAATAAGCAGTCTGTACTGGAGACGCTTATGTAATAACCAGTCTTTAGAGAAACTTTCTTCCTAACTTTCATTATTTTGAGTCTAGCTTGTGTCCTGAAGATTTCAGGGTTATATCTTTTCTTTCCTCTATCTGGCACCCGTTTCTTTGGAAAGTACATCTAATGTCACAATCTGGGGATGCACGTTGGTGTGTGTATATACCATGCCTAAATCCATATGCTCCATGTCTGTTGCTTACCAGAGCTGTAGTAGAGCTTGATTTTTGTAGCTAAATTTTTGACATGTCAAAGCCCTTTCCTGCTCCCTCCCAGCTTTTTCTAATGATACTTTGGAACTCACTCCTTTCAGACTGACAGCATCATACAGAAATACAGATTTGGGCCTGCTGTAGCGTGAAGCCTTTCAGCCCGTGTTGCTTGAAAGAAACTCACCTTCATAAGCAAAGTTTACCCAGGTCACCTTCTCATTTACAAGGTCTTTACAAAAAGTGCATAGGTTTGAGCCTGTCACAGGTTCCTTTGCACTGATTTTTTTGTACACCGGTGCACTGGCATGTTAACATAGCTGTCAGTATGTAGAGCCTGAAATAGGGCATGAAGGGCACAGTGAGGGCAGCATGAGAAGCAGGGCCAAGGGGATATCTTTTTCTCAAAATGTAGTTCAGCATCCTTTCTTTTGTCCTCTCCTTGCCCCATCTATTATTTCTGCCCTCTCTTCTTTCATCTTCCTCTTCCTCTTCCCTCTCTCTCTCCTTTGGACTGTAATGAGAGTGAGTGGACTGGTCATCTCCACTGAAATCAGAATTTGACATTGTGTTCATCCTTTTTTCCCCTATGCTTTTCCACTTTCTTCACTGAACATGCTCATTTCCTCTCATTTTGGCACTGAGGAGCTTTTCAGAAAGTTGCTCTTTGCTGGCAATTACCTATGACAAAGGCGGTTTGCCAGGAGCGCTCAACTTGTGCCATTGCTGAAGGAGCTAAACTGGACACAGGGCAGAGTGACAGTGAGACAGGGATGTCCAGGCATGTGCTAGACTGGTGAACAGAGGTGAGCCTCTGTTATTTTCCTGAGTAGCGACATGATTGTGGAGTCCTGCGGGCAGACTGGGAGGTGACCCATTAAACATAAAAATCCTAAATGGCGCCTTGTTTGATTCGATCATTGGTGTGTACAGCGTTGAGTGAGATTGTTCAGGATTGGATTGGGGCGCGCTCTACACAAATTGTCACCAATCCATTTATGGAGAAGAAACATTTTAACTAATTTTAAATTGTTTTCTCTGGACATTTCAGCCAGCTGTAGCAGCCTAGCTGCAGTCATGTCTAATAAAACTCCTTACGGTGCTGGTAAGAGGTTCCTGACATGCTGTGTGGCATTACTATGACATTTGCAGACCATTATATTCCTCACTCCACTAGTGTGTTATTAGATGCCTTCCCCACTCCTCTTTTCTTCTTTTATTTATCTACAGTAGTTATTGCTCAGAGCAGGGGCTGTGCTGCATTTTGCAGTGCTTAGCGCAACAGGGCTCTGATTTCAGTGAAGGTCCCAAGGCGCTACCATGATATGAATAATAACAGTAATGAAGTCTCAATAAGTACACAACCTCACTCACTCATCGCACCTTAATCTTACAGGATGCTTGAAGAGTGGCATGAGACAGACTTTGTGCTTGCCAGGTCTTCCATAGTCCGTTTCACTCAGGGTTTGGGCCTATGCTTATTGTGAGTTATTTGCTAGTATTGGCATAACATTATTTCATGCCAGTCCTTTCAGGTTTGGGTGCAAGTCCCTCTGATCAGCCTCTCTAACACAAGTGAACTGAAACCGCTCTTGGTTCTTAAACGACGCAATGAGAAGGCCTGGGCTTTGACTTTTAGTTTAATCAAGGATGCCCAGTTTAAGAGTTTAGGATTAGAATCTCACCCGTGAGAAATACCAGTTTAAAGGGGCTAGAGTATGAAAAGGACCCAAGAGCCCCTGGTTGTGGCTCAGGAAGAAACAGGGGGCTGACAGGGCATTTTAGAAGCAGGAGCAAAGCGCATAGTGCTACAGAGACTCTGCCTCAGGTATGAGGGAGCCTGCTCCAGATCCTGGTAAATCAGGACTGCCCCTGTACGCGGCGTTGGTCCGGCCTCAGCCGGAGCACTGCATCCAGTTCTGGGCACCGCACTTCAAGAAGGACGTGGCTGCCTGGAGAGGGGTCAGAGGAGGCCACCCGCTTGGCTGGAGGGCAGCAGGGCAGGCCCTGCGAGGAGAGGTGGAAGGACCTGAACCTGTTCGGCCTCGGCAAACAGAGGGTGAGGCGAGATTTGGTGGCTGCCTACAAACTCGTTAGGGGAGATCAGCAGCAAGTAGGAAGAGTCCTGTTTGCCCCCAGCACCACCTGGGGTGATGAGGAACAATGGCCAGAAGCTGCTGGAGAACAGGGTCAGGTTAGAGATTAGGGGGCACTATTTCACTGTTAGGGTGGCTAGCATCTGGAACCAACTTCCTAGGGAAGTGGTCCTCGCTCCTACCTTGGGTAAATTCAAAAAGAGGTTGGATGAACACCTGTCTGGGGTCGTGTGATCTTAGCGTGTGCTCCAACCAGTGGCTGGGTGGGTTAGACTAGATGATCTGTTCAGGTCCCTTCTGACCCCTAACTACTATGAAACTATGAGGACCCCTGAGGGACAAAGTGGTCTCAAAGGTGCCATAATCTCTGCTATGCCTGAGCTGTAAGCTCTGTACTGTGCCTCATAGGGCGCTCATACACTTAAGCCAGGAAGTGTGATTGCAGCACAAGTAGGCAGACCTGGCCTTGCTTTAACCTTGCTAACGCAGGTAACAATTGCACTGAAGCAGCAGCAGCCCAGGCTTTCACATGAACTGAGCATACGAGTAAATACCCATGGTCTCATGTGGATTGTTACAGTCCACACTGTAGCCTAAGTTGCTGCAGCTGTTCTGCTACGGGCGCTCGATCTAGCCAGATGAAAGTAGTCCTACTTCACATGGGAGTGTACTCCCTCTGCCTCAAGAGAGTCTCACCTGCAGTCTTGTGAGTGGCTGAGTCAGAGCTGCAGAGATCCCTCCCCACCCACCATAAACTTTGAAGTTATTTCTAGGTTGAATTTTGAAGAAATTTTTAGAGATGCTTGTGAGACTTACCTGCCCCATAGACTGTCAGTGCGAGTTGAGCCCTGCCCCTGCTTCATACCTTTAGATATCTACCCTCCTCAAGTTCAGCCTGCATTCAGTGAGGTCAAGCGCAGGTGCCTTGGCACATGGAAAGCTCCTCGTATAGTTTTAAAACCTCTGGAAGGAGAAATACAGAGTGTCCAAAGCAAGTACGGCTCGACTGCAGCTTCAGAGCGTGGGATGGTCAAAGGCAGTTTGGCATCATCTCAGCCATCTCCCCACAGCACCATGTGAGGAAAAGACCTGGCTGGGTAGTATGGTCAGAAGTTATTTTGAGCCTCTGAGTACTCTCTAGAGTAGTAGTGCCTCCTTGGAGCAATTATTGTCAGCCAAGAATCTGGTTCGTGAAGAGCCTCCAAAAATCTAGGGAGAAACTAAACTACTTAAACCCTTCCCTGTCCGGGCCTGCTGCTGCACAATATTTTCCATCGCATTAAACATAGGGTTTTTCTTTTCATAGCCCAGAATATCAGTCTCATTAGAAAGGTATACATTCCCTAACAAGCAAAATTCACATCATTTTCTGCATTTGTACTCAAGGGGTTAACACTTACTGTCACCTGAAAGGCAGTCCTTTGCATAAAGAGCGAAGGAAATAATATATTGATCCAATGAGACAAGATTTTATGGCCGCCTTAATCTAGTGAGCCAACAGAAAATGGTTGAGTAAACAGGGACACAGGTCCCAAAATTAAAAACCCTTTGAGTCAAGTGGGCTCCTGAGTGTACGTGAAGCTTTCGGTGCCTTCCCTTGCTTAGAAGTGAGCCATGGTCTTAGTCGCCTTGCCAAGCTCGGCTTTTACGGACTCAGAGCAAATGTAGCTGCGACTCAGTTATTGGGCCCCAGCTGCTGAGAAGGCAAACAAACTTCTTGTCTTGCAGTGGACTCTTTTATGACGGAGCTGGCTTCATATTCCATGGAAACCGCTTAGAAAACTTGCTTTTTGGCCCCAGGGGCTAAGATCAAGTGTTTTTTACAGTTGTGGCTGAGTTAGGGACCAAAACCCACCCCAAATTCCTCAGGGGCTTGAAAACCTCCACCTAGTTCAGGATTATGAAGGGGTCTTCTTTAGAAGCCCCAAGATCTCCAGCCTCTGGAATGACCAAAGTGATGGCAGGTCAACGTGGTAAAGTGCTGAAAGTCCCATCTTAATTCCAGTAACCTGATTCCTGGTAGAGGCTAGGTTGGCTTTGATCTTCAAATCCTTCTGATGTATTGTCTGAATGGCTAATGGAGACTCAGCATTTTAGCTTCTGCCACCAAAGCTACGTTATCTGAGCTGAAATAATATCTTTTCAGTACTAAGGAGTGTTGATGAATGATTAGATAGTCAGTGGATGCCTGAATAAGAGGAAGCATGCATGGCTCAACACTGCTCTGGTCAATTTATTATTTTTATTAATTATGTGCCCTATAATTTATATTAATTACTTGCTCCACTGATCAGGGTCAAACTGTGCTAAACACTGTATAGATATGAAGTGCATAGCCAAAGAACTCACAGAACATTTGCTTTATAATAAGACCCACTGGCAGATAATTCATACAGAGGGGAGGATGGAGAAGGAAAATGAAGCAATAGAGAAATGAACAAGTTCTGACCTCAGACACTGATGTAAATGACAGTAGAGCTGATTCCTTGGGTTTTGCTCCTGACCCTACAAGTGCATCAGCGTGCAGGCAAACTTCCAATACTTTTGTACCTCTCCTCCATGAAGTAGATATAGCAATATAACCAGCCTTTGCCTGAAGGGCACTGCAAATGGAAATATGATTGTTGTTAATAAATAATAATACTTTTGTGGTTGCGGCAGCAGTTGTGGCTGGTGTGCTTTGCTATTCACAGTCCGCTCGAAATGTGAAGAATTTTAGATTTGCCCTAGGTTTGGGGGGGGGACCAAACTGTGATTGCAAATTAAAACTCACGGAGGAATTAAATATACAAACTTCCACAGAACAAGGTACCTGCTTCTGCTAGCCCTGGCTAAGCAGTTGTTTAACTCGTCCATTCCCAGCCCTCTGCCAAAATTATTTATGATACACTGTTTCACAAGCAAGGAAGTAAGCAAGGGAAGGCATTTATTCCAGTGCCTGTTTGGAAGGGGGTAGGAGGAAAGCAAAGTGTGCTGTGTGGAAAAGAGCCAGAATCAGTTGGGAAGGAGTCAGGGTTGGATTAAGACTATAACTGGGACCAGGTCCAGCCAAACTTTCCCCCATCCCCCAGGCAGCTGTTTGTGCTGCTTGCAGGGCCTGAGTAAGAATCACATGACTGCCTGCCCTCATTTATGGTCACAACTGAGCAGCTGAGGGGGCAGCCGGGGCCCAAGCGAATTTCCTTCTGCCCTGGTGTGTGTAACCACAGCCAGTGGATGACTGGCAGCAATGGGCATTGGGTGCCAATGCTGCCCACCGCTCCTTGAGTCACTGTTCCTGCAAGGTCTTCTCGGAGCATGGTGTCCAGACACAAGAATCCTGATCTCTGGAAAGAATGTAATTCGCAGGCTTTTCAGGAGCGTTTTACAAGCAATGATGAAGGAAATAATTGGTGGGGCTACCAAGGGAAGTGGAGGGAAGAAAGGCAGTGAGTGGTTTGGTTGTTTTTTTTACCAAATGCCTGCAGCTCTCCAGTTGGGCTTTGGACAGCTGCTGGCACACGTAGTTCTCGAACTGGGAACTGCCGGGAACCCTGCACACGGCCACTTTAACACTCGAGCCCTGGGTATGTTACTGTGAATGACGAGGGTGCTGGTGACGCAAGTGTTGTGCTGAAGTGTGATTTACACATACGCAGATGAGAGAGCCTCGCATGACAAGCTGTGCATGACAGGTATGCTTTCGGGGGAGGAGTGGAACTGTGTGCGCACGGACACACAATGAATGAGGTGACTGCAGGTAACATTATTGCTGCAACGGATTAACCTCCATGCATTTTAGACTGCTGTAGTGTTCCCGGGTAATGATCCAAAATGGGGTTTCTCAAGAGCTAAGTCCTGAGACTCACCTTTTGCTGAGTCCTCACTCAGGCGAGTTCCCCACGCAATTCGGGAAAGAATAAACACTGTGGACCATATACTTATCTTTGATACAATGATGTATCTGCGCTGACCACAGTAAATCATGGCTGAGTAAATCAAAACTGATACGAGACTCTAGCCCTGAGTAAAGACTCCAGGATTTGGCCTGAATTTTGGGGGTTGATTACCGGAGGATTCTAACCATTTTGAGAGAAGTAGAGGATTATGCAGTAATTATGCGTGCAGGTGTGTTTCTCCCTCCTCCCCCCAGTGCTGTTTGTCTGTATTGGCTGAGAAAAAAGTTTGGCAGTGCAAGAAGCAGGAGCATTTTCCTTGTTCAATTTTGGAGAGTTTGGCCTTTTCCAATCCTCCCTTCCCCCCATATTCTCCCACTTCTTTTATTGGTGACTTCATCTGCTGTCATTAATCAGTGAACCATCTCAGCACAGCTAGCTAATTTAGAGCCTTACTTGTGCATTTGATCAGCAAATGCAAACCATGTGTAATGTCAGCAGGTCAGGAGAGGTGATGGAACATGGGATTTTCACTTCGGTTCCAGAAAGGGCCATGGCTGCTTCCAGGAAGCTCTGCTTGGCACTGGGTGTGGGGAACTGGAAAGATTTATTTCCCTGTACAAGAGCTCACAGGCCAATCATTCTTACTGAGCATTTTCCAATCAATACATTTCTCTCAGGCTTTACAGGGGCTGCATTAGAAAAGCAATTTTATTTATTTATTATGTGACACTTTAGCCCCCTGGGACCAGGGTGGCTGGCATTTGAAAGGTCTCCATGTAGTTTTCCGGAGGCAAAGCAGAAGACTGAGCTGATCGTGGTTTTGTTGCACTTGTACAGAAAAATGCAGCAGGATTTGTTCACCGAGGCCTCAGAAGAGCGTGCCCTAAACTTTTGCTCTGTCTTAGAGGAAATTCACTTGACAGAGCGAGTGTTTTCCTTTAGTGCCATCTTCTGTTGTCAAAGGTATCTCAGCCCCCTTCTTGTATTTCAGGGGTTGACCCCTGTGGTACTTCTGTGGTTGCTGAGTTTCTGACAAAGCTGTGGGACATTTTCAAGACTTAACGTTATGATTTGAGCCCATTTTACAACCTCTTTCATGACGTGTAAGACTTGTACAGGCTCTGGTGGGGACGAATACCTTCACACCTCACCCCGATCCAGTCCCTTCTTCCATGGTCTTGTACAGTCTCCTGTCCTATCCCTTTCCCCAACCAGTGCTCATTCCCTACTTAAACTTTTTTGGAGATTGTTCAACATCACCCAAAGGTGGCCTGTGGACACGGTTCTTAGATCTTTCCTGATACATTTGTGTTCCTTGCCATTCAGACCACCCCGAGGTGGGCTCCCACTTGTGGTACCAACTTTCTATTTTGGGAGGAGACAGTCCCCACCTCCCATAAAAAGCAGTCTGGTCCTGTTACAGCCACTAGCAGGCAATTGCCTTCCTAGATGGCACTGGCCTCCAGCCTGTCTCAGGGCACATTGAACTGGTAGCCCACAAGAAGGAAGTATTCCACTCATGGGCCCACAAGAAGGAAGTATTTCCCCTTTTCAGGACACACTGGCAATCCCACGCGCATGCCTGCAGAATGCCATGCCCCTGACGGAGCGCTCTCTCCCTTCCCTCAGTCACGTCCTCTGCAAGGAGCAGGAGCAGGATAGCTTCCTCAAGAAGGGATACTTCTTAAATCTCCCGGAACAGACCAGCCCAAATGGCCACTTGGCCTCTTCCTTGACGGCTGCCAGGACTGACACCTAATGGGAAAACCTCTGTAATGAGAATGCTACAGCTGCTGTTTTGAATGACAGCATTCAGTTCCAGCCTCAAGGGAGTGAGGAGTCATACTGGCACCTGCTTTGTGTTAGAGTGTAAAAGTCCCTCACCATAATTAGCTACATGCTTTTTGAGGCACGGTTCCCCTGCCATACTCAGACTACTGGATGCTTTGTGCTCTCTGGTTCAAGAACTGGGCCAGTGGCCTATACCATCAATTTGTACCTCTAACCATTAGTGATGAGGACTGGGGAGCTGGAGAAAAAAGGCAGTAGAAAGAAAGAAAAAATTTTACGCTGTTTGTTTGTGCCAATGCACACACAGATTATAGTGTATAGATTCTCATGTCATTCCACCCAGGAAGAGCGCACACCAACCTCTGAAATTTCCTTAGCCTGACAAAGGGTTTTTGAACCCGAAAGCTTGCTTAATAACTATTCTCCAACTATTTGGGTTGGTCTAATAAAAGATATCAAATTCACCCTGTCCTGCTTGTGCATTTTAGTGTATTTATAATACCAGAGGGGGAAACCAAGACAGAAAGGTAAAGAGACACAGTGAGTCCGTGGCAGAGCTGGGGAGAAGGGTCATTGTTAGAGGTGTGCACAATGGTCCGTATTCAATTTGGATTCAGCCCAAATCAGAGGACAGTAATTTGATTAATTGATTCGGATCACTGTGCCAATTCAGTTCAGCCAAATCCTAATCTGAAGATCTGATGCTGATTTGGAGAATCAGCGATTTGGCCATAGACATGGCTTTAAATGTTTTTTCTATATATCTTGAGATACTGGGCATGGCTGGTGAATGCTGCGATGGTGGGGCAGATGGAGCATCCAACAGGAGTGCGGGGCCCCCATGCATGCTCGGTGGCAGGACCGGAAGTGGACCGGAAGTACTTCCAGTCTACTTCTGGGTCCACTGCCAAGCATGCAGGGAAACTCCCCCACACTCCTCTGACTCAGCAGTCGGCCACAGAGGGACCCCAGGTGCCCCCAGACCCCGGAGACACTGGTTGCTGGGCCAGGGGGTGGGGGAGTGTCCTCTGCACACTCCACGGTGGATCCAGAAGTGGACCAGAAGTGCTCTTGGTCCATTTCCAGGTCCGCCGCTGAGCACGTTTGGGACCCCCTGTGCTCCAGAGGGATGCGTCATCTGCCCCACCATCTCAGCATTCGTGAGCCACCTGGTACCTTGAGGTATGTAGAAAAAACATTTAAAGCTGTGTCTATGTCTGAATCATCGAATCTCTCCGAATGGAGTTGGAGAGATTAAAGGGTCTTCTGATTTGATTCGGATTTGCAGATTCAGCCACTGAATGCCCGCCAAATCGAATCAGTGATTGAAGTTTTGCACAACCCTAGTCTTTGTTAATTTCTAAGTGTCTCATTGCCTTAACAGTAATGAAAAAGGAAACCCACCCTCTGGCCTTCAACTTCCTTCAAACCCATCCTTCCCTTGGGGGACAGTGTGGCATATGATTGAGCAACAAGAGAACATTAAAGTTATGGCGCGCACAAAGCTCACATACAAGTGTTACATTCCTGCTGGGAAAATCTCCGCACTCCTGGTAGAAATTGCCAGTGTACAGGTATTTTTTTTAGTTTCTCCCAGGGGAAGCATCCCTCATCCAAGAGAAAGTTCTTCCAGGTTGCCACCCTGTGGGAGAGTTTCTCTTGCCTGTATGCTAAACTCTTTCATGATTGGAAGGAGTCAAACAGCAATTTCCCCTTTGCCTCCCTCAGACCAAGGAAACGCCTCTCTAGAGAAGGTGTGGAAAGCATTGCCGCTCTGTCTGTCCCCTTCCCAGAAATTTCCACTGCCAAAAATGAACATTGGCTCATTCCTAAAGTGAATATCTGCTTCTGTCTAGGATGGACCAGTCAGCAGGCAACATTTGCTTTTTGTGAACATTTGTAGGACATGTTTCCCACTGTTGGAAGGTGTGATGCCTGGTAGTCAGGTCTCCTTTGCCTGATACTGTTTAGGTCCCTGGGTGTACAACACTGAGCTGTTGATTTGCCCATGCTGCTTTCTTTGCTCTTTGCCCAACTGTGAGTAGTGATTTTCATCATGGGAGTGAAAACAGTTCTTTCTGCCCTCTGGAAAGGGATGAATGACTAGGGAGTCTTTGTTTTCCTCCCCCTTTTCTCCTCTTTGTAATCCTTATAAGGAATTCGGCATGAGGCTGGAATCGTCAAGCATAACTGGAACAAAAATATAGGTATGTAACGCAGGAATGATGATCAAATGGCAAATGGTTTTTATATCATGCTTGCGACATCAGACATTGACTCATTGAAACAAATGCAAAAACAGTTTTTTTCATACTGTATGTTGGACCTCATTTTGGACTTAGATCTCCAGGTTGATTCATATTAAAACACATGTGAAAGCAACTTTGTTTTGTACTGTGAATTAGACTTTGGGTATATAGGTATGTTATGTACGTGATTTACCACGTACAATGCCACACGTCTGAAACGCACGTCTTTCTTGCCTAAGAGAAAGGGGTGTTTAGTTGCTACTATTGCCAGGATCAGGATTAGAGACGTCTTTCTAAAGGCATTCTGTAACTCAACCGCAGGTTATGGCTAGATGCAGGAATTCCTGGATGAAATTCAGTTAACTGCAGGAGGGCAGTTTAGATGATCAAAATGGTTCCTTTTGGTTTTAAAAATCTATAAATTGTCAGAGAGCCTGTGCAGCACAAATGTGTTTTAGTGTCCAGAGCAGATGCTTGTTTAGGGACCTGCCATTGCGACATAGAAAACCGTGACAGCGTTGCATTGTAATACCAGTTTGCTCTGAAACAGCGCACGTGTGATTTTTCTCTTGCTGTTTATGCTGGCTGCTTCAGAGAAAGGTGTAAACCACCCCACCAGCCTCTTTCCGTTGTGCTTATTTTTACAAAGCTACAATATATAGGAGCAGGGATTTCCTCTCGACTCCAGATGGTTATCAGCTTGTGCCCTGAAGCATGAGAATTGATCACCTTCACCATTTTTATCCCAGCTAGTGTAACAAATGTCAAAAATGGCATTTCAGGGGAAGAATAAGTAACACGAGTAAATGGTCTATTAAGATACCAAGATCCAGCCTGCAATATTAGAAAGACAAGTGTTTATTTTTCTTTTCACCTAATGTGTAAGGTGCTTGAGATTAGTAACAGCATTGTAAATAACTGGATTTCATTCTATTGAAGCTAATGCTTGGAGGCTGACAAAAGGCATACGATGAAGTATCTTACGTGGTAAGAGTGCCCCACATGATGCAGTCTCTCTGAGCTGTCTGCTTTCCCTATCTGGAGTAGTAATAATAATAATAATAATAATATAGATTCCAGGTCTTTGGAGTCTCAAGGCATTGCTTTAGCCACTTTTCCTTGCTGTCTCTGCAAGTAGGTTCACTGACGTCAATGGGAATTTTCAAGGAGAAAGACCTTGCACAATGTGCCTGGTCAGTGCCTGTTAAAGTCAGGGAAGTCTCTCCAGTGATGTCAGCAGATGTGTGATCAGGCAGAACGTGGCCCTCTCCGCGCAGTCCTTGTGTTTATTTGGTTCTGAAAATGATTCTGTTACTCTAGGATAATTCGGTAAACAACTTTTATTAAGAATAAGAAGGGGCAGGGAGAATCTTTTCCTAACAAGTCCCTGTTTCTGTAGAATTAATGGGAGAAGGCGCAGAGAAAATATACAGCAAATTATCCAAAAAACCCCACAAGTAGGGTTAATTTATATCACGGAGAATGTGATTAACGTTTTCACAAAGTATCACTGGGTCTTTAGAGACCTGTTTCCTCTGAACCTTAAAAGCCCTTGACTCCCTTGTCCTCATGCAGTTACCTACCCGTTTAAGAAAAAGAATTAGGGAAAAGAGACACAGAGCGAATAAATGACACTGTACAGGGCAGAATTAGTTCTGTATGGAGTTTTCCATAAGAAGTATGTATCTCTTGTCAGTCTGCACCTCTACAAAAATCCTCCCTGGAATGAATTGCTGCAGCATTGCAAAACTGAGTTGTGCAAAGCATTGCAAATCCTGTGGAAATAGTTTCCACAGGAAAGCAAGGAGAGATGAAGAGAGAGAGAAGCCCAGCAGAAGGGGGTTACTTATTTTGCAGTCTTGCATATAACTTTATATGTTTAAAAGGCTGGTAAGATATTTATCCTTTCAAACCCATTGGGGAGTATGGGTCAGTATTATTATTTTGATTTTGTCAATGGTAGAATTGAATGAGAAAGGCAAAGTGATTCACCCAAAGGCTCACACCAGGTCATTATCAAAGCCAGGCCTAATGCAGATTCCCACCCAAGTTCGGATTCCTCCAAACCATGCTGTTTTTCTGAGGACTTTTTCCTTTTCAGTTACTCAGCAGTTTCCCCCCAGAAACTTCAGAGATGCTGAATCTAGCTTCTAACTTAGGGTCTGTGGCAAGAGAGGAGGGGAGAAAAAACTTGGTAGGGGAAAAGAAAAGGGGCAAGAACTGAACAAAAAGCTCCTCCCCACTGTGAAATGTCACTGTGTTGCACACTTGCCAGAACGTGGTTTGTCTTGATCTGTACACAATACTGAACTGTGTTCAGCCTGATTATTCTACCACAAGCATCTGTAGACAGGACAGTATTTCACAGGATATCTAGTCAAACCGAAGACATCCACAGTTCCACACACCAGCATTTAGGAAGCTCTCCTCCACATCTGGAAGGGGAATAACAAATGTGTTGGCCCCATGAAATTATAATATTGCCACTCCATAAAATGAAGGGTCTATACTATTTGTTTTCAGTAAAGCTACGACTTTTTAGCATGGGATGAAGGGCAGTTGAGAAGGGTGTGTTTTGGCTTTAGAGCTGTAAAAGTTCACTCTGCTGGCCTGTTGACTCTGGAAAGACTAGTTTAAATGATAATCAAAATAATAAATTTTAAAGAATTGGATACTCTCACTCTATCCAGTTTTATTCCTATGGGTATTTATCTATACAACACTAGCTGGCAGCATTTGTAGTCTCGACTCAGAAAAGGCTTAATACTCTCCCAGGTCAGTACTGAGGTGCGCTGAGAGAGCTGAGATATCATCTAGAAGTAAAACAGGCACGAGTTTTCCAAGTCATGACTGAGACACGGGACAGGGAAGTAGGTGGAATGGAAAGGGACAGGGAAAGAAAAGGTGTTACTGATCAGTCTGAGGTCCATAGACAGATCTGGGAGTAGGGGCAACAAGATCAGAATAAATAACAGGATACCAGCTCAAGGGACCTGCCCCCACCCCTCTTGGGCCAGAGCACAGTGGCTGCAGTGGCTCCGGCTCACATGGGTAGCAGCGGATTGAGTCCATCCCCAGCATGGGCTGGAGGGAAGAGGAGGGGAAACGTGTGGCACCCCCTGCCCTGGATTGGGGCTGCCGCACTGTGCCAGGAATCCTGCTCATACCCCCGTCCCCCCCAGCAGCTTCTCCTGGCCACCCCACTCCTTCTGCTAAGGAGACCACTGTTCATATAAGTCCTCTCCCTTCCCTTCCTGAGGTCAAGTATGTTCTCATCTGAATCTCCAGAAGTTTCATCTCAATTCTCCTCCTGACTCAGATTCAGTTCTGTATGTAATTTAGCACAGGGGCTTTCCAAATAGCAGCTGACTGAGAAACTGAATCTTAAATATTCACTACCCGTCACTTTGTTTAAACTGAAAAACAGGTTGCAAATATATGTTAAAAACCTAGAATATTTGTAGTTATGCTTGCAAAGATAGAGGTAATCAAATCTCATAAAACAGGGTGCCAGAAAGAGGTGTTTTTTCCATGTGCAACAGCATACAATCAGCCAGGTGCAATATGAGGAAGAGAGGTTCATTTTCCTCTGAAGCATAAGATATTAGCCACTGCCAGAGGCTGTGTACAAAAGATCTGATCAGATATGGCAAATTTTATGTTCCTATGCACAGTGTGAATCTTTCATTTATGCATAACAGGTGTAGCAAGTCAAACAATGAGTCATCTTACAAGGGGGACAGGAAAGGGAACTTTTATCTATTAGTGAATAGGAGATAATCTGTCTACCTACCTTTCTAGGTATAAACAGCTCTTCACTATGCTGCCTCCTTTCCTGGGAAAGGAAGCTATTTTAAAACTGTGTATAAAACTCATATTAAAACTCATATCCCAGATTTCATCCTGTGCCCAATGAAGTCAGAAGGCAAAATGCCTTTGGCTTTACTGACAGCAAGAGCAGGCTCCATGTTCAAATGTAACTGCCATGTCTAAGGTCCTAAAAAGTTGTGCTGCTGTTCTCTTACAGAGAGGCAAGGATTTTTGTGTACTATATTTTCTTGGGCCAACTGTATGTTTGGGATTAGTGGTATTGGTCTTGTGTTTGTTAGATAAGCTTTCAAATGTAGGGCATTAATGCCATTAATCCCAACTGGGCAGTTTGTCCAATGGAAGATATCAGCTGCAAAAATCCTTGCTTCTTACATAATTCCTGGATCATCGTGGCTACAGCATCAGTTCAACACTACGAATAACCTATACAGGATACTTAAAGCTACAGAACCGCAGAGTATGGACATGATCGTACCAGTATAGCTTATTAATTATGGAGTACTTTGGTAAGATATTTGGGCTTGTATCATCCTGACACTTCCTCTACCAACAGTATCAGGTTCTGCATACAAGTGCTGCTGGTGATTATTCACTAATACTTCCCCCGAATCCAGTGTGTTTTGTTCCTGTTCCTTAACATAAATATGCTTTCTCTGTCTCCCCACAGGTTTGCAGCCAGTTTACTGGAGCAGAGAAGATGTGGCTCAGTGGCTCAAGTGGGCAGAGAAGGAGTTTTCCTTGAGGCCAATTGACAGCAACACTTTTGAGATGAATGGCAAAGCTCTCCTGCTGCTGACCAAAGAGGACTTTCGATACAGGTCTCCTCATTCAGGTGAGGTTTACCTACAGAAGGAAGGATGGAGCCACGCATGCTGAGGCATCAGGAAAAAAATGCCATGAGAGTCTGGGCAGGGAGGGAGCCATTTACGGTCCATCTACACTGCCTCAGTACCGTGCAAGGGCCACGATACCTACTCCTGATACAGAAGTCCTGATAAAAGGGCTGCCTCGGTATGGAGCTAAACACACACCAAGAGACAAGAGCAGCAGGAGCAGCCTGTCTCACTCCTTAGCACAGTACTGAGGCAGTATAGATCTGCTTTTAGGCTGGGTTGGGGAAACAATGAAGAGACAGATGCGAGAAAAAAGGGAGAGAGAGGCATCCCGCAGAAGAAAAGCAGAGGAAGGAGATCCTGAACTTCAGGAGAGTTGACATCCAAATTTAGTCTGTGTCGAGGTAACACCAGGGAAGGAAAAGTCTCCACCTGGTACCGCCGTGGAACTTCCAGCTCTGTCTTTTAAAGGCTCAGCATCCCACAGGCCCAGCTGCTCGACTGAGCTGATTAAATGCTCCAGCCTCAGCAGCCCACATTAGCATTCTGCCTCACAGTTTGCTCAGCTAATGTGCTGCTAAAAAGCTATGGCAAAACTTATCCCACAGGGATCTTTCCTCTGTTTTACAGCCCCCAGTGGGCTTTTTTCTTAATTTTGCCCATGCTCAATCACATGTTAGTGTCCAGCCCAAGGCAAAGCAGAGCCAGGTGTGTGAATCAATCAGACTGTTGCCCAAATTTTACCTTTATTTATTTGCATAGAAAATTTAGAAATGTTAATGTTTCCTGTCTGTATTTATATCCTGTGCAGCCTATGTTTTGCAGTATTGCAGCAACAATGAGCCTCTACCCTCCTGTGTTGGGGATGTTTAATTGTGTTTGAATTATTAGTTCTAATAAGAGCTTTCTTCTCACAACCATTCAAAATACTCCTGTTAAATGTAGAAGCCTGTAATTCATCAAGCCACCAGAGATGATCAAACAGTTTGGACCAAGTACCTAGAAGATAATGGTTATCAGACTGCCAATGTTAGTTGCAGGAATACAGTTGGCACTGCATTGCTTTGTTCCTGACCAACTTGGCTGTGGAGTAGGTCTCTGCCAAGCCACCTTTGTGACCCCTCGCCAAGGACCTGTGCATGTAGGCCATGGTTCAAAAAAACCATGGGGCTGGAATGGGCCTACCAGGCCAGTAAGTCTAGCCCCCTGCATTCGCAGCCAACTGTTTGTCAAGAAGAAAGTCACCATAATGTCTCTTGCACAGCCACAAAGCACTTGCTGAAAGAGAAGCCCTATAATGTTCCAAAAGGGGAGAGCATTTAAGCATAAGCTCTATACCTGCACAGCAAAACACTTTTGCAAATCCCATTGACGTTAATACACACACACAAGTGTGTGTATGTATGTACACACACACACACACGCACATGCTAAGTACGTGCTGAATATAAAACAATTAGCACTAGGTGTTGGGCCCAAAAGATAAATGCAGCATAACAGTGGATGCTTCATACAGAGCACCAAAAAAAAAAGTTGTTTCCCCTCTCTGGGTGTGTGTGTGTGTGTACACACACACACACATACACACGGGCTGAATGAAACAACTTTTTGGTGCCTTGTATGAAGTACCCACTGTTATACTGCAAGTATCTTTTCTTCTCTGTCCCTAGCACTAGTTGTTTTATACTTAGCATGTACCATGCTTAGGGTGACAACATGTCTCACAGTGCCTGGGAGGACGGGGCAGGGCTTGGGCACCTGCGTAGGGCAAAATACCATGGTCACCCACTGCCAGAAGCCTTTTGCCCTGCTGCTGCAACCACTGCAGAGGCCCGGGCTCTACATTGCGGCCCTGGGCAGCCATTGTGGGGAGGGGAGAGGTTACTCCCAGCAAGGTCCAGCCTCTGCACATGGGCATGGGGCTCAGCTGTGGGCCTACGTACTGTCCCACCCTGTCCTGTCCTGTCCTGTCATCAGGGCTCCTGGGAGCAACGGGTTGTGAGGAGGGTGTGTGTGCGCGTACACACACACGCACGCACGCGCACACATTAATGCCATCTAAACATTGGTGGGCAGTGGACAGGGCATTTTCAGAGAGAAGGCTTTAGTTCTGGAATTCACATCCTCTGCTGTGATGTAGGCTTCTGTTTAGCTGAATGTCACATGCTGAACAGAGAAGGAAAGCAATGGACCATGCAGAGAAAGCTGAAGTGTTTAATGCATTTTTAACTCAGTCTTTACAAAGAAGGTCAAATAGCTGATGATAAACAGTCAGCAGCAAGCCCAGGGGGGTAGATAATCAATCTACTATGGTGAAAGAACAGGTTAGAGATGACTTAAATCAGGTGGGTGTTTTCAAAAGAGCAGCATCAAATGAGACATCCTAGAGAATACCTGGAACCAGCTGAAGTAACTGTGGGGCCACTAGTTAGTCTCTGAGAACTCAAGGGAGTCAGGTGAGGTCTCAGGAAGCTGTTAAAAGACAAATATAGTGCCCATCCTTTAAAAAAAGGACTTAGAGAATTACAGAGTGGGCAGTCTAATTCAGTCTAAAGATGCTGGAGCATATCATTAAGGTATTTGTTTTTAAGCACTTAGAGCAGGGTTATCCAGTGCATTTCGTTTGGCAGAACAAATCTGGACCATGGGGCCTCTGGTGGACTGGAAAATCCACATTAAGCAGTAGCAGAGGTGGTGTTAAACCCCCCATGATGACCATGCTGCCATTCCTTGCCTTGCCACCAAAAGGTAATGGAGTCCCAATGGGGACCTTGACCTGGGAATTCAACATCATAGAAAGCAGTACCTATGGGTTTAATGCCACCGCCACACCTTGCCCTCCCACTGCCAAATGATAACCCCAATGGGGATTTCAACTCAGAAATTCTGCAGCACCGTTAGCTTCCCAGGTGCTGGCCCCGCCAGTACAGCACCTCTGGCAGCCATGGGGTTAACACCACTGCCACCTGCCCCACTGCAGAATTTCCGCCCTTTCCGGCTGTGATTCAAGTACTCATGGGCCGCATGCTGATGCAAAGGATAACAAGGTAATTAGGAACAACCAACATAGATTTGTCAAGATCAAGTCATGCTTAACTAACCTGATTTCCTTCCATGAGAAGGTGACAGGCTTTGTGCATGCAGGAAGCACAGTGATATCCTCTGTGGCAAGGTTTACGGCATTGTCTCTGGTAACATTCTCCTAAGTAACCTGAGGAAATTAGTCTACATGAAGTTACTATAAGGTGAGTGCTTAACGGATTGGATAATCAGTTTCAAAATATAGTCATCAATGGCTCAGTGTCAGAATGGGAGGAGGTGTCAGGCGAGGTTCCCTAGGAGTCTGTCATAAGCTTGGTACTGCTCAATACCTTAGTTAATGTTTTGGAGGACAGACTGCATGTGTGCTTAGTGGACTCACAGGTACACCAAACTGGACAGGGTGTACTGTGTTAGGGGAAAAGAATTAGAATTCAAAATGGCCTTCAAGAATTGGGCAGAGGGGCTGGAATAAATTGCATGAAATTCAATAAGGACAAGTGCAAAGTGCTACAGTCAAGCAGAAACAAATATAAAATGGGAGGCAACTGTGTCAACTGCACGACTGCAGAAAAGGACCTGAGAATTACAGTGAACTGTGCACTGAATATGACTTAACAATGTAATAATGCTGCAAAAATTAAACAAACTAAAACAAAAAAACAAGTAGTATCCTGGGCTGTATTAACAGGAGTGTTATGTGCATCACACGGGTAATAATTTTTTCACTCTTTTTAGCACCAGGGTCACCCAGTGAACAAACTAGAAAGATTCCTGAGGAAAGCAAACAAAACAAGTAGCGGTCCGAAAACATAATTTCTAAGAATAGATTGAAAGAATGAGGATTATTCATTATGGAGAAGAGAAGACTGAGGGAAAATTGGTTAATAGTCTTTGAATACAAAGCGGGATTATTATTATAAAGCGGGTGGTGATTGACTACTGTCTGTGTTCACTGATAACAGGGCAAGAAGCAATGGGCTTAAATTACAATAAAGGTTGGAAATTAGGAAGAATTTTCTATGAGGGTGGTTAAGTTTGGGGAAGCGTGTGAACAGATTACTTAGGGAGACCATGTAATTTCCATAATTGGAAATTGTTAAATTCAGATTAAACAAACTCTAAACTATTAGATTCAGATTCAGCCCAAGTCAGGGACAGTGGTTCAATTTGTTGATTCATATTACTGTCCCTGATTCGACTGGGCCAAATCCAAATCTGAAGATTTGATGCTGACTCAGAAAATCAGCGGTTCGGCCATAGGCACAGCTTTAAATGTTTTTTCTACATGCTTCGAGGTACCAGCCCGGCTTATGAACGCTGTGATGCTGGGGTGGATGCAGTGTGCCACAGGAGCACGGGGGGGGCTCTCCATGTGCTTGTCGGTGAACCCAGAAGCGGACCAGAATTAATTCCGGTCCATGTCCAGGTTCGTCAGGGAGCATGCGGGCAGCCCCCTGGCTCAGGGATTAGCTGCAGGGGGACCCTGGGTGCCCCCCCAGATCCAGAAGACACCAGTCGCCAAGCCAGGGAGGCACAGGGGGGTCCTGTATGCACTCTGCCAGTGGACCTGGAAGTGAACTGGAAATGCTTCTGGTTCATTTCTGGGTCTCCTATCAAGCATGCTGGTGACTCCCCCCCGTGCTTCCTAGGGATGCTGCATCTGCCCCAGCACCGCAGCATTCATGAGCCACATGCTATCTTGAGATGTATAGAAAAAACATTTAAAGCTGTATCTATGTCTAAATCGCCAAATCTTGCTGAATCTCTCCAAATTGATTCAGAGGGTTCCGATTGGATTTGGAGTGATTAAACAGTCCTCTTGTTTCGATTTGGATTCAGAGATTCGGCCACCGAATCAGGCCAGATCTCTGCCAAATCGAATCAGGGACCACAGCTTCGCACAGCTGTCATCATTTATACACAAACAATCCTGCCCTGAGTAGTGTTAGACTGGATGGCCTCTTGACACCTACCCCTTCCAACTAGTTTTCTATGAGTTTGGGACTTATTATTACTGAACAGAATGAATCCAGTTTTATACTGATGCAAATAATTGTAGCCATTAATAAACCCTATATAATCCTATTCAGACAGGCTAAATCTACACCATGTAGGATAATACCAGGTAGAGACTTCCCCTTATAACTTCTAGATTACCTTGGGTAACAAAATAATACCTCAGGGTTCCCCAGGTACTTCCAGTATGAAGTACAGGAAATATGCTTCTTGTGCCATAACAATATTTAGTTACTCAAGGACATGTCTACACTCAGGTGTACTCTCTAATTATATTGGTGCAGTTAAAGAGGAACAACTCTTTCCTACAGTAGATGAATTGATGGCAGTGTAAAGGAACTCATGGCAGAATGAATTATTCCCTATTTTACTCAGCAGTGACTACATTTACATATTTGTGCTAAGGATTATACTGGTGTGACTATTTTGATTTAAAAAAAACAAACCACACGTACTTAAGATAATTATACTAGTACCATAAAAGGTACATTTTACGGATGTGTTTATTTGGGATGAGATGACACAATGTGTGTGTCTATCTTGCCCTGCGAGATGCAAATTATGTAGTAAAATCTCTCTCTCTGGTCTCATTATGTATTAAACATGGAAAAGGTGACTGAGTTCTTGAGGCTCCATTTTTAATTAAATTTTCAGGCATGGCAGACACCTTTAAAAATGCCCCATGGACACCACTGACATAACAAAAGTGGTAAAGAGATAGAAATAGAGAAAAAAGCCTATGGAAATGAGGAAGACTTAAGCTAAAATAGTGGGAAAAAAATAGTAACTTTGAGTGACAGGTAAAATGTTGGAGATTTACAGAATCTGGAATGGCTTCCCAGTTTTTAGAGAAATAAACAAAACCATTAGAAAATCAAAGTTCTTGTTAACACACTTTATTAAAATACCTATGTAATTTGGTTGCTATTTCAACAGTGTCATTGTTTGACTAGCGTTGACTCCTGTTTGTGTGTATAATGATGGTCAGCGGAAGACTGTATATGGCATTATTATTAAGACATTATTAAGGTTAATCATACATCCCTGGAGAAGTTAGAGTAACTCACCTGCATTTTCCGTTTTGGTTAACCCTTTCTAGTTACCTGGTTGACGGTTGCCTCGTACACCTAAAGACAAAGTGCACCTTCTCAGGTACCAACCTACGGTTGGGAGGAGGTTTAACTGGAGGCAAAATAGGGCCACAATAAATTATCCACTAGATAAAAAGTTAGTTTCCTAGTAACTGTACGGGTGTGTTCCTTTAGAGCCACCATACAATAATCGGGAAACTCTGGCTTTGCTGGAGACGGTTTGCTCAGGAACAGCTTGCTGGAGTTCTGGTAATAAATAAGCATTAGTCTTAAGCCTAGCCTTGTGTGCCTGGTTACATCTTAAATCCTGCTCCCCATATGTCTTACCTAGGGCTGCAGGAAAACATTACTTCTGCCACCTTCCAGGGGGGACATGGGTTTAATACTCTCTTCTGCTTGCGGGGCTCAAACCCACATCTCCCACTTGCAAGCAGATTGACTTAACTAACAGGTTACAGGTTATTTGGGAGGTGGGGGCAAAGAGAAGGGAAGGAAAAGAACAGCCTGCTCTCTAGTACTTATCTGTCCGGTGGTTCATTTTCAACAGGAGTGAGGGAAGGGCCCTGTTCCACGTTAGGCTATGGCCTGGCCTGGTGGTTAGGACACTCTAAGAAGTGAGAATTATGGATCTGAATCCCGTCAGACAGAGAGGGAAATCGGTCTTCATTCTTCCGTTCCTGGGAGAATGCTGTAACCAATAAAACATTAGGAAGTCAGGTACCACAACATCCTCTTCCGCCACTGCCTGTGGTTGATGCACTGACTTTTGTGGGGAGCCCAACCTTGTTGGTGTTCTTTGAGAGACGGAGCCCTTCAATACCTTTAACAAAGGAGTACTTAGGTTCTGGATCCCATTTGGGTTCAGGTGTACCTAGGCACTGAGCTACGCTGACTTGTCAGGAATGGGGCAGTTCTTGGTATACACAATGGCACCTGGGAGACGCTGGAATCGTAAAGGAGGATTCCTTTGGCGTTTAGGCATCTCCGTGGTTATGCAGCAGCAGCCCGAGAGATCAGAACTGGAATTCAAGACTTAGACATCAAAGTTTAGCTTAAGGCCCACTTCAGCTGTGTATGTTCTTTAATGGCATTGACCCGGCTAAATTTCCTATGTGGAGAAATTACCTAGCATTCTAGTATTTCCTTCGAATGTCATAATACTACAGAAATACCTTGCCACAATACAGAGAAAGAGAGGGGTTTTTTGGGGGGGGAGGGAAGGGTGTTAATGAAAGCTATATCCTCTCCAGTATAAAAACTCATTATATAGAGATGCCAAAGAGAGGAAGTGTTGTACAACGGTTAAAAGGAGAGTGCTAAAAGTCAGGAGAGCTGGATTTTGTTCCAAGTTGGGCCACTGACTTACTGCATGACCTTGAGCTGGTAACACAGTCTGTGTGCCTATTTCCCCGTCAGTAAAATTCAGACTGTCAGAAGAAGTGTGGGGCTGCCAGGAAAGGAAGTATGGGGCTTCATTAACTAATATTAGTGCAGTTTTGAGAGCCTCAGAAGGGAGGCAGTAGGGAAGTGCACAGTCTCCATAGCAGACCATTAAGGGCTGGCTTACTGATGTTTATCTCGCACCCCCTATTCTTTCCTCTTTGACACTGTTGACACGCGAAATTCTCTCTGACTGCCAGTAAGGAACCTTACACAAGAGTGAGTAAGATGCAGGTTTTTCCTGAAGGCAGTTTTGGATTGGAAAATGGCACCTGGGAGCCATGAATTCGTGCATCGGATGGCTACATGAGCCTTCCGAGCAGCATGTAGCTTTTCATTTCCTTTAGCCCGCTGTTTGTCTTTCAGGTGACGTACTGTACGAACTACTTCAGCATATCCTGAAGCAAAGGAAAGCTCGTATGCTGTTTTCACCTTTCTTCCACCCTGGGAACTCTATACACGCTCAGCCAGAGGTCATATTACACCAAAACCATGATGAAGGTAACAATGTCTCTTTTGTTATTCTTTCGTCTTTGTATGCACAGTTTGGGCGAGGCCTGGAGGAGGAGTTATGGGCTTCTCTTCTTGTTCGAAACCCATTAAAATAATTTTTCTAGCTTTCAGCCTTGATACTTGAGCAGCTAGCTTCCTTCGCTGTTAAAATGTTCAGGTAGCCTGCGAGCCAAGTGGCTGAAAGTTCTCAAGCTTTCTCATTGCATTCCTTTGTTTGTATAATCCTGTTTTAACCCCCGACGTCTTGTCCCGTATCCAAATAGCCAACACAACCTTCAAACAATACGCTGGTGACTTTTGTGGTGTCTGTACATATACACACTCTTACAAACGAGAGCGAGAGAGAGACAGAGGCAGAGTGTGCGCGTGGGCATAAGCACGAGTCTGCAAGCAAACGTGTGCCAATTAACTTTCCTCCCCTCACTTCCCACACCAAGATACTAGCTGTCTCGCAGACAGCTCTCTCTCTCTGCCTCATGGACTCACAGCAACTGGATGTAAAGGTTGGCAGGATAAGAATAGGATATTCTCAGAGGAAGTTTCAACTCGGGATTTCACTTTCACTGACAGTGTCAGAGATTTAGAGCCTTGACTTGGATGGCCTGATAGAAGGCACGGCTCTTTGCTCAGCTTAACTCAATTGGTAATTACTGGGTGTTCAGAGAAATTCTGTTCTTGGAAAAAATGTAGCTTCTCTTTCGACTATGCCATTTTTATAAGTAACTATCCAGGCCACCACTTAAACTGGTAAGGAAAGAGAAGTCTGCCATAAGCACTCATACCTTTTAAATGCAGAATCCAGACTCTGGAGTGATTTGAGATTTTAGCATATTGCCAATGTAGTAGCAGCAAGACTAAAACACTAGGATTTCTTCAGTTGTTCTTTGGAGACAGCGAAGAAACTTTTAATTGTATTATTGGAATGTATTTTATTTTATGCTTAGGATAAAGGGTGAATGAAGCATAGGCATGTTCTACGGTTTTGTAGGCATGTAGCATCCCACCGTACTGAGGGGTGGGAAGGGTGTATACTCCTTTTTTGAGCTAGCAGGGAAACGTCCATGTTTTCTCCTCTGGAAAATAAGGGCTAAAATATTTAATTTTGAAGCCTTTCATTTTCCAGTTAAGCAAAAAAGTTTCTGAAGAAAGCTGACATTTCCCATGAAGAATATAATTTAAAAAAAGGCCGGTTCTCCTCCCAGAAAAAGTTTTGACAGAAACTTTTCTGCTATTGCTATTGTTTTTCCTCATCCTTAACCAAAACTCTAAAAAAAGAACTTGGATTTGACCCTAGTCCGTGTTCATCCTAGGAAGAGCTGCACACTTTCACAAAATTTAAGACAGGAAACTGCAGGACCATACTGAAGGGCATTGGGAGGGCAGAATCAGGAGCCCAGGACTGCAGTACAGTTTTACCATGCTAAATATCTGCCCCAGTATAGCTGGATTCAAGCAAAGCTGATAATGAAAGCTCTGTATATACACCCAATATTTTTGTTGGGTTTTTTTAATGGAAAACTGGGTGTGGGCCAGGTGAGCCCTTTGTGAAACGTGTACTGAAGAACATATTGGGCAAATCCCAAGCGTTGGAACATTTTGTACGCTAGCACTCAGTTCCTCTGGACAGACTCTTTGGTGTAGCTAAGTCACAGCTATAAGAGCATGCTTGTGATTTAAAGCCTGGCTTGTGATTTATAAGCTGTGGATTTAACAATCTGTTTCCCACACCAACTGTCCCATATTGCCTGTAATTCTCTTTGTCATCAGTAGGATCTCTTCCCCACTTGATCACTGTGCAAAATTCTCATTAATAAGGGTCTGCTCAATAAAGGGCAAGCTCACATTGATTTCTAAGTGGGAACAGAAAGACCTAAATTGCCTGAGCATCCAAGAAAAAAATGTAGCTGATTCATGTATGTCCAGAATCAGTATTTCCACTAAAACACTTCCTTTAGGAGCCTCACCTGTCCTTACAGGGATCATGGAAGTCATCAACTTTCCACAGCATTGAATTCACTTAAAAAAAAAAAAAATCTCATCAGAAATTATAATCTGATTGGCACATTTTTACAGACACAGACCTGTGCCCTGACAGCGAAGAGTCAGTGATGGGGAGCTGCAGTCCTGTTCCCTATTAATCTCTTATGTCCAAACTAAACATACTTCTCTCCAACTTTCCTCATATGGCTTGCATTCCAACCCTTTTATCATCTTTGTCACTCGCCTCTGGATCGTCTCCAGTTTCTCTACTTGCTTCTTATATTGCAGAGCCTAAAACTCCAAACAGTATTCCAGCTCAAAATAGGATATGGAGTACGACTAGGTCCAGGCAAGGGGAAAGCAGTCGCAATTAAAATGGGGGTAGAGAGAAGTTTTTCTTAATGCAGTGGTTCCCAAACTGGTTTGCAAGGCCATGTTACTAGGGCATCCTCTGTTCGCCTTTCCCCCCCCACCCTTTTCATTTGATAAGTATGCATAGGGGTCTGTGAGAAAGGGTGGGTTGATAGCAGTCACTGGGCGCACCTACACGAGATGCTACAGCGCAGTAGCCACGAGTTACTACATGGTAGCCTGTGTCCACAGCACAGTAGTGTTGCCAAACACTAACTGTGTGACAATGCTGCTGTGTAGTAGTAATGACCTAATATGCAGTAGCACCAGGAAAAAAACGGGCAGTGATGGTACTGCACAGTCCACTGCACGTGTAGACATGGCTACTGAGTTGAAAGAGTTCGGGAAATACTTTCATAAATGGATTTTAGGCTTCTTGCACACAGATTGAACATCCATCTATATTTTTAAAGTCTAGTTTTTTAGCACTGTTCTAACATGAACTGGCCTTTCCACACTGGTTGGCCACTACTTCCTTTAAACTCATTTTTAAGCTCCATTGTTCAACTTTTGTTGTTCAGCCAGTGCAGACAGGGCACAGCCTGGACATGAAGTTTCACTTCCTCCTGCCGTTCTGTTGTTACTAACCTAAGTAGTTATACAAATATACTTTTCTTGTTTATGACCTCAACTATGTGAATCATAAACTCCAGACCCATCTAGCTTCCTCCTAAACCTTCACAAGGAAGCTGCTAGCAGCTGGCAAGTTGTGTAGGTGAACAGACAGTAGGTGGGCAGAGGGTCAGTGTAAGGTTGCTGAGCCAGTGTTAGCTGGAACCCAGTCTTCCCGGCAGACGAGCCCTGTTTGTTCAGGCCCTTTCATGGAAAGATGCTGAGCCCTCAGACAAACTTGTGTGGATTGCAGAGCAGGCAGGAAGCCCCTAGATTCCTTTCTGCCTCACTCAATCTTTCAAAGGGCAGTGCCGCCTTAACCAGAGAATCGGGGTTTTTTTAAATCGAACAGACTGAAATGAATGAACAGGTAGGATGGTCACATTTACCTGTTTTGATTGTTGACATGCATGTAGGAGAAGGAAACTGTTATCACCTGAGGTTTCTGACAAACAGCATTGAAATTTTATCTCTGTTTTTCCAGATAAAAACCTGTTAGCCTTTGCTCTCTGCCAGTAGTTTCCCAATCAGAAAGCCATGGCCTTCATCGGGCAAAATCCATTTGTATTATAGTTGTTGTAATGTTGTGGTTTGTGTGTATGTCGCCAGTCCCTGCAGATGCAATTTTGAATCCCTGCCTTCTCAGTTCTCCTTGATCTTAAAAGGACACAGCTAAAGTGAATAGGCCCACCCAAAAGTTGTAAAAGCGTCTTATCTAGTTGAGACTTCTTAGGCCAAGCTGAAAAATCTCACTGCGGTTATTTTCCAAAGGTTTTTTCAGTTGTAATAGTAGTAGTATTTTTATGTATTTATTTTTTAAGGTAGGTAATGGAGTGAAAAACAAGTACAATATATAAGATAAAACTTTCTGCAAGAAAAAGTTCTTAGATTAGCTAGCCTGTTTTATAGTCCAACAGGCTCTTTTTATCTATACGATTATATTACTTAATAGTATGGACACGTGTAACACTTTGACCAGTTTAAATGTAGCTTAAACCTGAAACAGAGGAATGTGCAAGTCAATAAAACCAGCTTAAAGCCACCTGGAGCCATTCACAAGCGTACCTGGGAAATGAGGTACTGTCTTGAATTGATATATTTGGAATGGAAAATGTGTTATATGGGGACAATCACGTGTTACATGGGGAACCATGACACAGGTCTGGTCCACCTCCACATGTTCAGTAATCTTCCCAAGATACTCTACTTCTTGGATCTGTTCTCCAGATCCAAATTTTCAGTGCCCTGCAGAGTTTCAGCAACAGGCATCCACACAGTGGCACGACTTGCAACAGCCTTTTATGGAATTTGCAGAAAAACAAAAGTGGTACAAGTGTACAAGTGGTACAGATGAGCCTAACACTGGGCCTTCCACCCTTAATAAGTACCCCATTGAGCGGACCAGTATGGACTCTCTTGTCACCCTCCCTGGTTTTCTCCTGTTCACACCTGTATACATCGGTTTTAAGTCCACCCTGTTTAATTACAGTAAGAAATGTTGTCTTAGGACAGATTTGTGTTCTGTTTTCAGAACAATACAACAGTAAGTGAATAAGAATAACCTGCATTTCTATAACGTTTTTCCTCAAAGGATCTGGGAGGGTAGGTTGCCTGTCCAAAGTTACCCATATGTAGAGCCTGGAAGAGAACCAAGATGTCCTAACAAGCAGTCCCCTCCTGCGTTAGACAATACTCCCTTCTCCTCAAGCACAATAGAAGACTGTTTCCAAACAGATTCCCTGAGCCAGGTCCTGTGATTCCATCATAATTTACATTTTTTACTTTTTCTCCACAGATAACTTTGTCCAGAGACCTTCAAGACCATCAACAGAAACAGTCCATCACAATCCCCCAACCATTGAACTGTTGCATCGCTCTAGATCACCTGTCACCACCAATCACCGGCCATCACCAGACCTGGAACAGAGACCGTTGAAGTCCCCATTGGACAACACTATCCGTCGCCTCTCCCCAGCTGAGAGGGTCCCAGGAACAAGGCATCAGCAAGAGAACAACCATCAGGATAGTTACCCTCTCTCAGTGTCTCCTATAGAGAACAACCACTGCCCACCTCCTTCTGAAGTGCTTCAGAAGCCTTCCAGCCCTCGCCAAGAGAACACCCGAGTCATCCAGCTGATGCCTAGTCCCATCATGCACCCTTTGATATTGAACCCCAGGCACTCTGATTTCAAACCGTCAAGGTTGTCTGAGGATGGGTTGCACAGGGAGGTAAAACCCATCAACCTGTCCCACCGAGAGGAGCTAGCATACATGAACCACATCATGGTGTCTGTCTCCCCTCCTGAGGAGCATTCAATGCCAATTGGAAGGATAGCAGGTAAGTGTAACATCCTCTACATCTGTGATCTTCACCTGCCACATCATGCAAAAACCATGAACCAGAGAATAAGATGTATAGCTATCTGAATTTCCATTTGTACTTGATAACTTCAGAGAATGTGCTGGCATTGTGTAAGTCTCACTGTAGCTGTTGTGGAGGCAGTTAAGTATTACTTATATCAATTTTTCAGGTAAGTAAATATACCAACAGAATGTCCTACCTCTGATCCGGCACTAGCATTAAAAAATGTTTATGGTTACTGCTTTTCAGGCCCCCTCTACACATGCAGGTAAAGGCATGATGGGATCTAATGCATGAGCCACAAAACTGTGCCTCCTGCCATACTAAATGTGCGTGGCAGGAGGTGTGGTTGTGGGATTGCACACTAGATCCCATTGTACCTTATTGCTTCTTCCTGCACCAGCAAGAAGCAAGCTCCCATGGCTGAGAGCCCCCTCAGTTAAGAGGCTCACAGCCACAGGGGTGCCCATGCACTCCTAGGCTTGGAGGATCACAGCAGCCATGACCAACTGGGCCTGAGGGTTTCATGTACCCGTAAGCCTTGGGGATTGCAGCACCCATAATCCCCTGGGCAGGGTTTCATGCTGGGCATGGTGAACCCCTGTGGCTAGGGACCCTGTCAGCTCATGGGCTCCCAGCCTCCAGGGAGACTGCTACACATGCAAATTAATGCTGGATAGCAACCAGCTGTAAAGATAATAACATTTTCAAGGTCTAACTTTATAGCTAGTTAGAACTTTTTAGCATATGATAGCTACTTTGCACATATAGCTGGTTTTAAGGTAATTGCACAATTAACCATTTAATTGTGCCATATGTGTGACATGTAGAGGGTGCCTTAATGTCCTTCCTACTCTACCTCCTCCCTTTAAAATGATAGGCTTGAAAAAAAGGACTATCCCTAATGGAGTGTCTTGCAAGCTGAGTTGGTCCAAAAAGCAGGAAATAGAAAATGCTATCAGAGGAGCAGGAAATAATGTTTGAAGGAAACAGTTTTAGGACAAGGACACATTCTGAAGTTCCCCCTGAGTCCAGCCGTATGACATTGCCATTCTGGTTACTTCTCTCCTCAGAGAGACCTGCCGTATGCTTTTCTGATGCGTCTTATTACCAGGACTGTCCCTTCTGATAGGCCCAAATTTGCCTCCATCCCACACAAACCTCAGGCTTTGTCTTACTTGTGTTATCGTAAATAACTGACATCACAACAGCTGAATCAGGAAACTGAGGTTACAGAAAGTGTTATTTGTGCTTAAAAGGGAACTGTAAATAGCTCAGGGTTGGGGGGTGAGAGGAGGGAGCAGGGGAAATCCAGATGCTTCAGAAACATGTTGAATGCCCCAAATAACGGAGGGAAGGGAACATTCCACGCTCCTTTGTAGCATGAATGGTTCAGTAGAAAATGCAGTGCCACAGTCCAGGGCTTTTGCTTGGTATCAGACTTCTACGCTCCACTAAAGGAACTTAACTTGTAGCCTTCTCACATTTGCTAAAGAAAACTGTTTACAGCAGAAAGACTCAGATTGTAAAGGTCAGAAGGATCCCATCTGACCATCTTGCCCTGAATAGCAAAGGACACAGCCCCTTATCAAGTAGAGGGAACTGTCATAGAGACATTTACATTACAGGAGTCAATGGCACAACATTTATTTCCCTGCCTGAATGACTTTCGTCTTTCCTTTTGGTATTTATCACACATGGCATGTCACATTCAGCCCCTGGCAGGTCTGTCAGATATTATATCAGGCGAGGTGCAAAACTAGCTGGGTTCCCTTAGAACGAAGCCCCCGTGGAACCTTGTTTTTGTTCCATTTTTACGTGAGGTGTATTCTTGGAAGTTATATTTGACTTTCTTTTTTAAAAAAGTAGCTCTTCAGGCTTGAAAACAAGAGCTAACATTTCCTATGCAGCAGTTGGTTAGCTCTGGTTTCTCTGTGGGTTCTGCAATGGATGTGCAACACCAGAAGAGAGCACGCTGGGCACTGCAACAAGCATCAATGCTGAAGCTGTCTCTTTTGCTCTGTGCACAGATGTGATAGGAAAGAGCCACAGTGATAACGGTCAGGCTGAAACAAATGTGTCTTTAACTGCAGACAGCCTGTAGCGTCTTGCCACATACCTATGCTGCTGTTCTGGCAGGGTTCAGGGACTTCTGAAACAGAGAGAGACTCTCCAAAGGGCTGACAAACTGTTTAAAGGGAGCAGTACCCAATTCTTATACAGTACAACCAGATACTACCCACCCCAAACTGGAGAACTGGGCCCCTGAAAGGAAAGTGGCATGCAATGCTGTATTTCCTTTTCCTCTCTGGAGCATTTTGTTCTCAGACTTAAGCTCCTTTTTGCCATCTTTTTCTATGACAACATTAACCCCTTAAGCTTCCCTCTATTGAGAATGCTTCCGCTGTGAAGCAGGTGCTTTGTAGGTTGAGAGACTGGAAGTGTTTTGCTTTCTGTTGGCTAAGCCATTTGCTATACTAAGGAATTAAAAATAGAGCAATGGTCTCAAGTTAGATATTAGGAAAAACTTTCTTGTTAGGTGGGTAGTAAAGCACTGGAACAGGTTACTGAGAGCGGTAGTAGAGTCTTCATCTTTGGAGATTTTTTAAGACCCAGGTGGACAAAGCTTTGGATAAGATGATCTAGTTGGGGATGGCCCTGCTTTGAGCAGGGGGTTGGGCTAGTTGACCTCCTGAAGTTTCCAATTTCAAATATTTTAAAAGCCAGAAGCCAAAGTCTGCCCTTTCGCTACCGCGGGCTGGCAAAAACCATAGATCAGGGCAGAATCTAGGTCCAGACCTCAAACACAAACGCATGCACACACACTCACTCATTCACTCAATTAATTTTTGCTGTAAAAAAAAATGGTTTCCCTAGCTTTTATCTGCAAACATCCTGTTTTCAAAATCGGATCAATAGAGCTCTGGACTGCCTGTTAGAAAAATAATGACCTCTACTCAGCAATTGATTAATCTCTCTAACATTTTTAAGTAATATCATTTTCAAAACATTAATTTTACTGATCAAACACTTTGGGCAAGATCCTATTTACCCTTCACATGTTCAAGCAGCACATAGCTATACTTTCTGGAGAATCAGAATCACCCTGTGCGAGTATGAGGCAGAGGAGAAAGGCCTTTTCTCCCTTTTAACCTAGTTCTCTAGTACCTAGGGCACTTGCTTAGGGAGTAGGAGACCCAGGTCCTATCCTGGCAGTGGCAGGACATGAACAATACTCTCATCCGTCTGCTTTACCTGAGATAAAGGATGTTTCTGATGTTTCAAGCAATATGATTACTAGTTGTGTGTGATGGTTTGTTCCTCAAGTTTTTAAGAACAGCTTACACAAATGCTTGTCTAGGATGATTTATACAGAACTTATTCTGCTGTGAGCAGCGAGCTGGACCAGAAGACCTATTGATGTCCCTTCCAGTCCTATTTTTGTATGATACTGTAATCTCTTTCTTCCAGTCACCAGGTCAGGCTACATATTGCCCAGACCCCTCGCCATTTGTCCTTCCTAAGTTGGCCGCTGCATCTTGCATTTAATATTAACTGGATAAAATAGATACACAGCAGTGGGGGTAATGCCTGTCCCAGTGGGAGTTGGAGGCCCAGCTAGAACCCAGCCCAGAGTCTTCCACCTTCATGCTGCTCCCAACATTGCTGTTCTGTGGAAAATGTTATATTTCTGACCTTTGTTCCAATTTGAACACAAAAAAGAAAGATCACGAATCTGCATATTGAAAGCTTCAGTGCCTGTGCACCTCTACCCGGGGGGGATCTGTCCACAAACAAGCAACTTTATAGCTTAAACACTCCCATATCGTGTAAAAAGAGGCAAAGGGCATCCCTTTGGCTGAAACTACTGAGAGCATCGTACGTGAGGCTTAGGCCTGCACAGCAAACGCAGTGATAGTGTGGGCCAAAGTAGCTGTTGCTACAGTCAAAGTGAAATCCAGACCTCACAGAAACTGCACAGCTAGTTTGTTGGGGAGAAACACAGGAGCTGCTGCATTGGCTAAGACCAGCCATCCAATCTAAGGGCCACTACCAGCTGCTTACAAAATGAAGATGCAAGACGCCATGCAACTGGTAATTATGTAATTACATTATCACAAAGGAGGTTTCTTCCTAACGTCTGTCAGTCAGAGCTTGGCTTTTGTTCCTTCTGGCTCATCAGGTAAACCCTTGCTAATAAAATTCTGGATGCTCTCTTTACTCATTTAAAAATCCTTTGTTTCGGCACCCAGAATCCCTGTAGAGCAGCATCCTCAAAGAAGCTCTTGCAGTAAATGTATTTTCTACTACTCCTCTGTAGTATAATGGAGAGCTGGTGTATGTGCAAGAAAAAGAGGTGTCAGGAAGCAGAGTTATGACTTCTAATTAGATGGGAATCGACTACTCCCTCAGATCCATCATCTGTTTTGTGTGTAAGCCAGGACAACGAGAATTGTACAGACGATGCTAGTGTATGCAGACCTGTTTGGCCTTATTCAGGCAGATCCATTTGTGCAAATAGTTTGGAAAAACCAAACCATACCTTCCATTAATATTCCTCTAAAATTGCGTATTGGTTTTGACTTCAGCCTTCATTAAGAAAAATCAAAGGCAGGTGAGTTTCTTGCTTCTCTTAATGTCTGTTAGTATGCAGTTCTTATCAGTCGGGTTACCTTAGCAACTGGGCTCTATTTAGCTTCAAGTGTTTTTCCCTTTCCAAGAGTCTGAGAAAAAGCAGTGTGATGTTTAAACCGTTGAGAGGATTGTTATCTCCCCCAGTCATGGATTGGACTGTTACTACTGAGCATTATAGTAAATACTTTTATAAAGGCAGCCAAAATCCTTCCTCTGCCAAAAGACATGGAAGCACGTTCTGCTCCTAGCTCTAATTATGACTTGCTATCTCTGCCTCAGTTTTTCCATATTCAGACAGGAGAGTGATACTTGCCTTACAGCGTTCTGGCTCTCACAGGCTCTTAGGAGCAACCCCTTAAATCAGAGCAAACCAGCATATCACCGAAGATGAAATTCAGCCCCACAAAGAGCATCAAAACATACGTTGGGAATGCCTTATGCTTCAGGTAATCCACAGTTTTGTGTCATCCTGAAGTTCAATGAAGGGAAGCAATTTCTGGGTTTTTCCCCATTATTTTCCTTTAAATGGAGGGTAGGTAAGCATGCAATTCTTAAAAGGTGAGACACTGTCTGTTGAAGTGTTTCTCTCTTCTCTTCTCTTCTCTTCTCTTCTCTTCTCTTCTCTTCTCTTCTCTTCTCTTCTCTTCTCTTCTCTTCTTTTTGGAGTTTTTTTTTATTTTGAGCCTTGAACAAGCTTCACTTGTGAAGCAGTTTGTGTTGATCTCCAAAATTAGCATCAAATTAAAAGGCTTGTTTTAAAACCATGAGAAAAAAAGAAACTTTGCTGATTAAGATCTTATGTTAGCAAGAACAAATATGTAGGCTTAAGCATTACAAAATAACCCAACAAATCCCAAGTAACCTGGTGACCAGTTATTCCTCAACATACCTGTCAGGACTCAGGTTCAGGGGTGAGCATTTCTTCTTAATAGATCTGGTATGAGCACAATTTTTGCACTAGAAGAACATTACCATTTTGGAGCAGGGGTGAGTTCTCCATTTCTATAGTTCTACCAGTGCAATATAAAATTAGAGCAATAGGTCATATCTCAGGGGTGTCCAACTTATCTGGCCCTGTGGAGCAGATGAGTGACCTGAGACCAGTCCAGTGCAGGGCTGGCCCTGCATACCAAATCAGGCCCATGGACCAGGCTCCCCTCATTCCCTCCATCATATACTGGATCCAGTGCGCGTGGTGTCTGCTCTGGTTGGTCCAAGACTGTGCCACATGTGGCAACTGCCCCAGGACCATAAGGAGCAGGCACTTCATGCAGCTCATATCCCAGAAGGGCCAGAGCAGGTGCCATGGGCACTGAATCAGTAGGGCTGGCACCAAGGGCCAAATGATGTGGTTCTGCAGGCCTAATATAGCCTATAGGCTATATCTTTGACACCCCTGGCTTATCTCCCTTCCTGTACAATGTGATATAGTTGCAATATGGTGTAGAGTCACAAGCACCTTTTTAATGCATTACTTCATGCATTACTACGTCTATTCAAAGAAGGTTAATAGTAGAGCTAAAGCTTTGCAATTTGTGCGCACATGGGCTAGCAAGATCTCAACATAGCTGCTATCAGGGTAGCTTGTATCGTACTTGAAAGAACGTGCACCTCTCTTTTGCTTTGATGTTATAGTTGTGCCTGTAGACTGCAAAGGAGCTCAAGGCCCCACACATGCCTTTGAATGCATAGTAAGAGACAGTTCATGTCCCAGACAGCTTATAGTCTAAATCAGGGGTGCTCATCCCCTGGCTTGCAGGTCAGATCTGGCCTGAAGTGTCATGTCATATGGCCCACGGGGCACCACAAGGGACCAGTAATGTGGTGGCAGGGAAACAACGAGAGTGTCAATTGCCCCTCGGAGAGCTCCGTGGGGTGAATAATGTGACCTTTGCACGGGATCAGGCTGGTGAAGGGTCAGATCTGGCTGGGTAGGCATGCAGGATCAGGCCAGTGCACTGTCGGATCTGGGCTGACACACAGCTGACTCTGTGTCACTCATCTAGCCCATGGGTCCAGAAGGTTGAGACGCCACTGGTCTAAATCAAAGCTGTCAGACATCTGGTCTGCCAAACTACTGGTGGCCCAGTGAATTTGGGGGCATGACTAAAGGGGGTGGGTAGCCTGATACAGAATTTAGGGCTCAGTTGGACGTAGTTCTTGGCAACTGAGGGGAGGGAAAAGGGTGTGCCAGCAGAGTCCCTTGCAGCTTGGTTGCTTTGCAGGTGCCAGCCCTGCCATCAGAACGACCGAGGATGCACAAAATATGTCTCCGCAGCAGTGTCTGTGAAGTCGAGATACCTGAGTTAGCGTTAAACCTGAGAAGCAGTGTAAATTATTCCACGCTGAGCTGTGTAGTGCTATGTCTAGACTGCTACCAGGTCCCAAAAGAGCTTAAAAGCCAGATCAGGTATCTCTACAGTACAGTCATTTCTGTGACTGCTACATGGACATACCCAGAGCAGAAGCAGCCTTCTAGGTGAATATATTACCATCCAGTCTTCCAGGACAAACTCAGAATCACAGCCACAGGTCTTGCCATATACTAAGCCTTTTAGTTCCCCATTTTGAGAGGACTTGTTTACAAGGAAGAGGTTGGCTGGTATAGCTAGTTTAATATTATATTAGCTATTTTGAAATAACTCCCTCAAATGGTCACTCTGTTCTGGAATAACATCACTCATATTCGAGAACACTTCAGGTATATAGACAGACCTACCAATTAGGTATCCCTACAGCAGCACGGAGACCTACTAGTTGCATACTAACAGCCGATGCATGCTCCTCAGTAGCAGGTCTCCCTCCCCTTTAAAGCATTTAAAAGCTCGGTTTGTCCATAGCCTTAGCCTGTTTTGTGAGTGGAGGCATTATTTTGGAATAAAGTCACTCTTATTTTGGAATAGTGTCCACACAGGGAGCAATTGTGGAACACTTGTGCCGCACTAGCTATTCCAGGCCCTTTCCCTAGGTAGACTAAGTCCTCAGGCTTTTCATTCAATTATGTGCTTAGCTGTCAGATTTGACTGCTGCTCCTCCCTCCTCACACACACCTTAGCAGCGGAGTAAGAGCAAGTGTGAACTTCATTGTGCAATCTGAGCTGCTGGCAGGAGAGCTGTCATACAAGCTGCAAATCACTGTTCCTTCCCTCTTGTGCAAGGAAAAAAATGTTGACAGGACCAGCTATTGAGAGTTGACTGTGAAGTCTGCAGTCTTAGCTTTGAGGTATATTTTTGAGGAGTTTCCACAGGGGTGGCCGTAGTAGCGATATTAGGAGTCTGGCTACTGCAAGGCTCTTAAGATCCCAACCTCATTTTCAGCACAGCAGGGCTCGATGGCACAGTACTAAGAATAGTGTCACCAATTAGTATTAGGCATGCTAAGAGTTTTAATGCAATGAAAAGTCCAGCTGAACCCATTTTAACGCAGATCTATCCTGTCACTTCTCATCTTTGCCATCCAACCAGAAGATTTTCTGCTCCGTTGAAATGCTTGCTACAGCAGTTCTAGATTAAAGAGTTCATTTCTAATTTTGACCAACTGCCTAGCTCTGCTAAGTTACACAGGACTGTTCTGCATGTGTATCCCCGCGTCCCTGAGGATTCTCTAGAATGGGGCCTGATTTTGAGAAACTTGCTCCAGATCAGTGCCATGCAGTGTCCGCTGTAGGTGGTGAGAGGACACAGCATGCCATGCCCTGGCTTCACGCGAACATAGCTGTACTGCTTCTAGCATGGTAGGTAGCTGTGGGCTACCTGCAGAACTGGAAACTGTAGGTGAGTAGTTCTTGGCTTTTTAAGATGCAGGGTACCTCTCCTTAGACTCAAGCCGCCATGCAGAAAATGCCAGCTCTTAGCTTTCACTTGTTTTTTTTTTTTTTTTTACTGGGAACAAAAATAAAAAAGCAGTTCTCCTGTTACAAGGAATTCAGAAAGACCACAACAGTTTATAATGTTTTGATGCTATGGATTCCTGTTTTAAATCTGTGAGTTTGTGTGTGAATCATGTGAAGGTGTTCACATAACTAATGGTGTTAATATTCACCGGCATCCCAGAAGGATGTTACACCATCCTGGTTGAGAATCACCGGTGCAGTTGCATTCCAGCAGCGCTATGCTCAGACTAAGTGTTTCTGCCTCTCAGCAACACTGCACTGGAACTGGAAGTGGTGTGTCATCTTTGGCACACCTGGGATAATATAAAAATGTTGTCCCCGAAGGTTGAAAACTTCACACTAATGCTGTAGGGTCTTTACTTTAGTTTACACCCATTCCAAAGCCCATTTTGAAGGCTGAGAAGAGGCCTCAGTTTAAGTAAGAATCAGGTCTGGAGTGGGAAAGTGTTGCTCCTAATTGTCACAAGTGAAATTGAAACAAGCTTGGTTTAAGCTAGAGTGAGAATGGTCACACAGGAATTATCACTGGTTTAGCCGGATGATTTAAAAATTCACACCTTTAGCTAAACTGATGCAACTCTGCATTTGGACGTGGCCTCAGAGTCTTCACTTCACACTGCTATCAGCGTGGTTGGCTGTGGTCCGAAAGGGAATTCCCACGTGCCCGGGGAACAAGTCGTGTTTCCACCATCACTCCCTCCATAAGATTTTGAAAGGAGCAGGAAAGTGTAATTTACTGCTTATGTTGGAATGATGAGACGCTCCCTGGGGCCAAACGGTATCAATACATGATCCAGCTGAATTCGCTGTACACGCTCTGGCAGTTCATCGTACTGTTAAAGCCCCACGTGATCACTTTTTCCACCGTTAGAGAGCTCTCACTTTCATTACTGCTGCCAGAGCCTAGAGATGAATTGAGCCCCTGCTGTAGACTCTGGGGCATCTCGCTGTTGGGAGGACTCTGCTACAGAAGTCTCCCTCACTGTTTCCATTTAACTTCAGTACCTGTCTTAAAGCGTCTGTCTCTTAAATCCTGGGAGGGATATTTCTAGAGAACAAATTCAACTGCTCTCTGCAGTTGTGATGCGAGAAAACAGCACCTGCGACTTATACTGGAAATACCTGTTTGGCATGGGGAAATTGTTCCTTGTACGTTTTCTGTTGCTTTCAGCCTGCTTGTTAAGAAGCAAATTCCTTGTCTGCAGCCAGACAGAAATCAGGGCTGCGGTTACATTCCTGCCCTTTGTTGAATCTTTGATGCTGGATGGCTGAGAGTTTCAGTTACCCTGTTTCTCAATTCCTGGCCCATATTGCATACAACCCAGAGGAGGGCACTCTGACCTCTCTTCCCACAAACACAAAAGACAAAGGGCTTTAAGCCTTCCCACCCCCCTGTTCCTAGGCTTGCAACAGGACAAGCCCAGATTCTCTTTCCTGTGTTCCTGCCTCATTTCCAACATCACACATATTCACAGGAGAAGTCTGGGGTCGGTCTGTTCCCCTCGCCCCGTCTCTGAGTTCCAGGCAGAAAGCAATGTAGCAGTTGTTGTACGGTAACGTCCAACAACCTTCTCCTCAGCCCCAGCGTGATTTTACAGAGCAGTACAAACAGTTGTTTGTCAGGAGGTTTTGCTATAGCAGCCTGGCATCCTGCCCCAAGTAGCAGACAAAGAAAAATGAAATTGTCCTCACCGAAACACCTCCAGGCTTCACCCAGCCAACTGTACAATGCTGTGCAGGGATAAGGCAGATAGTTTCTCCCTAACCCCCACCTAAGATCAATTTACCACATGAAACAGGAGATTGGATTACGTTAATTATTTTAGCATGCAAACATTTTTAATTCCTGTGAAATTTACAGATCTTTTCTTGGTTTTTATCCTGGTCTCGAAGTAGCAGCTAATCAAAGAGGAGCGTTCTCCTTTTTGTTCTAAACTAAATGCACAACTTTTCTACAGCACTGCGTATCCCCATGTTGTCATACTGTGGGGAAGGATGGTCACTGTACCAACAAGAGGCAAAGCTACCTCGGATCTAATTTTGGCTAGTAGCCAGGATCTTATAGAACTGGTTGTGAGAAATCATCGAGGAGCAAGTGTTTGTAAACTAATTCGATTTTGACTTAGATGCAGAGGGGACAAGTATAGGTCTATAACAGGGGGCTTAGCCTTCAAAAGGGCCATGCATAGGTTGAGAATTTTGAAAAATTAAGGCAGTAGGTTAAGCTCTCAAATCAGTTGGACATAAAAGCTGAAAACTTGGATATGCAAAGAGCATGGAACTATTTTAAAGCAAAAGTACAAATATTATTGTGGACTTGCATCCCAAGCAAGAGGAGAAGTTGGTGGGGAAACGCCAGAGGCCTATGTGGATGAACAGGAACCTCAGACCAGGCATTAAGAGTAAGCCAAGGATTTACAAGCAGTTAAAAACGGGGACTGGTTGCTGAGGAAGAATATCTTTCTGCGGTCAAGGAATGCAGGAGCAAAGGGAGAGGCAGGGCTGACGAGATTTCATTCTTCGGGAGCAGAACCAGTTTTGAGAAGGGGCTTGTACGCGCTGTTTAAGTTGGAGCCATTCTAGGGATGGGTAGAGTGGGAAGCAGAACTGGATTCAAGATGACCCTGCTGACCTGGAGAAATGTGCCAGAATCAATAAAATGAAAGTCACTGTGGACATGTGCAGAGTTCTGCACTAAGATGGAACAATCAAAGCCACAAATGCAAATTGGGGCATGACTGGCTTGACTACAGTAATACAGATGAGCACTTGGGATCCACTGCATACTACGAAGGAACTTGATCACCATCTTCAAATACATAGATGGTTTGTTAAAAAGAGAATAATGCTAGGCTATTTTCAATGGGCGTGTCTACATGTGCAATTTATGTGTTTTTCCTAATGCACATTAAATTTCATACCTCCAGTGTGAAGTACTAAATAAATCCACATTAGGCTCTCCCAGTGTTCAGTACCAAGAGTTCATGCTTTTTAAGTGGGTTTTTGGTTGTAGCTATGTTGGTCTAAGGACATAGGCAGACAAAGTTCTTTGAGTAGATGTGACAACTTTTATTAGACCAACTGAGTAGTTGGAAGAAAAGTTCTTAGCATACTTTTTAAGTGACGCTTCATGTGCAATAGCGTATTTTACTATGCCTTAGCATATTTGCATGGATTTTTTAGTCAAAGCTATAATGCACAGTAAAATGGACTGCTACTCCTCATTAACGTGCATGTGTAGACAATGCCCTATTTCTACAGGGAACAGGACAAGAAGTAATAAGCTTGAATTGCAACAAGAGAAATTTAGGTTGGGTATATTCAAGAATTTTCTAACCAGAAGGGTAATTCAATACTGGAATAGGCTACCTTGAAAGTCTAAGAGTAGATTAGATGAATATTTGTTTGGGATGGTTCAGAGAAGTAGTTAGTTGTGTTAATCTGAAGTCAAGTAGAACACAGGGTAGATTTATACCTTAGGGACTAATCAAAGTAGAGATAGATAGATAGATAGATAGATAGATAGATAGATAGATAGATAGATGTACTGTTACAGCCCCAGGTGATCATTCATGAAAAGCTCCCTGGGGCCAAACCGTATCAGCACATGATCCAGCTGAATTCGCTGTATGTGCTCTGGCAGTTCACTGTATTGTTACAGTCCTATGTGATCAGTTTTTCCACCATTAGAAAGCTAACACTTTTGTTACCTCTGCCAGAACCTAGCGGTGAAATGAGCCCTTACTGTAGACGCTGGAGCCTCTCATGGTTAGGAGGACCCTGCTATAGAGAAGTCACCCTCATTGTTTCTATTTAACTTTGATATGTCCGTCTTTTAAATCCTGGGAGAGGCGTTTCTAGAGAACAAGCTCAACTGCAGTTGTGGCAATGAGAGAAAACAGGGTCCTTCCAGCTATTTTTCTATGACATTAGAAAGCCTAAAGCAGAATCCAGATCTTGGTTTAGATCATGCACCTTCTTGCAGTCTGAGGTTATCCTACTATTCTTATCATTTTCCTTTTATCATGGACTTTTCCGTAGTAATGAAGTAAAACACACACACAAATACATACAAAATACAAGATGATACACATGATTTCATGAGCAGAGAGTAAATCTAAAACATCTCCCTTATACTCCTATTTTACTGAGCCATTGAGAAATTAACACATCATGGTTTCCAGTGGAGAACTATAGGCTGTGCAGATACGGCTAACTGCTGCTTAAACTGAATTGAGATACAAGACTTTTTCCTGAAGTCAGTGAAATATTGCCAGTTACTTCAATGGATTCCAGTGGTGCCATATAGATTTATAGATACAGAAACATAATTGGGAAGTAAAATTGTGTTTTATAACTGATGCACAAGCACACTCAAAGCAGTGAGGCAAGCAAAGCACCCAAAAACTGATTCCAAAATATACATATAATTAAATAGGTTGATGTAAAAAGATTTGGGCAAGCCAGAACCTAGAAGAATCCTGAAAGTTAATCATGAGGTTTGTAGTCAGTTTGTTAAGAAGTAGAAATATGCACGTCACAGGCTTCCCTTCCTACAAGTATAATAGGGTCTAGCACTCACCAGCCTCTGGTCTGCATTCTCTAGGCCGGTGATCAGTGATTCTCACCCCACGGCATCCTCAGGTGTCTTACGATCATTTCAGGGGTGCCACAGAGGTGCCATGTCATGTTAGCACCGTTAAGTATGCAAACGTGATTCACAAGCCAAACACAAAGACTTCAAATAGGTATCTATAGTATTAAAAACATTCTGACCTGTTGTTGTCTGAGTTTTTTGAACAGAAAAAATTGTTCTATGATCTTCCTGTAGTCTAAAAACAAGTGAAAAACCAAATCAAATGAAAACTAAGAGCTAGCATTTTTCAAGGGGGCCCTTGAATCTAATGTGGGGTGTCTTAAGTCTAAAAAGACCCATTGGTTTAGGCAGTCAGAAACAGAGAGAATATCGGGGGTCCAGCCCTTCAGATGACGCTAAGCAAGTCCACCCATTCCAGGGTTCCTGGATCCTAAAGGGCATCAAGTCTGTCTTCCCACAGAGTCATGCTGGGAAGGTTATGACCCATGTCAAATACACCTGCAGATGTCTGTGAACGCATGGGTTCAATATCAGAGCAAAATAACCCTAAAAAAATGTACATTTTGCCTGGGCTGCACTCAACCAGGCTGTATCCAGCCCGCCCAGGCCCCACATGCTTTATTCTGCTCCTGTCATTCCTGATATCTCTCACATGGTAGGGTTGATTGAGCCCAGAATAGCATATTATTACCACTTTCTGGGCCAGCAGGAGGCTTGTATACTCCGTTACAGGACCACACACTCATCCCTATGCATGTTCCTGCTTGTTAATACATCGTCCCTTGAAGGTTACAAACAATCGAAATAAATAACCTAATAACTTGAGTGCAGGGGAGCAAAGTTATTAGGTTATTGTCATTCCTTTAGCTGTATGGGTTATTCCACTCAGCAGTAGAGCGCCAGAGTGGGAAGAGAGAAGAGTTGGAGGGGAAAGACTTTTTAAAAATTAGAATCCTTGTGTTTTCTAGTTATTTTTTTTCCATAGAGTTTTCCATCGAAAGATCTCACTGTTCTTTACAAAAAGGAATGAATTACCTTACTGTCTTACGTACTTACATGGGCACTTACCAACGTAGCATATGAGCATGAGCACCGTGAAAAGGAGAAAGCAAATACAACTATCAAAGTCTGCTTCCTTTGCTCCTTGTAGGAGAAAACCTGATGGCAGCTGACAAAGTAGTTTGTTGCCCACGAAAACTCATGCTGCTGTGAACTAGTGAGCCTCTAAGGGTGCCTGCACGTGAGGAGTGAGGCTGCTCTGACACTCCAGAAGTCCATTACATCGGAGCAGACTCAACTGCGATTAATCGAGTCTGCAGGAACGTGGCAAGTCCTGTGCTCCAGCACCCTTCTGCGTCTCATGCATCACCTTAAAAATGGGGGGGGGGGGGCATTTGAACTGAAGCTCATCGAACGAGCCTTAGTTCAAGCACCCCTGCCACCATTTTTAAGCGCAGACATGCTGATCTATGAGACACAGTGGCGCCTTAATTAGAGCAGCTCTGGGATCCACTCTAATTAAAGCACCACACCCCACCTGCACCCAGAGTACATGTAGAAGTGCCCTGAGGTGCCCCCCTGCCCTTCCTTTCAGACTAACTCTGGTCACCACCTCTGTGACTTCTGCTGGAGTTGTTCCACTTTGCATGAAATAATTAAATAGGGGCTAAACACAATAAAAAAGCCTGAGGCTGAATTGATTCAATCTTCACAGGTTAGTCTAAGCTGTGTGGATTCAACCAATAAGCACATGAACAGAAATTCACTTTTGGTTCTGGAAATGCAACCACGTACCTGTAATGGCCCAAACCACAAGCGGAGCAGAGGGGCTCAAGAGCACGTCTGTCTCCCTGCTGGGCTGTAGCAGACAGCTTGGGCCAAGGTTAGCCTGCCTACCCTGTAATTGCGGCGGAGGTGCAAAACTTCCTGTGATGCCGCGGGACTGTGAGTCAACTTGAATCTGGAGGGGAGCTGGGACAGAAGTTCCTCGCTGCTGTAACCTAAATCAGTTAAATCTGATACTACATCCATCCAGGTTTATCTTAAACTGGTTTTAGCCATTCTGCAAGTAGTTTATGTGAATCGAACTTCTGTTGTGTTACAGATTTGAACCGGTTTCCAGTCACTTATACTGGTTTTCCTGTAATTTCTGTCCCTAGCCCTGATAAGGGAGAGAGAATCACTTTATCACTACTCTATGAGGGGTATCTAATATCCAGCCTATTGACTACTTCATATAAAATATTTCATTATGTACTGGGGCAAGGCTGTCGTGCAGATATTTCCCACTCGCAAAAAACAAGATTAAAGAATTCCTCTCCTTGGCACTACAGCATCTTCCTGCCTAGTGGTTAAGGCACACTCCTGAAAGGTGGGAGATGTAGGTTCAGACCTCCCTGGGACAGTAGTGAAGGAAAATACACCCGCATCTCCTACATTCCCTTAGTGAACACTCTTAATTATCAGGTTGTTAGAGAAAAAGGGAATAGTGGCACAGCTCAAGCTGTTCTGTCTGAGGCCAAGTGTGACTGGTGTTCCCCAAGCAGGCCTACTGGATCAAGCCCTGCATGTGGAACAGGCAAAGGGATGGTTATTCTGTGAATCCTCATGTGAAAGAGTGGTGCCCAGTTACTCAGCCAGTACCGTCAGGATTCAGGTACTGCTAGGCTTGCCCAGAAGCAAACAGAGAGGCGCTGAAGGGGTTAATTGCAAGAAACAGAGATGCCCATAGGCCTTCAGTGCCTCCAGGACTAAATGGCAGCTAATTTAGGAGGAGATCACGGATTTGGATGCAAGTTAATGAAGTGGCAGTTTGGTGTCTAAGTGCAGGTGTGGGTCTAGCGCTTAGCTTGAGTTTCTCATCCGTAAGATTGGGCCAGGAGCATTATGAAGCAAAGATGGTAAGGACTTTGGGGGGCTCATTTATATCAGTAAAAAATTCCAGGCAAATATGCTAATTATGAATGCAAAGTGGCCTACACATGACTGTTATCCCTTGCAGGATTTAATTTTGTAGGTCTCTGTTGTATGAAATACAGGTGGTTGAAAAATACCGGTTGTTTTGAGTAGGCAGTTGAGGGAACTTTTCAGATTTATTTCCCACTAAAAGTTTCCATGTGGTCCAAAATTGATATTTTTTTTATATTGAAACGAAAGAAAAATTAAAAGCCAATGAACAAAAAATTGGGAAAACAAATTTATAGGGAAACAATGCAAATTTTAATCCAAAAAATACTTAGATGAAAACATTTTAGTCAGCTCCATCTTCCACATAGGACCCCTCCTTGTTCAAGAAGAACAACACTATGAAAAGTCTTGGTCGTTAACAGGGAGGCTTCAAATATCTTATACTGGATACTGTGTTTAGTCAAAAGAGAAGAGCCTCAGGGTGCTGTGGTGTGTCGTTTTCTTAGATGGACAGGTTCATGCAATACATGAAAGTACGTGGGGGGGTTTCCTTTCAGTAGCCCTACGAGAGATTCAGTGGATACCTCTCTTTTAAAGCTAGTACAGGACTCAGAGATATTCCTTATGTTTATAAAATGGGGAATCAATGTAGAACTCCTATAATCTCTAGCTATTTTTAAGCCTATTCATTGTGTATTATATTTATTATATACATACACACACCACCATGTATATTATCATACCAATCTTAACGAATAGCGAAACCAAAACAAACAGGAGAGGAACCCTATACAGAAGTGAGTGCCATATAGCGCTGGACCTAGAACAAAGATATCCTGGCTCCTTGTTCTGTGCTTTAACTGATATACAAGGCTGTCCTTCACTGGCTTGCTGGTGAGGAAATGTTATTTGCTGCCTTCGCAATAGAAGGTGACATAAGGCCATGCTGGTGTCCTGGCAGACGAAGCTGCTCCCGGGTGGGTATGACACCGACCGACCCCTCTGTGGAATTCTTGACTTCCTCGTTGCCTGTTGTTATACTGTGCTATGCAGACATCACACGTCAGAAGGGGAAGTAGATCTACCCTTGGCTTCCTTTGCCCCAGGAGACTGCTGTGCAGCTGAAAGACACCAAACTAAAACCTAAGTATCTGTCAGACTTTTAATTAGCAGCATAAAAAGCATTTGCCAGAAGGAAATGTTGTATCAGTTGTCCAGATAGAAAGTATTTAAGCTCTCAATAGCTCTAAAATAATTACCGTACTTGATTTTCCCCCCAGGGGCTTATTTTTGAAAAGCAGATTTAGAAATGGTGAAAATACCAGCTTTATGTATGGATCATTAAAACCATGCTGGGCAAACAAGGTATAGCAAAGCACACGTTTTTTACCAGTGGACTTCTCGACTGATACAATGGACTGCCTTGATCAGACTGTCTTGACATTTTCAATTGGGAGCAGTTGTGTTGGTGGATATCATATAAATACTCATCCATGAGAAACAAGCCTCTTGAGTCACATCAGCTGTAACAACTTGCAGTCATTAGCGTCCTAAAATGGGTTCAGCCCAGTTTGAAACGATTGTGTATCCTGTTAGAATTGTTATATCCATCAGTGTGAACAATCCAAGTCCTTTGTGGAATTTTATTTCAGGGTGCTTTGGCAGTGCTTTGTGTTGTCTCAAGGCTATTAAAAACGGTGAAAGAGAAACAATATTTCTTCTGATATTGCAGCCCCATCTGGTACCTCCCAAAATGTATCTCACGTAAAACTACTTTATAGATTTCACAGATTTCATAACACATTAAGGCTGGAAGGGACCTTGCACGATCATCAGTTACAGCCCCCTGCCCAAGGGGCAGGAAGTCAGCAGGCATCAGATGACCCCAGCAAGATGGGCATGCAAGTGTTTTTTGGAAGTATCCAGAGTAGGTGCTTGCACCATGTCTGGGGGGACTCTATTCCAGGCCCTGGGGACTTCGACAGTAAAGAAGTTTTTCCCTATGTCCAACCAAAAACAGTCTTCCAGGAGTTTGTGACCACTGGACCTTGTCTTCCCATGGGGTGCCCTGGTGAATAGACGTTCTCCCAGTTCCTGCTGCACCCCTCTCATGTACTTATAGGCGGCCACCAAGTCACCCCTGAGCCTATGCTTTTCCATGTCTCTACTTGAATGACATTTTCTTGCCCCTCTCTTCACAGACTGCAGGCTGCTTTGGGATTACGTCTATCAGCTGCTTTCTGACAGCCGGTACGAAAACTTCATCCGATGGGAGGACAAGGAATCCAAAATATTTCGGATAGTGGATCCCAATGGGCTGGCCCGGCTGTGGGGAAACCACAAGGTAAAGAGCAGGAGGCGTTTTCTATCTGGGAAATGCTGACTTTCATAGCGCTAAGAGGTTTCATGGGTTTACCCCACAACATTAGATGGAGAGAATGCAAGAGGGAAAAAATATTATTGAGAAATGTAATCTTTCATTCTGTTTACAAAATATTCTAGTCTTCAGCAACAGGAGCCGCAAAAAGCTAGGCATATAAAGAGCCTTTTAGTTTGGTGTAAAGATAGTTATTAAATCTATATGCATTACGGTTTGTAATGATTCTGTTCCCTCAAGTCACCTCCCTCTGTCAGGTATGAGCTTAGCAGACACTCAGGTTAGACTGAAGTATAGAGGGATAGTATGTTGCTGGAATGGAACTTGCCAATAAAAAAGACAGGCATTTCTATTTTGGGACTCGCCTGGGATTTGAGACAAGTTACCCATTTTTTGTTTCTGAAGGTTATTACTTAGCATTTCTCTCTGCAGTAATAAGACCTGTTCTTTCATGGTGGGAGAAAATACTGCGCTATGGCAAACATCAGACTTCAGAACATTCTTGCCTAAGAATGATTTTGCTCATTTTCAACCTAACACTGCCAAACAGTAGAAGTTGCATTGCCAGTGTGGTTATGGTGAGGTGCTGTATTCCTGTTATGTGGACTGTGATTGAAGAAAAGGTCAAGATTTAATAAAAATGAGTAATAACTTGTGGGGGCCTCAGTTTTAAAATGATACATCTTGGGACACCTAGAAGGTGTTGAACACCCACATACTGTACAGTGCTTGGTTGCTGGTATACCCTAGGAGTGATGATGGATAACCCATGCCAGGCCTGGAACAGGCAAACACTATAAGGGTGAAGTTACATGTTACACTTTGACCATACTAAAGGCACTTCAGATGCAAGTACCTGCATGTTAAAGCTCATGAACTTGTGCTAAGTGCCCTTGAGCATCTCAGAGTTATGCCACTTAAGGTGAGGGTTAATTCTGGGCCATGCTACCTACGTCATGTTAGGGTAACTTTTTTCTGTTTCGTGGAGATAAAATAAACAATTTTACAGTACTCCAGCATCCCGGGATGCACTGCTCCAAGACCCCCATACCACCCAGAGCGGTGACAGAGCCCAGGTGTCCTGATTCCTAGACAAACCCCTGCTCACCAGGTCTCTAGTGATAAGTCAAAGCTGTGCAGCAAAGAAATGGTACTAACTCTGAACATGTAACTACTCACAGGATGTTCTAACTTTAACATCACTTAAAACTTCACAGATTTAGCATGGTCTAAATGTGGAACTTCTCCCTAAAAAGCTTCCCAAACACAACTCTCCTTGTGCACCACGTTTCTGCCTGGTGGCGCCTGCTACTACAGATCATCACATCAACCCACCTCTGCCAACACCTTGTCTCATCTCCTGAGCTGGGATTTCCAATGTGCTAAATTGTGTGGGCAGTTTTGTAATGTAAACACATAAACATTTTAATGGAGTTAGCTTGATTTACACCAGCCTAAGTGAGAAGAGAAACAGTGTCTCCCTGTCCAAAGAGCTTCATAAACATTAACTTGTTAATGGAGGAGAATCCCAGAGGAGCCCGGCACTTAACAGGAAAGATGCTGACAAATGCAGTCTATTAGCTATTGTCCATACACCGTTAAGGCTGTTCTTTGGAAAGAAGCCTACCACACTCCTGCTGAGTTGAGCAAGAACCTCCTTCAGTTTGAAGTCATTTCCTCAGTTATGGTCCAGCATGACCTTTAAAATCTTACCCTCAGTGTTTTTGAAGTAACCTGCGTTCAGATTGCTTCATAGATAGACTAAACCAGAGGAGTTTGTCATGAAGGCTAGAGGGGAAGGATGGATCTGCCAATTGCTTCACGAGCTAGGGTAGTTTCCTCAGCTAGCTGTGATATAAAGCTCCAAGAAGAGCTAAAGAAATGAAGAATTTAATTACCTTATGTTGCTCTCCTTTTTATTTTGGGATAAACAGAACAGAACAAATATGACCTATGAGAAAATGTCCAGAGCCCTACGCCACTACTACAAACTAAATATTATCCGGAAGGAGCCAGGACAAAGGCTTTTGTTCAGGTAATTCTCTCTCTTTCCTCTTTTCTCTGCCCCTTCTTTAGGTGGTTTCTCTTTGAGAAGGGCATGATGATGCTGCACTGTCAGTAGTGTAATACTGTGGACTGTGGCCTTTGAAACCACTTCTTGCTAGCCTGCCAGGGGACTGTACCAATTTACCAGAGTAAAGACCCGATCCAGTACCCACTGGGTTCAGTGGGAGCCTTTCTCCTGACTCCAGTAAGCATTTGATCTGGCTTTACAACCTCATCTGGGCACCTCCCACTTGGTGTCAAGGTCAGAGCCAGAGAGCAAGTCTTAATTTAAACCAACGTCTCATGATCTTATTGTACTGGTGTTCAACTCAGCCTTATGATTGCCCAACTGAGTTTGGGTATTTCCAGAGCTGTCATGGGTTAAAGCAAGTGCTGTTGAATGAGAGGTATGCAGTGCCAGTGTCTGCTCTAAAGAATGGCAAGCAGACATAGACATAGCACGTATGTGTGTGTAACATGTCAGTACTGAAGCAGAGCTCTGCATCTGTTCAGGCCTGATCCTTACTGGATTTGGACAACCTGAATACAACCCAGGGTCCGATCCAAACAACACTGAACTCATTGGAGATTTTTTCCTTTGACTTCAGTAGGTTTCAGATCAGCTAACAGCAACAGGAAGGGTATTAACATGAAGACAGCATTTTGTGTTTGATTTCTTTTTTGCATTATCATAATGAGAACAATTCAAAGCACGCACTGAAAACATTTTTAATAAAAATGATATTTTAATTGAAATGTTTTATTTAAGGCAATCTTTTCTACGAAGGAAAGAAAGAAAGAAATAGGGTATAAGAGGGTAAAACTAGCAGAAAATAATATTTATTATTTCAGATTTTTGGGAAATTTGAGGGAAAAACAAGTTTTTGGCAACACTTTCAATTAAAAAAGGTTTTCTCTCTCCAGTTCTGTTGCTATCTATAGTGAAAAAGATGACCAGCTATATTAAATCAACCCATTAATGGTCCTTTCTGGGCTGTTTCTCACCAGTAAAAAATAATAGAAATGTGACATTATAAATAACATGACGGCAATTGTCTTCTGAAAATCTCCATGCAGAGCTTTTAGTAAGATGGAGACGGAGAGAGATCTATATATCAGAGTGGCTGAGTGTTTTTCTGCAACAAGAGAGGTCATTGCTAATGTCTGACACCATTTAATTCATCACCATTTATTATTTTTATATTTATATTTATAAATACTCTAAAGGAAGTCTGATGCAGATGCTGTAGGTGTCCTTGACATAACTTTAAAAATACATCTGAAATGATACAGTAAGTGTAGTGATATGTTTAACTGCATCCTGTTTCACATGTTTGGAAGGGGAATGGACAGAAGGTAGAGGAGACGCAAGATCATTCTCTGCTTTGACCTAACCCCTACAAAATATCATTAAAGTCAGAGGCCAGGCATGGCATGAAAGTCAGGGCAGGAGCTGACCTACAGATTTAGTAAGTTTTCATTTTAACAGTACGGCCTGAGTCACCACTGTTGTTATACCCCTCTGCCTCTGCTCACACAAACAGAGTTACTCTAGCACAGTGCTTCTCAGCCGCTTTAGACTCCAGGCATCTCTCCATAGCTTTTCTGAATCGAATGACACCCTCTTTGGATACAGGCAGACAGAGTCCCTCCTTTTCTGAGCACAAGGGAAAATAAGCCTTTTCTGCCCCCAACCTTTGCCTTGATTCATGAAGCCCAAGAGTCCTCTGGTTGAAAATCACTGTTCTAGGAGCTCCGCTTTTTGCAGGGTTGAGCTGAGACATTTTAAAAGTACTTGATTTTCCGAAAGGGCTGAGCTTCTGCTCCCTGGAGATCCAAGCCCCTACCTGCAAGTAGGGATAGTTGGCCTAAATCACTGGAGACAAGGGGTAGACTCCCTTGCCCCCCTGACCTACGTATGCTCTCTCAGTCTCTCCTTCCCCCACTTCCCTCCCCGCAGCTCGTACCAGCGCCAGTCTTTAACTGCAGTTCTGGTATTAGAAAAGAGGACAGCAGATAGTCGTGTGGCTGCAGCAGGAGGTTTTATGGAGCTGCCCTCTGCTTTAGGTGCTCCTGTCCCTCAAGACCCCTCGGTCCCCTCATGGGCATGAGTTAACAAAAGGGGATGCTGCCTTTCAGCGGGGTCTGCAGCCATCCTGTAGATCCTGCTTGGTGCTGGCCAGGGTAGAGCCATTTGATATGAAACCATTCCCCAGTCCCACTAGAAAGAAAGCTCTCCAGATTGCCAGCGGACTCCAGCTTCCCCTGCAAGGACACTCTTCTCCTCCAGCTGCCTGCTCTCCTGCATGCCTGGCTCCCAAAAGCCAGTGAGGCTAGGGAGCAGCTACAGGGAAGCCTGAGCGCTGCCCTTTGGAACTGGTGCACCCCATTTCCCCCACCGAAGCGGGCGTGTTTGGGCGCAGCAGGTTCGGGCAAGGTCCAGGAAGCTGCATTGCCTAGTCTATCAGTGCTGCTTAGCACCGGGATAGGGTAAACCAACGGAGATGTACCTGGATTCTGTAGGGCACAACCTCCCAGGCCAGCCCATGCCCCTCTCCCCCCAAGCACTGTTCCTGGAAACGGAGGTACACAGGACGGGTCTGTCTGCCCTGCATGCCTCGCTGGAGGGAGACGCCGGGTGGGGTTGCACTGGGAAGGGCTGTAGCAGGACTGGGGGTTCCTGTCTGCTTTAGGTTTAGCAGGGAGCCCTAAAGCAGGCAGAGCCTTTCCCAGTCACACTGTGGCACCTCTTAAAGGGTCTCTAAATACCCAGGTGAGAACAACTGCTTTAACATAAAGCAGGAGTCACACAGGGGTGGCAAAACACTGCTTTGTTTCTGGTGCTTAAGTGTGTGCGATTTCCAACATTAGAAGGGATGGCAAATGCTCAGAAGAGTCCCAGGCTTCGCCTTGCATTTGCTGACAGACTTAAGACTTTTTTCAGGCTCCATCATAACAGGCCTGCAAGTTATAATCTCATGGGAGGAGGTGCTGTCAGATCTTTCCTGTTAACTTCAGTGGGGATGTTTGGAGGGTCACGGGTTTTGACAACGATACCACTCATCAGCTTTGTTTTCACTAGGTGAAGATCCTGGCTGTACATTCAGACTAAAATAAAACTAGTCCCTCTGATTTACTAATTACAACCTGCTTTTTTCCCCTCTTTTGAGGGACTTTGATAAGGTGGAAAATATTCTAATGCATTAGGGATACCTAAACATCCCACGTACTTCATCCTAGTTTTTCTAACATGAAAGTGATGCATGTTTCAAGTAGCATTTCCTTCTTCCTGTAACCTACTTTCTCTTCTCATGAATCCAGCACAGAAGGCGAAATCAGAGCTTTAAAGCCCTGTTTGTATACAAAGGTGGTGGCATAAACCCAAAGGATACATGGAGATGAACAGAGGCAGGGATTAAAAGATTACCACGTATCCTTTCCCACTTCCTGCATTTGCCCAGCCCCCACAGCGTGTCCTTCCTCCCAGCCCCCGACGTACCCATTGGCGTAGGGGAAGGGTGGGGTAAGAGGCTGGAGCTGTCAAGATTCCCTGCCCTAATCACTGGCGTACGCGACGGAAAACCTGACAGCAAGCCAAGCTCAGAGACAACTTTCACTCGGATGCACTGCTGTAATCCAATAAGGGAAGACAAAGACTGAGGCCGCAGCTGCCGGTTTTGGCCTTCAAATACAGAGCAGAGCAGAATTGGAGTTGGAAGGCACATTTGACTTCTCCTCTACCTTCTGTCACATTGACACATCTTCCCATGTACAGAGAGAGAGCCATCAGCACTAATATTGAGAGGTGGGACCTGCCGGTCCCTTCCCTGAGAGTCCCACTAGACATGCCTCTGCTCAGAAGCTTCCTGTGAGGGCAGGGCTCCCCCGGGCAGGAGAAGAAGAAGTACAAGAGGCACGGAAAAGCCAGGTAGTGCATTTACACGTCTGGTCCTGCTAAACTGGCAGCAGCGTAATCGTTTCCTTGGCAATGAGCTATGCTGTACTCATTGACCCAGAATAAGGATGTCACTCTTGGTTATGGTATTAGAAGAGGATGTCCTGAGAGAGAGAGGGCTCATATCTAGCAAAGACTTGTAGTTAATAGTGTTATCCTTTCAAACCTGAGTTGTTAGCCAAAGTTTTGAGGTCTTACAGATTTTTCCGGTTAAAAAAAATTGATACTAGAGTCAGGTGTTTCTCTAATGAAGTCCCCGTGTTTGCAAAGAATTTAAGATCCCAGGACGGCCTTTGATCGCAGTTCTGAACCATTTTCCAGTCGATGCTGAGCTCAAAAATGCTCACTCAGGTTCTCTCAGGATCACCCATTGCAGCTTGTCCTGCTTGGGTCCTTGGGTTTTTCTGTCTCTGCTTTGCTGATGTTTTCTTCTCTCTCTTGCAGACCTAGAATCCTTCACAAAGCAATAACCAGCAGAAACCCCCCACCTACATATGCTTTGTGTGAGCCTACGTTTTAGGTGATGACACGTTGCCATGTTTGAAATGAAGGGCCCTGGCATTTCAGCTATCTGGCTCCGCAAAGGAGCACTTTACTCTCTATAAATGTTTGCTCTCTTTTTCACGTGTGGATACTTGTGTAAACAGATGCTGCTCTGATTGTATCTTGGGACAGGCTGTCAATACTTGGAGATGTGGGAAAGGACCATAGGTGGTAGAAAGTACAAATGGGAAAGAGCAGGGAGTCGCTTAGCAAGTTGCAGGGAACCGAAACGTGCAGAAGGTATTGCAGTAGCGGGGCAAACCAAGGCACCCTGAAAGTTCAGCGACTCGGTGAGAGGCAAGTCTGGGAAGCCAGGGTCATTACATAACTTACGTTGCACTTTCTGTTCTGAAGGTTCATGAAGACCCCAGATGAGATTATGAGTGGCCGAACAGACCGCCTTGAGCACCTTGAGTCCCAGGAACTGGATGAACAAATGTACCAAGAAGATGAGTGTTGAAGAGACAAGTGTACTGCCTCACCGGGTTTGTGGGAAAAACATCTGCCTCAACAGCTAGGGTAGTTTGTGAGGGGAAGAAACAATACAGGAGCAGAACATGGGGTCGGAGCTTAACTTGAAGATCATGCAGGACCCAAGGCACCTTAATAAAGCAAACAAACTGGTAAAAGTGGTGCTGGCAGCAAGGTGGAAGAGAGAGAGCCTGGACTCATGCACTACTTCATCATCCCTATGGAGTCTCCCCTGAGTGGTCTTTCATTTTTCTTTCCTTGGCTTGTTTGTTTCAGTTTTTTGGGGGGGGGTTCTTGTTGGTTTTTTCCCCCAATAAACCCAGTTTAACTTTTCTTAACTCATATAGGACAAGTTGTGAGATTTTGCTTCTTCAGAAGGCTTTCCTATGGAAATAGTACGCGATTGTTCTTTTCTCTGCAAGTCTCATGACCATAACATGGTCTAAAAACATTGGTGGCAGTGTCATGAAAGAGATCACCCGATGGTTCCACGTGTTGGGATCACATTTGCTCATGCTGCCACTGGGCAAGGTCTTGAGCTACCAAGAGAATTTGGGATACATATCTGTTAAATGAAGGGGAGTCATCTTTCACTGTCAATCTGAGACATTTTACCAGCATACTATGGGCTGGTATCTTGAGTCCTGCAAGTAGCTTTTCACTGCTAGCCTAGCCCATGGACCAAATCCAATCACCTAAGTGCTCCAGGAAAGAAGAAAAAATAAGACCAAGGCCTGACAAAATGCAATAGACTGATGCTGGCTTTTGCTTTCCTTCCCTCTTGCAAAACAGCAGAATTGAAATGACACAAATAATGTGGAATCTTTATTCAGTCTTCTTTCAAAAAGCCAGATTTGAAGTACTCATTATGACAAAAGGGAGGTTTGTTTTACACACCAGCTAGCACTTTGGGGGTTTATGGCAAAGGGTTGTTCTTTCCATCTTAGTAGGAGAGAGAAGGGACCCACATAGTTGCTTGTAATACTCAGAAACCTCCCCAGAATTGTCCTGCGCGGCTGGAGAGAAACGTGAAAACAATACAAACCGTACAGCTACATTGGTATCTTATACATTTGGGGGGCAGGGGAGAGGTTTGGTTTTTTGGGTTTTTTTCCATGCATCAGATTTCCTACCCAGCCCCTTCTAATGACAGCTCTGCCAGGAAGTGATCACTTTTCAGCTTACCTCTTTTTAACACAGTTTTCTTCTTATAAACAATCTTGCTGCATTCTTGCCTTTTAATTTTAAATATTCATTTTTTTAGCTCCAGTTTGACTTCCAGCATTTAGGGGAAGGGTTTACAACGTTTTTGGCCAGAGTGCCAAAAACACCTCAACCCATGCCTTGACTTCATGTGCCGGAGGCAGAAGGAGGGGAGCTGCCAAGGGACCAGTCCTTGTTACTGGTGGTGGGTGCACACGTGCCTCCAGGCGCACATCAGTGAAGGGGCCAGGGTATGCTGCCCCGGCCCCTTCCCCACGGTGCACCTTTGAGGCATGCGTACACCCACCACTGCCAGGGAGCTGGTGCTGGGGCTTTGGACCCAAGTGCAACTGTTTGCAGCCTGCCTGCCACTTGCTGCTGCCCAGAGTCCAGGCCAGCTGTGGCCAGGAGACTGTAGACAGCTGTGCCAGGCTCTGGAGCTGCAACAGGGCTCCATGGTGGTGGTTGCATGTGTACTTTGAGACGCACAGCTGGGAAGGGGCTTGGGGCAGCGCAACCCTGGCTCTTCTGCCCCAAAGCACTTGTGTAGCTGCTGCTGCCACAGAGGCTAACTGGGGCTCTGGAGCCTGGCTGTACCCTGGTATAGCTGCGTGCAGCCTGCCAGCTGCTTGCCACAGCTGGCCCGGGATCTGGGCAGCAGCACCAGGCAGCTGGGAAGCTGCAAACAGCTGCACTGGAGTCCAGTAGTGGCTGCATGGGCATCTCGGGGTGCATGGCAGGAAAAAGGCTGAAGTTGCATTTCCCCTGGCCCATTTCTGACTGTGCACCGCAAAGCGAATGTGCAGCCGCTGCCACTATGGAGCTTTACGGGAGCTGTGGAGCCTGGTGCATCTTCACACTCCAGCATGCCTGCTACATCCGGTCCAGGCTTTGGGCAGCTGCTGCCTGCCATGGAGTCCAGGCTGCTCGCAGCAGTGCTTGTAGCCTCCCCACCACCTGCTGCAAGCAACCTGGGCTCCATGGCTGGCAGCAGCTGCCCAGAGTCCAGGCTGGCTGTGGAGTGGTAAGTAAAAGGGCCTCATGTGCTATGCTTTGGCACATGTGCTGGGGGTTTCTAACCCCTGATTTAGGGTAAGGCGTGCATTGGATGGAGCAGTCAGCTTTGCCTAGGCTGCAGGCAGGAAGTTTCGTAGAAGCATTGATCCTTCCATCTGCGTGGGCTTTTTTGTCTGAGATGGGAGAAACTATTTGCCTTTGCAGTGTTACACAACGATGTGACACTTGAAGGTTTCAGAAGACATGGTGTCCCCTTTAAAGTGAAGGAAATTGAAGCAATCAAATGTGTATTTGGTTTGGGAGAAAATGCACGTGATTTTCAACATGGAGATTGGAGTTTTTCTGTGGGTATCTTGTGATGTCCAAAGGAAAGAAAACCTTTCTGTCTTCATTAGCACAACCTCTTCTATGGGTTCATACAAGTTAGAAATGGATTTAATAACTACCTTGATTTCTTCCATCTAACCAAAAAGCCTAAAATGGTCAGAGGAAGGTGGGGTATCATTTATTAAACCCATACAACACTTAGTCTATGCCAAATACGTAACAGGAATGTTAATTTCTCCAGAAAACCTCCCATTTGGTTATCAGTGGTATCCTGTATTCTTAAATAAACTAAGTCCAATTTCACTGTAAGGTGCATTGAGTCACTTACTGTAGGGCAAATGGGGTTCATTAAGGACACAGCCAAATATTATGGAACGAGGACAGCCCCTTCACATTTGGCTTCAGATGAAGCCGGACAGGCAATACAACTATCCCTCAGCCTTTTCCAACCACTTAATGAAACAGCCTTCCATACTCTTAGATGATGTGCTTACCAAATAACTATATATTGTTTTGTTGTCTTTCCAAATGTTGCATCGTCAAAGAACAGCAGGAGCAGGTACTCATCTGTCTGCAGAAGAGATACTCCTCCGTTTCCCGTCCCTGCTGTATATCTGCAAACCTTCTGGGACACCAGAAAAAAAAAGTGAAAGTGGGAGGTTCTGAGTGATTTTCGCCTTGTGGTGACAAATCCAACTCTGAAGGGAGGCCGGGCAGCCGGGGGGTGGGGAGGGGAGGGGAGGACATTTCGTTGGTTTTAGTTTTGGTGACCTGTCTTCCCATCAACCTGCTTAAGGGGCACACATGGCAGCCCTTTCTCAGGGGCATATATTTAGATTGGACGGACAGTCTGGCTACAGCCATAGCACAAAGATCTGATGACCAAGAAAGCCCAAGACAAAATTTATGGAGAGAATGCAAATAAGAGGAAGTAAAAACATTAAAAATCATTATGGCTAAATAGAGATCTTTACTGTTTTCCTGTATTTCTTTCAATTTTAAGGTGTCAGAAAGGAAAAGTTTATGCTGGGAGCTGTGCAGGTTCTCTAGTGCACTGGCCATGACCAATTCATGAATAGTTTTTAATTTTTTCTGCTCCTGCTATTGTTATGTTACACAGTGGGGGAACAAGGAAAAGAACTTGAGTAGCTAAAGTCTTTGCTAAACCATAGATTTTGAACCTCGCCTGTATTTGATTGCTGTAAACCTAAGAAATTGGCAGTTCTCCAGTTTGTCCTCAAGTCCTTGCTTTTTGTATTGGCAAACAAAGTGAAGTGTCATTACAGAGTGAGTGGAAGGCAAAAGAAAAGGGAATCTGAATTGCCACACATTTGTTCCAGAGTATGAAATATCATGGAGAATTTGTGTATTTTTTTAGCTGAAAAAACTTAAGAGAAAACTCCAGGTCAAAATTGCCAAATAATCAAGGATTACACGTTTCCGTTTTGTTTCTGTGGAATTGGGAATTACTTTCCAGCACAGAGCTACAGGCATCTCGGGATACCTTCTGTGTCTTTAATGAACAATAGCTTTCTATGCCCCTATACAGATGCAACATTTACAAAAACTCAAATAGTCTCTGGACTCAAAGTAGGTCCTTAATATGGTGAATTTTTCAGCTAAGTACCACTACTGTCATCAAGTTGCAGTCAAATCACAGTGGCTCAGGGAGGGGGCATAGTAACAAGAAATGCAGTGCGTGATGAAGCAACTGGGCAGATCACAAGGACTTGCAGTAGTATCTTGTGGGCCTTGCTCAAGTTCAGTTGCCTTTGGGATTGGGGAGGCGACCTTACAAGCTTTGCTTACCACACTTCTCTGACAGCTGTAAGAAAGGTTCCTTTTCCTCTCACACCTGACACATGGCGTGTGGACAGGACACCAAAATGACTAACCTGTTGGGGAAGAGAGGTATGCCTGTCAAGAATAGCTTTGCCTTTTCCACCTACTCAGCCTTCAATTCACAGTGCAGAATTTGCCAGCTGCCAAACAGCCAAACTGTCTGTCTCCTCCACGGGGACTCAGGACAGAGTGAAAGGTTTTGAGAGACAGTCCCTTCTGCTGCTGATGAGGGGACATTCAGATTTGGCATTCGGATGGGGCTCTCCCAACCATCAACAATCCAATCTGAATAAGCTACGGTGTGCGTATGGAAAGGGATCTGGGCTACGGTGGCAGGACAGATGGCCGTTGCATGGCTGATAAGGCAACCATCTCCCGGTTAAAGTCTCAAACCTTTTGAGGACTGTCACTTCAGAAGAACACTATTGGGGCCACCTGCATAAACACTAAGTAATAGCAAGTTCCCCTAATCTCACGTAAATGCTGAGCGTGCATTCTTCATGATTTCTTTTTAGTATATGACTGCAACGAAGGGCAAATCCAGAATGCATTTTTTTGGGATTTTTTTTTTTTAAAGATAAATTCTAGTCTGTTTTTATTAATGATGGCTTTTTTTAAGGTGTGGGGTAAAGGGACTGAATTGAATGAATGTAACAAAACAAACAAAAAAGCCTATTCTCAGGGCCAGTGAGTTGCAAATAATTTTTAAAATGCCTGTAATTACATCATCTCAATAAAAAAGTTTTTAATATAAAAAAAGGGAATGCCACGTGTCTGTTGGTGAGTCATTGTGGGATGCAAATTTAAGGTGACGGGATACCTGAGTGTTACTGTTGCTTTTCCTCCAAGTGAACGTGGAAAAGGCATTTTCAGTCATGAAAATAAGCCAGCAGCCTTGCCGTAGTCAAACCAATGTGGGCAAAATGTGGTTCTCCAAGGCTTCCCGTATTTTGAAATGTTAAACCAATCCCTGGGAACGTTCTTTTTTTGCCTTCCTAAATCACCAATCCCGCCCTTGCTCCTTTGTGGACCACAGCGCATGGCTGACACTCTGACGCTGCAAGGCAGGCTGTTTGGAGACACGTTAAAGAAACACCATGAAGCAATGGGAGGAACTTTAACTGAAGTGTCTTTGTCTACCTAATATTTTGATTCTCCTACAGAAAGCAAAACATCTGTTTTTTCCTTCAAGTCCATGAAAAACAATACCAAGCATGTCAAGGCCCAGGTACTTCTGCCCTTTTACCGGGTAAGTACACCACTGGGAACCGTGAAGGTAAAGTTCAAGGTTGGAGAGCAGTGTGCCTCATTCTGCAGCTCTCCTTCTGGACGAGGACCAAGGAGACCTGGCTTCTGTTTGCAGTTTAGCCACAAAATGCCTGTGTGACCTTAGAGAAAGCTACTTCACTTTCCAGTGTGTCTGTTTCCTCATCTGCTAGGTGGAGTTAGGACTGACAGGTCTCTAGAGGGTGAATTCATTGGTGTTCGTACAGCTCTGCTGTAGCTAGGCGCTGTGCGGGTGTCGCAGCAGGAGCGTTCGGTCAGCCCCGTCTGGTTCCTAGGCACTGGAGGATGCGCCTGCTGCTTTGTGTGGTGACAATTAAAGGTCAAAGCAGATATGGATTATAAAGTAGTTCAGGTCCCAAATATGACCCATGATAACACTGTTATAATCAGCCTGCTAAATATCTACCTACACCATTCATCTGTTACTTCTAAAAATGGCACATGACAAATTTCTAAAATAACGAACGCACACACACAAAGCAAATCAACCTTGGAAGCTGGGAATCGCACGCACGGGGAGTCCTCCACCTTGCTCCATGTTTCTGCCTCGTCGCTGGTTTCCTCGGTTTGAGCCAGCAGAACAAATTTAATCTTCACGTTAACACAACCTTTAGTCTGCGGTTGGAAGGCAGTGGGAGCAATGGCACAAGCAGCAATTTGAAGGTTACCATTAAGTATTGGGAATAGGAAGGAGACTTTTCCGTGTTTCTGGCTCACACGAAAGGCCTGTAAAGCCCAGAATAACAGCGCCGCATCTTGCTTTGTGCACATGCTTTTAAGCACCTCAGCACAAAAAACCAAACCATGTCTACTCAGTGACGTCTGTTTGTCCTTTTATACTGAACTGCTGCCTAAAGGTAGCAGAATGAGAGCTTGGCAAGACTGCTTCCAGTACAAGACCAGAAAAAGCTGTGCAAGGTTTCTCTTTGCCCTGCCCAATGCGACCTGAAGCTTGAGAGGGGAGTTTAGGACGATTTTTCATGTATTTCTGATTTTTTTTTTTTTTTTTTTTTTTGGCTTGCTTCAAAATGAGACTCAACATACAAACTGTCACCTTACAAGGAACTGTGTTTTGCTTAGAGGTTTAAATTGATTCAGGCAATTTCAATATGAGCTGTAAACTGAAACCACTTCTCTGCAGTGCAGGGAAAAAATCACTTAATGTGTGATTACAGCAGAAAGGAAACGCATGTTTTTTTCCAGGTATACGGAAGCCATCGAGTGAGAGCAGTATTACTTTCTTTTTCAGTAAATGACTGTTCTCCTATTCAAAGTCTATGCTTGTGTGGCCAGGTACAGTCGCACAGGACTAGCACATCACAGGCATCTACTATTCTGTGCCTTTCCTGTCCTGCAGCTCTTGCAGTGGTGGATTGGCACGCATCTACCAAGTACCCAAAGTCTGTGATGTATCGCCATGTGCCGGTCCAAGTTTATCTCCCCATTTCAGTTGTGCCTGTTCACGTCGAGCCTGGAGATCAGCACCCCATCCCAATAATAGATTACAACTGTACTGGTATACAGACTGGAAACCATGCTGCATTATGTCAAATGGCCAAAGGGGTGGGGGTGTGAGGACAGTGGTGGCAATGGTGATGCTACAAACAAATGCTTAACGCTAATGGTAGGATTAAAACATCAGATGCCTTTTTTTTTGCTTTCAGTTGAATAGGTCTGACCAGATCGTGTAACCTGGTGGCTGAACTCAAGGGAACCGTGATGGGATGGACACCATAAGTCATTAAACTCTAACCAAAATGGTCTCCCTTATAGTTGAACTGGTGTATAAGGTTCAAGTACTCAGACTACCAGAAGTATTTAACTGATGCTTATGTGATATCTCTACACTATGTTTTATTGTATTGGTCTTATTGTACCTCAGTGTTGTAACTGTACTACACAGGACAGCAATGCACAATGATGAAGAGCCAAAAATGGTGAGCATATTTCAAGTCAAAGGCAAGAGCAGCCCATGTACGTTCACCATCACCTGTAGGCTCAGCATGGAGGAGGGTATGAGGAAGGAGGTAAAGAAGCCTCATGACAGTATGCTCCAGCGATGCCCCATCTGTGGGATATGAGACCACAGGGACCCAGGAAAGGTTTAGAGCAGCCCTAGGGGACCATGAGCGGTAGGGGGAGGAGCAGAAAGGTGCCACAAACCCACCTTTGCCCATTCTCATGCAAGTGAATGCCCAACTGAAAGCATTTCGTTGCATGACAGAGTATAATTAGTGATATTGTCAGAAGTTTTTTTTTGTTCAAGACGTTCCAGCTTTTCTATAGCTTGGGGCAGGTTCTGGCTGCAGTTTTTGCTGAGGCTAAACCTGGAAAACAGCCACTTCTCTTGTCTTCTCGCCTTGTCTTTTTTTGCTAGTGCCTCTCACCCCTGCAGCAAAAAGGAGCAGTCTGGATACCCATGACCAGCTGTCCTGTGCACGCTGCAGCTTCTGTATGCCATGTATGCACAGCCATGCATGTGCTGCTGCTGACTGAACCAGAAACCCTGCCATCCACCAGTTTCTTCCACTAACCCAGGCTGGGGGGTTTCAGGCATTAAGTCATCTATGCAATTAAGAAGCAATCTTTTTCTTCTGGTTGCCATAACATTTTACTGCTTGCGGGAACACCCTTCATTTACTGGACGCTGTCAGCAGATTTTTAAAATAACTTTCCGCCATTGATTATAATAATCCATCGAAAGCTGGAAAGTGCAATCTGTTTACTTAGTTTCCGAATATTTTTCTTTACATACATCCCCTCACTACCCTGCCCCTCAAAGCTTCTTCCTAAAGAGCTGCTCACAAGTGCTGGTTTACACTCAATGGTTTGGGATTTTTTCAGGTTATTGTATTACTTCCTTGTCTTTCTTCATTCTTCAGGGGAACAGTCTTCAGTGAATTAGGGGTATCACCACATTTATGTAAACTTCTGCTTAAGCTCTCCTTTTGGGTCAGAGCGAGGCTGATCCTGCCAGGTTGCAGCAGCTGAGAATCTGATTCAATACCCATTGAATACCCCCACCCCTCACCACAATCAATAGGCAAACTTCCTCAGACAACTTACTGTTACCATACTGTTGTAGTGATCAAAAGCTACAATCAAAATCAAACACAGGGTCTGTTGTAAGACAATAGAGGTCATTATGACCAATATGATCCGTTGCAAAACCGGCAGGGGCACATCAATCTTTCTGCCTCCCGCAGACATCTGTGAGTAAAGTTTCCCAACATCTCAAAGTGTTGGACAAACAGCTGTAACAGGAAGCAGGATAAAAGTTCAGGAATTAGAATTGATCTAGCGCTGGCTGATAAACACCATTCGCCTGAGGGCATTGATTTGAAGCCAAGCTCTGCTAAGTGGGTAAAGTTGTCAAATGATCTCTTCTCACCGTTCATCATGGTAAAAGGAGGTAACTGAAGGGTAGATCCTTCTAACAAAGCAGGTTCTGTTACTTCAATTTCAGAACAGCAGGGAATTCATGCTGCCGAAGTATAAGGTGAGCCAAAGAAACTGACTGAGTACAAGAGACTCAGGGAAGTTACAGCAGGGGTCATTTAACTGATTCAGAGCGTTTTAGACCAGAAGAGACTAAAATCTTCTAATGTGATAGCCTGTATGTTGCAACACGTTACATTTTACCCGCTGGCTCCTGTGCTGAGCCCAGTATCTTGCATTTGCCTACAGCGTAGCTTCCAGACGTGTTGTTAACGACATTAAGAAATAATAAGGAACTCGCCACTTAGCTCGGCTGTTTGTTCCAGTAAATAATCACCCTCCTTGCTATGAATTTGTGCCTGATTCTCCATTTCAGTACAGTATATCTAGAGTCTAATTCTTTTTATGCATTTCCTTACTAGATTAAAAGTCCTTCAGTACCCAATATGTTTTTCTTTGTGAAGATACTTTATACATAATAATCAAGGCATCTTTCAATATTCTTTATGGTAAGCTAAATAGGCGGTGGCTTTTAAGTCTCTCCCTCATCGCTATTTTTGCCAGCCCCTGAATCACTTGTACTCCCATTCCAATTTAGCAATAAGATTCATAAAAGGAAGGTGTAGACGCTCCATCTTATAGCCATTGCCTCAAAGTGATGCAGCACTTGCCTATGTGTGGTATCTTCTAGGCCAGGGGTGACCAGAGTTACCCTGGGAGCCACGTCCAATCCTCCACCGAAGTTCAAGAGCCGCAGAGCAGGGGTGGGGAGGGGTGCTGAATGGCCCAGGGCGGCGGGGACCCTCCCATGCACCACTGAGCCACGGTGGCTTTCCCCGGGAGGAGCGCACCCCGGGGTAAGCAGCGCAGCTGCAGCCCCTGGCCCGGCACCTGAGCCGGCAGCCCCAGAGGAAGAGGAGGAAGGCGGGCAGGCTCAGGATGTGCGCCGCGTGGGGCAATCTGGAACGGCAGGAGGTGCTGGGCTGTGCTGACCCCCGGAGCTGCCTCAGGGAGAAGCGTGTGGGGCTTTGGCCAAGGTCTGGAGAGCCGCACGTATGAGCAAAACAAACTCTTGGGAGTCCAGCTAGTCCAGCATCCAAACTTCATACCTCCTCTGCCTCCCTGACTCAGTTTTTCCCCATCTAGGCACAGTTTTGTGGAGCACATAGTTTATGATAGATGTGCTGAGTTAAAAAAGCATGATATAGACTTTCGCTGCATTATCCTATTTGTTTTAGGTGCTCATGAAGCTCTTGCCAACACACTGCCTGACAGGGAAAGGATTCCCCCTCACCATGTTTCAGCTCACAGAGATCCCAGGAGCGGTCTCTTCTCAAATCCACCCCCACAGCTCAGTGAAAAAACCCACAGAGAATAAATAGCAGCAGCTGATTTCCACGGTCAGTCAGGAAGCCACCCCCTGCTCCGTTCCAAAAAAGCTATGCCCCTTCAGCCTGTCACCACCCTTGATATGAACAGCACAGGAATAGATGCACTCCGGTGTCACAAACCCTGGGTATTCAGCCAGCTCTCTGGCCACTTTAAATCCAATACGAATGTTGCCACTGATTTTGGTGGACCTGCTCCAGGCACATGGTATTGGATTCATAGATCTCTAGTCTGAAGTCTGCTGCCTGGTTACTCGGGAATCACAGATTGCCTGTGCAGCAGCAATGCAACTTTGCCTCACGTTGCTTTATATTGTTGCTCTGCCACAGCCTGAATTGTACGTGATCTGTGACCAAATGCAATGCAGGACTGTGGAGAGTATCGCTGCAACACCTGCAGCCCAATGGAAAGTGAGTCTTTGAGGGTTTCACTGCGTACAGGTAAACACTCAGCCCAAGTTCACAAAAAGAGCAAGAAACTTTTCTAACAATCAGATGCTGAGTTGTGGCTTTGGAGTCAAAACCAAGAGGAACTCGTTTTTGATTGTGCTTTATAATGGATTGGTTTGCACACTGATACCTCAAAACTGGGAACTGGCAGCAGACAACAGATCTGTGCAAACTCCTGTCATTGGGTTCACCAGGAAGTGACTGCCAAATGCTTCTTACCAGTATGCATATTTGCTAGCATATTAGAGATGGTTATCGTGCAAAAGCAGGTTCCTACAGTTAAGTTGCTAAATCCAGAATTAGGCACTAAAATAAATGGCCTGCTATTCAAGAGAACTGGGTACCCAATGGCTCCCAGAGAAATGCAACTATGATATCTTTAATTTTCTTTGTTTTTTAATTGCTTAGTTCTCTCATTGCCCAGTCTTTTGCTGCCAACTCTCCTTGTTCAACTTAGAGCCTCTACCAAAAAGAAAGGCGGGCGAGTTCTCCTTCTGCTCATACATTGTAAGCCACATGCTCGGACAACGCAGCTGAGATGCTGTAATATGATATTTGCAAAGACACCTGGATTCAGGAAGGAGTGAGTGCAAAGGGCATGGCTGCAGCATAGCAGGAGACCGGGGACTGACCAACCCAGTTGCAAGAGCACAATCAAGGGCTGCTCTCCAGGGGCAGAATCCTGTTCTCTCACTGCAAATGTAGCTGCTGTCAATATTTATACAGTAATTATGTGGTGAAGAACGAAAAGGCACCAAATGGCACCATGTTTAATGAGTAGAACAGTGCCCGTTCTGTTCCCCCGGAGTAAACTGCTTTGTCACTCTGAATGCTAAACCCCGCTGTTCCCAGAGTCAGTTTCTACATCGTTCCAAATCCCTCCGAGGCACGTAAGTGCACAGCGATGCGCAGACATGCATTGTGACATTCATAAGAAACACACCGACGTTTCAGGAATCTGAAAAATGAGCATTAAACGAATCCCTGAAGCTCCTGTTGAAACTGCTTAGAACTAGCACGGCCACTTCTTTTTCACGCGGTGATATTCAAACAACACTGGTCCCTCCCATCCTCCATTCGTGCTAAAATAAAGCTGGGCAGGCAGGGGGATGTCACCTGTTTAAAACAGGTGTTATACTGGCAATAATCATTTCTGTTGTCCTATAAATCAGTGGGACCCAGCCTCCCAACACCACCACTGCATTCACATGCAGCATCCACATATCCTGGCATTCCTTTCAAGGTCCGTTTTGGGTGAATGTCTCGCACCTGGAGAGGAATGAAAAGGAGCAAACGCTATGGCTGAAGACAGGAATTGGGAGCTAGCGGATCAGGGTTCTTTTTCAAGCTCTGTCCTCCTGACCACTGTTTTCTCAAACTGTAAAATGGGAGACAATATCTACATGCCTACCAGGAGCATTGAACGATTACGGGTGCATTCCTGTTCAGGGATGGAAGGACTTCACAAGTGCAAAGTGTTATCTCAAGGAAAGATGCAAAACCAAGTTGTCATTTCTACATGGAATAGTGTCACTGGGACTGTTCAGGCTCTAGAGCTGAATGCATTACCTTGCAAGCTTTTTCATGGCAAGTACAGACCACTGAGTCCTCCTTTGATCTGCACCATGAATGTGTCCTCAAAAAAAACCAAGGGGAGCAGGAAAGCTACAAAAGGAAACAGGACATTCATTAACTGCAGGTGAATAATAACTGGACATTGGTCTACTATTTCTCAGCTACTGTGCTGATGAATAATTGAAATTTTTGTTACTCTTGAGCCACAGATGCACTCACATATACACGTATGCACTCTCTCTCTCGCAAACACACACACAAAATGCTTTTATTAGTGCCAATGGAACAAGTTTCACGGGTTGGGAGATGAAAGATGTTAAAAAAAAATGTATTTTCCTTTCGTTATGAAATGGCTTTGAGTACGAGGTTCAGCAGATTAAAGATAATGCTAAAGTGATGTTGATTCCAAGACAGATGCAATCAGACAGTCATTTTAAAGGTGACGCTTGGGCTAGAGAATGGTGACTCAAACTGGGCTGACCCAGGTCTTACGCTCCGCGTCACCAAAGGGGTCAGGATAAAAAATCTCGATCAATCTCTGGCATCTTTGGCAGCAAACACTAGGTTGAAGCACGCACTTCCGATGCCACTGGGGGCAGCTAAGTCACGTGACTGGGACCCCCAGCTCCCACAGTCCTACAGATAAATATCAGTTGATAATAAGTGAAGATAAGTCTGATCAGAAAACCGATGAGTATTTTCTAGGCAAAATTTAGGAAGAATGGCAAGGTTTTCAATTTTTTTGAAAACTTGTGTTTAATGCTTGTGTTTTGAATGAAGAACTGTAAAATAATTTCTGCCAAAATAAAATACTTTTTGGAAGATCCGTAGCTGAAAGAGGACGTTGTCAGCTGACTAAGTATAAATTTAAGTGCGTATTCTTCAGCCACTGCTGCTGCAGAGCAGATGAAGATTGAACAGAGTCCCCCATGTAGAAACAAGGGGCGTGTGTAGATGAAACGGGGGCCCTAAATTGAAGCAGTGGGTTTTTAAAAACACCGCTTCAATTTAAGACCCTCTAAACCTCTGTGTCGTGCATATACCCAAACTTACCTGCCTCTCCGGCGGCGAGCAGAGCAGTCCCCGGGCTGCAGCGGGGTGGGAGTGTTGGTGGCACCCTTCTCCCGCAGGCACCCAGCTCGGGTGGTTTCGGGGGGCACCGCAGCTGCATAGGGAAGCACCGGGCCCTCACACAGTCCAGGCAGGCAGGCAGGCTCCAGGGGAAAAAGAAAAAAGATCAGGCTTGCTGCTTTTTTTGGGTAGAGCTACCTTCCCAGGCTGCTGCCAGGCTGCCTGCACAATCTTCCTGCAGAGCCCCTGGGCTGCAGACAGCCCGGTGCTTCACCCCACAGCTGTAAGGCAGCAAACTAAAACTCCTCGGAGGAGTTTTAGTTTGCTGTGCCCCAAGTCTGATTTAAGGTACATTACGCTGCTGAATTTGCTACAGCAGCTGGAATAACCATACCGCCAATGCGTCCAAACACCGACACCATTAAAGTGGTGCAAAAGCATTTAACTCACTTTAAAGTGTCATGCACACATGCCCCTCATTTCATCTACACACAGTAAAGGATAAAAAAAGAATGAACAGATGGAGAAAACAGGTTCCATCATTGCTATTCCCTATGTCTGACTCCTTTAGCCCATGAATATAACCTTGATCTGATCTCAAGTGATACCTAGACAACTCTGACAGCCATTTTTGTAGACCCTGGAACCTTTCTACTATCACCACAAGGGCATTGTGAATGTGATTCTTGTTCAGTCCGTCTTGTTATCTTACCCTGCTGGTCCCAACCTATCTTTTTCCTTGTATGAGTCCATTCGAATGGAAAGATCTTGGCCCACTTTGCAGTTCCACTCCAAGGCGTCTCATCTCAGAACAATCTTGCCCAGATTGCAAGGGCTGAACCCGATTTGCATTTCATGACTGAACTCAACAGCTGTCTTGTGATAGCAAAGGATGTGGGCAGCTGTCTAACGAACTACAGAAGCGCTCCAGTCTGAACAACCATTTTTGCAAAGCCCTTTACAGCTTTTGATGAGAGACCTAATCATTATTTTTGCTATGTTATTTTTTTCCTTCTTATGGATGAGCGTCACACTCTGCAAACAAGTGTGATGGGCAACATCAATTTTCCCCATTCACTTCAATCAAGTCCATTACTGTCACTTACATCCCTGGGGTTATCCTCTCTCACAGCCTGGGACCATGCCAGAAGGGCATGATCGTTGACTAAGGCAAAGGACCTCTGAAGATGTATGATACTACAGTGGCCCTGTATTGCCCATTACACAGCCAGATAGGCTTCCTCTATTACAGGCACTTTTAATGCTCCAAATAAAGCGTTTTCTTCTGAAGCACTCAAGGGAGTGCCATCCAAGACTAAGAGGACTGCCCCAAATCCAGCTTCAGAGGGGACTATCAGGATAAAGTCTTTGGGGATGAGAATCCATTTTCTGACTGATTTCTCCGAGCACCTCACAGTCTCCATTGTACTTTATAGGGCAGTAGTTCCTGAACTAGGAATTCAGCAGTAAGAGCTGTCTTTTGGCAAACAGGGCAGCCTCACAACCTTTCCATTGCTCAAGATAAGCTCAGACTGGTAGTGTGGTGTCACGTCACTGCAAGCCAACAGGCATTTGGGGGGTGATCCTTGAGTTGGGGTTACTATCTAAAAAGCTTGGGAACTGCTACGATACAGGATTGGTTGTCAGTTCGAGCACACTCGGAAACTCTGCTCTTTCTTCCTGGAAGAGAAGCTGAGCGCACAAATCTATATATTTGTCACCAACAGACTGGAGTGCAGCAAGTCACTGGCTCCAGGTACGCCAGTGTGAAAGTGGCATGCCATGGCAACACAGAAGCAACCAAGAGATGGGGCCTGTTTTGGCAGGCTGATGAAAAGACAGTATTTTATGCTACTGTTCTCACATACGGTGAAATGCCTTCTTGTGCAAAAGACCCAGAATAGGCCTTATGTGTGGCCTAGGTGGGGGCCGCAGGCTTGGTGATGGCTCGCTGCGCGGGGAAGAGTTCCACCCGTGAAGGGTAGCCAGGTGGGGACCCACACGGCGCGTGAAGGGCGCGCACAGGTTGCCGGAAGGAAGCGCGTGGCGAAGGTGCCAGGGAGCAAGCGTGTGAGCACCTGGCGGGACTGCCAGCTGTGCCAGCACTTCTGTAAATAGCCTACCTAGGAAAGAGCCAGTTGAGCCATACAAGCAGATAGTCCTCTTGTGTTATTGCCAAGCATACAGTGTGAGATGAAGCAGACTCCAGTTCAACAAAGCACAAAGTTGAAGCTAGGCACGGGCTTCAGTGATTTGCTGACTTGGCGTCTACTAGGCTACATTCAGTTTATATAGTATCCAGGTGTTTGAGTTATATTCTGGCCTTCCCAACAAAGATTTAAGACTCACCTAAAACCAAGGAGTAGAGGGCAGATGAAAAGAGAAGAAATCAGAGGGAAATTAATCTTACACTTTTCAGTTCATCCTGGTGAAGACGTGCGAGAGTAATAACTAGCCTGGGGAATAAAAATCCCCCTAGGGAAGAAAAGCAATTGACTAAAACCTAGGCAAATGTACAAGACCGCTGCTAACAATCATGTTTTACACTGGAACCCCCAACCTGGACTGTGAAGAAACAAGCTCGTTTTCATTGCATGTCCGTCTCCAACCCAAGATGCTGCCTGTGCCCCTCCAGGCAATGCGTGAGAACGAGCAAGTGTATTTAATTGCTGTGGTGGCATAACATCCAGATGCTTTGAATATTTATGTGGATTCCTTCTTGTCTGTGATGTGGTTAGTCTTGCTGGCAGCGAGGTACAGAATATTTTACCACATATCAAAACAGAGCAATAAGCCAATGTGATGGACAGATGCCTGCGACTTCCTGGAGTCAGCTCGGAGGCTGCCAAGTACACTGAATAGAGGAGGAAGGTGTAAAGACAGAAAAAAACTGGACTTGGACGTCCTCGTCTACGTCTCTCTCTGCTTGACGGAACGATAGCTGCGGCGTGCTAGGCACCTCTTTCCTGCGCGCCGCTCCTTGCACGTGGGGCAGGGTCAGCTGAAGGTGCAGCAGCAAGCGTTAAGGAATACCCGCTAGCCGAAACGCTACCAAACAGCCCTGAGCTCCTTATTCAAAGAGCTCAGCACTGTTGACTCCAAGGCAGAAATTGATGCAGGTCAGAAAACTAGATATGAACCTCCTGAAGCTCTGGGCAGGTTCAGATCTATTAAAGCTGACCAATATAGCCACGTTCTCTCAAGCTAGAGCATAGTGTGATGGAAAATATAATGCCTTCTCAACAAGCGTTTTCTTTATTTTGGCTGGAATTTCTGACTGTTTGGCCCAGCTGTGACATGAATCCAGGTTGCACTAGGGATGCAGACGGAAGTGACAATTCGTGCCCAATCCGGCCACAGAAACCAGTTTATAGCTCTGAACAAGCACAGGTGCACGGCTGCAGATCACTTAAAAATGGCCAATCAAGCAAAAAGCTGAACCCCTATTGCATGAGGGGGTCAGACGAAGACATTTCAAACCAGTGTCTTCTGTAACTCGTGTCTGCGCCACCTTCCAGCCTGTCACTGTTTTCAGAAGGGGACGGGGGAAAGGGAGCCGAGGAAGTCCAGTCTGGGGATTTTTCAGCCAGTGCTGGAGAGCGGGGTGGGTGTGTTGGGTGGGAGGGAGCCTGAAAACAGCACAGGCTGGGAGACAGCTGGAGGCTGGTGCTAGAGAAACCCAGCTGGAGGCTGGCAGCCAGCAGCGCTGGACTTCTGTTTGGTCCGGGGGATCATTGTAACTCAGATACTTCCCTCTGCACCCTCGGTGATTTAAGCTTTTTGAAGTCTTAACTTGTCGTGGTGGTAGTTTCACAGTGGGTGGGCAGCCCTGGGTGCTGCCTAAGGTTGGGAGGGACCAGAACAGTGCTTATCCCTCCATCTGTGTCACTGCCTGCCCCAACCTTGCCCTTTCCCTGCAGAAGATTCAGCTCTAGCTGTGACAGCGGGGAGGGCAAAGGCGCACGGTGGCACATGGCCGATGATTTGCTGCTGCTGGGAGAGATGTCACATACCTTTATGCAGGTAAAAAACCCAGTAGCAACAACAAACGTTTTGCTGCTGCAGCGTGCACCACCACCACCCGGAGCAAAGTACTGGCCAGTTGCTCCTCTGTCAAGGACAATAGCACGTGCTTCACAGGCATGGATTCATCACTCCTCTTTTTCCAAGAATGGTCCTGTAATAATTTACCATTCCATTAAGGACCAAATGCAGCTTTTCAATATGAAACTGAGGTGTGAAATATATATGACGGTAATGTAAGAAACGCACATCTGAAGCCCCTGCCACCCAAAACATCTGTCCAAAGGGAGAAAACACACAAGAGGAGTACCAATTGTATTCCTGGGGGGACACAGAAGGGGTGCACGCAGGTGCATGTGCATCCCCTGAGCATGGCGATGCACCCCCTGCAAAAAGCTGGTCACTGCTCACCACCCTGTTGCCGACACCTCCAGCGGCGTCTGCGGACGGTCGATGATCGCCCCGGCCACTGCTGCCAGAGCTCTGTGCTTACTGCTGCCGGGCTCCTGCCACCACCAGCGCAGATGTGCCCCCGCAAGCTGGGGGCACGTACCATTCGTGTGCATTCCCCTTTCTTAGTTGAGAATGCTGCCACAGGAGGGAACAGCCAAACTTGTCAAGTGGCACGTGTTTCCGTGTCTTACCATCTGCCAAGGGGTAACAGGCTTTGCGGCATGCAGGGTGTCCTTACTGAGCCAGGGCTTCACCCGGCACCAATCAGCCCTGCTCTGCTGAAGTGGCATTGAATTGGACAGCAATAGCATGGTACTGATTTACACCAATGGAGTACTCTGGCTTATATGCTTCACAAGGTGTTTGGAGGAAGAAGATGACAACACATCAAATCCTCTCCCATAACCCACTTCCGTAGTAAGTGTGTATACTGTGTCCAAAAGTGCCTCTGTGTGTGCCTTTCTCAACTTCAGTGACTAGGTGGCCCCAGAGCATCCCCTTCTACCTCCCCAAAGTTGGGAGAACAGCATGTCTTAGTGACTTGAGCTATCAAGTGGTCTTGCCTGGCCTGTTTAACCTGTTCTGTGGCTGCTGGGAAACCAATCCAAACATCTCCTGCAACTCTTCTGGCTTCAAAAGAAAGTGCTTTATTTCTGTCGTCGTGTATATGCATGCAGGGCCATAGGTTAGGTCTTTTTAGGCCTCAACGAGATAGCCTATTAAGGTTGTCCTGGACACTGTGGCTGTGGCAAACAAAAAAATAGTAAGCAAGTGGAGTAGGGGAGGAAGATATGTGAGCAGAGAGACTGCCACCTATCGCAATAAATTTTTCTCATGGAGAAAGGAAGGACCATTTTTGGGAGGCTATTTGTATTCGGTTTGTTTCATAGTTTCATAGTAACTAGGGTCAGAAGGGGCCTAGAGCAGGCCATCTAGTCTGACCCCCCCACCAATGGCAGGAACGAGTGCCAGGGTCACAG